>CM028135.1:303422500-304622500 GCA_016271365.2 Neoceratodus forsteri
ATCTTGAAAATAAGTAACACCTTTACATTTAGAGCTTAATGTTTATTTTTGATTGTCATACTGTGTAAAGGTATCTAGTTCAAACTCTAAGTGATACAGTGCCAGCAGTTCTGAGAAGATGTGCACAACAGTTAATGCAATTGCTTTCCCTAGGGTGTCTTGCAAACCACTTTACAATGTAGAGCAATACAATTTTATTTTATATACTGTAGTATGTTTCATACAAGTAGATCTTCAAAACACCTCAGGACAGTAGTAAACAATGCAGTAATGCAATACAAAAATAGCAAACCAATTTAATAAAATATACTAACAATGACAGCAGAAAAAGTCCAATGGTCCATCCAGTCTGCCCGAGTTCCGTATCTAACCCTGGGACCTATTTTTCATCGCAGGTTCTAGCACACCCCATTCTCCTTCCTGATTCTGTTTCCCGAAGTGAGCAATATGCTTCACTCTGTCCCAGCTGTGCTTGAAATCAGCAACTGTTTTAGCTCCCACCACCTTGGCTGGTAGACTGTTCTACAGCTCTATCACCCATTCAGTAAAGTAATAATTCCTCATGTCCCTCCTGAACCTCCCTTCTGCCAGTTTCTATTCAAGACCCCATGTCCTCAAACTAAAATTCAAGCTAAAAAGTTCCTAGCAGTTCACCTTATTTATTCCTTTTAGAAACTTGATGGTCTCTATCATAACTCCATTCTACCCTCTGGTCTCCAGAGAGTACCTGTTCAGTGCCTTGAGGTGCTCCTCATCAAAACTGCCAAGTTGGCCCTGAAACATTTTTTGGACCCTGCCCTGTCAGCCTGTCAATATGTTTCCTGAGTGAGGGTTCCAAACAGGCAGTACAGCTCAGTAGTTTAAGGCTCTGAGCTGCAAACCTGGAGACCTGGGTTTGAATCCCACAGTCCCTACTTGCATACTGTGTGACCCTGAGCAAGTCACTTAACTTCCTTGTGCTCCCAGGTCACACCTGTAAACAAGCTTTCAGCTTAGTGTGTGTCTCCTGGTTAAAAACAAAACAAAAAAACTAGGTGCAGTACTCCAGGTGTGGCCTCACTAAATATCTATAAAAGGTAATACTGTATACCTCTTTCCTCCTGATATCAGTACCTCTTCCTATACTCCCCAGAATTGTACTTGCCTTACCATAGGCTCTGTTGCACTGGCTTGATTGCTTGAGGGTATCACTGATGATAACTCCTAGGTCACTTTCCAGTATTTGGTCCTGTGGTTCTTATTCCCTAGGTGCATTACATTGCACGTTTTGGTATTGATTTTCAACTGCCAAACCTTAGACCACCCCTTTAGCTTTTGTAAGTCACTCTGCATTTTCATGATTTCCCTAATCACTATCCACCCTTCCACAGATGTTCGTGTCATCTGCGAAGAGATACAGCCGGCCACAGATGCCTTCTCCAATATCGCTGATGAACATATTGAAGAAAACTGGGCTCAGGACAGATTTCTGCAGCACCTCACTCATGACCTCCCCTTCCCCTAATTTGAACCTGTTAACCACAACCCTCCACTGCCTTCTCTTAAGCCAGTTTCCTACCCAGTTCACTATGTCCCTAGCTGCACCCAGATCCCCCATCTTCTTCAACAAATGTCTGTGGAGCACTGAGTTGCAAAGCCTTGCAGAAATCAAAATAAAGCAAATCCATGGCATGGTCCATATCCAGTTCCCTTGTCACCTAATCAAAGAAAATGATGAGAACCTCCCTCCCTTGAACCCGTGCTGTTTACTATTTTGGAGACCATTGCTCTCGAGGTACTCCATGAGCTCTTCCTTAATCAGTGACTCCATCAGCTTCCCTACAATGGAGGTCAGACTGACAGGTCTGTAGGTCCCCACTTGTTCTTTCTTATACCCCTTATGGAGTGGAACAATGTATGTCACCCTCCAGTCCGTGGGAACTACAAGTGTCTGCTGTGGTCAGTTGAATAGGCCTACCAGTGGTTCAGCCCTTTCACCTGACAGTTCACTGAGAATCCTTGGATGCAACACATCTGGTCCAAGGCCCTTATCTATATTTAGGGCTTCCATCCCTTTCTGGACCCTATAAATGGAAACTTGGTCAGGTTGGCAAGAAGATTAATGTTGGGTAAGACACTGGGCTTGTTTACAATTACCTTTCTAAACTACTGTGAGTGCTGCAGAGTTGCTGGTTTATTGCCAGTAGAACAGCATGTACTTGTTTGGGAGTGCTGGGATTGAATCCATTTCTGGTCCTCTGTACTGCTGCAGTGGTGTGGAGCTAAAATGTTACAGACATTTTCTGCTGTTGTGTAACTGCAACCCCCCTGCCTGGGGTGGGAGGGATCATTTTTAAATATGAGCATATACACTTGGGTGAATTAGGATAGAGGGAGGGAGCCTGTAGTGGAAGGTAGATTTTTTCAAATATGTAAAGACATAACTGGGATAGATAGAGGGAGGGAGGCAGAAACGGCTACATTTTTTTTTTTTATTAAAAATTATACTGAGATCCGGGGGGGGGGTCAGCAGTGGCAGCAAGATGTAGAGTGGTTTATATGATACAGGTACAGTCATACCTGTGTGTTAGTGTTGAGTAAGCACTCTTTTATGTTAAATCACAATTGTGAACCTTTAAAACTCAGCCCACATTTGAACAATTTGCCTGCAGTTTGGAAGGAATGGAGTTAGTGCCAAGATCTCTTGATCCTGTGGATTTCCTTCTGATCAAATTGGGAGGGGGGCAAAGTTACAGAGGTGCACAAATGATAAAATTCTGTGTTTTAAAGACTTTTTTATGCTGACCTGTAACTCAGAAAAAATGATTTTATTTTCAAACTTTATTAGATTTTAAGAACCACTTACAGTAAAACATTTGTACACATCAGTTCATGACAAAAACATTGTATTTTCATTACTTACATTTAGGGCTGTGAAAAATCAAACTTCTGCTGGTGTAAATTTGGCAAAAGTTGGAATTTCACTTTCATGAAATTTTGGAATGTACTTTGTCAACTTTCAGAGAAATTGTGACTTAGAATGGTAGAATGAATGTATGAATTGTGGACTAATGTATTAAACTGCAGAAGTTCCACAGAACTGATCACTATCAGTGGTCAGTTCTGAAGAATTTCTTTCCACTGTGTAATACATTAATCCGCAATTTATACATTCATTCCACATTTCAGTGAGTCACTGAAGTGCAGAATGAGTGTATGAATTGTGGATAAATGTATTAAACTACTGAAAGAAATTCTGCAGAGCTGATCACTGAACTATGGAATTGTCACTTGTCTTGCAGAATAATGTATTAAACTGTGGAATAGAATTCCTCAGAACTGTTAGTCCACAGTTCAGATGCATTATTCCACAATTCAGCCAGACCATTCTGTGGAACAAGGTGAAAATTCTCCAAAAAACATTCAGAAGATTCTGATTTCGCCAGAGGCAGAAGTTCAGAAAATGTAAGAAAATGTAAAACATTTTGCAAAGTAACTTCTGCCCAGCTCTACTGTACTTACATTAGGATACCTTACAGAGGTTGCCTAGGATATAGCATCATCTAGGGCGTGTATTGTTATAAACAGAACTAACACAGCTGTTAATTTCAGCATAAGCCAAATAATTGCCAACAGTAAAGATAATCTAAATTCTCAATGGAGGTTCACATAGTGATACAGACTGACCTTGCTGCAGTCAAAAGATCCTTTGCTGCAGTACATTAACTTCTGTAACCCCCCCAGAGGGGCTTACCTTAATTGTCCCCATTTCTCCTGATTGCCTCCTGTTACCTCCAGGTGTTTCCCGATATTTCGCTGTTTGTTCACTGCCTTCTGGCCTGAGTCCCAGTGTGCCCAATGGCCCTGAAAAGTCCATTCATTCATTTTTGGCCATTGTGGGCTTTTGGAGCAATTGTGGAACTGCCAGCTTCTCCCCCATACACTACACGGCTGGCTGGCAGCTTGTGAATGTGCTGAAGAGTGCTCCACATTCTGACTATGATTGCAGTCAAACAAATGGCTTCCCATTGGTCCTGGCCCCTTGAAAATGTAAAGAGTGGACCAGTGACCAGAACAAGGGCCAATAGAGCCCACTGTAAATTGTAAATAAGGAGTGCCAAGAAGCACTAATGGCAGGGCTCATGAATATTAATGAGGAGCCCATGTTTTTTAATGATCTACCTGGCTAGTGCCTAGGGGCACTGAGTATCAGCACTAGCGACAGGAACAGGACTCTTATCTAAATATTTAATCTGGACAGTGATTAAGAGGGTACAGGTATGGCTATTGGAATGTCGGGCACTAAAATAAATAAAGTAAACCCCCTTGCTGCACCAGAACTTTATTTTTTGGGACTGCAAAGGACTGCATGGGGACTGTGTTTTGAACAGCCATGTTTGCAGCTTCTCTGTGAATCAGAAAGCCAGGATTATGAGCAGAGACTTTTGAGACATTGTCAAGGTTTATGAAGGGGAAAAAGCAGAGACATTACTTGGCACCTAAACAAGGAACCAATTACGCATCGAGGAGTCATAATGAATATTAATTTTTGGGAGAGACAAGTGACTTGACCAATCAGGAGCTGCAAAGAGTTACCAAAACCCAGGATACTTTTCTGGATGGCTTCAGTTTGGTGTGAGCCGAAGGGGGGTTCTAGCAGTCAGACAAAGAGAATGGGCCTGTAGTATGTAATATTTACCTTTCCACATTCTGGAAAATGTGGGGAAGAAATCTGAGCTATCTTAAGCTGTGTGAGAGCTGCAAGAATTCTGGCTGCAGTTGTGAGAGGGCTGCATAAATGTTCTGCCTCAGCAGTGAGAGTGCTGAAAAAACCTGTGATTTCAGATGATGGAAAGCTGCGTGCTTCATCTGAGTGAGTAAATGTCTACCAAGTGTACAAGTAACTCATCCATCTGCACCCTGTATTTGATCAGAGCCTAAGATAGGGAGGACATCTGATGCAACAAAGGCTGTGGATGGTACAGTCTTTAAGAATTTCTTGATGTGACTGTTTAAGTGCCTACAGGCAGCACTGGATGCCACACCTAGTGCCACACCAGCAACCCAGGTTCAGGAGTGGACTCAGGTCATCGGGGATTGGCAGAAGAAGGAGAGGATTGAGCATCTGGAGGATTCTCTCCTCTCCTGGGGTGGGATCCAGGGACTTCCCTGCCTTGCAGTGGCTCCCAGTGGAGATCAGGAGCACTGCATCAGGTGGGAATGCAAGTTGGAGGAGGCAGCAGCAGACATTTGCAGAGGGGGTGGACCCATTCTCCTGCTACACTAACATCATTGCATGCTCGCCATCTCAGGGGTAACCTACTAAGGAGGAAACTCCCCAGCTACTAGGAGGTAGATGGTGGTCCCCAGTGGCAAGCACACATGCCCAATGGTGGCCTCCTACTGGTTGACGCTCTCTCAGGTCCTCCCCTCACATCCTGGACTTTGGTGGGGAGGACTCTGTCCATGATTCCTCACTGGGTGGGGGGTTCAGATGGGCAGTAGCACTGGCTGCACAGGTCTTGCCCAAGGGGACCCTGGTGCTGGGGACCAGAGCAAAAGAAAGTTAAAAAAGGAAAAGGAGTGCCTACAGGAATGGAAGGGGAATATCCTGAGGTCAGAACTTTTCCTAACTTGCCTGTAAGCACTGTGAATGTCCAATTGGAGCTGCAGACACCAGCATGACCAAGAGGGACTTTGATATTGTGATGTAAGCTTGTGAGAAGCTACAGTGATCAAGATTTGCATACAAGTAAAGTGCTCAAAGTAGTCTGGAGCCATGCCTTAGGCTCCGCTTGCTAACTTGGCAGGGAGTCATGCCTTGAGCTCCTGGTTGTTTGAAAAGAGAAAGAGATTTGCCTAAAAGACTGTGCCTTCTGAAAAGCCACAGCAGTTGTGCTAATCATCTGGCTGGAAGAGCCAAGTTACATAAATGTGCTGTAATGTGGGAAAGAGAAAGAGACTGTGCAAGATTTGGGTCCTCCCTATTCCTAGGGGATGCAACCACGTTTGAGACTGTATCCTGAATGTAAAAGGACCATGGCTGTTATGCCAGCAGTGATGGTTGAAGTGCAAGAGTGTCTAAAAGTATCTGAATTGCCCCAAACTGTAAGAGAATGTATTTAAGACTGGCCTGGGAGTCAGCCTGGTAGTGCACCAGCTATACACTGCCATATGCATCTCCACCTTGAGGGGCATAGCCTAGATGTGGGGGTCTGAGGCATCATGCCCCTGGTCCAGACCTGGTCTGTTCCAGAATGTGACTTCAAGCCCAGAGAGAAGGGGCAATTATCAGAAAAGCTGAGAAAGTTTCAGCCTGCAAGTTGCACAAGCCTTGTAAAGAGAGGGTCAGCCAAAGCTCCTGCCTGTACCTCAGCTAAAGCTTCCTCTACACCTGATGATGATGTCCAAACCATGAGAAGGCAGAGTCAATCCTCTGTCATCCAAAAAGAAACTGTAGATAGTTTTATAAGTTTCTGCAAGTACAGCGAGGAAGTTAAAATTGCCAAAACTAAAGTTTACTTTATCATGTTCAGCAGAATTATTGGAAATGATTCCAAGGCGAGTAAAATGATCTGATTTTCTTTTAAGGGCCGCAACGCCGGCCAACTCAGCTGCAACTGGATCAGGTCTGCAACTTAATTATCTAGCACTGGGTATCCAGATAAAGTATAGGATTGCGGGATCCTTATCTGGATTGTGGACTGGCATCTGTGTGGGCATTTTAATATGTGTTTTGCCATCTAGTGCAGCTAGCTAGTTAGAAAGAAAAAACTGAATATATCAGTAGGTTTGGGGTGGCCAGAACTAATTAATGTTTGAATTTAAACTGGACAATGATTGTCTTCCAGTGCCAATTTCAATGCCAAAATTGCCAGTTTATAGCTGGCCCACTGGCACAGAGGCATGTCTGCCATCTGCGACACCAATTCGGAAATGGATCCAGGAGTCAGAGGCCTGGCTGGGGGAGAATAGGATGGAGTGTCCCCTGGACTGCTCTCCTACTCTGGGGGGAGGTGGGACTGAGATGAACCCCTTGCAGAGGCCAGAAGTACCACTGCAGTCGGCATCTGTATGCATTAAGGGCAGGGAGGGCGTGGGCCATCACTGCATGTCACTACCCCGAGGAAATTACAGCAACAAAAATGCCAGCCCCAGTTAATGAGCCGGCTTCGGTACCATCTCCTCTGGCCACCATAGCTCACCTCTGGCTGCCCCACTCGGGGGAGGGGGGTAAGCCCGAGTATGAGAGGGCAGCTGCCGGAGCCTGGTGAGCCTGTTTGTGGGGCTAGGGGAGTCTGGCACAAAAAAAAAGGAAAATAAAAAAAAAAAAACTGTCTACTTTTGCTCAACCTCTTCTTCCAATTCACCCCTTACTAACCCTTAACCCTTGTAAATAAATGTTGGTTAACCATGGAAGTCTTTAATTTTTGAAATATTGAAATGTGGTATTTTGGTTTTTAATCCATGTGTGTGATAATGTGGGTGGGTGCAGCATCCCAGGGGGTTTTACCAGATGATTTCTAGACCCACTTGAAAGTATAATCTGGGTGGAGGCACTGCACAGTATTGTTATCTATTGGGAAAGAACCAGTTTTATATCAGAATAGGAACCCAGGCCCCTCAACCTTGGTTATGGGCTCACAAGTCATGGGTAGTATCCCGTTGTGACACAGCATCTGGGTAACACTTACTCACAAGTGTAAGCTTTTACACCCACTCCCCCACAGAGCTTCAATCAAACAAGTGGAAAAAGAAAAAGAACTACATAAATGCAACTTGTCAACCAGTTTGTTAAGCATCATATACGCAGTCCCAATAATCATACCTCTTCATAACCAAGTCAAGAATGATTACTGATATTTTACATTTCTGTTTGATCCAGGGAACATAAATGCTCTGTGAGATTTGTGTCTTAAAAGTAAAGTCTTAAAATGGGAAGAAAAAACAATGTCACTGCAGAACAGCATCCAGTAATGAATGTTGTCAGAACCTGCATGCAGAGTTCTAATGGATATTCATAAAAATAAAACACAGTGTCCACACAATGCAAACAACACAAGTCCTGAGTAGGGGGATGTGATCATGGTGAGATTAGGTGGCAGTGCAGTCATGCAATAAGTGCCATCTTGGATAGGAGGGAAGACCCCCTCCATCAACAGTTCATTGTAAATAGCTACAAATTGGGACAAATAACCTGGACCATGTTATAGGATTTAACTTGCAGCACTTACAGCATTTCTGGGAAGGTGCAACCATTCAGCTCCCTGCATACTCCCTCTCCCCTTCACAATTTGCCCTACTCAAAGTTGGAAGAGTCAGGAAAAAATATTTTCTTTCTTCCTCATCTGCAGTTCCTTGTTCAGCCTGGGGTCCAAAATCTGTCTTCATTTTATTGACCAGAACACCTGCTTCCTGTGGTTCCTAAAAGATGTAATGCTTGATAGCATAGACTATCTTGAGCCTAACTGGGTACTGGCTGATGTGGGTGACTCTGAAGGACCTGAGGGTTGCATGCAGGGCATGGAATGCCTTTCTGTGATCCCATATGACAAAGCTCTAATAAAGGAAATATAGATATTTTCCCCTCATCTGTCTGTAAAGTTCCTTGTCTTCTGGCTACCTATATCACTGTTTCCCATTCATGGGGCCTCCCAGTACCAAGAAGAGAGTCTGTGTAGAATTAGCTCCATCCCATACCTTCCAAGGTGTAATGCAGTAGGCATGGTGAACTTGTGGTGCAGGGTCCAAATGCAGGCATCATCACAACCTGTGACCCATGCAGAGAGTTGGGTTGTTCCACCGGGCAGCTTCTGGCAATCCCAATATTCTCGGATTGGAGGCCTGTCTCTGATTGTCCAGGGGCCTCCAGTCTGAACTGCAAAGTTTTGTTTTCTTTTACTAAGCCTGCTAAAGTTACAGCTGCTCAGGATGCTGCACCTGCTTTTTGCCTCAGTGATTGCCTGCTATCACTGGGCTGTGCAGGCAGTCAATCTATTGTTAAAATCCTGTAGTTTGACATTAATTGTAGCTACCCATGTGTTCAGGGCTGCGATGGCTAACAATACATCCCTGATGGAAGGTTCTCCCTTGAATGGAGGATCTGCAGCCATGGCCTGTCCTTCCCCATCCAACCCCACTACCTGCTGACCCTTTGTCAAAAAAACTTGGTGCTCAAAAAACTTGTCAAAAAACTCAGTGCTTAAAAAACAACTTTTGATTTGAAACCTGAAACTTTCAGGTTTGATAGAATTTGGGCCGAGGTACATGCCTTTGCTAATTCTGTCTTCCTAGGTTGAGCCAGTTTTGAATTATATAAAAAATATGAATCCGTTTACTGAGTAGGCTCAGTGGTGTTTTTCACTTAAACTATTTTGACCAAAGTATATTGTGATGGTTTTGTTAGGCAAGACCATCACAACATGCTTTTATACAGCTAGGCAGCATGGTGCACTAAAGCTTTTATTTAGCACATCTTACTGCCATTCCTACAGGTCAGGGCCACATGGACATATTGACATGGCCCTGTTTCCTTGTTTTGTGTGTTATGTGGCATCCATTAGGTCCACTCATGGACAGCCTTATATAGAAAAAAACTGTGGCTAGTTCTTCACTGCAGTACAACTGCTAGTTCTTTGGGGGAAAACTACAAAAAACATGTTTATTGAACAAATGCACATCATACAAACTATATGATCAAATTGGAGTACTCTAATATGGAACAAATTATGGAGCGTAGTGTAGAACATCACATGTAGTTAAAGCAAGATGATCATTTTCTAAACCCACATGGGGAAATAGTTAATCAAGTATTAAACCAACTCTAAACTCACAGCGCATCCACCCCTCCCCCCATGCATTAATTATTGTTGCATCATAGAGATTTCAGTCCATACCAATCAATTAGGGATTCAATCTACAGTCCATTTATAAGATTTTTCATGAGTCTCCAATGCGATCCTTGGTAAAATTGCTGTACATCTCAATGCTGTGTAAAGCAGGCATACATGTGTTTGGAACATATTAGCTCAATAAGGCCCAGGTTCTCCAGAGCCTAGATCAATAAGGCATGTTCTCCTTTTTATATAAAGTAACTCCTCCATGCCCAACCCACCCTTGTTCCCAAACCCAGTGATATTTTGGGTCAGAGGGCATGCTGACCACATGAAAGCACATCAAAATTAACTCAAGAGCATCCCCCACACCCTCTTCTCCATTCTGAGCTGGAGCCCTCCAAAGCCTCAGTGGATTATTCACCTTTCTGTTGATAAAGCTGTACCAAGAAGACCAAAGGACAAGGAATTGTTATTCCTCCAAGTCTAAGAGACCAGTGATTGTGCCATGCATTCTACCATATTTACTATATTTTTCCATTTTGTCACTGAAGGAGGGTCAGGGGATACCCACTGAATGATTATGCATCTCAGGGCTGCAACCCAGAGTATGTGGGCCAATCTGCAGTCTTGCCTAATACCTCTCATCATGGTCCCAAGCACTAAGTCCACGCAGGTCATAGGTAGGTCCTTCCCCATGATTTGTGCAAGGAGTTGATGAATTGACAATCAAAACTGATGCAATTTTGGGGCGGACAAAAAAATATGATAATGCATACCTACTGTACCTCACTGCTGCATTGGCACCAACACTGATCAGTACTGGCAGTGTGAAAATACTTGGTTATGGAAGGGGTTCTAAAGTATTTTACCAATGTCTTCCAATGATATTCTCACCAACTCAGGGATGAGGAGACCAGCCATCCTCTCTGTATTCTCACCGCCCAATCTTGGAGGAAATAGGGGACCCCACCTCGTGTTCCCACTTTACCCTTGTGGTCTCTAGTGGTGGAAGATCCTCATTTGTTAAAATCTGATAGCAGTCAAACATGTGTTGAATTTTGACATTTAAAGTGACTACATCATAAAGAAAATGTTCCTGATCTGTTTGCGGTCTTTTTTAGCTTTGATATGTTTATTTATTTATTTAGGTTTTGTTGACTGGGTAAGTGCACTAGACAAATCCTGCCTATTTTCAGGCATGACCCGGGGAAGGGGGATACAGATGAATGCCAACTGACCTTGAACCAGATTAAGCTGTTGGTGGTATTCTTAGTGAATGAGGAAAATCTGGCCAGGACACCGGGGAAATTCCCCTACTCTTCGGTAGGGAGCCCTGCGTCTGTGGAGTGTCATTTGATGGCTGACTCTGGTGGAGAACGGATGGTGTCTGACTTGACAGTGGCTATGGAAGTGCTTATGCAGGAACCAGGAGTATCTGGAACCACTGTAGAGGCAGCTGGGATGCACCCCTTGGGTGGCCAGCATATCGCCCAAAGCAGCAGTTCTGTCCCCACTGTGATGGGCGCCTTAAGTTTGGAGCAGAAAAAGTTATGCCTCGATTAGGAATTGAAGAAAATTACTGCCCAGTTACATACTGATGCCTTGTAGAAGGAGGAGGATCAGAAACGGAAGTGCTCAGTTGCCTCTCCCTTACCTGATGGTGTCTTGGGTCCTGCTAAACTTCTGGCTGCTTCAGTCAGCCTGGATGTGCCTGCTGAGCAGGATGGAAGGACCCCACATCGAGACTGGAGTGCAGGAGATGACACGGTGTGGTCGCCTGAACACACATTGTCTTCAGCTGGCTGGATTTTGTCACCCACTGGCATCTGGTTACTGGACCCTCAGCTTCTGCTCCCTGGTTCAAATTCGGCTTTGCCAGTCATTTCTACATCTCCTTCAGTTTCTAAGGAGAATTCTGGAGCTTTGCCTGGGCCTACAGGTACTGTTTTACTTTCTGGGATTCCTATTGCTGCTACGAGCGAGACTGGACCGCAGCCCGAAGTACAATCGGAAGGTCCCCATTCCCATGCTGGTACTTCCACAGCCCCTGACCCCCCGACCTATGCCAGCCATTTCCATAAGCCTGTGGAGTTGGCAAAGAGGCAGAATGCTGTCCATCTTCGTTTTGTGGGCAATTGGGATTCGGTCCCTGACTGTTTTCATGTGGGAAAGGTTTTATTGAAGCCATCCTTAGGCTTTTCCCCATTGTAGGTTTATGCCCTGATACATGCACAGGGGGAGTGTACTTTTGATGTCAGCTTTAGGACCCCCGCATTGTGGAACGTTTTTGGTGTCGCTATACTGCTTTAAAAACAGATCCTCTTTGGGTGGACTTTGTTGTGATTCCCTTAACCAAACAGCCTTTCTGGGTTATCACTGTCCTTTTTCGGAATGAGGGAGTGAATATTACTGACATAATGTATTGGCTAGAGAACAGATGTGCTATTCAGAGTAATCCAGCTCCCATTATGGACGATGAGGGTTTTTTGACTGGGGGCTGGAAATTCAAAGTTAAACTGCAACACTCTGAGCAAGATATTGTACATTTACCTAATTGTTTCTTTATAGGCCTGGATAAGGGTTGTTTGTTTTACGCAGGTCAGCCCAGAATGTGTTTCAAGTGTGGCTCTCATCGGTGCATTAGCCCAGCCTGTGAGGTTCTTAAGTGCACTCATTGTGGGGACATACGTCATTCCAGTGCTCACTGTTTCTAGGATCTTAAATGTAATCTCTGTGACAATCTTGGTCATGTTTTCACTGATTGCCCATGGGCTGCAAAGAATACAGAAAATGCTGATTTTGGTGTGCAAGATTGTTATATTAAGGAAGCTACTGCTCCCTTCATGCCTCCTGGTCCTAAACCCTCTTCTGGTCTGCATGATCCAGGGTTCTGGGATAATTGCCCTCCCTCTGCTCCCCCGGTGGTGATGGACATGGCCCCAGTTCCAGAGCCTAGCTCGACTCACTACTGAGTAGATTCGCCCCCCCCACCTCTTCTGTCTGCACAACCACCTTCTACCCCAGAGTTCTCAGTGGTTCAAGGCCAGAGGGGTCGGACTACTAAGCCTAAGCACCCAAAATTGTCTGTTGCCGCTTTGGAAGATTCTACCCCATATGATGTCCTCAAAGATGTTTCTTCTGACATGGAAGGGGACTTTTCGACTTCTTTGGCCTGTCCGCCTGGTGTTGCTCCATTATCTGATTCTGGGGGGTTGATGGATTGTAGTCTAGCTCCCATGTCCAGTGGCAGGGTTACCCGGGCCTTGAGTAAAGTTAAGTGACGACTTTTTTTTTTCATGGCTTCCCCTTTGTATCATTTCCAGCTAGCTTCCTTGTATGTTAATAGTATTCAGTCTGAATTCAAGAGATTGGCTACCTATGGGCTTTTTTTTTAATCTATTTTAGACTGTTTATTTCTCCAGGACGTTCGCTTTCACTCTCTGGTTCTCCTGGAGGCAGCCTCTGCCGGCTGGATATGGGGTGCTAGCTACTGGTCTCAGGGTACAGATGTTTGTTTTGGCATTGGGATTTGTTTTTTCTCACCGGTTAAGGTCCTATGACATTTAGACGTCTTGAAGGGCCGTACCTTGTTACTGGATGTTTTGTGGAAAGGCTTGCCTTTTTGGCTTGTGAATGTTTATGCCCCTCAATGGAAGCATGACAGAGTTCAGCTCTTTCGGGCCATTCAACCTTTTTTATTTACTACCATGCATGTGGTTTTGGGGGTTGATTTTAATTGTACACTTCTGCTGCCTGGTTTGGGCCCGCAGTCGAAAAAGCAGTACTGTGATGTCTCCTGTTTACAAGATGTCATTTCTTATGCGGGTTTGAATGATGTGTTTAGTTCGCATTTTCCAGTAGTCCCTCATACATATTTTTGTGGGCCTCGTTCATCAAAGATACAGTATTTTTTTGTTTCCCCTTCCCTTCAAATACAAGATGCTCGGCTGGTGGATGTGGCCATCTCTGATCATGGGATGTTGGATTTTCTGGTGGGTAGCCATCCGGAGCAAAGACGCGGCCCGGGTATTTGGAAATTGAATGTCTTTGTTGGACCTCCCCCCTGTTCAGAAAGGTTTTTGTCACCTTTTGGAAGCAAGGAAGTCATTTTTTTTTCTGTATGAAGATATTAATGCCCGGTGGGAGGATTCGTTCTTATTTTAGGACTGTAGGATGGCTTAATGGACAGTATAAATGTGACGCATTGCATTGTTTGTGGTCTGACTTGCATACTTTGATGGCCAGGTATTCTATTGGGGATTTGGATTGTCTTGGTGCCCTTAAGGCCCTTAGGGATAGAGTAGCTGGCATGCAACAAGATATGATGCAGAGTGTTGGGAGATGACAACGCTTCTAGCTGTTTGGTAAGAGGCATGATACGGTCCCTTTTGACACCTGTGCTCAGGTTTGTGAGATGTGTACCATGCTTTCTTTACGTGACACTACTGGTGCCTTGGTTTCTGAGAATTCTGCCATTTTGGCTGAGATTCTGCGTTTTTTCCTGGCTGCATTTGCCAGTGAGTCCCTGTCACAAGACGACATGACACATTCGTTGCATGCATGCTCCTCGCCCAGTCTTGCTGAGGATCTGGGTAAGATTTTGACTGCCCCGCTTTCACTTGTAGAGGTGAGACGTTATTTGGTCTCTTCCTATTGGTTCCTCCCCTGGTTCTGATGGATTGTCACATGCCCTTTACAAACTTATTTGGGATTCATTAGGGGAAGAATTGGTAGCCGTCTGTAATAGGGCATTGAACCTCGGTGCATTGCCTGCTGGCATGTACGAGGGAGTCCTGGTGCTTTTGTTTAAGGATGGTGATAGGGAGGATCTGAGAAACTGGCGACCCATCACCCTTCTTAATACTGATAGTAACATTTTGATGAAAGTTTTGGGCAATAGGGTGGTAGGGGTGTTGGTCGCTATTGTTCACCCCACCCAATTCAGTGGGGTCCCCCCTAGGAAGATACAGGATGCCTTGATTCTTCTCCGAGAAGTCCTTTATAAGGGAAGTACTCAGGAGTTGATGGGGCATCTTGTCAGCCTGGATCAGTCCAAGGCCTTTGATCGGGTGGAACATAATTATTTGTGGGAGGTTTTACGTTGTTATGGGTTTCCTGCACAGTTTATTTCTTGATTACAGTGTTACTATAGTGCTATTAATGTTCTGCCTATTATGAACGGTTGGGTAGGAGACAGGATCCCTGCGGGTAGAGGGGTTCAACAAGGTTGCCCTCTCAGCCCTTTTTTGTATCTATTGACCTTAGACCCCTTGCTTTATAGGCTTCATAGGCTTAAGGATATTATGGGTCTTTCTGTGAGTAGTTCCAATGTTCAGATTAAATCAATAGCCTATGCTGATGATCTTTGTTTAATTTTGGCCGATCGAGCCTCAGCCTTTTTGGCCCAGGCTGAATTGAAGTTTTTTTCGGCTGTTACTGGCTCCGTTTTGAATCCGGGTAAGAGTTGTATTTTATCGCTGGGATGTGATGGTTCTGTGTGGTCCCCTATTTGGCAGTTTCCAGTGGTGCCTGGCTATACTCAGCTCCTGGGTATTTATTTTGGTGTTGCAGACCCACAATTTTATAATTGGGACCTTGAGGTTTGTTCTGGTCATCTTTTGGTTGCCAACTGGAACAAGTGGTGGATGTCTAAATGTAAGAGGATTTTTATGATTAAATCCCATCCGTTGCCAACTTTTTTATTTCTCTCTGCGGTTTTTCCTCCCTCCTGATCTTTGGAAACTACCGTCTATAGTGTTTTTTTTCAGTGCTTATGGGGTAGTAGACTAAATCCGCTTAAACAAGGCATTACCTATTTGCCCCTGGCCCAGGGTGGTTTGGGTATGATTAACCCGGTGCTTTTTTTTTATGTTACTTTCTTTTTTCATAATATTGTTCCTCTCCTTCGTAATAGTTCTAAAATATGGGGCCCATGGGTGTTGGATGAGCTTGGTCCTCTCTTGTTGACTTGGAGCTCCTCTGATTTTATTTTTAAACAAGTTAAAGTTTCTCTCCTGCCTACCTATTGGAAGGATGTGGTAGGGAAGCTTAAGGTTTGGAGGGTGTCTTACAGACAGCTTACTACTGGGACTCATAAGGCTCTTTATCATTGGCTCCTGGAGACTCATTTCATGGAGGATCCTTGGTTTGCGGAACATCCTCCTTTAGTCCGGGATTCTTTTACCCGGTTTCTCCACAGTCCTCGGATCCCGGCTTCCATGTGGGATTTCCTTTGGCTTTGTATACATCAGAAGTTGGGGGTTAAGGAAACTTTGAAGCATAAAGGTATTGCTGACCAGACTTGTCCTAGAGACCCTTCCTGCTCAGGCATTGTGGAAACTATGACTCATTTATTTTTGGATTGTTCCTTTGCTGTTGAATTTTGGGCTCTTTTTCACACCTTCTGGCCTTCCAACCAATTTTGGAGTTCAGACACTGAGGTCTGGGTCAGTGGTATTCTCCCCGGAGCATGGAGGAAGTTTGACTCTTGTACTTTGCTGCTGTTTATCGGATATGTTAAATTTCAGCTCTGGCAAGCCCACTGTGAGTTGACCCTAAGACTGCGTTTGTTGTCTTGTGATCATGTGTTTTCTACAGTACGCCGGGATATCCTTAGATGGCGTACATTTGAGCGTGTTTCCGCTTCGGCTGATCTTTATCACTTGTGGTGGCAACATATGACTTGGTTGGTTACTGGTTAGCGTACTTTGTATGCTGTACTACAATTTTGTATGTTTCTGGTTTATGTTTACTGTAATACTTTTATGCTTTTGATTTCTCTCATTATGCTGTTGTATGCTGTACTACAATTTTCTATTTTTGTTTTGAGTTTTGAATATCATATTTCCCTTCTCATTTTAGTGGGGGCGGGGTGCTCAGCATTCACTACTCAGTTTTTTGGACTCTAATGACAGAGATTTTTGTGTTGAATGTCTGATGACATACTTCTTTATGTTTATTATTTGTTTTTGCATTAAGATTTTGTGTGCAGTAACACTATTGTGTATATGTTTTGCTTTCAAGTTTTAATACAAAATTCCTCTACTCTTTTAGTTGGGGGGGGAGTCAGCATTTGTTATTTTTTGGGGACTCTAAAACATTGATATATTTTTTTGACTGTATGCTGTAATACTTGTTTATGTTTATCTTTGCTTTTGCATTATGATTTTGTGTGCTGTAGCACTATTGTGTATCTGTTTTGCTTTCTGGCTTTAATAAAACATTCCCCTTCTCTTTTAGTTGTGGGGGTTCAGCATTTATTATTTTTTGGGGGACTTTAAAACACTGATCTTTTGTTTGAATGTATGCTGTAATAATTATGTTTATCTTTGTTTTTGCATTATGATTTAGTGTGCTGTAACACTATTGTGTATATGTTTTGCTTTCCAGTTTTAATAAAAAAAATTCCCCTACTATTTTCGATAAGTGCCATGGAATCTTTAACCTCCACCTGAACTACCACCAACTCAGGCAGATGGGACATCGATTGAATGTCTCATCCGAAAGTCGGCACCTCAGAAGTGCAGCAACCCTCTCATGCTGCACTACAGTGTCATTACTGGGATATTAACCCAACTGCCAGATGTGGGAACTGAACCCACATCTCTCTGATCTCCCAGCCTCAGAGGCGAGTGTGCTACCTACTAAGCCACTGACACAGCCAATGTTGTTGAGGCTTATAGGAAGTGATGAATTTGTAAATAGCTAAAATGGTCATACTATCTTAAACTAAATTTGTCTCTTACTTGAGCATAGGAGAGGCATCCCCCCCCACCCAGGCATGGAACAAAATTAGTTAAACTCTTCTGTTCCCAATAAGCATATCCCCAGCCAAGCAAGGGAGGAGAAAAATTATCTTCATGTCGAATGAGGGAGAGTGGTCCTATAGCATTTTTGGTGTTACTAAGCCATCTAAGATTCATTAAAATGTGGAGGATGTGTTTAGTCCATGGATTATGATACTTTCGCCAGACCTGTGAGGTTACCTCTGCTGTGGCTAATGCCCATAGCGCATCTCCCAGGATCATGTTCTCTTCTACTAAATATCAACCTGACTGTGCCTTCTGTTTTGCCCATGTGCAATTAAATGGCTCTTGGGCTACTATATACTGTAATATAGGTGCAGGTTTTGGAGATCTACAGTAGTCCACTCCTTTCCCTCCACCCTTGCAATACTTCTTCTATTATTCTGAACTACGTCCCCGTTCAAATGAACTTAAGTAGAGTTTTCTGCAAGGCATTACAAAAATGCCCAGGTAGAGGGATGTGAAGAAGTCTGAAACAGAATTAAAAAACGGGGTAAAACATTCATTTTTACAGTTTGCATTCTACCATACAGGGTCAGTGTTAGCAAGGACCATCCTGACAGATCCACTTGTAAGCTTTGATAAAGTTTGATATAATTAGTTTTAAATAATAACAAGGCCCAGGTGAGTTGGAACAAAGCACAAAAGGACATGGGAGGACAACCACTTAAAATCATAGCCTCTGACTTTGTGAGGTTGATTTTATAGCCTGCTATTTTGCCAAGTTCAGCTAGCTTCTGAAGAAGGTGGGGAAGGGAGAATACAAGATCGCCCAAGAAAAAAAGGAAGTCATCTGCATAGAGTTCTAATTCCTGTTCTATCCCCGCTGCCATGACTCCTGTGACATGGGTTACCTTCCCTGACTACTATGGCTAAAGGTTGTAGGCTAAAAGTGAATAAAAATTAGGAAAGAGGGTACCCCTGCCGTGTACCCCTAACCAAGGCAAATCTGTCCACGAAATGACTGTTCACCCATATAATTGCTTCTGGGATGCTATACAGTGAAATTATTGCCACAATAAAGCAAGGGCCCAGAGCAAATTTCTCCAAGGTGGCTTCCAGAAAAGTCCAGTCCACCCTGTCAAAGGACATTTTGGTGTCCATACTAATGGCGATCTGGAATCTGTTCTGGTTCTTTTGGGTCAAGATACTATTCACAAATCAGCGGTCATTGTCCTGTAGAATCCTTCCAGTAATGAAGCCAGTTTGATTATGGTGAATGACAGAGGCTACAAAGTTTTGCAGCCTGTCAGCTAGAATACCTGTAAATAGTTTGAGGTCAACTTGAAGGAGGAAATGGGTCTATAGGAACCACTGCACTCTTGGGTCCCAATTCACAAAGCATCAGGAATGCTGCAAGGTGCTTGCTTCAAAGAAATATGACACAAGAGGCTCACTGCACTGCACCTTGTGTTATTCTCAGTTCAGTAACCCAGCCAATGCCAGTTGGAGGACCACCTGCACCAGCCTGGCTTGCACTGTCCTTAAGATGGATGAACTGATATACCATGGCAGAAGAGGGAATATGCCCAGGGGGGCACTGCAGCATTCCTGTAACTGGGAATGAGGAGGCCCCCACAGGGTGCACAGTTCATTACAGTTACACCCTCCTGGAGCCATTGCCCAAGGTATGCCTTGCCCACACAGGACTGGGACACATCTGCAGAGTCACAGTGGAGCAGCTAATGGTGTCCCACTGTGGTGAGTACAAGACCGCAGGGTCCCCCCATGGTGCCAGGCATGCAGCTGCCCTTCCCCAAGACACACACACACACACACACACACACACACACACACACAGCACAGCACCGGCCATGGCATGTCCCTGCAGGGGTCTCTTGCTACCCGTTCCACTAATTCAGACCCCCCTGCCTTTCATATCCCTTGGTGTGGTCCTCACAACCCTGGCAGCCTCCTGGTGGGTCTCCATCACTAGATGACGATGCCACCTGACCACCTCACAGCTTGCAGCAAACCTTTCTCATGCACATTCACTTTGACACATGGTAACAGTTGCCACAACCTGCAGAACATTGACACCAGGACACCCTCCCAATACTGAATCAAGTGCAGGGTTCCTGATGTGCTGTGGATTCCTGCAAGCAGCTGTTTGCTGCATCTTGCTTTGATCCATGGGGGAAGGCTTTGTGAATCAAGCCCTGGGTCTTTGTCAGGTTTCTACAAAACCAATATTTGTGCTTGTTTCAAAGGATGGAGGAATCCTGCCTCCCTCCAGAACACCTCATTAAAGGCCTCCACCAGCAAGGGCAGAATCTGGACAGCAGTAGATTTATAAAACTCTAGAAGAAGCCCATCTGTCCCTGGTGAATACCCATTCTTCATGTATTTAGTTTTCTTCAGTACTTCAGCTGCATATATTGGGGTGTCGGGGGCATCCTTATCCTCTTACAACAAAATAGGTACATGAATTGAATCTAGGAAAGCAGTTATTTTCTGGGCACGATCTGGGAGATGTTCAGCCTTGTATAAGTAGGTATCCAGTGAACACGGTGACTGCAACTGAGTGCTTACAAAAATGGCGACTCAGTTATGGCACTTCTGTTCAGGGCTACCTGGCAGGATAGTGACCAGATACCTGGGTGGCCGAGGTAGGGCAATGGGAAGCGTACACATGTACACATGCATGGGGTGGAGGAAGGAGAGAGGAGGATGTGGGAGAGAGTGTGGCAGGTAGTTGCTAAGCTGGTCGGCTAGCATGGTCAGGAGGGTGATCGGTTGGGGTGTGCAGGGTGCAGGGTTTGGGTCTGAAGTGGCATGTTTTTTTTTTTGTCCTGGCAGGCGGTCTTGTATTTTGTTTAAGAATTTCATACCCCAACATGCACCCCCCTGGAGTTGAGAATCCTTAAGTAGGGAGGTTTGGGGGGCACAGCCCCTGAATACATGTAAATCCGGTCACTGCCTTGCAGTTCGCCACAAGTGTATATAGCCGTAATTCATTTTCAGTGATGTACACTCACCCAAATGGTGATCGCTGTTCTGTGATTATGACATAGGAACATATAAGTCTGAGCAAAACAGACAAAAGGCTTGTTGTATATGTTGAGGATGTGAGGTGACAGTACCACCCACTAGGGGTCAAAGTTTGGGGACTGCCCTGTTCGCTGCCTCCTTATGCGGATGTCAGACTAATAGTTTTCCTGCTTAATTGCCTTGTTCAAAATATCATTGCTGTGAGTAATGTAATTGGCCCTCTGTTTGTGTATCTAACATTTGAGAAAGCTGCCTTCATTTACATTTCAAGTTATATTTAATTCTATGATCAAGCACAGTCTTCTGTTGAAATTCTAGGTCTTGACTTTCCTTCTACAAAGTTAGCCTTTCCTCCATTTTCTGTCTTCTCAGTAGTATTTTATTTATTTCTATTTTATTTTAAATGTTGTTAACTGGGTGAACAAAGCACTGGGCCACTTCAGAGATATGGAAATTACATACAAAGACACATAATATACATTAACACAGATTTAACATTGCAGAATATACTTAAATCATTAGTACTGTATGTACATACAGTAACCTAATATAGACATCTAGAACTGGGAACATACAATGAGTAAACAGAAACAGTAATCAGTGGCATTATTCTATATAATAAGGACCAGTACTCAAGTACAAGTACAATATGTACTTGTATACAGGAAGTTTTTAAGAATAATTTAAAACTACCGATATTTTTCCAGTTACGTAACACATGCAAGACCATTCCAAGTTTTAATTACAATCTGTTTGAAGAATTTCTTTTTTTTTTGTTAGTTTACATAATGGAATGTTTAAAGTAATTGTGTTCTGTGATCTTAATACCTGTGAGCTTGATTTTTGCACAAAAAATTCAACATCAAATTATATGATGAACAATGGATTTAATTAAATACATAGCGAGATAACTGTAAAATGTCCCTTTGTTCTACCGGTAACCATCCCAGTTTATTATAAAGATCAAAATGATATTCCCTTAATCTCGCTTGTAAAACAAATCTACATATGACATTGTACAAACATTTTCTTTGTTTGATTTTTTCTGATATACCCCCCAACCAAGTTTCCATAATATAATATTGGCATAAGGCAGGTCTGTGCAATTGTTCTTCTAGTTTTATCTGTTAAATAGTTTCTAACTGTATACAATGCTCCTATTTTCATATGTATTTGCTTAGTGATTTAATCAACATGTGCTTGAAAATCTAACTGACTGTCAAGTATTACTCCAAAATATTTAAAGTCGGCTACAATCTTGACTTTTACTCCATCAATAGCAGTTATCTCAAAAGGGTCAGACATGTTTCTTTTTTTATGGTTAGTACAAAGCAGCATCCCCTTTGTATTCTTTTCATTCAGTATGACTCTGTTCTCCTCAAGCCATCCTGTCAATTTGTTATAATCATATTCTAAATGTTGCTGTACCAGCACAGTACTGTATCATTTCCCCACATAGAAAGCTTTTAAGGGCATTCCATCTAATGCAGTGAGAAGTGTTAGAAGCCACGTTAACCCTCATATACTTATTTATCTTTTGCCTCACCAGCTTCTGAAACTCTGCTTTGTTTAACAGACTAATATTCATATGCTGTAATGTCTTTTTTATGGCTGCATGGTGATGTCACCATGCTGGCATATTGCTATCACATAACAGAAGAAGGGTCTGTGGAAGCATATGACTGGATACCTACACTGTGCCCTTCCTGGGTGGAATTGAAGCACAAGAACATGCAGTCCTGGCCATTCACCACAGTGCTGTTCACCCCCCTCTGCCCTGCGCATTATTTTCTAGCTCTGTGCTCACTTCCAGTTCACTTCCGGGTTCAGAATGCTGCTTTTACTTTTAAAATTAAAGACTTTTTTCCCTGAGTGCTGCAACTCCCACCTTCACTTCCACAGTTGCAGTTGAAAAAAGAAATAGAGAGAGCTCTCTCTCTCACACCCCCTCACGCTGCAATGACTGCACAGTTTATGCATTGTTACTCATTGAAAACCAAGTTAAAGCACTCCTTATTTTTTTCATAAATTAGTTCCCAGACACAACAAAGTGTTGATGCATGGAAAAAAAAAAATGGCAACTGAAAGCTATACAGAGCGTTCATATAGAAATAAAGCATAGAGTGCAGATAGCAAAATATATCAAGTCAATTATGAAGTGTCACACTCTCTCTGTTATTTTCAAATTATTGCAAAAAGGTTTTTGTGTGCAGATGCATGGAAAAGACCCCCCCCCCAGCAGCTAGAACCTAAATGTTGCTAATGCATTCATTCAAAAATAAAGGGGAGAGTATGACGGCTCAGTGATAACTCAGAAAAATTTTGCGAGAAACAAAGTCATTTTTTAATTATAACAAGCCAGAAACTACTTGATTCATTAGTAATAGCCATTCAAGATCATAGCTAGTGCTAAGTCTTACCTGGCTTCAGTGTTCTGAGGAAAAACTTGTCTGTAAATATATACTCACTAGCAATTAAATGCAATGGAGTGTTAGCTAGGATTTGTAAAATTAAGTGGTTCAGTGAGAAATCCAAAAGTGACCAGTTCAAAATGTCAGGTAATTCTAGAACAACATTTGTTAGGGGAAACAGTTATGGGAATGGGTTGTCATGCATGAAAATGGTGGAAACCAAAAGGTTCAGAATATCAAAGCTTCATAAATACAGAAATATAATCTCATGCAAATACACAATAAAGCATGCTATTAGAATGAGGATTTTTTTGGATTTTTTAAATTGAGAACTGTAAAACCTTTTGGTCTCAGTGAACACCGGGACTTAAAACCTTACTTTTGATTGTCAGCTGAGAATATTTTGTCATTTGCTTTATATCTCCCCTCTTTTGGTTTTGGTTTTGCCACTTTATATTTCCCATTCTAGTGTACTGAGTTCAGCTAATTTTCAGATTTCCAAGCGCATATGTCTTTACCTTGCCACAGCTTCTTATTTGGATGCCTCTTCTGTTTTTCTATTAGTTATCTCTCAGTATTTTTGAGAAAGGTAATGCACCTTGTGCTTTTTAAATATGAAGTTATGTGATCAGCATTAGCTATTATTTTCTTATGGGCCATTAAAAATATACAGCCTAATATTTTCATATTTATGTGATCCACAGTAGTCCTTTAGTTGTGTTGCATTCTTTTCAATGGTAACAATTGAATGCTTTATTATGCATTTTTATAGGGCTCTATTTTATGTATCTATGGGGCATTGATGTTCTGAGCCATTTATAATAGCATGATTTATTGTGCATCTGCATGGGATTCTATTTCCGTACTTATGAGGCTTTGATGTTCTGAACCTTTTGGTTTCCAGCATTTTTCGTGCATGACACCCCATTTCCATAACTGTTTCCCCTGACACATTTTTTTCTGGTGTTATTTGAGATGTTTTGAACTGATCACGTTTGGACTTGTCACTGAACCACCTTATTTTACAAATCCCAGCTAGCACTCCATTGCATTTGATTGCTGAGGAATATACATTTACAGACACATTTTTATGTAGTACAATGAAGCCAGTTATGACGTAGCACTATCTATAATCTTGTATGGTTCTTTTTAAATGAATCAAGTAGTTTCTGGCTTGTTATAACTTAAAAAAAGTACTTTGCTTCTCACAAAATGTTTTCTGAGTTATCACAGAGCCACCATACTCTCCCCTTTATTTTTGACTGAACGTGCTAGCACCATTTAGGTTCTAGTTGTTGGGAGCATCTTTTCCATGCATCTGTATGCAAAAACAATGTTGCATTAATTTGAAAATAACAGAAAAAGTGTAACACTTTGTAATTGACTTGATATGGTTTAACTCTCCATACTCTTTCCATTATTTCTGCATGAACACACTGCATTGCTTTCAGTTGATGGGGAAGGGGTCCCATACATCTACATGTTAGATTTTCTTCCCTTTCTATATGCTGTTCTATTTACACATTACAGCAACAGCAGTTAATCATGGAACCACTGATCCCACTTAAAATGGTCTCCAGTTGCACCCCCACCCTCTGATTGATGTCCTATAGCTGCAAAAAAGAAAATTGTTTCTTGATTTTTTTAATAAACCTGTTTAAAATAAAATGGTCCCTCACCAATTCAATCCCTGCCACCCTGACCTCCCACTCAGCACACACCACTCCACACCCCCAGTACCCCCCCACACACACACCCTCAATCGCCTGAATAGGTTCCAGGAAGGAGATAAACTCTGTGACTGAAGACATGCCTCCCTGCTAGAACTAGCAACTGCAATCTCAAAACTAAGATAAGTGCGTTCCAATGTATTTCAATGGGGTTTTGAACTCTGATGCATAACTTTGGAAGTTTTGAATATTTTCACCTTATATTTTGACCAGTGATGGTGGAATTATGCAAATCAGGCCCGAAAGGTGTTTTCATAGTTGCTTGGTGAAATCACCTTTTAGGTGGGATTTTAAAAATGATCACTGACCTTGTTCATCAGATGGGGTCATAAGATGGCTATGTTGAAAATTTGGGGTCAAAATATGTAAAAATTGTGAAGTTATGAGCAAGGCCACTGTTTTTCGGTTTTTACTGGAAAATCCGGTAAAATTCTGGAATTAGGGCTGCCTGAAGACCGGTAAAAGCAAAGATTTCATGGAATCTGGCATTTTATATCAGATCAGTAGATCTACAAAACTTGTGTTTTTCTTTTAATTCCTTCCTGTACTATTTTCAATTTGCTCTGTTTAATGCTCTGTATATTAAGCCTTCTTTAATTCTGATTACTTATGCACATACTAAAAGAATGATAGCAAAATTCCGGTAAAATCTGGAAATTAGAGTAACAATCACTGGTGTAATTCCGGAATCTGAAGTCTTGAAAACCGAATTTCATTATTTTAATCACCGTAAATCAGTGGCCTTGGTTATGAGCGTACATTGACTTTTGCAATGCACACTCATAACTTAATTAATTCTCACAGATTTGGCCACAAATTCACAACATAGCCATTTTTTCACATCACCTCATGAATGTGACAACTGTCACTTTTCAAATCCTTCCTAAAATATGTTTTCGCACCTGCAGCTCAGAATGACATTGTTGCTGTGTAAAATCACCTTTTGGGCAGGTTCTGAAATTTTTTTACAACCTTGTTCATGAGGCGGGGTCATAAGAAGGCTATGTTAAAAATTTGGAGTCAGAATATTTAAAAATGGCAAAGTTATGAACGTACATTGAGATTTTGCAGTGCATGCTTATAACTTTGGTAATTTTCACTATTTTGATCCCAGATGTTCAACACACCCATTTTTCACATCACCTCATGAACTGTCATTTTTCAGATCCTGACCAAAATGTGTTTTCACACCTATGGCATGGAATAACATTGTCACTGGGCAAAATCCCCTTTCTGGGAGGTTTTGAAAATGTTCTTTTCTCCTTTGTTCATGAGGTGGCTACATAAGAAAGCTATTTTGAAAATTTGGGATAAAAATATTACAAAATAACAATGTTATTGGTGTACATTGAAATCTTTCCAAAGCACACTCATAACTTTGGTACTTTTAAGCTGACAATGTCTCTTTAATGCAGCATAGCAGCCATGTTGGCTCTGACCAGAATTTGTTTATGATAGGGGCAGCGGACTACCACAGAACCACAGGGCATGATCTGAGATGTTGATCGAGCCTATATGACAGCTGACTACTGAACCCATGAGGTCAAAACTAAAAATAGTCAATATGAGTGTACTGCTTGTGTCTTGGAAAATAGTAAGTGTAATCCTGACCCTAAGGCTACTAAAATCTCCAGAAGGATTACTTCAGAACATAATCTGTAGATTAACTTCCCCATCCTGGGTTGTGGCTGCCCACTTCAACTTTTCTATCCACCCTAAAGTTAAGGACATCGTTTAAGTTGCTCCCCATAATCACAGAGTTTAGGGGGTCAGTCACAGTATTCTGGATTACTTTCTGTAGAAATTCTAAGTGACTTGGCTCCTCATTAGGAGCATACACATTGAGAAATACACAAGGTTGTCTCTATGGTCCCCCACACTCATATAAACCTGCCTTCAGGATCAGTCTCAATTCTACAGACCTGTAATGGGTTGTTAAGTTGGATCAAAATTGCCACCCCCGCATCTCTAGGGGTGAGAATCAAATTAGGATGCATATACTTCCCCTACCCAGGCCCTCCAGAATTTAAGGTGTTTCTAGAAGGACAGATGAGTTTCCTGCAGAATGCTACCATAGCCTGGTGCCTGTTCAATTCTTGAAGAATCTGGGACCATTTAATGGGACTGTGAATCCTGTGAATATTATAAAATATGACCGTCAGGTTTACTATAATGCCAAATAAAGGGAGGCTAAAAATGACAGAGGAAAAGAAGGGGACATGCCATATCAACTGACCAACCAGTGCTCTTCTGTATAACTACTGTGACTCAGAGACCCCAGAAATAGAAAACAACTGTTCAAACAGAACAGTATATAACTTCATACTGTAGGTGTATTACCCAACCCATATCCACCAAGAAATGGCATCACAGGATGTGGAAACGGAGTCTCCCTATAGAGGGTCCTCTGCCTGGCTGTTCAAACACTGCAAGGGGACAGTTAGGTGGGTAAAAGTGCCATCAACATCTAGG
The DNA here is from genome assembly GCA_016271365.2 of Neoceratodus forsteri. Classification (NCBI taxonomy): domain Eukaryota; kingdom Metazoa; phylum Chordata; order Ceratodontiformes; family Ceratodontidae; genus Neoceratodus; species Neoceratodus forsteri. The sequence continues at coordinate 303,449,725 of CM028135.1, forward strand.
AGCTATTAGGTGAGATAGCAGATAGTACCCTGTGTAGTAAACTAAAACAGGTATTGTGTCCCTCCCACACAGCAAGAAGCGGCCCATTGTGGGATGAGCCAATTGAATATTCAACCATATGGTGGGGGACTTCCCTCAAAAACCCTTAAAGTGCAGGTGGGCCAGCATACCACAGAGATCATTTACTTATGCCTCCCATAGCAGGAGGGCAAGGGACCCACCACAGACCACTTCCCATGGACAGACTCTTAACCTATTGTGCAGCCCCTAAAGGGAGTGAACCCTCTCTCTCTTCTGTTCCCAAGGGAGAAGGGAGGAATATGACCCAAGTCTAGTAGCTGGAGTGAATCACCCAGAGAGAGAGATGGCGAGCCCCAGAGATGAGCCTTCTATGTGTAAAATAAACAAAAAAGGAATCTAAAAGCATAAAGTCAAGGGGACAATAAGAAATAATCATATCTAAGTAATGCCGCAGCCTGAGCTAAGGTCTCCCTCTACCATCTAGCAAGGAGTGTAGACGGTAGATTAGCTGTCAAATCCATTGTAACCAGATCATGAGATTAGGTGTCTAATGCTAGAGGCTGCCTTCCAGCCTGGCTGAGGGTTACTGCTAGCCCCCAACCATGCCTCATTGGCTGCTCTGTCTTTCAGGATGAGTTATGCTACTGTTGTACTTTGAGCTGGGGATTGGTTGTGCTGAACAATATCTTCTTAACAAGCTGCAGCCATTGATTGAAGATGCTATTTTTACAAGGTCAAGTGAACAGATAGTATTTGGGTTTGTGTTTTTCTTCTCGAAAGAATCTCAGGGACTACATTCTGCACCAGTTAAGGGTCTCTCTGAACCCTTGCCCATGTTTCATAGGCAACCCTATCTATTCAGCATGGTCAGAAAAATTGTAATATGCTGAGCTGGTGACCAGAGACAATAGGCTACATGATTCTAACTGTAGAAATGCAGAAGGAAATGGCACCTGCTTAAACAGTAACACTATTTGTGTTTGCTCCACCACTTTTCTTTTTTTTATCATATCACAGTTTATATGCTTGCTGCAGTGACTTACCGGCAGGGGTATCAAGCCACTGGCCCTGCCCACCAGGAGAGTAGCTGGCTCACTCATATGATGGGGGATACAGTATGGCCATCACCGACTTGCTGGGGTCTTCCCTATGCCCTGCCTAGTCGAACTATCCTCGGACCCTCCAATGCAATTCCATGACAGTCCTCCCAGCATCATAGGGCATGTCCATCAAGCTGCTTTGGTCGCACCCAGCCATTTGTCCTCCAATAGGTCCCTGATGGAGCTCAGATGTGCAATGACATCCATGCACTGATGTGCAGATGTCTGCCACACTCCCCCCCGCTGGCACACACACCTACAATGCCTCCTGGTAACCCCAGGGGCCGCCACAGCATGGTGTGCTTCCCCAACCCACCCCAGAACTAGGCGAGCTGTCAACGGATGCTTGAGTTTAGTCCTCCCCTGCCAACCTCCAACAACCCGGGCTCATTCCTGAACCCGGGTCACCAGTGTGGTGCGAGGTGTGGTGTCCAGCACCTCAACCCTCAGCGCCACCGGGCTGGTGCTCCACCACTTTTCAAAATGACCAGGCTGGATTTTTTTCATTGCTAAAAGAACTTTTATTATTGTACACAGCAAACAAAAGATTAAAAACACTCACCGTTCTTACTGTATAATAGCAAAGTGCATGTGCAAGGTAGTCTTTAGGTAGTCCACAAAAGTTTAAAAGTAACCCAACTGAATAAAATCAACAAGCCATGGAAAACGACTGGCTAGAGAGCTTCTGCAGCAAGAGCTGATGGCCATTCCCTCATGACATCACCTGACGCATTTCACAATCAGCTTTCTCAAAGGCTGATGTCCAAGCATTATCTCTAGTTAAATGTGTTGTTTAAAGAGATAGTGCATGTTAGCGCATTATATGTACAAAGAACGTCAGTTCTCAATAATGCCTAACATATAAATAACAACAGTGAAATTCCATATACCAATTAATAACACCATAAATAAATAGAAGGTATGTACAGAAAGGTAAAAAATAGAAAGAAACTGTGCCAAATATACTTAACATGGCACCAGTATAGTATAGCACATAATCCATTGAGAACACCACAAGTCAGCTTGTAGTTGTCACGTGGTACTGACTCACCCTGGTAAGTCAAAGTCAATTTTGTACAAAGCTGCAAGATAAAAAAAAGAGAAAAAAGGGAGTTAGAAACGAGTACATAAGAACCACTAAAAAAAATATATATATATATATATTTCAGCAGAAACATTTATAAAAAATAACCATAGTTTTTATCTATCTCTTATCTTTTTCTTTTCAAAATACATTTTATTTCTATTCATTCATTCAGTCTGAGGCCATACATGGCTCTCATGGCAAAAATCCAGTACTGCTCCCTCCTAAGGAGCAGGTTGTCATAATCACCACCTTTCCTGGTTAAGATTGTTTTTTCAATGGCTGTGAACATGAAGGCAAGTTCACTTTTGTTTCTGGCTCTCAACACATGTAAGGCCAGGGCATTAGTGGAGTCACAGTATAAAATTGCCCTAGCAAGTTCCCCTATCCTGATCTTGAATGATCATTTGGTTTTTCCAATATAAAATCTGTTACAACTGCATTCTGCCATGTATATGACTCCTAACATACTACAGGTGATTGAACCCCTGACTTTTACATTTTGACCTGTGTCATGATTTTTAAACCATTTTGTAGTTTTTACCAAAAAGCATTATTTACAATTTCCACACTTGTTGCATCTTATTCCACGTTCTATTAGCCAGTTTCTTGGTATATCCAGAGTGGGTTGGACAGAGTGTATCACAATGTCTTTTATATTCCTGCCCCTACGGTGCACCATTTTTGGACCATTGATATCAGTATATTTCAGTTGTGGGTCCATCAAAACCAAATGCAAGTGTTTTTAATAATGGTGGCAACTTCTTGTGCCTGGGGGCTATATGTGGTAACAAAGGTCATTTGGGGGTCACAGTTTCTTTCTTTCTGTTTATTTGTTAAAAGTATCTCCCTTGAAATAGCATCAACCTCTTTTTTTGCTTCTGTTATGATCTCAGCACTATGTCCTCTGTCCTGTAACCTCTCTGTCAATTCATGTGCCCTTCTTTCATATTCTGTCTGATTACTACAGTTTCTTTTTGTGCGGGCATATTTCCCTTTCGGTATTGCTTTAACCACATGTTTAGGATGGTTGCTACTGGTCATCAGGAGTGTATTTTGATCAGTCTGTTTTCTAAATAGGTCTGTATTGACCCCTCCCCTCCCATCCATAAAAATCCTCAAGTCAAGGAAGCTGATTTTATTCTTACTAAAACTGGTACTGAAACATAAGTTACTATTACTTTCTTCCAAGTACCGTACAAATTCAAATAGTTTGTCTTCACTCCCATTCCATATCATGAAAACATCATCAATAAAACATATCCACATATCAATTTTTGATTAGAAGGGGTTGCTCTCATTTCTCGCTGTTCTCAATTCCCATCTTGCCATATACAAATTGGCATAATTGGCTGCCATACTGGCACCCACTGCTGTCCCCATCTTTTGTAAATAGAAATTGTTTTTATGAAAAAATGTATGAAATTCCAGTACAAATGTTGTCAGTTGAATCAATACTTCTGTGGGTGGCTCCTTAACTGTTTGTTTTTTCTAAGTGTAATTCTAGAGCTTCCAAATCACCATTATGGGGAAAAATGCAAAATGGTTCAAAAATCATGCCACAAGTCAAAATGTAAAAGTCAGTAGTTCTATCATGTGTAGCACATTATGGGTTATATAGATATTGGAATTTCACTGATGTTATTTATATTTTGGGCATTATTGAGAACTGACATTCATTGTACATATAATACATTAAAATGCACTGTCTCTTTAAGAGACACTTTTAAATAGATAGAGCTAATCCTTGGATGTCAGCCTTTGAGAAAACAAATTGTGAAACATGTCAGGTGACATCACAAGGGAATGGCCCTCAGGATCTTGCACATGCACATTGCTGTTATATGGAATGAACTGTGAGTGTTTTTAGTCCTTTGTTTGCTGCACACAATAATAAAAGTTCTTTTGGCACTGAAAAAATCCAGCCTGGTTGTTTTGAAAAGTGGTGGAGTAAACACATATAGTGTTCTTTTTTAAGCAGATGCCAGTTCTCTTTGCATTTGTACTGTTTATCTTAACCAGGCACTGCTCTATTCCCAGGTGCAGTCACACCAACAAACTCCAGAAACTGTTATTCTAACTGAGAGCAGCTATAAAGCTGCCTTGTAGCTGTCAGGCTGCTCAAAAGGGTCTAATAGTGTGCCTTCCTGGTTTACTCCTAGAAACATGCCTAGAACTTCAGGGCAACTAATTATACTCAGTTCTCTCTGATGCACCCTCAAGTGCCCCAGCATGCATGGCTGCCCACAAGAAGAAGCCAGGGCCCAGACCAGGACCCCTCCCAAGTCACACATATGTCAAAGACCTCCCATAACCTCAGTGTTGCTGACCCCGCAAGGAGCACCTGCCACACCTGCTGGAGCCATCCTTCCAGAAAACTGACTTAACTGTCAATCAGACAGTAAATGATAACAAAGATTAATCAACCAGCCTGTCAATCACATTCAGGCATTTCAAGTCATTGTAATATTAGTTCCTCAGTCTCATTTTGAATTGGAGGATGGCCCTGAGTGGGGAGGTTCTTTATTTGAAGTTGGTGAGGAGGCTATATTGGAATCTGAACTGGGCCTCAGGCCAGATGAGAGTGTACAAGACACAGTCGCAGTTCTGATCTTCCTGGCTCGTTTGTCATTAAGCAACTGGTCTGGTTTGGGATTGCCATTTTGTTTCCAGGCTGTCTTGGCTCTAGAATGTAATGCAGGTGTCTGATGGGTATCCAGCTGAATGCTCACCAATTCTAGACAGTCCTTTGCATCTGCAAGATCCATAAACCTCCTAGGACCATTAGTAAAGAATACTTTTAATTGGGCTGGGTATTCCAAATAGGAGCAGGTACCTTTTTATTTCAGGAGCCATTGCACTGCTAAAACTTTTTTTCAGCGTTGTACCATGAGGCGGGTATAAATATGTATGACATAAATCTGAGTGTCACCAAAGAGGATCTCTATGCAACCCCACACCTTTTTAAGAGTGCCTATTTAATTCTGAAGTCTAAAAAGGTAACTATGATTGAGCAGAGCCTGGTCTTATCTTTTAGAGTGGGAGTGAGTGCTCTATGTGTGCGAATAATATTCAGTGCCTGTAGTGACTTGTGGGTGCCCAAGTAGTTCCTGGAGTTCTTTAAAGAAACTTTCCATGAACGTTACCATATTGTCTTGCTCAGTCCCCTCTAGAACTCCATGAACATTAATATTATTTCATCTATTCTGATTTTCCAGGTCCTTCATGTGTTGCTCTAAAAGTGTCTCCCATTTGTGGAGTTCATGGAGGGTCACATTGTGAATGTCTATGGTGGTGGTGGTGGTATAGTCAGTCAGACAGTTCTCCAAGGTGCCAATCAGTTTCTCTAGCAGATTTATGTCTTCAATCTTCAGAGACTTTGCTCTTGAGATGTTGTAAAGTCACCGTTATTTGCTGCAGAGCTTGGCATAGTTTTTTGGAGGTAAAGGTACAATCAGGCTCTTCCATGTCACTGGTCAGAGGAGAGGCTGCTGGCGTTGAGCCTGGGGATCAGACAGCGGCCTGTGGTAGAGCATCATTTTTGTTTTTTGGGTCTTTTGTACTGAAAGGACCTGTTTTCTTTTTGTGTGTTCCTAGTAGTCATAAGAAATTCTGTTATTTTGTGGTTGGATGACAGGATGACAAATTTTAAGGCTGTATTGTACCTTTAGATTGCAGGCTGTGTCAGGAGATATGGTTCTATGCTGCCATAGCCATACTACCAATGACATTACCGGAAGACCCTACAACTGCTGTTTTAATTATTTTTTTAATGATTTTATGTATAAACGTCATTTAAATACAAACCAGCAGCAGATGCCAAATCCTGCCACCGTTATTCCATATTCTACATGAGCACATTGCTTTGATATATGATACTGGGTGATGTGTGGTCTATTCCACTGCTGGTATGCATTAGTGACATGTTGGTGCTCAACCTAGGATGGCGGTGACAGTACATGACATACTTATGTCATTGACAATACAGAGGGTGCCCACCCCCAGTGTCGATCAGTTTGTCCTTCATTCTCCCTTCCCTTAATAATGTTCCCCCACCCATATCATATGACACCGTGATGCCCACCCTCAGTGCCACCAAACACTTTGCCAGCAATGGGGTGCCCAGTCCCCAGTGTTGGCACCTATAAATAGAAAAAACTGTCCGTCATAATGTCTTTTTAATTACCCTGCAAAGAAGAAAAACATCTATTGGTGTCTGTTTGCCACCAATATTCCCCTCCTTCACCCCACCCTACCCTCCCACTCAGCACCAACTACCCCACACTCCCAACACCCCTTACTCACCTAGAACTGTCCAACAAAGTAAGTCTTCCCTCAGTCGCTGAACATTCTGCTGCTCTGGTATCTGACCACAAAGTGGCTGAATACAGCGTAATCGCAGTTAATGTATTTTCAATGTGTTTTGAACTTTTACTCACAGCTTTCTAATATTTTTGTCCCACATTTTCAATAAGGCCTTTTGTTGACCCATGATCATGAACAAAGGAGGTGGCATTTTTCAAATCCAGCCCAAGAGGTGATTTCAGTTGCTCCATGAACTCGCCTTTTGGGAGGAATTTAAAAATGTTCACCTAAAAGGTTTGTGAGGTGCTGTCATAAGAAGACTGTTGAAAATTTGGGGAAAAATATGTTAAAATGAACAAGTTATGAAAACATAAACATTAAACATGTTCAACATTCAGCCATAACTTCAGTAATTTTCAAACATTTGATACCAAATTTTCAACATAGCCATTTTTTCACACTACCTCATGAGTAGAGATGTGCAAAATTAGAAAATTTTGTTCCACAAAATATTTCTCAGATTTTCACATTTTGCAAAATATTTCATGGTGCAAAATATTGCCTGAAAAATGTGAAACTTCTGCCATAAAATGGTAAAATTAGGGCAAAATTATGCATTTCACAGTGAAATTTTGCAGTTTTGCACCGATTAAAAAATTACATGAAATGGCAGAATTTCACGAAATGTTTCTTGCAGTAAAATTGCTTATTTCACAGCAGTTTCACCAGAGAAATTTAATTTTAGAACATTTCCATGAACATGACAGGAGTTTGTTTTTCAAATCCTGCCCAAAATGTGTTTTCTCATTTGTGGTGTGAAATTACATTTCAGGCAGTATTTTATAAATGACACCTCTAATTTTCAGAAATGGAGAGGGTAATACAACACTATGTTGAAAATTTGGGAACAAAATGTCAAACAAAAAAGTTATAAAGAAACATTGTGTTCAGGGCTGGCCATTGGCCCAGTGGGTAACACACTGCAATGCTGTGGCAGTTAGCCGAGTTCAGGAGTGAGCTCACTGAGCCAGCTGGATAGGCAGAGCTGAAAGAAGTTACTGTCATGCGGTAGAACCCCCAGCCTGGTGAGGGACAGTGTAGTGTTGGCTTCATGGGCAACAAGCAACCATATAATGAAGAGAGCTATTCTTTTTGCATAGAGCACTGAGGGCCCTGTGCCTCTGCATCTGAATCTGCACAGAAGCAGAGGGCCCAGATGGCCTTGTGCTTCTGTAGCCAGATGGACTGTTTGCCCGCACTTCTTCATCTGTAGCCAAATGGAAGTGCAATGCCAGAGGGCCATGTGCTTCCACAGCCCCATGGATTCTTTGCATCCATATCCACATGGAACTTCAGCCTATGGCCTCTTCTGTTGGTTCATAGCCCAGAGAGCCCAACACATCTGCATGTGTCCAGTATCCAGGGGTGTCACTCGGGTTGGGCATTAGGGATTGGAGTTCCAAATCTTTATTCCTTAGCCCTGAATAAAAGATTCCCAATTCCTAAAACTGACCTTGGCTAAGCTATTTACTTGCTGGGTAGGATGGGTAGAGGCTTAGACCCCAAATCTTTTTAGACCCTAGAAATGATCTTGCCACTATCACAAAAAGAAATGAAATTCATTGCTAAACACTATGTTACTGCAGACATTAGGGTTGAAGAATGGAACATTAACAAAATAAGAAAATGAAAAAAAACATAGGTTCTGATGTCTTGGGAATCTTGGCAAATCAGTGGTGGTGTGGTGTTCCTTTGGGTTGTCAACCCTAATCCCCACCCAATCCCTGAGCAAACATAAAAACATTGATTTTGGTAGCAGAAAAGAACCAGTTAGTCCATTTCATCTGCCCTGGTTTTCCCTGCCTATTTTTTATTATTTATTTATTTATTCATTCATTCATTCATTTATTTATTTCAAATTTGGTAACTGGGAAAGGTACACTGAGCTGAGGCTAACTTCCAAGTGTGACCCAGGGTTGGGGGAGATGAAGTACAGACATGAAGAGCATTTCAAGCATCAGAGTTCATAGACAATAATACAATGCCAGACAAAACCATATTACAATAGGTGAGCTGGCTAGCTTGACCTAACACAGCATGTGATTAGGCTTGGGGAAAAAGACAGACTATGGGACTTTACTTGGCAGCAGTAGGTTAATTGTGCTATGGAGCTGAGATTGAGAACCTCAAGCATTAGAACACAGAATGAAGGTCATGGATGCAGCTGGTCCAGATAGGAGAGAAATGGAGGAGGGGGGACAAGAGTGATGAGAGGAGAGACACAGAGGGTTGGGGGTGAGGCAAGCACTGGGAGGAACAGGAGCAACCTTAGCTGATGTCTAAAGGCATAAAGGGAGGTAAGGAGCCACAAGGAAGATGGGAGAAGGTTCCAGAGAGAGAGGGGAGACAGTAGGAGAAGGGAGCTTGCCCAGCACTGGAGTGAGGATGCAGAATGGCAAAGGTTCAAGAATCCCTGGAGTGCAGGGACTAAGAAGAGGAGAGAGCAGGGGAGAGGAGTGAGGAGAGGTAGGAGGGAAGAGAGTTAAACCAGTATTTAGCAATGATGGAGGTGCAGTGGGCCTAGTGACATAAAGGTAAGGGTAGAATGGACAGGGAGGAATAGAGAGAGCACTGACAAGTGTGGAGAGAAGATTTAGAGGTGAAGTGACAGAAGGCATTGCAGATGGTGTCCAGTCTGGTGAGTGAAGAGGAGGGAGCAGTGCCATAGACCACATCTGCATAGCTGAAGACTGGGAGGATAATTTTGGTTACCAGATCCTGGCAGGCCTGGAGTGGGAGGCAGTCTTTGTTTCAGTATAAGGAGATGAGTTTAGGGTGACGTTTGGTGTGGATGGCATTAATAGGGACAGAAAAGTGGCGCCTACTATCAAGCCAAACCCTCAGGTACTTGAAGGTGGAGACACACTCAAAGAGGGTTCCATCCAAGGTGGAGAAGACAGGTGAAGACAATAGCCTTACCAGTTTCTTGCTGGAGCTGAAGGTCATGGTCACTGTCTTCTTGGGGTTTATACTGAGTTGACTGGTTTGGAATCAGCACAGCACATAATTAAAGTAATTCTGTAGTGGGATCTGAACAGCTGGGGTAGATGAGCCAGAGGTGTAGATGACTGTCATCTGAGTACATGAGGATGTGAGACGAGACACAGGTACAGGGCAGATCAATCAGGAAAACTGAAATAAAACTGGACCCAAGATACCCAAGATGGAGCCGTGAAACCCCTGCCTAGATGGGGTGGGGGAGAACACCACTGACCTGAACAGCTTGTTGACTGTCAGTACGAATGGGAAAACCTTGTTATGACTCTTACTGTTTTTAATTTGCTAAATGAAACTCACATTTTTTTTGGTTTTAGACTTGCAGTAGTGAGAGTTTTAGCAGGCTAATGACAGGGTTTTGTTGTTTTTCATGGGAGACATGCTGCTGTCTGTTCTAACCAGAAATATGAGGTTTTGTTACCAGCTGTTCAACGGCAGGGCAGCTTGGCTCTCTGGAGTTGGACTGTTTTTGCCAGTCTTGGTGCTTGGGTGATCATTGGATCATTGGAAATTGACTATGGTTGCCCCCTGTCCTTTCACTAGGAACCAGGAACCAGGAGACCCTTTGATAGGAAGGTGAAGGAGACAGGTGCACTATACAGTATGTGCTGAGATGCCTGTTTAACATTTGAAAAAGGTATGCTGTTGTTGCCTTGGGCTGGGGGGCTTAGTATTCCTCCAGTTGTTCCACATTAACTGCACTCAGTGGAGCATTTGTTTTTCTCTGTTCACTAGGTGACCACTAATGGCATGGCTTTCAAAACCTAAGAAATTATTATGAAGGAGGTTTTTAGCCCAGCAGGGGTGATGAACTTAAATGGAGGGACTCCTGTATTATGAGCAGGGAGCCAAGTTGCTTATGTGCTTAAGGATGCAAACCTCCCCTTGTATAATCATAAAAAGATGGTGTTCTAATGACAGGTGGAGGCTGACTATGGAGTAATTTCCCTTAAGAGGTATGTTACTGATTTACACTTTTGCCTGGCAACCAAATATCCAGACTAAAAACTGAATTAAAGGAGCCGGGATAACCACTTGGGCATTGTTTCTCTGCTTGTAAATGAACTAGTACTTCTGCCTTATACATCAAATTCTACACCCCGTTACTGTCATAAAACTTTGGCTTAGCCGTTATGAGACTTGGTCTCTGAGGTGCGTTTTGGAAATTGAAATTGATCCAGCTTGTATTTTAGTGGTACTGCTATTGTTCAGCTGAACTCGGGGCCATGTGTATCATTCTTTCTACTTGTCGAAACTTGATGGAATTAAACCAGTAGACTATGGTTCTTTACATTTCTCCAACTATGAATTAGTGACAAACCATGTTAAATGGCCAAAGTCAATGGTGCCAAGACATGCAGTTGCCAAGGAAAGTTCAATAATTTATCTGGTTTATGATCCTGAAATGCTTGTATGAACCAGGAAACAAAAGGCTTGGTAGCTACAACTTTATTTGTGCAAAGACCTGCAGAACACATATATTGACTCCTAGTGATAGAGACAGGTGAACACTTAGTACAACCCTATTATACATCTCCTGCTGTTTTTACCAGATATTGTTAATAGTATGTTACAATGAGCAGCCTGAAGAAACATCCCTCATAGCCAGAGATACAGTTGTGTTTGTTGAAATTTTAAAGCTCTGATTTCTGATGCAGGGCAACTTTCAAGCACATAAATATTTTCCCTGAAAGAACTGACGTTGCCAGGGTTGTAAAAGAGTATTGATCCTTTTGGCACTTATGCTCCATACTTTTTTTAATGAATAACTATACCACTTGCCTTAAGTAAACTTTATATTAAAGGTAGCAGGCACTTATCAGAAGTAAAAAAAATTTGAACACAGTCAGAAACTGCTCAAACTATTTGAAATTATACTGAGCTTGATGAATTCCATACTGATTTTTTTATCCAAGAACCCTCAGGAACCATTTCATCTCTGTTTTTTTGGTTTTTTTTGTGGATATGAACTGCTAATCTGTTGTCAAAACTGTTAGTTATACGAAGCAATGCATCCCTCCTTTTTATTTTGTGAGTTTGTTTTTAGTGAGTGTTACATGTGAGATTTATGGTGTCTGTTAAATCCAGCTACTTTTCAACAATTAATCGTTTGGTAATAAATTGCACTTAATTAACTCATATTTATTTTCAAATTTAGGAAGCAGACAGGGAGATATAAGATACATCTTGTTTAAACTGTGTTTATTTTTCTAGTCTAAGTTATTTATACATACTCTTGAATTTCTTCCTGACATTTTGATTCACTGTTCAATATTAGGTAAGTAGAGGATGGAAAGCTGACTATTTATATCCAACATCTTGGGTATAAGTGCTTTAGTATCAAACACATATTAAGGTTGCAGAGGAATATAAAATGTATCCAAATAAACTCCTTGTTACAACGAATGCAGGTTTAATAGTTTCAGGCTGGCCAGTGAGAAGCTATTGGTATAAGGAGGGGATTGTGAGACTGGTGGCTAGAGATAAAGCAAGCTTTTGTTCGTGGGCGAATTTGTAGGGAGGTCACAAATTACCAACCACAGAGCACTTTGTGTAATTTTGATTATATTACTGCCATTGTGACTTTGCCTTGCTTTTTGGGGTTTTAAATGCAAATTGCATTAAAAACCACAAAGCTCAGACCGAGGTACACTAGACACCAGGGATTAAATTAAACTTTTTAAAGATGGATTGGACTTGGGTTGGGGGGCGGGGTGAGGCACTACCTGACAGGGTGGGGGTCCATGATACACCAGTGATTAAATTAAAAATGTTTAAGATGGATTGGACTTGGCATTGGGGGAGTGTCATGGAGGCACTACCTGACAGGTATGAGAGTGGGGGTCCACTAGACACCAGAGATTGAATTAAACATTTTGTTTAAGATGGATCAGACTTGGGGTTGGGGAGAGTGTGGTGGGGGCACTGTCTGACAGGGTACCAGCAGCTGGGGGGAGTTGTGATGGTTTATTTAGTTGGGGGCAAATTGCCAAATTTCACAAGTCGCACTCTGCAAATTGAGCACAATTGATGAATTGTTTGGCTGAGCAAATGTTGTAGACTTTGCCCACCTCTACTGGTGGCTTGTGAGCATTTTGTGTTTTTCGGAAGGCTTATTAGGAGATAAATTTACAACTGTTCTGAGGACTGCTATAGTGATGGCAATGAGGGCTATTTCACTTGTAATATAAAGGCCGTTCCCTCTTTCATAATCCATTCAAAAGGTTGACCTGTTTAAGTGGTAATGACTCTCTCTATTTGACCTAAAAAACAAAATTTAGCTGGATAAACACCTATATCAAATAGTACTATCTGATGATGATATGAGTTCCTTGATGGCAGTACGCCAAAACTTGACTTGTCCCAGTGGAAATGGGATTGGTTATTCTTTCGATTTGCTTCCTGAATTTCTTTTGTTGCACCTCTGAGATAATAGAAACATAGAAACATAGAAGCTGACAGCAAATAAGGATTGCAAGGCCCATCCAGTCTGCCCATTTTTACTACCTTATGAATGTACCATAGGTCTTTACTCTGTTAATGGCCTATCTATTCATACTCATCTGTTTTGCTCCCTTATGCCTACCCCATGCCTATTTGAAGCCCTGCACTGTATTCATATCCACCACTTCCTGAGGTAGGCCGTTCCATGCAAAAAAGAACTTCCTCACATTACCCATTATTCAGCCTCCCTCTAACCTCATGCTGTGTCCTCTTGTTCTACTATTTTTCTTATATTGAAAAGTTAGACTCTTTCACCTTGTTAATGCTCTTAAGATGTTTGATGTCTCTCCCTCCTTTGCTCTAGGGTATACATATTGAGCTCTGTTAATCTGTCCTCATGTGATTTCTGATGCAGTCCCTGCACCATTTTGGTTGCCCCTTCTCTGGACCATCTCCATTTTGTTAATGTCCTTGTGCAGATGCAGCCTCCAGTACTGCATGCAGTACTCTAGATGGGGCCTAACCAGTGTCTTGTAAAGACGAAATATTACCTCTCTCTTATGACTTGTGATACCTCTACTAATACACCCTAACATCCCCCTAGCCTTACCTACTGCTTTTCTGGTCTGCTTGGATGATTTCAGGTCATCTGTGATGATGATACCCAAGTCTCTTTCTTCCCTCATGATTGCCAGCAACTCCCCTTCCAACCTATATGTGGCTTCAGGGTTTCTCTTTCCTATGTGCATGATCTTGAACTGCTTTGCGTTAAACCCCAGTTGCCACTCTTTCGACAGTTTTGCCAGTTTATCCAGATCTCTACTCATTCTGCCCATCCCATCCGGAACATCTACTCTGTTGCAGATCTTGGTGTCATCTGCAAACAGACAAACCTTACCCTCTAGTCCATCTGCAATATCACTGATGAAGATATTAAAGAGGACTGGCCACAGGACTGATCCCTGAGGTGCCCCACTTGTAACTTGCATCTCTTCTGACTGTATACCATTTACTACCACTCTCTGTTTTCTGCCCGCCAACCAGTTTGCCACCCAGTTGACCAACTTCTGATCCACCCTGAGCCTACCCAGCTTACTAATCAATCTTTTAGGTGGAACAGTATCAAAAGCTTTGCTGAAGTGAAGGTAGGTGACATCAGCTTCACCCCCTTGGTCCACCACTCTGGTTACCCAGTCAAAGAAATCCATGAGATTAGTTTGACAGGACCTTCCTGTTGTAATCCCACACTATCTTGGATCCTGTGCTCCTATGGATTCCAGGTGTTGCACTATCCTTTCCTTAAGGAGTGCCTCCATAATCTTGCCCGCTACTGAGGTAAGACTGACTGGTCTGTATTTCCCTCCTTTACTTCTGTCACTCTTGTGCAGCAGAATCACATGAGCCCTTTTCCAGTCTTCTGGGACCTCTCCTGCGCTCAAAGACTCATTAAACAGTTCTGATAATGGCTCTGCTAGTTCCACCCTTAGCTCCTTTAGTACCCTGGGATGTATGCCATCAGGTCCTATTGCCTTGTCCACCCTGAGCTTAGCAAGCTCTTGTAGGACCCTTTCTTTTGTGAAGGGACTTGTGCACACCTCCCTCCTCCCATGTCCACGGTGCAGAGCTGTAGGCCCTGCCCTATCTTCTCCTCAGTAAATACTGAGCAGAAGTATCTATTTAGGATAGATGCCTTTCCTTGTTCCTCCTCCACAAACTCCCCCTCTTCCGCCTTTTATCTTAGCAATACCCCCTCTGGAATTTCTTCTTTCACTAATGTATCTATAAAAAGTCTTGTCTCTTCTTTTACTGTTCGTGCTAGTGTTTCCTCAGTTTGGGCCTTTGCCTGCCTTACTGCCTTCCCTGCTTCCCTTAGGGAAGTTTGGTATTCCTCCCTGTCTTCATCCTGCTGCATTCCCTTATATTTCCTGAAGGCCAACCTTTTGGCTCTGACCTTTTCTGCTACTGTTTTTGAGAACCAGAGTGGTTTTCTGCTTCTTTTGCTCTTGCCTTTCTCCCTAACACAATGGGATGTTGCTTCAAGTATTGTATCCCTAATGCTTGCCCACTTTGCCTGTACCCCCTCACCTGTATTTCTTCTTGCCAGGGCTAGCTTACCTCTGTTGGCCATCATATCAAAGTCAGCTCCTCTAAAGTCCCATATGTTTGCCTTGAAATGGGGTGATTTAGTTCTAGTGGCCAAATTGAACCATACGATGTGATGGTCACTGGCCCCCCAGGTAACCTTCTACCTAGAGATCTATGATCCTTTCCCTGTTAGTCAGTACTAGATCTAGGATAGCCCTGTCTCTTGTGGGTTGTTGTACCGGTTGTTTGAGACCCTCCCCCTGCAGTGAATCCACTATGTGTTTAGTTCTGGCGGATGTTCCTGTTGGTATTGACCAATCTGTATCTGGCATGTTGAAGTCTTCCATTATCAGAACCTTCCTTTTAGCTGTCATGTATATCTTGTAACAGTAATGTGTCTATGTCCTCCCCCTGGTCTGGGGGCTTGAAGACAAATACAGTTCGTATGGCTGTCCCATTTTCTGTTCCCAGGGTGACCCACAGTTCTTCTGGCTCCTTATGTGTATGCTGAATTTTTCTAGCTTTGATATTCTCATTAACATAAAGGGCCACCCCCCCCCCCTTTTTGCACCTTGGTCTCTTCTGAACAGTACATAGCCAGGTACTGAAGTCTCCCAGGTGTGGTTACTGGTGAACCATGTCTTGCTAATGGCTACTATGTCCAGTTTAGCCTCTGTCATTGTAGCCTGTAGGTCTGGGATCTTGTTTCCCAAACTGTGGGCATTTGTGTACATGATTTTCCATTGGCCAGATTTGGGTGCGTTAGTGTTAGGTGAGGTCTGACATTTCCCCTGCGCATCGTATGGAGAGCTGGAACTTCTTCCTTACCTGGCAATGCAAATGAACTACAGACATGCTGAACTCCTGTTTGATCACCAGCTGAGTGGGGAGGGGTGTTCTTCCCATTCGATGAACTGGGTGTTGTACCTCTCTCCCCATTTGCTAGTTTAAATATTCTGCAAAGATGTCAAACATCTGCCCCAATGCACTGACTCCCTCCTTAGTCAGATGCAGTCCATCAAATTTAAAGAACCTTTGCTCCCAAAACTGTTGCCAGTTATCTACAAATGTGTGTCCTTTTTCCTGGTACCAGCCATTGAGCCACATGTTTAGCTCCCATATCTCCCCTTCTCTGACTTTCCATCCATCTGCCCCCCTCTCCCAGACTGGCAGGATCTCAGAGAAGGAAATGCTGGATGAAATGGATGACAGTTTGTTTCCCAGCCTGGTCAGGTTTTCCCTGGTATCAATAACTGACTAGCTGGTGAGATTAATAGTTCCTATGTATACCAGGATGTTGATATTTTCTCCTGCATCCTGCATGATTTTAGCAATGCGGTCAGTGTCTCTCCATGCTGATGTACCTGACAGACATCTGACTATTACCCCCAGCTGAAGGTAGGTATTAACTCCCCGAATCATGGAGTCTCCTATGATCAGAAGTGTTTTGGATTTCCTTTTTGCTTTGTTTGTTTTGGTCCCTGTTTTGGGTGAGTTTTGTAGTGCTAAATTCTGTGCAGCAGTGCCCTACTCTACAGTATCTTCTGTCCCTTTGTTTGATTTCAGACATAGAGGCAGATACCTGTTTGTAGTTTTTATATGGTTTGTGGTGGTGATACGTTGGAGAACATTAGAGTGATGGGGCACCTGATTTGCCCCTCCTAACCACCTACCAACCTTCTGGACCAACTACCCTCTGCAGTTGAGGTGCTTCAGCTGGATGTTTGGGAAATGGCAGGCAGTTCTTATATTTCTTCCTGAATATGTGATTTGAGGTGCGCAATCTCTGCCCATGCTGCATTTAGCTGAGCCCTTAAATCTCTAATGGTCCAGCATGTAGGACAGCATCCTAAATCCTGTATAACTGCCCTTTTGAAAGTGTCCCACAGTACCTGCAATTAATAATATCCATTTTAGTTGAGTTGCTGAGTTTATAAACTGGTCCAAGTAATTAGAAGGAGGAAAATGAAAGCAAAAGTTGTTTTTCTCTTTTTCTCTTTTTTTGTTTGTTTGTTTTATTTTGTTTTTGTATAACTTAACACAAGTTAAATTACTTGTGCCCCTGTAAGTGAAGTCTCTGTGTAGATACCCCTCTGATCCTCTCCTTCCTGCTTTGCTACAAGAAATGTCATGACTGTGCTACTCTATAAAAGGAGTGCAGCATGGGGTGGTTGGGATGAGGTTGGTGACTGGGCCCCTTCCCCTGCCCAAAAAGAAGAACCATGGAAGAAAGAAACGAGGTGAGAGCAGAAGCTATCATCCAACAACAAATGCAGTAGCCCTGAAAGCTTAGCCTAATGATAGATAAAAAGTTACAAAAATGTAAGCACCACCTGTAACAATTTCACAGAAGATATACCTTGAGAAAAACACTTTGCTGCAGAGAAAAATAAAGCAGTAATAGAAGATATACCTTGCAAAAAACAATTTGAATCAGAGAAGATTAAAGCAGTAATCTGTAAGCACAAAACATTAACAAACCTGTAGGCACACCCTATAATAATGCTGCGGAAAGTATACCTTGCAACAGCAATTTGAATCAGAGGAGATTACAGCAGTAAAATGTAAGTAAAAAAACAGTAACAACCCCTGTGACCACAAAAGAATATAATAACACACAATAAATCTGCTTAGCCAAAAGAAGCCTTAATCTTTTTCCTTGCTCAGATAATGTTGTTCTATGCTCTGTCCTTACATACAAACCTATAAGAAAAGAGCTCAGGTGAAGCTAAGTGCCTTTGCCAGTAAACTTAGTCTTCCACCCTTAAAACACCAAGTAACCTGACCTTTTAACTCTTCCTTCTGTTGGAATTACCAAGACTTTGTCAGCTCCAACCCCAGTTACACCAAATAGAAAACCTTTCAGCAAAAAAAATAAAAATAGTAGCAAACAATAATTTTGCTTAGCCTAATGCTATATTAAAAAGTCACAAGAATGTAAGCATCACCTGTAACAATTTCACAGAATACTAATATCCTTTGCAGGCACTAAATTTACCCTGGATAGTCCTGGATAGTCCTTCTACTAAGATCAAAATAAATAATTATGAATGCAACAAAATAAAAATGAGGAGATTGCTTTTCATCCTTTCCCCTCCTTCGACTACTCTGATGTAGTTTATGGCACCACCTCAGCCTCCTTTTTAGCCAGGCTTAACAAAATCTGCAATGCCTTTGGTCATTTTGCACTAAATGCCCCTTCCCCTGCACACACCACTGCCCCCTGTACTCATCCCTTTCCATTACCCCTCTACACCACACATGCCTATGCCACTCCTTTCTTCAGCTCTAAATACTGGTTTGGGTCCTTACCCACCTATCTCTCCTCACTCCTGTCTCCCTCCTCTGTGGCTTCCTTTCCTCTTTAGTCTAGAGACACATGCCCATTCTCACTCCCATGGCCCTCCTCCTGCTCTGGTGCAGCTGCTTTCTGTTACAGACTGCTTTCACCCTGGAACACTGTCCCCTCTCAAATCAGACACCCTCCTTCCGTCCCTGTCACATTCAGCTGTGCTCACTGACACTGGCTTTTGCAAATGCTAATCTCCCCCCCCCCCCAATTCAAGTGTTTCCCCCTTTGCTATATACTTTCAGTCTTGGCACTCTGCTTAAATTTAAACTAAGTAGCACTTGATTCTCTATTCTCAGTCCCTTACTCTTTCTGCTCACATTTACCATTTTTTCCCCATCCTCCCTGTCCCCATCTCTTTTTCTCCCTATTTCCATTTTTCTTCCATTTCTTCCCCCTTGCCCTCAATTCATCTCCCCCTAGAGCTAACATCCTGCTCTTAATATTGCCAATACCCTGATATCCTCTGTCCCAACCCCTATCTCTCTCCCCCGACACTCCTACTCAACTTCCTCCCTCCCTACCTTTTTCTTTTCTCCACATGCAGCTTCTCTTTTATCATGTATCTCAGCACTTAATGTGTTTCTTGCCACCTTGAACAGTATTGGTATTCATATGTTATACTATGTTAATCTGAAATGTATACTAAACATATTTTGATGTATTGCAATCTTATCAAACCCATCCTGTATTTATACATCTGCTTCACCGTATCCTGTCTTAATCTTCTCAATGATTTTTTACAAGTGTAATCAATGATTTGTAATTTCCCCCTCTCCCCTTCCCCCAGGTCACACCTGGAAATAAGCCTCAGCTCAGTGTGCCTCTCCCGGTCAACAACTGTAAATAAATAAAAATTAAAATACTTCCCCTGAGGTTTTACAAAGACAGCATTTATAAATATTTTAATAGTATCGACAATCAATAAGTTACTTTATTTCTAAGGTGACCAATCATTATTGGCTGAAGTTTGTTATTTATGGTTATTCTATGTAAGCAAATGCTGGCTGAATGTTTACTACCCCTGGCTTAATAGCCTTAGGTAATTACTACCTGTTGATTATTTTGTATTTATTATGTGTGATGTTCAATTCCATTCTGTATATTGTATATTTTTAGGAAACATTTTTAATTTATTTTTAGCATATTTAAAGGTATATAGCCAAACAATAAAACCAGCTATGAACTATGAGTGGAACCAACCCACAGCAGTTGCTGAAAGGCCAGTGGAGTTCTATTTGCCTGGTAGGAAAGGGTGTTGCACCAAACCAAAAGCTTTGGTTAGGTCAATGAAGATGGTTGCAATGATGTGTCCCTGATTCATCCCAGTGAGGATAGAATTGGTTACATGCAGCAGGGATGACACGGTGGAATGGTTCTTCCTAAAACCAGACTGGAATGGTGAGAGAAAGTTCAAGGAGGAAAAAAAGTCAGCAAGCCTAGAGCAGACAATGGATTGTTGAGGTTTAGCAAGAGAAGGAAGAAGTGAAATCAGTTGGTGGTTACATAGGGAGGAGAGGTCATCCCCTTTGTGCAGTGGAATAGCCTTGGCAAGTTTCCAGGCCCAAGGGACAGTACTGAGAGAAAATGAGAGGTTCAAGAGAGGAAGGGCAATGGATGGTGCATAGATTTGAAGTATTTTAGGGTCCAAACCTTCAGGTCTAGACTTGGAAGGATTAAGTCACAATAGGATGAGGAGGACTTCATGGCTAAGACAGGAGGGAAGTGAACATCTTCAGATGATTGGTATGGGGGTGAGACAGTGGAATCTGGGGATGAGTGACAGGGTAGAGCACAAGTTGTGAAAAAAATGTTAAATTGAGTAGCAACAGAGGATGGGTAGGAGACCAGTGAGCCATCCACAAAGAGGATGGTGGGTGGGGACAGACTGGGCTGAAGGATTAAATAGGCTGTTAATTACTTTCCAAAATTTTAAGGGAAAGTTTAGATTGGATTCAGACACCTCTGACCCTTCTTGGTCATCAGCAATCCCTCCTCCTTTTCCACTAACTAGTTTTCCCTTGTGCCTGTCCCATGCATGCTTGAAGCTTTCTAGAGTTTTAGTTCTCATAACTTCTGCCGGTAAGTGGTTCCAGTCATCCACGTCACTGTCTGTGAAGAAGTATTTCCTCATGTCCCTTTTAAACTTCCAACCTGTAGCTTCATTGCATGGCCCTATGTCCTTCTCCTTCCTTTCTCTGAAAAAGGCAGCCCACCTGCACCTTGTTCAGCACTGTGAAGTACTTAGAATTCTCAATTATGTCCCCTCTTGGTCTTCTCTCCTCTAGAGGGGACATGTTGAGATCCCACAGCTTTTCCTCATATGGCTTCTTCTACAGTCCCCATATCATTTTGGTGTCCCTCCTCTGTACCACTTCCATCCTGTCTATGTCCTTTTGGAGATGAGGCCTCCAAAACTGGAAACAGTACTCCAGGTGGTGTCTCACTAGTGAGTGATACAGTGGCAACACCACCTCTCTCCTCATGCTAGAAATCCCCCTTCCTATGCAACCCATCATCCCATCAGCTTTTCCACCTGCCTTGCCAGACTGACCAGCTACCTCGAGATCATCAGATATGATGACCCCATTGTCCCATTCTTGTTTGGTGATTGTAAGTACCTCTCCCATCCTATACATAGTTCCTGAATTTCCCACCCCAGGTCCATGACCTTGCACTTTTGGGCACTGAAACTCAGTTGCTACACCTTAGACCACTACTCCAGCCACCCCAGATCCTTATTTATTATCTCAACCCCCTCCTGTCTACTCTGTTGCAGATTTTTATATCATTCACAAAGAGACACACCTTCCCTTCCAGCTCCTCTACAATGTTACTTATGAAGACATTGAAAAGGACTAGTCCTAACACTGATCCCTGTGGACCCCTGGTAGTCACTCCTCTGTCCCCCGAGTGCCTGCCATTTACCACCAGTCTCTCCCTCCTATTCTTCAGCCAGTTTGATACCCTGTTTACCACTTTCTCCCCTCTCCCTAGGAAGCTTAATTTCTTCACTAGCCTCCTGTGTTGCTCATTGTTAAAGGCCTTGCTGATGTCCAGATAGGCCACATCCATTGCCCTTTCCTTGTTCGACGCCCTAGTCACCCAGTCAAAGAAATCTATTATTTATTTTATTTTGGTCTTTTGGTAACTGGGTAAGGCCCACTAAGCACGTGCCTACTTTCAGGGGCAACCCAAGAGCACTGGGCTGGTTAAGGGACTTGCTCAGTCACACAGTATGCAAGTGGAAGTTGTGGGAATCAAACCAAGGTCTGCAGGATGTTCCAAGCTCATTCACATCTCTTTACTCTAACCTCTAGCCTATACTGCCAGCTATTAGATTAATTTGACATGACATCACACTGTTGACTATGCTGCCACTGGTTCTGCAGCCCTTTTGTTTCTTGGTACTCCATCATTCTCTCCTTCGGTAGGGTCGCCATAAATTTCCCTACCACTGAAGTGAGACTGACTGGCCTGTAGTTGCTAGCCTCCTCCTTGCTGCCAGTCCTATGCAAAGGGACCACATCAGCCTTCTTCCAGTCCTCCTACACTACCCCTGTCTCTGAGAGGTACTGACTAGTGTTTGCTTGTGCCATCTTATGCAAATCATTTCATAGCTCACTGGGAAGAGGAGGTTGTCTTTGTTGACTCAGACCCCTACAGTACCTCAGATGCATATTATGTTGGTATCATTATATAGATGATCTTATATCTGTCTGGGGTGGGGGTCCAGAGTCAGCTAGACAATTCATGGAATGGGCAAACAACAATGACTGGAATTTAAAATGCACTCGCCATACTGATAGCCACACAATTGATTTTCTGGATATCACACTGGGGATTTCTGAAGATATGGAAGTTTGTAGTGCCCCCTTTAGAAAACCCACAGAAGGAAATAGTGTGCTTAGAGCAGATAATGCTCACCAGAAGCCTCTTTTAGATAATATCCTCTATGGGAATTAATGTGATTATGGAGGAACTGCACTTTGGATGCAATTTTTCAATCAGAAGACTGTAAGATGGCTAGAAGATTTAAGGGTCATGGTTATACTTGTAACACAATTGAAACAGCGCTCACTAAAGTGAATGCAATTGATAGGTTATCCTTACTGGCCTCCACCTTTGTGTGGCATCATAGGGACATGGCTTTTCAGCCCCAACAACCTATAACATTTGTCACTGACTATCAAACACAGACGGGAGAGATTAGACAAATAAAAAAACACACTGGCCAGTTTTAACTGTAGACCAGGAATTGAGACCCTTAGTCAGAACTGCTCCTTGCATTACATTTAGGGAGGACCAGAGTGTTGCAAACTTTGTAATTAGAAGTAATTTCAAGAGCCAAACTGACAAGTGCAGAAGGTGTAATGTGTATAACCTTGCAGAAACCAGGGAAATGTTTCTTCATTCAACTACTGCAAAACTATATATTTTGAAAGATTATGTAGATTGCCTGATCCCCTTCTGATTGTATGTCTGTTGGTGTGAACATGGGCTAATTTATGTAGAATGCATGATATGCTCCCTGAAGTATCACATCCAGGAGCACATATGTGCAATTCTTTATAAAAAAAACCTGAATAATACTCTGGGTGCACACTTAATGGAGGCACATGGTTCTAGAAGCCAAGGTTTTAAATTTAGAGCTCCAGAACATGTCCTTCCCCTGACCAGAGGAGGGGACTTGACAGAAGATCCTGCTACAACAGGAAACAAAATAGATTTCTGTTCCAGAGGCACTCATGCCTAAGGGGCTGAATGATGTTATAGACTGCAGTCCATTTTAATAAACAGTACAGTCTGTACACTTTGAACTGGAACTCTGACCTCCTATTTTTCCTTTTATACTCCTCCACATAAGAAATTAAATTAGTGATGCATCTGACCTAGGAATTACACCTTGTTTAGGATGTTTTTTCTTATATTGCTTCCTATTAGATATGTAGTAGCTGCATTTATCTCTTACTCCCTTATACAATTCTGTATGTCTATCTGTTTTAAACATTATACTTAAATTCATTGTTAACACTTCATTGACCAACTGAGACACTCAGTTCCCCTCATTCACATTTAGACACACACACATCCTTTTTTATTATTTTTTTTCTTGGCCCTTTATCTGCATAACTAGTTTTTTTCTTTTCTCTCCCAGTTTTCCATAAATGTCAGTTGTCAGTATAGCAATTGTCCTAGGTTGGAATGATCTTACAATATTTTTTACGAGTTATTTTTATGTCAGTTTAAGTGTTTATAATTAGTGCTATGATTTGTTTGACATGGCCACTCAATGCCTTATCAGCCGAATATTAAACAGCAAGATCCAGTCTCAAGCATTTGGGGAATAAAAGCAGTAATTCTTATATATTAATTTTAGTCAGGATGGATATTAAGAAACATAAAATCTGATGGCAGACAAGGGCCATTTGACTCACCTAGTCTGCCCTTTTTTCCCTACCTACATTCTCGCCGCAGACCCTACAGCTGCTTTTCCTAACCCCCCACACCCCACACATACACACTGATATGTTTGGTATATTGATGTACTCTTCTTTCTTTCAGTTGTTCCTTTCTTCCTGGGACCCCATGTCCCATTTTTTCCTTTCATTTTTTGTTTACTGCATAGGTATTTAACAGCTTAAGTGAGCACAAGAAGACACTAATATTATTTATGAATAATAAAAATTAGGCAGATCAGCTCAACTTTGAATAGGTATTACATCAATTAGTTTAGAGCCCCACCAGATCTACTTGTATATACTATAGAACTTTGGTTCCTCTCACTATGTGGGGATTGTCACAAAATGTGAAAATATCATGGTTCAATATCCCAATCATGTTCAACTTCAAGTGTTTCCGCTCCTTTTCTCTGCACTATCTGTTTCTCGTTTCTACAGATATTACATATGTTATTTGGGTGGGACCATAATGTGAATGAGTAATAGACTAAATATTTCAAATAGGCTAGAGTCCTGCCAGAGCCACTTTTATATGCGATAGGAACATAGTGCCTTGTACCATGAGGGGATTGTTTCAAAATGTGAATGTATTGGGGTAATGTTTCCCATTGGTGTTCCACTTTGATATTTTCTGCTTCTTTTCTTTTTTCATGCAAATATTACATACTGTGTTTTCTTTGAATGGGATCATAATATAAGGGAGTAATAGACTATGGTCAAAAGAAATCCATGGTACTGTTCAGAATTATGATTAATTACATCTGAAACTCAAGAATAAGTATTTTACATTATTAGATGTTTTTAATAAAATGCATTTTTTTGCACGATTAATGTGTTTGGTGGATGTTCTTGTATTAGATTTTTTTTATTATAACTATATAAGTATTTATTAACTGCATGAATGCACTTTGACAACATGCTTCACATAACTGTTTCCAATCACCTCATTGCTTGCACATTGTGAGTTGGGGTATTTAAATTATAGGATGTTTGCTGTCTAGACATGCCCCACTAAGGAAGCCACTTTGCATGGTGATACATAAGGGATAACAAAACTTGCATTTTTATGTTTGCCTCACACCTAATAAATTATTGGACTAAGTGAAGCCAGTGTATCTGTTGTTTCTCCATTCCTGAAACCCAATGTAGTTTTGACAGCAGCACCCTTAAGAGTGGGGGAGTCCTCTCCACTGCCCTTTTTCTACTTTGCATTGGAAAAGTGTTGCCAGAGGGGCAGCTAGCACATCACCCAGCTGCTTTAGGATCCTTGGGTGAATCCCATCTTGCCACATTGCTTTATTGACTTTAAGGGCTTTAAGGGCCATTATCTTATTCACTTTACAGGCTTTAAGGGCAAACAAACATCATTTCTTGTGTCATGCAGGGCCCACAGGGCCCTGCTTAAGTTACAGTATGACTGATTCTGTTGGTCACAAGTGGCAAGACATATTTCTCTACCTCCAGAAATTAAGTACCTACATGGCACTGGCTTGGAGCTGTACCTTGTGCATTAGACAGGAGGCTACAGGCTGGGGGAGGGGTGGCCACTAGAGTTGACAACCCCACTGAACACCAAACCACCAATTCACCAAGACTACTGAGACTCCAGACCCTAATCTTTTTAATTTCCTTGCTTTGTCCACTATGTGTTCTTCAATCCTAATGTCTGCATTAATTTTTAATGAATATATATATATATATATATATATATAAATGTATATTATATAGCCTTCTTAGACTCCAGACTTTAATGTATTTCATTTCCTTAGTTTGTCCACTTTGTGTTTTACAAGCCTAATGTCTGCATTAATTCTTTTATGAATATATATAGCAATGTATATATTTTATATATCTAATCTATATCTATATCATCTATATCTATACCTCTATATCTGTATCAGCATCTATATCTATATCTATATCTATATCTATATCTATATCTATATCTATATACTTCAATTCATATTGCAAATTTAGGACAGCAGAAGGCATAATGACCATAGATACTGTCCCCACTGCTCAGTGGGTACAACTACAGAGGTTGCTCTCATATAAGTAAGTATCCAACTTAGTTTTAAAACCAACAAAGGTGGACTCATTTACAATATCTGATGGCAACTGATTCCACATTCTTATTGTCCTTGGAAAGAAAGCTCCTTTTCTCATGTTTGACCTATGTACATAATCCAATATTTGCCTATTTTGTGCCCACAGATTATGTGCCTGGTCTTTGTATATTATCCATAGTTCTAGTGATAGCTCCTCATCTCCCAGTATTTTCTGCAGACATAGCAAGTGTTTCCACTTCTCTTGAGGCTAAGAGGCCACAGGCCTAATGTCCCAAGTCTCATGTTGTGGGGTTTGTTTTCAAGGGTTGGGATTTGTTTAGTGTACCAGTGTTGGGCTTTTCAAGCAGTGCTATGTCTTTTTTAAGGCCTGGACTCCAAAACTGGTAGAAGTAGTCTAAATGTGGACTACTATATGATTTATATAGTGGTAGCATAACCTGTTTTGCTTTATTTGAAAAGGATCTCCTAATACAATTTGTCTGAAGATTTACTCTCTTGACTACTTGTCTACATTGATTGCTACTTTTCATATTACATCTAACTGTCTCCCCTAAGTCTTTGAATTCATCTACTACCAACAGTTTCTTACCATGAATCTGGTATTCTTGTTTAGGATTATTTCTGTCACAATGCATTATGACACATTTATCCAGACTGAACTGTATCTTGTTATTATCTGCCCAATCTATAATATAATTCAAGTCGTTGATCATACTGGTTCTATACAGTTTACCTTCTACCCAGTTTTTAATCATCTGCAAACTTAACTTGAATGTCATAGACCGACAAATTAAACAAAGGTGGCCCCAGCACTGTTCCCTTTGGGACCCCACTGAGCACATTGCCATCAGGTGATAATATCTTGTTTATTCGAACTGTTTGTTTTCTATTAGTAAGTCATTTTGATATTCATTTTACAATCTTGTTGTTTATTCCTAAGCTTAATAACTTATCTATAATTCCCTTATATGACAGCATATCAAAAGCTTTTTGGAAATCGAAGAATATGACATCAATTGCCTCATTTTGGTCTAGATTTTTAGTAACCATTTCATAAAAATTTAACAGGTTTGTGTTATAACTCTTGCTTTTGTGAAGCTATGTCATGTCTTATCTATCAGGCCTCAATGTGTTAGGTTCCTGTAAATTTCATCTTTGATGATGCCTTTGATTATTTTCCCAAAAACTGATGTGGCACTCACTGGTCTATAATTAGATGGTGTGGTTTTGCTACCTTTTTTGTATATTGTGGATATAACAGCCCTCCTCCAATCTAACAGTACATGTCCTAAGTTAATGGACTTCTTCCCAGTGATGGCAATAGACAGAGCCAGTTCACTGGCCAATTCCCTGAGCATATGTGGATGAAGTCTGTCTGGACCTGATGATTTATTACAGTCCAGTGATGCTAGTTTACCCTGAATATATTTGGGCTTACAAATCTGAATGTTACCTTGGAAGCATCTTGATATATCAAACCTGATGTCTTTCAGTTTATTACCATCCTGTATATATACTGTGCAGAGCAAAAATAGTTAAGGATACTTGCCATATCCTCTGGTTTATTGTGTTGTGCCCCATCATGGATAAGCAGACCAATGACCTTTGTTGAACCACTTTTGCCATTAATACATGAATAAAACCCCTTCATATTGTCTTTTGAGTTGTCTAGATGAAATTATATTTCTCATCATGATTTATTTATAGATATCTTTAACTGTTTCAATGACAGTTTATATTTTCCACATAGATACATAGATACATAGACAGTGTCAGCAGATAAGGGCCTATGGCCCACCTAGTCTGCCCATTTGAGTTTGTAAGTTCAGTTTATGTTTTCCTAGAACTCTGTTGCCCCTTACCCCTGACCTCCAGAATTCCTTTATGTCTATCCCATGCATTCTTAAATCCCGTGATTGTTTCAGCCCCCGCCACTTCCTCTGGCATAGATACATAGACATTAACTGACATTAGTTTGTGTTTGTGTCTTTTTCATAACCGAAAAATGGTGTTTCTTCATGTTTATTAACCTCTGTATTTTGTGATTAAACCACACTGGTTTATTGCTCCTGCTGTTTTATATCTTCCTGTTTGGGACAAATGTGTTCTCTAACATTTAAATAGTGTTGGTCATCAGGGTCCAAGCTGAATCCGCATCCAGCCCTAATAGTTTTTTTTGGCAAATCATACCTGTCTAGTTCTTTCTTTATAGCTACGAAATCAGCGTTATTGTAAATTTTAAAAGTGGTCATACTCTTTGTGAAGGTTTTCCTTTTATCAGTGATAAACAGACAATATTGTGGTCACTATTTGATTGGGGGACGTTAATTATAATATTGCAAATTTCCATTGGTATGTTACTTAAGGTATCACGTAATATGAGTGAGTATTGTTGAGTGGCTCAACTTGGGTGACTCAATAATACCGCTCATAATAACGGCAAGTGGGAAAGAATGCTGCTTAGTAAATTACGGTGCATGTACCAGTGAGCTGCACTCACTGGAATAAGATATTACAATTGGTATGGCCAAGCCCTGCTGAGATGGCCATCTGGTGTAGTGACTAGAACCACCACCTCTAGAACAGATGGATCTGGGTTTAGGTCTTGGGTCTGGCTACAGGATGAAGTTTTTTATGTTTTTTTTTTATTCCTCTAAGTTTTCTCCCCCTAGAGTTAATAATCTTTAGATAGGGGGTGTGGGGGGCACATAATAAAATATGTTTTGTGTGTGCTGGAGGAAAAATTTTTGAGCATCGCTGTTTGTGGCAGTTGCTGTGATTCTGCCTGCCCTTATGACATCGGTACACTTTTCTACTCACAGTTTATGGTCAGCAATATAGAGGAATCACCCTTATCACATAAAACCATTAGTTAATATAACATTAAGTATATTTTCACATCTTGTTGGCTATGTAACTAATTGATGTAACTCTAGGGATTCAATAACATCCATAATTTTCTGGTCCTAGACACTGTTGGCTTTGCCCTTTGTCCAGTCAACATTAGGTAAATTCAAATCCTCCACCAGAATGATATCACTGTCATCAGGCAGTTTCAAGATCTTATTTAGTAAGGCATCAGTGGATTGAGTACTATTGTTTGGAGGCCTATAGAATGTCCCTAGTCTAACATTTTCATAAAATCCTGTTAGTTCCAGCCAAATGGCTTCAAGTTCAACCCCAACAGTATTTTCTGGCACTAGTTAGTAGCATTCTACGTTATCCTTAACATAAATGTCTACACCTCCTCCTCTTTGTTGAGACCTCTACCCACTGAATAATTGATAGCCTTGTATTTCTCTGCTCCAAGCACTGTCGTTATCCCACCATGTCTCAGTTATACAGGCAAAGTCGGGATCTCTAATATCAATAATACTAACCAGTTCCACCAACTTGTCACTGTTCAGGCTTTGTACATTACGTGATAGGATATTGGCTACATTACTAACCTTCCTTGGCTTTATTTGAGATGTAGTTCAGGGCATATGCAACTCTGTACCCCTCTGCCCTGAGCTGGCTAGTTTAAATGAGAAGTAACAGCCTTCACCAATCTTAGCCCCAGAGTCTTGCTTCCCTTATGACAAAGATGGAGTCTGTCCTTACAATATAGGTCTGCTTTGTTCCAAAAGTTATCCCAATGCCTTACTAACATATAATTCCTGTCTCTTGACCAGGTACAAAGCCACTGGTTGAACTGGTATATTTTTTGTTGTTTGCTATAACTAGACCTGGGCACTGGCAGTACATATGAGAAGACTATTTTGCAGCCCTTACTCTCCAACTTATCCACTAAGGCAGTAAAATCTCTTATAATATCACAGTCCCTCTTTTTCCCTATATCATTTGTGCATATGTGTAAGACAGTCAAGCATCTCTCACCTGCTCCTTGAAAGATTTTATCTGGCATGTTTGTTAGGTCTCTGGCACCTGCCCAGAGTAGCTGCTAACCATAATATTCTCTTGTCATATTTACAGATGTAACTATTGGTATATTTAATAATTGAGTATCCTAGCACTAACAGTTGTCTCAGGGAATTTCTACCAGTGTCAGATGGTACATTTTTGACAGGCTCATCTATTTCTATGTCAATAATATTTTCAGAGTTATTATCAGCTAGAGGGGTACTGTATATCTATTAGTCAACAGGATGCTACTCTCCTGAACCACACTGTTTCCTTGACCTTGTAATTCTGTTTTAGTTGTAGTGTTTGAAGTTGAGGCTGTCACCAAACCTCCCTCACCCTGTGCCTGATCTTCAGCTGTTGAATGACTGATGGGTATATATGGAACTGTGTACTTGTCCCCCACCCTTTTCTACCTTTTAATGGATTGAACTTGGTACCATTCATTATCAGCCTCATTATTATCATGTATATACTTCCTTTTATTAGTTAGGGTGTTTAACTCTGAATTGCCTGTGTTGTGGTTCAACTTCATGAGTATAGGGTATGTTTTAAGTTTATTAGCAAGTATCTCTTGTGTTTTTTCCAAAGTATCCAATTGCTTATTGAAGAAAAACAATTGCTGTCTTAATTCATTCTTGTTGACACATTTCTCACAGGTATAACTATCAAAAACAATAGCAGTTTTGTGCAGTAAGTGCATGTTACAATTCATATATTGATAACCTATGTCCCCATCAAGTGTCATTATTGTATTAGTCATTGTACAGCAAACTAGTGATTTTAGATAAGATATGTTAAAATATATATGGTAGGCTAGCTTTGTTATGTAGACAAATTGTGGACTTAATTTCCAACTATTTGCACATTGGATTACTACTCCCCCCCAATCATTTGTTGTATTGCAGTCTCTGATCTCCGATGCAAGCTCTGACAATGAGCTGGTAACAGAAACTATGACCCCTTAAATATCCATCTCATTTGTTATCTTGGTGCTACCTTGCTTGATAACCTTGCAGACAATGGTCTGTCCACTGCTCTGCCTGCCCTGCCAGTCACACCTGTCATGTGCAGAAAATATATAGACATACAATGTATTACTGCACCACCATAGTTAGGATTGAGCAGGGGTTTCTATGTTACACCTCAAACTTTTCACTGTTTTTTTGAATTAATAGTTTATTTGGATTTTAGATATTATAATACAGCACTACAAACAATTACAGATTCCAGGCAGGTGTCCTAGCACAGACAACTTCTAAAATATTAAGATTCTTCCAAGAGAAAAAAAACCCTGAAGAAACCAAAGCAATCATCTTATTCAGTGACACTGCCCACTGTTGGCCAAACCATAACATTTCTGCATCAATCAACTAATGGTAGCTGGATCTCATAGCCATAGATATGCCACTACTGAAAAATA
Organism: Neoceratodus forsteri; assembly: GCA_016271365.2. Taxonomy (NCBI): domain Eukaryota; kingdom Metazoa; phylum Chordata; order Ceratodontiformes; family Ceratodontidae; genus Neoceratodus; species Neoceratodus forsteri. The sequence continues at coordinate 303,481,027 of CM028135.1, forward strand.
ACTATGAGAACAATAAAGCTGAAACATATTTAACAAGAACAATCAAATGAATGAATGGAACAAAGAACAGCAATGAGTGGAGAACTAGTTAAAATAAAAGGTAGGTAACCCTCGACTAAGGTGTCACCATAATCAAACACTATCCACAGCCTAGCTCTGAGGTGAAAGAGCAAAAGGATCCCCCACTTAAAGTAAAGCTGGACCCCACTACACCTCAATCACTTACCAAAAACAAAAGAATGGAAGTTGGACTCTCATGCTGACTTAACAAGGTCCCAACCTCTGTGACAGGTATGGGGCCCACATCTGTTCGAACAGCGCCCATTTACCAGCAGCTATATACATTAACCTCTCTAAACCTGCCAACATGTAAAACTATCTTCCCATTCATCGACAGTCAGGACCTTCTCTGACCACCATGTCTGGTAGATCAAATGCTTTGCTTCAGTAAAGCTACCCTCTTGGACTCAACAGAATCCAAGAGGGTAGCTTCTTTCAGAAAAAGAGATGCGCAAGAACAAGGGGGCATAATTTGAAGATAGTAGGGGGACAGTTCAGGGGCAACATGAGGAAGTATTTTTTCACAGAGAGGGTGGTGGATGCATGGAACAGCCTTCCTGAGGAGGTAGTGGGGTCAAAAACAGTGGGGGAATTCAAGAATACACGGGACAGACATAAGGCAATTCTAATGTGGGGTAGGAGGAAGTAAACTGTTGGTTAACTAGGATCTGCAGCTTATCTAATAGGTAGGGAAATGGGCAGACTGGGTGGGCCAAGCAGTCCTTATCTGCCGTCAAAGTCTCTTTTTTTTATGTCTATGTTTCTAAGTAATAGCTGCCATAAACCACAGAACATTGGGACTTAGAAAGAAGTGGGACCTTGTTAGCATTTCCCAATATCATAAGGTTGGGGACTTGGGGAACTTGATGCTGCAATACCAACTACATTTTAACCCTTAATAACCCCCATCAATTGGCCAACTAAGGGCACCCCAAAAGAATTTGCAATAACGTGCCTGGAAACTAAGAACACTTCCAACACAAATCATTATCTACCAGATCCATTTTTCTTTAACAAATCTGGGGTTCTATACCAAAAATGGAGGGTTTTCAGCTGCATTAATTGGCCCCCTACATCCTTGCCAAAACTGTAAGCATTGACTCAACAACAAACACAGTCCTCCTTACACAGTCGATAGCCCAGTAACTTCTCACACCTAGATTGCACCTTAATAGCAAACTTTGCACTTTAATAGCTTTGCAACCATTTAATGGATTTGCATGGAATTTTTCATGCATGATCAAAGGCAGTAAATCTTTTGGCTTGCTAAGTTTTGTTCTGGTTGGATAAGCAGATTCCAAGACGCAGATAGTGAAAAAAGTAAAAATAAATTGGAGGTTTCTGCTGTTTATTTGCCATTGTCTATGCACAGACAGTTTGGAATTCTGGTCTGAAACGTTAAGGGTAAAAAGGAATTGGGCCACAGTGGTATCTTTTGCTGGTTTGGTGAAAAAATATTAATTTGTTTCAAAGTTATACAATTTTATGGTTTCAGTTCTGAGCATGCTCAGTATGGTCTTGTGGATAACTGCTAGGAAAAAAAAGAATTTGGTCATTATAAAAAAAAGGATCATTTTTTATGAGGGTAATCCTTTTTCATCAGGAAAAAAATATTCTTATCTATATGGCTACCACATTGTTTCTATTTAGAAAAAAATTAAAAACCTACAAAAATGACATCCTGCACATACACAAACACATGTATCTTGCTAATCAGGACCTGGTTTGGTGTATTCTCCACTTAGTACTTGGAAAAAGGACCCCAAAGTGTTTTTTTTTTATAATTTGAAAATCCTTTTTCATGACTTGATTTTCTTCTTTCACATGGCCAAATGAAAAAGGATCTCTACATATGAAAAAATAATTTGACTTATTTTTTTCTAATTGTTTTATTGTATAAAGGCATTCATTTTTGCATAAATAAATAAAAACATGCCAAAAAGGATCCCTTCATGTGAAAAAGGAATCGGAAAAAGCACTAAGTTCACATTCTTTTCTTGTATTAAGGTTTCCTTTTTGTATACTTTTTTTGTTCATATGAAAAATTATGCCCGGATAGGAAAAAATATTTTGGATTTAGTTTTTTCCAGATTATTTGTTCATATGAAGGAATTATTTTTCATGTGTGTTTTTTTTATTCACATGATAAAGGATACTTATTATGAAAAAATATTTTGGACTTAGTTTTTTCCCAATTCTTTTTTTGTGTGGAGGAATCCTTTTTCATATGTGTCTTTCATTTGTTATGAAAAAGGATCTCTTCATACAAAAAAAAAGATTTTGGACTTAGTTTTTTTTTTTACCCCATTTCAACTTCAACAGGCCATAACTCCCGCAATATCTGGAGTTAATAGACAATCTATATATCAAAAAAAGGTCATACATTTCTTAGGCTTGGGGTGTACCTCAGGGTTGTTAACCACAATGTTCACTTCATTCTCATATACTCTACACATCTCTACTTATTTACTGATGGAATGGGGTGAGCATAGGGTTGACAACTCTAAGGTACACTCCATGCCTGATTTGTGGAGACTCAGGAGAGGTGAAACCATAATGATTTTTCCTGTTGTTGGCTATATAGGGTGGGGTGGGAAGTTAGGTTTAGGAATCCTAACATCACATTTCCCTACTTTTGTCATTTTAATACTAACTGGTGCATTAATAAAGTTTTTTGCAATGAATATATACACACTGTATATTTATAGTATATATCTCAATTTCTCTTTCTTTCTCTCTTGGTCTCTGTTTCTCTATATATGTGTGTGTATTTGGGGGCATGGTCACATCTCTATGGTTAGGGTTAAATTTTCACTTCCATGTTAAACTCAAAATTTTGCACGTTAATAACTTTTCAGCCATTCAAGTGATTCACATGGCATTTTGCATGCATCATTAGAGAACAAACATCTTTTGATGTGGCAAGTTTTGTTCTGTTTGAATGTGTGGGTACAGAGATGTGGAGTGTCAAAAAACTGTAAATTTATTTTTGTCAAATTCTTTGCCACACCACTGCACAAAAACAGTGTGGCATTTTGGTCTGAAATGTTTAGGGTATATAGGTCTTGGGTAGTGGTGGGCGATGTGCCTAAAATTCACCATGTGTAGTATTTCATGTAGAAGCTGAATTTCATGTAATATTCTGCAAAGCAAAGCAATTAACTTCACATCTCAAAGTAACACGAAGTTCCCATTATTCTCTACAGGCTTTGTGCTACTTCACCTTTTGTTTTTGCACTTTATGGTGAATTTTGCAGAGATTCATGGGATGTAAGGTCACATGGGCTCTACTTTGTCTTGTACAACCTCGGTTCAGTGATATGTGTGTAGTGGAAAGCTGGAGACAGTTTGATCTCAGGGCTCTGAAAACCAAACCATCAAAAAACCTTTAAAAACCCATTTTTGCCACACAAGTTTGTGTCAAAAGTTAGTACATCAATTATAGTAAATCCTTGTATGTTTATATCATCAAGCATTTATCATTTTGTATGAATATTGAATGTTAATTTAGTACATTCAGTCTCTCTACTGACAGACACAGTAGAAGTGTGCTTCGGGGGAAGGACGGATCTGTGATGTAGACTGTAGAAGGGAGATTCACAGCGGGAAAGGTAGTTTTTCCAACTGTTGTTGGATAGTTTTAGTAATTTTGTGTTCAGGTACTGTACACACAGTAATACTTCTATTCATTTTTTATCAGTTTTTGCTGTTTGCTGTGCTGATGTGCATTTTTTCAATCTGTTTAAAAGACTGTGTTGCAGTTTACTGAACTGTTAAAATTTCTGCACATTACCTTTTTTCTGTGTGTGTGCCATCAAGTCAGACTCATTTTATTACACCACCATAATAGCAGTGCTCTTAATTTCTTAGCCCATCTGCAGTATTTTTCCTGCTCCTATCTAGCTACTGCTGTAGATTCCCCCCCCCTGCAAAATAAGGTATTGTTGTTCCACTGTAGGATTTCTGAGACTGGTTAAGGTCTTGTAGTGCCTGTGTGGCTACATCTGTTTAGTGCTCAATTTCTTTCTGAAAGTCACTGTTGCTGTTTTTTGGCTTCCCATCCACCAAAAACTGAATAAATACAATGTTGCTGTTAACTGTCCATGTTCAGTCTGTTGAAATTGTTGTCACTGTACCACTATCACGAAACACTGACACGAAAGACCGTTAGGCCTATTCTGCTGGCATTTTAGTATGTTAATATCATGTGTTTCCCCATAGTACCATGATTAAATACTGTTTCTCACTACATATTATAACATTTAATGGAATGAAAAAGACATACTAAAGAAACATACCTATTACTGTATTTTTGGCATTGTGCTATCTTGTGAATTCTCTTGAATTTGTTAGCAACTCACAAAATTAGAAAAACTCACTGTTTGCAAGAAACATGTTTCTTTTCTTGGTGACTCTGTGTAATATAAAAAAATGCCCACAAAGACACTGTCAAGCAAAAGTGCATTTGACTGTAGTGTATGAGCCACATAAGTTAGTGGGGTATAAGCTTTGGCTCTGTGGTCAGGGCATTCCGTCATATCATGTGGAATAAATAAAAAAATAAAAAATCATTGAAGGGAAAAATACTGTGTCAGAGAGAGGCTGGGAAAGGTCCCTGAATCTGTGTGGGTGGCAGCAGTGCCTGCAGCATCACCCTTAACATAGGTGGTGTGTGAAATCAATTCTGTGTGTGTGTGTCTGAAGTAAAATCTGCTAGCCAGTCCTCAAGTAACAGCAAGCAGCCTGGTAGGTAAAAGTTGCTAATTAACACTGGAGGTTTACCACAGGCATGAGAAGGATGACTTTGGATGTTCAAGTAGTGTTCAGAATGCCAATGTGGTGTATATCTTGGTGTGAACATTGTACTCATTGTCATGTCACTATCATGAGTCACGAGACAAATCATGTTCTTCATCTTCATGATCATGAATCACACAACTTTAACTTGTTTTGGTCAACCCTGTTTTCTTTTTTAAATCTTTGGTTTCAACATGAATTAGGACTGGGGGACACCCAGTTATCATGTCATATCACTCAAGATCCTTGGTCTAGTACGATGCTTCTGTTTGTGTTCATGTTCTGTAGAATGCCCTACTCAAATCTTTGTCCTCACAAGAAGCCATCCCTATTTAATTCTGTAGATATTATCTCAGCGTGAGTCACGAGACCCTAACATTGGTGGTGTGTGAAATAAATTCTGTGTGTGTGTGTGTGTGTGTGTAAAATAAAATCTGCCAAACAGTTCTCAAGTAACAGCAAGTAGCCATGTAGGTAAAAATTGTGAATTAACATCGGAGGTTTACTACAGGCATGAAGAGGATGGCTTTGAATGTTCAAGTAGTGTTCAGAGTACCAGTGTGGTGCATATCTCAGTGTGAACATTGTACTCATTGTCATGTCACGATCATGGATTCATGATTCATGAAACAATTCACGTTCTTCATCTTCACAGTCATGAATCACAGCATTTCAACTTTTTATTTGTCCAGCATATCTAGCAGGACAATCACATCTATGTTTGTACCCAGTCACGATCATGGTGGTGCTAAATAATGCAGGGAAGCAGACCATCCTGGTGCAGTGTAAAATAATGTACCATTGAGGTTGCTGATGCAGTCATGGAAAAAGAATTTCCAAGTGGGTACAACTCCAGCATTGAGGATTGCGAGGGCTGCTTTCCTTTTTTTTTGTTTCCCTTATTTTCCACAGGTGTAAAGTATTTAACAGCGGTGACATACAGGCCAAATGATGGATATAACAAAAGACAGGAACAGCCCCATGGGGTACTGATACTGAATGGGGTACTGGAATGAACCTAGAATAATTTCTTCTTCATCTGTTTGCAGGTAGCATTGAGGTATTGTGGACTGTTGGTAGGTTCCAATCTGAAGACCGACAACAGTTTGGATACTCTGAAGACCTGAAAAGAAGACACAAATATTAATGAAAATTGTTTTTCAAATGACTCATGCAAACCCGCCCCCCCCCCAAAAAAAATACTTAGCTTTCATGGATTGACATTGTTCGTACAGCCAAACTCAACAATCAGACACATGTGCAGTGGCAACATGGTTTCATCACTACAGTCATGAATCTGTGTGCTGTAACCTGAGAATGTAAAAGAAAAGAACAGTAATGAGAAATGCTTATAATTCACTCAATCACAGCAGTCCCCCCTGTAAAATTTCAATTTTACAGTACCACATTAGATGGTGGCACATATGTATGGCATGTGAATGTGACCATGGTCAATACACTGGTGAAGGGGAAACATTCAATAAGTATGATGATGATTCCCTGCAAAGGAACAACATGATGGACTGCTCAGTGCTTGCAACAAAAAAACAAAATTCAATACAAATTAAATGGCAGTGTCTCAGAAAAAAAACATGACAGTGACACGTACACTAACTTACCAGTGTTGGTATGAATACACACACATAGGGCAGCATGTTTTAATCAATGCAGCCAAAGAATTTACCAGAACATCAAATTATAGTTCAATCCATGGTCATCTGTGGCTATTATCATTTAACAACACACTGTACATCAGCAGAAGCAGAAAACAGACAACAACTGTAGCAGCCGCAGGAACCAGCAAGTCATTTTCTCACTTGGGACACTTATGCAGAGTTCTGGCTCTAGGTGCATGCTTTTAGCAGTGCATCAAGAAATACTTGTGACTTTTATGAACAGTTTTTTATGTGACTATTCTTCATCAGTACTTTTCATGACATTTAAAGAGCAGCAGCAGTAGGCACCAGAAATCTATTTTCTCACTCAGGACAGTTATGCAGAGTTCTGGCTCTATGTGCATGCTTTTACCAGTACCTCAAGAAATACTTGTACTTTCTGAACAGTTTTTCATGTGATTATTCCTCAGTGGAACTTTCCATGACATTTAAAGAGCAGCAGCAGCAGCAGTAGGTACCAGAAAGCCATTTTCTCACCCGGGACAGTTATGCAGAGTTCTGGCACTAGGTGCACACTTTAACGGTGCATCAAGAAATGCTTGTGACTTTTCTGAACATTTCTGAACATTTTCTCATGTGATTATTCTTTAGCGGGACTTTTCATGATTTTTATTTTTTGGAGGGGGATTGTAATTGTATGTGATGGTAGTGTATTTTGATTGTAGTTGTGGGTGTGTTTCAAAAACCTAACACAGTCAACAGTAACAAAAAAGTAATATAGCATGACAAGTACAGCAGCAGTGCAATAATCAGGTGACAATTTTTACTTACAAAATGTTCATACAGGTCGGCACCTCGTCACCGTCAACTTATAGATGAAAAATCCACAAATGATGTAGCAGGATAAAAAAGCCTTTTAATTCCAAATGGGCAAGTCAGTCAGCAAGCAGGATACACACTGCCCCTCCCCACAGAGCCGAATGTTTTCGCATCACAATTAGTCTTTCTCAAGGCTATGGTAGTATGGGTAATGCACCTTATATATGTTATTTAAAGGTGAAGTTTAAAGGTAATGTGCTTCCCACCCTCAAATACAATGTCAAAAATCCCCTATACAATTAATCTTACAGATATCACTACCATTAAAATGCAGGTATAACAATAGCTCAGTCCAATACAACACCTATGAAAAAGTCACATCCATATATAACAAACTATACAAAGGTATATTTAGACATGCATAATTAATAATATTAATTATAGAAACAGAGAAAGTTGGAAAAAATCATTCAATCCTGGAGCAGCATATGATTTCATAATATACTGCCAATAAGTTTCTCTCTGATGTAATTTTAAATCTAAATCTCCCCCCCGGGACCTACAAATACTTTTTCAATAATTTGAAAACAAAAGTAATGTTCCTCCCCCTGAGACTTAACATGCTGCGAAAGGGCACTAGTACCATCAGCATGTGTTATACTTCGTACATGTTGCCCTAGTCTTTCATTAAATTTCTGAGTGGTTTTACCCACATAAAAACTAGAGTATTTTTTACAGCAAGCCAAATATACAACATTAGAAGTATTACAGTTACCAAATATTCCAATGTCATATCTTTTCCCTGTTACTGGTTGTTTAAACACTTGCCAGTTTTAATGAACTTACAAAACCCTCAATTTCCACACTGACATGTACCTTTTGGCAAAGCACTTGTTTTATCTGTATCATGTCTAATCATATCCCCACTATAATGTCTATGTACTAATGTATCCCTTAAGTTAATACCCCTCTTGTAAACAATTCTAGGGGGAGTTTGGACCAAATTTTTTATTTTACTTTTAACCAATAGAATATGCCAGTGTTTATTAATGATTTCATTAAATAAATAAACTTGTGGACTAAAAGTAGTGATAAATTTAGGAGCATCATTTATGTGTACAGTATTTTTGTTCTTCCTTCCTTTTGGATTTTGGATGTGTTCATTTCCTATATTTTCAGTACATCCTAATTTTACATTCCATTTATGTTCTGCTTTTTCACATCCTCTATTAATAATGTCCATGTTATAACCTCGTTCTAAAAACCTTCTTGTAAGTTCCTCTGCATTTCTTTCATATTCCTCATTGTGGGAACAATTTCGTTTATATCGAAAAAACTGTCCAATAGGTATATTTTCTGTAACATGTTTGGGATGACAACTTTGAAAATGTAAAATGCTATTCTTATCAGTAGTTTTTCTGAACAGCCTTGTACTAATGTCCCCATTATTTTCTTTTTTTCACTCCAGATACAGGATATCATCAATTTCTTGCTTAAATTTATTCACAGGATCATAAGACAGAGTTATTGATTTCCTTATGGACATTAAAATGAGTCAAAAATCCATTTTTGGGGTAAATAGACTTTTATAAATGATACATAGATGATTTGTTTTTCATCTGGAAAGGCACTACTTTGGAATTAAGTCTGTTTGTAGCGTATCTGGAGAAATCGAATTGTAACTTGAAATTTGAACAAAAAAATGATCCCAAAGAGATTAGCTTCTTGGACCTAACAGTGAAAAAAGAAAATAATGGGGACATTAGTACAAGGCTGTTCAGAAAAACTACTGATAAGAATAGCATTTTACATTTCAAAATTGTCATCCCAAGTATGTTACAGAAAATATATCTATTGGACAGTTTTTGCGATATAAACGGAATTGTTCCCATGATGAGGAATATGAAAGAAATGCAGAGGAACTTACAAGGAGGTTTTTAGAACAAGGTTATAACATGGAAATTATTTATAGAGGACGTGAAAAAGCAGAACATAAATGGAATGTAAAATTACCTCCTGCCACTTTGCCACGGAGGGGAGAGAGGGAGACCTGACCTGGAGGGTCCCCTCCCCCAGCCCTTCTACCGACGACTCGCGCCTCCTAGGCTACTTCTCCCGAGTGGAGGTGCCGGCTTGACTGGCAAGCATCGGCGGGCCTCCTCAGGGACATTGGGACTGTGACTGCTGCAGACCAAGGAATCTTTTTCGCCCCTGCTGCTTGCTGGTGAACTTTTAAAAAAAATAACTTCAGAAATCCTACCCGGTAGCATCCAGTGGCGAGCCCTGCTCTACCGATGGCTTTTTAAGTACCCTTCCACCCGCCCTGGTTGTGGGCTGAGTTTTGATCATTGCCTGCTCCTCCCACTGGCTGTAATCCTAAACTATTGGTTTAAAAGGGGCTGCGTTGATTCTACCTACTCCATGGCTCCCACTTATGCTCAGCCCACCTGTTACTGTGCCTACTGCGCTTACTAACCCTGTTCATTTGTCTAATCCTGAAACTGTTGCTTTTCCAAGTGTAACTGTTATACAAACTGTTGACAATTTTGACCTTTCAGCTAGATTGCTAAGAATCTTTATGCTTAGCAAGCAGCCCTCCCTGGTGCCTCTGTTACCCTGCCTGACTTTGTCCTCAGTCTCCACACAGCTCCTGGCCCTCCAGCTCCCACTATCCCTGAGCTCACTCTGCCACCTCGGTGGTACACATTTCTGGACAAGCATCCACCTCTCCCAGGTCCCTACAACTTGTCCTGCCACCAATCCCCAAAGGTGTTTCACCATCGTGCTCCTGCCTAAGTTGATTTTCCTACCATAACCTAGTCCGGTCTTTCAAATGAGTGCTCCCAAGGGTATCTGTTTCCTTCCTACCCCTCACAAAGTTCTCCTGTCTCTCCTCATCCTGGGTCTCATGTCCCTCCACTCTGACACTGCCCCAGGCCTGGGTAGTGGCAGGGACAGGCCCTCCCCCAACTGCTCAGCGACTGATTTTACGTTCTCAAACCTCATGGCCAAAGCAGTGGGTCCATGCTATCCCCCTTGTGGACTGTTGCCTAGACCCATCCTGTTCCAAATCCAGACAGTATGTCGCCGGGTCCGAAGGCTTGAAATATAAAGGTCCCTCCCTAGTGGACTTCTCCGGTGGTTACTCTTACTGATCCTTGCCTTATCTGGTGACATCGAACTGAATCCTGGCCCCCCCTCCTCTGACTCTCCTCAGAATTGGTGGATGGGCAAGGGTTTGAAAGTAGCTCACCTTAACATTCGGAGTCTACTTCCTAACCTCGATGAGCTCACTGCATGGGCCTCTCTCTACAAGCCCGACATCTTGAGGATAACTGAGACCTGGCTCAAACCCCAAATTCCTGACTCTGTCTGTGGGCTCCCTGGTTACGAGTTCAAATGGCTGGACAGAGCCGGGAGCAAAAGGGGTGGAGGTATCCTGATTTACTACAGGAGCTATCTCAACGTTTCCCTTATAAACCACACCTCCTTGTTGCTGTCATCCTGTGAGCTCCTCCACTCCGTGCTACTACTTGGCAATGCCAAGAAGTTGCACATGGTGTGCACCTATAACCCACCCAAGGGAGGGCTCCAGGGCCTCACCCATCTCCTTGATACTGTCTGTCCCAGCACCGGGGACAACGAACTTCTAATCCTGGGGGATGTAAACCTAAACTGGGCAGGGGAAAACGTCAAACAGTTTGAGGCCTTGCTTGCCACCCAATCCCTGACTCAACTTGTAAAGGAGCCCACTCGACGGAAGGCTAACAGGACTTCCTGCTCCCTTCTGGACTGGATCATGTCAAACCGACCCGAGAGGATCTCCTCTGTAGGGACTCTACCCGACACCATCTCTGACCACTCTCCTGTCCTTTGTAATTGGAAAATCCCCTCCCCTTAGGTCCCCCATAAAATTATCCAGGTCCGAAACTTTGCCAGTTTCAACCCGGACCTGTTCTTGGTGGAACTAAGGCTCACGGACTGGACAGAAGTCCATCGAGCTCAGGACCCCTCCTCTGCTGTCGCCGTGTTCCACAACATCTTTGCGGACCTACAAGATAGGCATGCCCGTATCACTAGACGAAGGGTCCGTGGGACAGCCACCCAGTGGCAGAATGGGGGTCTCCTCTCCCTTATGCCAGTGAGAGACAAGTGCTGGGCACGGTACAAACGCTCACATGATACTGCCCTGTTCCAACAATACAGAAAACTCAGAAATGAGTGTAAGAAAACCATCGGGGGGGCCAAAAGTGACTTCTGTAAGGCTGCCCTTCTCAGCTCTGCAAATGACCCCAGACGGTTCTGGAGTACCATCCAAACACTGGTCAGTGGTCGCTCCAACTCCGGGGTCACTGACATGCTCATCGGAGGTGTCTCCTGCAATAATCCCCATGTGATTGCCAATGCACTTAATTCTTACTTCACTGACCTCCCTACCATCCTCCCTCCAGGGTCTATGGCCTGGAACTCTAACCATTATGCTCCCACGACCCAGCAGGAGTCTGGCCTGGCCTACCCTCCTTTCCACCTAAGGGTAGTATCAGTAAACGAGGTGCGGTCTCTCCTTCTAGGCCTCTCCCAGAATGCAAGCCCTGGCCTGGATAACCTGGAGCCAAGCTCCTCAAACTTGGCGCCCCCCTCATAGCCTCCCCAGTTGCCCACATCTTCAACCTATCCCTCACCCAGGGACAGATCCCTGACATCTGGAAGGTTGCCAAGGTCATCCCTGTCCCTAAGCAGGGTGACCCCAAAATCCTGGACAACTACCATCCTATAGCCATCCTCTCAGCTGTCAGTAAGCTCCTGGAAAAGGTGGTAGCCAAACAACTCTCAGAGTATATCCACACCCATGGCCTGCTGTCCCCTGCCCAACACGGCTTTCAAAAAGGGCACAGCACTACCACGGCACTCATCTCTGTCTCCTCCAGCATCAGAGCTGCAATGGATCTGGGGCAACTCTCGGGCACTGTGTCAATTGACTTATCCAAGGCCTTTGACCTCGTTGACCACGACATGCTTACCTCGCAGATGAGGTCCCTTGGTTTGTTCTCTTCTGCTCTAAACTGGGTCTCTGACTATCTGCATGGCAGAGAACAGCTAACTAAATTCAACAAAGTCCTCTCTGCCCCCCTGCCCGTAACCTCCGGTGTCCCACAGGGCTCAGTGCTGGGTCCCCTACTCTTTTCCCTGTTTATTAACAATCTCCCTGCCATGATCACCAGATGCTGAGTTACCATGTATGCGGATGATCTGGTTCTCCTGGCTCACTCCCGCGATACAGCCACTCTAAATCATCACCTATCAGAGGACCTCTGGAATATCCAAGCTTGGCTCTCCAGCCACAAGCTGGTCCTTAACCAGAAAAAAACCCAGGCCATGCTATTTGGCTCCTCAGCCAAGATTCGGGCCTCTCCAACTCCACTGCAAATCAACTATGACGATGGTACTCCCCTTCCTACAGTGACCTCCCTTAAATATCTTGGTGTGACGCTTGATCCCCAACTGGACCTGGGAAATCATATCCACAATGCCTGTAGTGGGGTAAACCGTAAGCTGGGGCTGGCTTACAGGGCTCGGTACAACCTCACCCCTGCGGCACGTCTAGCTATTGCCAGGGGAGTACTACTCCCTTCCCTAAGCTATGGTTCCCTCCTATTTTCTCATACTTCCAAGGTCCTCCTAAGCAAGTGGAGCACGGCGTACAACAATATCTGTCAGTTTGTCCTGGCCGCTTCCCATCTCACCCATCACTGTGAACTCTATGATAAGCTTGGCTGGCTATCCCCAGTCAATCACCTCTACTTTAGCACTGGGTGCCTCACGAGCAAAGTAGTCAGCTCCGGCACCCCTTCGGAACTTGCCCGGCTTCTTGCCCCAGCTGATATCTCCCCCTACCCTCTTAGATCCCAGGGCCCTGGCCTACTGAATATACCTACCACCCGCACCGTCATGGGGGACCGGAGCTTTGCTGTTCATGCTCCCAGGCTTTGGAACTCCCTTCCTGAAAATGTCTGCACTACCCCTTCTCACAAACTTTTCCGGACCTCCCTGTGGGATCATCTAAAGCTGGCCTCTCACTGCGATTGCCTAAAGCCTCCCTAGAACACAGTTCTGGTGTCCACTGGATAGCTGGTTTCACCTTGCCCATGCTTATACCGCCAGCCCTGCTGGTCATTGCACTCTTATCTCACAAATTGTAATCTTGCCCCAAAATTGAAACTGGGTGTTCTTTTCCAATCCAATGTAAAATTTGTAAACTGTCTTTTTCTACTGCTTGCTGTATTGATGTACTTGCTATACCCTATCGCTGTAACTGTTGTACCTCTTATACCTCCACTGTACTCTCCCGGGTCGTTCCTGAAAATAGGCATATAACTTGTCTAGCGTACCTACCCGGTTAACAAAAACTAAATAAATAAAAAATAAAAAATTAGGATGTACTGAAAATATAGGAAATGAACACATCCAAAATCCAAAAGGAAGGAAAAATAAAAATACTGTACATATAAATGATGCTCCTAAATTTATCACTACTTTTAGTCCACAAGTTTATTTATTTAATGAAATCATTAATAAACACTGGCATATTCTATCAGTTAAAAGTAAAATTAAAAATTTGGCCCAAACTCCCCCTAGAATTGTTTACAAGAGGGGTATTAACTTAAGGGATACATTAGTACATAGTCATTATAGTGGGGATATGATTAGACATGATACAGATAAAACAAGTGCTTTGCCAAAAGATATGTTTCAGTGTGGAAATTGCTGGTTTTGTAAATTCATTAAAACTGGCAAAGAGTTTAAACAATCAGTAACAGGGAAAAGATATGACATTGGAATATTTGATAACTGTAATACTTCTAATGTTGTATATTTGGCTTGCTGTAAACAATGCACTAGTTTTTATGTGGGTAAAACCACTCAGAAATGTAAAGAAAGAATAGGGCAACATGTACAAAGTATAGCACATGCTGATGGTACTAGTGCCCTTTTGCAGCATGTTAAGTCTCAAGGGGAAGAACATTACTTTTGTTTTCAAATTATTGAAAAATTATTTGTAGGTCCGGGGTGGATTTAGATTTAAAATTACGTCAGAGAGAAACTTATTGGCAGTATATTATGAAATCATATGCTGCTCCAGGATTGAATGATTTTTTCCAACTTTCTCCGTTTCTATAATTAATATTATTAATTATGCATGTTTAAATATACCTTTGTATAGTTTGTTATATATGGATGTGACTTTTTTATAGGTGTTGTATTGGATTGAGCTATTGTTATACCTGCATTTTAATGGTAGAAATATTTGTAAGATTAATTGTATAGGGGATTTTTGACATTGTATTTGAGGGTGGGAAGCACATTACCTTTAAACTTCACCTTTAAACAACATATATAAGGTGCATTACCCCCTACTACCATAGCCTTGAGAAAGCGTAATTGTGACGCAAAAACGTTCGGCTCTGTGGGGAGGGGCAGTGTGTATCCTGCTTGCTGACTAACTTGCCTATTTGGAATTAAAAGGCTTTTTTATCCTGCTACATCATTTGTGGATTTTTCATCTATAAGTTGACAGTAACGAGGTGCCGACCTATATGAACATTTTGTAAGTACCATTGAATTTGGTTTTGGCCCCGTTTCTATGGCGTTTGCAGCAGCCTGTTTTGTTTTGAGGTGACAATTTTTACTTATACTTTTGTATTCCATTTTCAATTAGTACTTATCTACTGACTTGTCTACATGATACCCTTCTTTCCACAATTTACAGCTGCTGTACTCCTTTTTTTCACATCTGAAATAATAAACAGAGTGCTACTTTTAATCTGCCTTTCATCTGGTTTCCATCAGTATTGCCACCGGTTTTTGTATGTCTATTATTTAATATCATTTTTTATTGTGACTAAACTGAACTAGCATGCAATCCAGCAGGACACGTCCACCAGCATGACCTTATGGAGCAGTAGGTGTTGAAAAACAGCTGGGTATACTGATGAAAACCAGATCTGAATAATATTAAAAGGAGTACTTTTTATTTATTTATTTCAAATTTGGATTAATACCTTTGAGCCAGGGGCTCATTTACAAAGGCTCCAAGTCAACAAGGAATACAAGACATTTACAGGTGATGAAACATTGCAAAACAGAAAGAACATCCATTAACAAGCAGTATTAGTGTGCAGTTACAACACTAAGCAGGGTACAATGAGTGAGGAGAAACAGGACCACACTTGCAGAGAAACATATTAATGCAGCACTAATTAAGTGTGGTGCAGTGTTTAACAATCACGTTACAGTTCAGACGGCACTCCTATTCTTCAAAAATGCAGTTATAGCAGCCAAGGTGAGGGTTGGTCAAGGGGAGGTAGTAGGTGGAGGGAGGTGTGGGTGGGCAGTTAAGGAACAGGAGGGTGGGAGTGAGAGAGGGTAGTGTTTGATGGGTGCGAGAATGGCTGTCAGAGGCTATGGGTTAACAGAAACACTGGCAGTCAGATTTGCTGACAAGAAGAGATCGAAGACCATTTTTAAAATGGCCAAGTCTGGGGGAGTCAGCAAGGTCTGCAGGCAGATCATTGAACCATTTAGGCCCACAGTAGGAGAGGGATTTTTGGCCAAGGGTGGTTCATTTGAAGGGAACAGTTAGGACAGCCCGGGAAGCACTCCTTGTACATTTAGATGGTTATGCAGGCTCAAAGAGGGCTGAAATAGCACTAGGCATGGACCCCATTGGGACTTTTTTGCAAGGAGTACTACTTTTATTATTTCATATCTAAAAATAGGGAGTAAGTACTCTGTAACCCATGGCAGACAATGGGTGCATCAGGGCATTAATGCACACCCTGGGTGCATTGTGAGACATGAGGGATTGCCCAAGTGAATTAAAGCACCTAGGAGGGAAGTGCATTAATGCCCTGATGCACCCATGGGTTGGAGTGGGTTATCACACTTGTAAGATGGGCTAACAAACTGTAAAAGGCAAAGAAATAAAAAGCTATTACAATTAGCATGCCAACTGTTGGTGTACTGGGACATTAATAAATGGTCAGGTGACACTTTTTGCCAAATGGCAAGTCATCACATTTGACCTTTCATTAATGACCATTTTATAATGCAGAATAACATTAATTGTGGAAGGAATGGTATCATACAAGTCAGTAGACAAGGGACAATTGAAAATAGAATAAAATAGTATAGGTCAAAATTGTTAACATATTATTACACTGTTGCTTTAACACAATACAGCAGTAATAAAACATTACAGCAAAAAAAAAATTAATACTTTTTCTGTATGTAAAAAGATTATTAAGTAGGAAAAGAAGGAAAGTGCAGGGCAGGATTTTTTTATGTTTTCCTATTTAATAATTTTTTGGGGTGTGTTTTTAATATATTTTTGGGGGGAGAAAGTTAGAAAAAATAAAGACTGAACACACAAGTTAGAAAGAAAACAAAAAGACTACTCAGCCTGGTTCTGACTAATAAGTAGTAGCCATTATTTGCAGCTGATGACCCTCCATTCGGTCCAACTGCTGCTGCATTTTGTTTACCACGTTACCGAGGTGGTCGACCTCACTCCACAGTAGGCCAAGATCAGCAAGTGTGGCCAGGCATTCGGCTAGGTTGCGCTTGTGTGCAGATGTGAAAGCTGCCACTTATTCCCTCTCCCTTCTGCAGAGCTTCTCACACCAGTCAGGCTGAGGCCATGCTCACACCTCTTGTACTGCAGGAGTGTTTCCTGCTACTTCAGCCACCTTGACCTCCCACTCTGCATGGTGGTGGACAGTCAGGTGAGTTCTCTGTCCACCTGTTCCCAGATGCGTACCCTTCTGTCCACACTGCACCACATTGCCACAGATATTACATATCACCACACTAGGGTCACCTGGCAGTGTGATGAAAAAATGCCACACTGCCAAGTTGCGTGGAGGACCAGCCACAGGCAGTGGGGGGACCCCAGATGTCATAAGTTGCTGTACAGTTGAGGAGGGAACAACCCACTGCTGCTGTTGGTGTTGTTCCTGCAGCTGCTGTTCCTGCTGCTGCTGTTTTTCTTGAACATTAGCCAGCGGTGGGGGGGCAGTGCTAGGCACCTCTGGTGCTGCTTGGTTGGCACCACTAACTCCACTGCCTGTGGACACAACATTTACTGGGAGAGGAGCACTAGATGGGAACAAGTTTGCATGGTTGATGTGAACACCACCACCACACATCCTTGGGCCAAGACGACCACCATGAATCCCCACAGGAAAACCATCTCTCTCCATTTGAAAAAAAAAAACAATACAAGTATTTAGAAGTATACAAAAAAAAACAGTAAAATCAGGACTCAGGAATATGATAACAAAAGGGGCAAAACTCAAAAGCAGAAATATAGCAGCAAACAGAAACACTGAGTAAATATCTAGCACTATGCAGACACTCTCAAATAGCTCCTTCTCTAGCACAGGGCAAGGAAAAGTGGAACTACTTCACTGTCGTGCCTGGTTAACTTCCTGCCTGCATCATGTGACCTGCAGATTGTCAGACATGTGATCTGTGGGTTGTTTCTTGCCAACTTCACCTTCTCAAAATGTAACGTGAAGTAAACACAAAGTGCACAAATGCGAAGTCCATTAAGGTGAATTTCGACTTTTTAATGGGAATTTCGCATAGTGTTAAGCGAATTCAAAGTTGTCCACTTTGCCTTATCTCTGCAGGTGAATTTAAACTTCACTGCATCTCTAGTCTTGGGTAACAGTGGTGCCTTTTAACATAGAAACATAGACTTTGACTGCAGATAAGGACCGCTTGGCCCACTCAGTCTGCCCATTTCCCTACCTAGAGGATAAGCTGCAGATCCTATTTAACCAACAGCCTATTTCTTCCTACCCTCCACAAAAATTGCCTTAGAAACATAGAAACATAGACTTTGACAGCAGATAAGGACCGCTAGGCCCATCTAGTCTGCCCATTTCCCTACCTACAGGATAGGCCGCAGAGCCTAGTTAACCAACAGCCTATTTCTTCCTACCCCCACGATAATTGCCTTTATGTCTGTCCCATGCATTCTTCAATTCTCCCACAGTTTTAGACCCCACAACCTCCTCAGGAAGGCTGTTTCATGCATCCACTACCCTCTCTGTGAAATAATACTTCCTCACATTGCCCCTGAACCACCCTCCTTCCTATCTTTAAATTGTGTCCCCTTGTTCTTGCAAGTCTCTTTTTCTGAAAGATGCTACCCTCTTGGACTTTGTTGATTCCACTGAGGTACTTAAAAGTTTCTACATGTCCCCCCTCTCCCTTCTTTCCTCAAGGGTATACATATTAAGCTCCTTTAGTCTCTCCTCATACGGCTTCTCTTGCAGACCCTGCACCATTTTAGTTGCCCTCCTCTGGACTAACTCTATCCTGTCTATGTCCTTGCGGAGATGGGGTCTCCAGAACTATATGCAGTACTCCAGATGGGGTCTCACCAACTGTCTGTACAGGGGGATAACAACTTCCTGTTTTCTGCTGCTGATGCCTCTCCCTATACATCCCAGTATCCCCCCAGCCCTCCCTACTGCCTTCTCACATTGCTTGCCAACCTTAAGGTCATCTGATATGATTACCCCCAGGTCCCTTTCCATTTTTGTTGTTGTTACTACCTCCCCCCAACCATTGTGTAATCTTCCCCTGGGTTTTGTTTCCCAGGTGCATTACTTTGCACTTCTTTGCATTTAATTTTTCAAGATTTCTTTGGTGCAATTTGCGGTAAAAGAAAATACTTTTTGCAAATTGAGGGAAAGGATCTTGTTTTGTGGCATGGCTTTCTGGCTTTTTGAAGGTTTGGTGAAAAAATATTAATGCATTCAAAAGTTATTAAATTTCAAAGTTTCCCATTATTTTCAATGAGAAAAGATAGAAGAGAGCCTCAAAACAGGATTCTGTGTCACAAATGGGTAATCCTTTACCACAAACGGGGAATCTTTTTTAATGCTGCCATCATCTTGTTAGTGGTGGCAACAAAGTTAAATTACTTAAAAAATACACAGGTTAGTAGAAGAACAACTGTCGCCTAATCAGGAGTCATGGAATCTGATTCTGGAGTTAATTTTTTGATATGTTATTGACAAATGTGTTTTTGACATGTGGACAAGCTTTTTTGCAAATTATGAGAATGCCATGCCACAAAACAAGATTCTTTCCCCTTAATTTGCACAAAGTATTTTCTTTTACCACAAATTGCACCAAAGAAATCTTGAAAAATTATCCTTTGTTGCAACTTGCAGAAAAGGTTTTCCTTGGTAGACTAGTGGTCCTTCCCCCCTTCCCTGATGTCCAATTATAGTCACTATATAAAATATATATTTCCCTGGTAGTCTAGTGGTCCCTCCCCTCCAACAATGTGTAATCACCATCGCTGTATAAAAAAAATTTCCCTCATAGTCTAGTAGTCCCTTCCCCCTCCCCTGATGTCCGGTCGCTTTCCCCATATAAAAAAATATATTTCCTGGTAGTCTAGTGGTCCCTCACCCTTTCTCAATGTGTGATCTCCTTACCCATACAATAAAAAATGTCCCTGATAGTCTAGTGGTCCCACACTCCGATGTCCAATTGCCATCCCCGTATAAAAAAAACAATCCATGGTAACCTAGTGGTTCCTCCCCATCCCTGATCCATGTCCCATGAAAACCCACTCTGATTCATGGTGGTGTAGTGGACCCCACACTGTCAGGTAATCATCTACCACCCCACTCCCCCTAATCCAGAGTCCTGGTGGGCAACCAGCACAGCCCTCCTCTCAGCCCCATGGATGGCTGCTAACTAAGCTTTAAATGAGCGCAAGCTACATGTACTCTCTATTATATGGGGATGACAATCAGACATCAGGGATGGGCTACTAGACCACCAGGAAATACATTTCTTAATATGGGACATGATCAGACAATGGGAAGGAACCACTAGACTACCAGTGCTCATTTATGTCTCAGATTGCAGCCAACCATGGAGGTGAGAGGAGTGCTGTGCTGGTCACTGACCAGGACTCAGGATGGGAGGGAGCAGAGTAGTGGATGATTACCTGACAGGGTGGGGGTGGGGAGTACACTAGACCACCACAGATTGGAGTGGGTTTTCACAAGACTGTGATCAGGGATAGGGAGGGACAACTAGACTACCAGGGAATTTTTTTTTTACATGGGGAGGGACAACTACACTACCAGGGACATTTTTTATTACACAGGGACAGTGGTCACACATCAATGGAAGGGGGGAGACCACTAGACTACCAGGGTTATATTATTTTTAATACTGGGACGGTGATCTAAATTAATAGAACAGGGATCAACCTCAAATTGTGCCAAAGAAATCTCAAAAAAGGATCATTTGTTGCAATTTGCAGAACAGGATTTCCCTGGTACTTTTGTGATCCCTCACCACTTTCCTGATGTCCAATGGTCACTCCTCCAAAACATGTGTTTTCCTAGTAGTCTAGTGGTCCCTCCCTCCATGTCCAATGGTGTCCCTGTATAAAAAAAAATACATTCTCTTGTAGTCTAGTAGCCCCTCCTTCAATATCTGATCACCATCCCCTATAAAATATGTATATCCCTGGTAGTCTAGTGATTCGTCGCCCCTTCCATGATGTGCAATTGCTGTCCCTGTACAAAAAAATATTTTCCTGGTAGTCTAGTGGTCCCTCCCCCCCTTCTCCAATGTCCAATTGCTATCCTCATATAAAAATATATATTTCTTGGTAGTTTAGTGGTCCCTCCCTCCTCCTTGGATGTACGATCACTGTCCCTGAACAATGAGAAATGTCCCTGGTAGTCTAGTGGTCCCTCTGCCCTCTCCCGATGTCCAATTACCATCCCTGTATAAAAAAAAAAATCCTTGATAGTCTAGTGATCCCTCCTGGTCCCAAATCCATGCCCTGGAAAAACATACTCCAACTCAAGGTGGTATAGTGTACCCCCCACCCTGTTAAGTAATCACCCTCTGTCCCGCTCAACCCCCATCCCAAGTCCCAGTCAAAGACCAGCATGGCCCTCCTCTCACTTACATGGCTGGCCACTGACTGAGCTAGGAGTGAGCATGTGCTAGACAGTATGTGTTCACTCATAGCGCAATCACTGGCCAGCCATGGAGGTGAGAGGAGGGCTGTTCTGGTTGCTGACCAGGACTTAGGATTAGAGATGTTGAGAAATAAAATTTCACAGGAGAAATTGCTGTGAAACTGGCAATTTTGTAGTGCAAAATATTTTGCAAAATTGCTAAATTTTGCCTGAAAATCAGCATCCATAGTATATTAATTAGTAGAAAGAGTTGGGCTTAGAATGAAGCACATTGTAGGTCTGTTAAAAACTATTTAATTATTAGGGCGATAACACTCAGAACCTCTGCTAGCGGTTCTGAGTGTTGTTGTCCATTTTTAATAATAAAATGAATATTTTTAACTGGACCTAGCATTGTGGGTCTCTCTGTGCTGTCGTTTCCTGGGAAGGCCAACTCTTTTCCACTAATTTGTAACTTTATTCATTGTGGCTCCAAGTTGCTTCAGGAAGCTACCTCCCCTGTACAACTGCAGCCCTAATATATCATCATCCCTGCTGTCTAGTGGTTCCACACCCCCAGCTGATCACTGGCCAAGTCCCAAATTGAAATACCTCCCCTGAGATTTGTAATTTCACCATCACGGTAAAATAATAAAAAAAATTCTCAACTCCCTGGTGTTAGTGGACCCCTACACTGTCATCAGATAGTGTCCCTGCTTCCCTAGTATACTGAGTGGCCTTGATAGCTCTCCACTCACCGTCACAGCTGGCAGCCTGTCTGAGCACTTCAATGAATGACCGCCTGCTTGTACAAGCACGCGCCATGCATTAAAATGCTAGTTAGGCTGCCGGGCCGAGAAGTGAGTGGAGGTAGTACAGGTGGGCTCACCGGGGTACTGGGGGAGGGGGGCACTATCTGCTGATAGGGTGGGGGTGGGGGTCCACTAGACACCAAGGAGTCTGGAATTTTTTTAATTATCATACTGTAATGGGGAAATTTATGTAAATCTCAGCAGGGGAGGGCATTCTTCAATTTGGGAATCGGGCTGGTGATCGGCTGATGAGGTGGGACCACTAGACATGAGAGATTATATATTTTTTTCACTTTACTATGGTCATTAGGAGAGGGGAAAGTCTGAAAAGACTTTATTTTTTCTAACTAAAAGGGCATACCAAAAATGGCAAAATTTCACCCGCGAGTGGCAAATTTTGCTATTTCATGGATGAAATTTTGCACTGTGCATGCAAAATTTCACATTTTGTACCTGTGAAATAAGAGATTTTCATGAAATATTCCATGTAATGAAATGTGTTAATTTCGCACAACACTACTTGGGATGGGGGGCAGGATGGTGGGTGATTACCTGACAGGATGGGGGATGGGTCCACTAGACCACCACGGATTGCAGTGGGTTTTCACAGGATGGGGATTGGGGATGGGGAGGGACCACTAGACTACCGGGAAATCTTTTTTTTTAAAAGGGGATGTTGATTGGACATCTGGGGTGGGGGGAGGGACCACTACACTACCAGGGACATTTTTGTATTTTACAGGGACAATGATCGCACATCTGGGAAGGGAAAGGGACCACTAGACTACCAGGAAATATTTTCTTTTTGTAAAGGGATGATGACTGGACATCTGGGGAGCAGGGAAGGACCAATAGAATGCCATGGTTATATTTTTCTATACAGGGACTGCAATGTAAATTAAATTAATGGAACATCGACCTCAGGGAGGGGGAGGGACCACTAATCTACCAGGGAATACATTTTACCATTGAGTACAATGGTTTTAGCACAAAATAGAATCCTGTTTCCTGAAACATAATCCTTTATCTTCCTTTCCCATTGACTTCAATCGGATTAGCACAATTTAGAATCCTGTTTTGTGAAAAAGGATCCTTTGTGAACCATTCTGGTTCACAAAGGATATAGCATCCAAAATCAAGGAGAAGAAAAAAGCACTCAAGAGATGCAAGGAAACAAAAAAGGGCAGTGACAAGGAGGTATATAGGGAATTACTTAAAGAGGCTGGGATGGCAATTTGTACTGTAAAAGCTTAAACAGAGGAAAGGATAGTAATGGGAGTCCACCACAGTGACAAAACTTTCTACTGGTACATGAGAGAGAAAAGAAAGAGCAAAGGGGGAATAGTTAGACTAGCAAAGAACAATGACCAGCAAACAGAAGACTATGGGGAGAAAGCAGAGGTTATGAACAAATACATTTGCTCAGATTTTACATAGGAGGAAGCAGGCAAAGGACCAACTCTCTGCGGGAAGGCACACCACCTCAAGGGAGCTGACACAAGTCCTTTCACAGAGGCAAGAGTCCTGCAGGAACTCAAGAAATTGAAAGTTGACAAAGCAATGGGGCCAGACAAAATACAATCAAGAATACTATGGGAGCTTAGGGAGGAACTAGAAGCCCCACTGTTGCAGCTCACCAACAAGTCGTTGAAATGTGGGGAGGTCTCTGAAGACTGGAAAAGAGCTACAGTAGTACCCCTACACAAAAGTAGCACTAGGGAAGAAGTGGGAAACTATTACCCAGTCAGCCTCACCTTGGTGGTAGGGAAGCTGATGGAATCCTTACTAAAGGAGAGGATGGTGACATTCTTAGACGACAGTGCACAAATGAACCCAAAGCAACATGACTTCATGGCAGGAAGATCCTGCCAGACTAACCTAACTGAATACTTTGATTGGGTTACAAAAATGTTGCACAATGGGGGTGCAGTAGACGTGGTGTAACATAGAAACATAGAAACATAGAGGTTGATGACAGATAAGGACTGCAAGGCCCATCCAGTCTTCCCATTTCTTTTTCTACCTTATAAATGTGCCATCGGCCTTTGCTCTGTCAGTGGCCTATCTATTCATACTCATCTGTATTGCTCCCTTATGCCTATCCCATGCCTGTTTGAAGTCCTGCACTGTATTCATAGCCACCACTTCCTGAGGTAGGCTGTTCCATGCATCCACCACTCTTTCTGTGAAAAAGAATTTCCTCACATTCCCCCTTAATCAGCCTCCCTCTAATCTCATGCTGTGTTCTATTGTCCTGCTTTTTTTTTATGTTTAAACATGCTAGACTCTTTCACCTTGTTAATGCCCTTAAGGTGTTTGAATGTTTCAATCATATCACCTCTCTCCCTCCTTTGCTCAAGGGTATACATATTGAGCTCTGTTAATCTGTCCTCATATGTCTTCTGATGCAGTTCCTGTACCATTTTGGTTGCCCTTCTCTGGACTGCCTCAATTTGGTTAATGTCCTTGTGAAGGTGTGGCCTCCAGTACTGCACGCAGTACTCCAGATGGGGCCTAACCAGTGTCTTGTAAAGAGGGATTATTACCTCCCTCTTACAACTTGTGATACCCCTACTAATACACCCTAACACCCCCCTAGCCTTACCTACTGTACCTGGACTTCAGCAAGGCTTTCAATTCTGTTCCACACAAGAGACTAATAAACAAGCTGGAGCACATAGGCATTGGGCCAAAAATTGTAAACTGGATCCAAAACTGGTTCAATGGGAAGACCCAGAAGGTACTGGTAAATGGCACACTATCAGAGGAGGGTATAGTTACAAGTGGTGCTCCACAGGGTTCAGTGCTGGAACCAATTATTTTCAATATATTCATCAGTGACATAGCCGATGACCTAAATGGGAAGATGTGCCTATTTGCAGATGACATAAAGCTCTGAAATAGGGTGGACTCAGCTGAAGGGACTCAACAGATGGAGTCAGAACTTAGGAAATTGGAAGAATGGTGAGGGAATTGACAGTTGAAGTTCAGTGCCAAAAATTTAAGGTTATGCACCTAGGAAGATGCAACCCAGGGAGAAATTACTTTCTAAATGGGGTACAGCTAGCAGTAACAAAACAAGAGCGTAATCTTGGGGTGATCATCACAGACAACCTGAACGTTGGCAAGCAATGTGAAAAGGCAGCAAAAAAGGCCAGTGGCATCTTATGTTGCATAAGGAGTAGCATAACCAGTAGAAAAAGGGAGGTGATTATGCCACTGTACAGGTCCCTGGTGAGGCCTCACCTAGAGTACTGCATCCAATTCTGGTGGTCTCACTTTTGGAAAGACATAGAAAGACTAGAGACTATACAAAAAAAGGCAACAGGGATGGTGCAGGTCTGCATCAGGAACCATATGATGCAAGGCTAAAACAATTCAACATGTACTCACTAGAACAGAGAAGGGATTCGGGGACATGATAGAGACATTTAAATACTTAAAAAGTATCAACAAGGTACAGGCACAAGATCTTCTTCAGGTAAACAACTGTACATGGTACACAGTAGCAACTGTGCACAACTGTACACAGAGGTCATGACATGCACCTAAAGAGGGGAAGGTTCAGGAGCAACACAAGGAAGTTCTTCTTTTCAGATAGGGTGATGGAACCTTGGAATGGCTTCCCCTCCCAGGTGCTATGGTCAAAGATGGTCAGAGAATTCAAGCTGGCATGGGACAGACTGTGTGGAAAACTTAACACAGCAGCCTGATTGGGATGGGGTAGTATACATGGGCAGACTAGATGGTCCACATGGACCCCATCTGCCAACACATTCTATGTTTCATTGTTTCTGTGTATTGTGCTTTCCCATTGACTACAATGGGATTTGCATGATTTAGAGTCCTGTTTTGCCAAAATTTATCCTTTATCATGCTCTACCTTTGACTACAATGGTACTACCTGTTTGATTGTCACTCTACAGTTCCTAAATCATTTCTGATTTTGGTCTGAAATTTTCATGGTACAAAGATGTGCCTTTTGCTGGTTTGGTGAAAAAATATTATGTTGCTCTGGAGTTGTGAAGGGGTTTAAATTTTGCTTCTTTTCCCATAAAAAGGTAACATATAGAATAGTGGATGAGAAACCATCCACAACAAGGCTATGTTTCCATCGAGGAGGTTGATGACATCATAGAGACCTCAAGAGTGAATACAGCTTTTGTTGTGGATGGTCTCCCATCCACTGTTTTATATAATATATGTTTTTTTCTGTTTTTTTTTAATGGCTACACATCCTTTACCTGGTTACTTGCTACAGCTGCCAGTCCTGCTCACTTTGGTGTCACTTCTACTCACTCTGGTGGCACTCTCATTTGCTCCAACTTTGCTCTTGTCTGTGGCTGCTCCATTTATTTTTAAATTTAAGAAAAAAAAAGAAGTCTTTTGTAATAGCAGGTGTGTCTGTGGCTCTTCAAGTCCCGACTTATGATTTCAAAATTGGTGGGTCCACTGCTAGGCTCTTGCTAAATTTTGTTGCCATGTTTACGCTGCTTTTCTAGGAGGTCCCACTGTCTAAGCCAATCAGGTGGCAGGTAAAGGCAAAAAAGTTGTTGTATTATCGATATGACATCAGAATGATAGTACAACTTTTTGACCTTTGAACTGCCCTATAACAACTTTCTCAGAGTCTCTGGTTTCAGTGCACAATAAGAGGAAACCATATACTATATTGTAATGTGAAGTGTACACAGTCGTTTCTTTGTCACTCCACTGTGAAGAACAGGTTTGTAATTTTTCAGTGTAGAAAGTGTTTGCACGAACCAATGTGCCTTTTGCTGGTTTCATGAAATTATATTAATTGGTGTCGAGTTCCACAGGTTTTAAATTTTGCTGTTTCTATAGTATCACATTGCAAAGTAAGGTGTTTCTTTGGTGTTATACAGTACAACATTGGAGTGCAGGGCCCAGAGGGCTGTGTGCTTCCAAAGAAAAAGAAGGATATCAGTACATTACCTCAAAAATTATGCATGGATGTGAATGCGGGGCCCAGAGGACTTCACACTGCCACATGCAAATACTGACACCATTATGGACTGAAGGGAGCACAGGGCCCAAATGGCCCTTCACTCACACAGGGAAATAGAGGTACTATTACAGTATCTCCAAAATTATGGATGGATGGCAATGTGCACTCCAATAATCAAATATGAATACCATTATGAAGTGATATGAGTACAGGCCTTATAGATGCATGGCCCTGCAGGGCCCAGAGGGCCCTGCATTCTAACACACTAATGTGAGTAGCATTATGGAGTGATTGGAGCACAGGGCCCAGTGGGAAATAAGGATACAATTGCAATCTTTCAAAAATTATGGTGGCATGGGAGTGCAGGGCCTGCACAAGCAAATAAGGCTACATTTATACTATCTCAAAGAGTAAGGAAATTAGTTGCAAAAAACTTCATTAATGCATCAGTTAGGGTTCCACCGACAAAAGTTGGGAAATGTGGTGCTGGGTTTCCAACCCTAACACCCCACTGTCACCCTGCATACAGTAACAGGCATGGGAGGTATGCCGTCAGGTTGTCAAGCCTGTTGGTGCATCCATAATTTTTGAAAGATTATAATTGCATCCTCACTCCCATCATTTCATAATGCAATATGTATTTGCATGTGAGAACTCAGGGCCATGAATCCATAAAGCCTGCACTCACATTACTCCATAGTGGTATTCACATTTGCGTGTGGGAGAGCACATTGTCATCCATCTATAATTATTAAGATATTGTAATCGTATCTCTATTTTCCTATGTAAGTGGGCCCTGTGCTCCCATCAGTCCATAATGGTGGTATTTGCATGTGGGAGAGCAGGACTGTCTGAGCCCTGCGCTCCCATCCATGCATAATTTTTGAGATAGTGTACTGGTATCCTTATTTGCCTGTGGGAGCACATGGCCCTCTAGGCCTTGCATTCCTGTGCTGTACTGTACAGTGACAAAGAAACACTTCACATTGCAGTGTTATCCTATAGAAAACACAGCAAAATTTGAAACCTGTGGAACTCAACACCAGATTAATATAAATTCATAAAACCAGTGAAAAGGCACTTCAATTGGGGCAAGTCCTTTGTACCCTAAAGATTTCAGAGCAAAATTGTAAACGGTTTCTTCACAACAGAGTGAGAAAGAAACAGCTATGTACACCTCACATCACAATGTTATCCTATGAGAAAACAAACAACATTTTAACCCCCAAAACTCCAGAGCAAAATCATATTTTTTCATGAACCAAGCAAAAGGCACATTGTTGGGGCAAGGCCTTTTTACCCTGAAGGTTTCAGAGTGAAATTCCAAACCGTTTCTTCACAGTGGAGTGACAAAGAAATGACTGTGTACACTTCAAATTACAATATTATCATAAGGGAAGAGAAGCAAAATTTAAACCCCCCACAGCTCTAGAGCAACGTAATATTTTTTTAACAAATCAGCAAAAGGCATATCTGTGGGGCAAGCCATTTGTATCATGAAAATTTCAGATCAAAATTAGAAACAGTTCAGGAACTGTGGAGTGACAAAGAAAATGGTAGTACAATTGTAGTCAATAATAGAGCATGATAAAGGATCCTTTTCACAAAACAGGATTCTAAATCATGCTAATCCAATTGTAGTCAATGGGAAAGCACAAAAAAGGATCCTTTTTTATGAGACAGGATTCTAAATCATGCTACTACAATTGTAGTCAATGGAAAAGCATGACAAAAGATATTTTTTTCATGAAACAGGATTCTATATCATGCTAATCCCATTGTAGACAATGGGAAAGCACAATGAAGGATCTTTTTTCAGGAAACAGGACCCCGTTTTGTGCTAATACCACTGTACTCAATAGTAAATTGTATTCCCTGGTAGTCTAGTGGTCCCACACCCCTCTCCGAGGCTGATTCCTGTCCTGTTAATTTAATTTAGATTGCCATCCCCATATTAAAAAAAATATACAACCCTGGTAGTGTAGTGGTTCCTCCCCCCTCACCAGATGTCCAATCAGTGTCCCAATATAAAAAAAAAATATATGTTTCCTGGTAGTCTAGTAGTCCCTCCCCCAATGTGCGATTATCATCCCCATATAATAAAAAACATCCCTACTAATGCTGTGGTCCCTCCCCCACTTCCCTGATGTCTGATTGCCATCACCCTATAAAAAGAATTCCCTGGTAGTCTAGTGGTCTCTCCCTATCCCCCATCTCCATCCCATGGAAACATACTACAATCTGTGGTGGTTTAGTGGAGACCTCACTCCCATACCATGTCAGGTAATCAGCCACCACCCCTCTGTCCCTTATCCTGAGTCCCGGTCAGCGACCAGCACAGCCCTTCTCTCACTTGCATGGCTGGCCATTGACTGAGCTATGAATGAGCACATACTGCTCGGCACATGCTTATTCAAAGCTCAGTTGGTAGCCAGCCATGGAGGTGAGAGGAGGGATATGCTGGTCACCGACCACGTGACTCGGGATGGTGGGGAATATGGTGGTGGGTGATTACCTGACAGGGTGAGGGGGCGGGGGTGTCTACTACACCACCACAAGTCAGAGTGGGTTTTCACTGGATGGGGAACAGGGACTGGGAAGGACCACTAGACAACCAGGGAATTTTTTTAATACGGGGACAGCCATCAGATATCGAGGAAGGAGTGAGGGACCACTAGACTACCAGAAGATATATTTTTTTATCCGGGGATGATGATTGGACATTGGGGGAAGGAGGAAGGACCACTAGACTATGAGGAAAATATTTTTTTATATGGGGATGGTGATTGTACATTGCAGGGGTGGGAAGGGACCACTAGAATACCAGGGAAATATGTGTTTTATATGGGAATGGTGATCGGACATCAGGGGATGGTAGGCCACTGGACTACAAGGGAATACATTTTTTTTTATATGAAGACATGATTGGACATTGGAGTGGGGGGAGTGACCACTAGACTATCAGGGAAATATCTTTTCTGTATGGTGATGGCCATCAGACACTGTGGGAGGGGGAAGGGACTACCAGATTACCAGGGAAATGCTTTTCTGCAAATTGCAACAATTGATTCTTTTTCGAGATTCCTTTGGTGCAATTTAAGGTCAATCCCTATCCTGTTAATTTAGTTTAGATCACCACCCCCATATAAAAAATATAACCCTGGTAGTCTAGTGGTCTCTCCCACCTCCCCAAATGTCCAATCGCCATCCCCATATAAAGAAAATATATTTTCTGGTAGTCTAATGGTCCCTCCCCTGATGTGCAATCACTGTCCCCTTATTAAAAAAAAGATTTCCTGATAGTCTAGTGGTCTCTTCCTGTCCCTGATCCTCATCCCTTGAAAACCCATTCCAATCCATGTTGGTCAAGTAACCCCCTCCACCTCCCATCCTGTCAAGTCAGGTAATCACCCACCACCATGCTTTCACCCCTTCCTGAGTCTGGGTCATGAACCAGCATAGCCCTACTCTCACCTCCATGGCTGGCCACTGACTGAGCTATGAACAAGCATGTACTGTCTAGCATGCGTTCATTCATAGCTCAGTCGGTGGCCAGCTCTGGAGTTGAGGAGAGGGCTGTGCTAGTCACTGATTGGGACTCAGGATGGGAGGAGCAGGGTAGTAGGTGATTCCCTGACAGGGTAAGGGTGTGTGGTATCCACTACACCACCACGGGTCAGAGTGGGTTTTCATGGGATGAGGATCAGGGACTAGGAGGGACCACTAGACTACCAGAGAATTTTTTAATATGAGGACAGCCATCGAGCATAGGGCAAGGGGGGAGGGACCACTAGACTACAAGGAAATATATTTTTTATATGGGGACAGTGGTCAAACATTGGTGGAGAAAGAAGGGACCACTAGACTACCAGAGAAATAGTTTTTATACAGGGGCAGTGATCACACATTGTGGGGTGCAAAGGGACCACTAAACTACCAGGGAAATATATGTTTTACATGGGGATGGCAATCGGACATCGGGGCAGGGGGGTCACTGCACTACAAAGGAGTACATTTTTTTTAATACAGGGACATGATTGGATATTGGGGAGGGGAAGGGACCACCAGACTATCAGGGAAATATATTTTTTATATGGGGAAAAACATCGGGGGAGAGACCACAAGAGTACCAGGGAAATTATTTTCCACAAATTGCAACAATTGATCCTCTTTCAAGATTCCTTTGGTGCAATTTGAGGTTGATCGCCATACTTTTATAAAATACATGTAACCCTGGTAGTCCAGTGGTCCCTCCCACCTACACCCCTGTAATGTATTGCAGGGACACAGCAGTGCCCCTATAGTAAGGGTTGAGTAGCCTGTTTAATGATAAACCTCAAATTTTGCACTTTGATAACTTTGTCATCAATCAAAGTATTTGAACAAAATTTGGCATGCACTGTCATGTGGGGGTAAATCTCTTGACGTGGCATGTTTTGTTCCAGTTGGATGTGCGGATGTTAAGGGTTGGATAGTGTGAAAACCTTAAAAGCCACTTTTCACAGTTTATTCTTGATCGCCTTGTGCCCAGACATTGTTGAATTGTAGTGTGATATTTTTTTTATGGTAGAAAGAACCTGGGTAGCAAAACAGCTTTGCTTTGTTTGGTGAAAAAATAGTAATCTGTTGTAGTTATTCAGTTTTTAAATTCCCATTAAGTTCCTATTATTTCCTACGGGGAGATCACTTTCCAGGATAGAGATAAAAAAGTTCAACAAAGAATTTGCTCTTGCAAAAAAGGATTCATTCTTGCAAGATCGTTTCCTTTCTCGTGAGGGAAAAATACTTTTTCGTGAGCCATCTTGTTTTTTTTCCAGCAACTAAAAAGTGTGGAAAATATATTAAAATATTGTCTTATTTATTTATTTATTTATTTATTTATTTATTTATTTATTTCTATCTTGGATGACACTTTTGAGTTGGATGTTCTTTACATAGGTTTCACATCAGATGATTACAAAGGTTACAATAGAATTATCACCAGGTATCAAGCACTTAAAAGTGTTACAGTATCAAGAAGGTAATACAAGACAATATCACAGGGGAATATAGAGTACAGGAGGCTTTTGGTTAAAATTTTGTGCTGCATTGTACAATGTATGCCATAGTGCAAATGGGTATGCAAGCCAATACAGACAATCGGAGACAGTACAAAACATAATAATAGAATTGTGAATCAGCCTGTGAGGCCTAGTCTAGTGGATGGGGAAGGGATGAGAGGGAAGGTAGATGAGGAGGTGGAAGAGATGGGAGAGAGTAGAGAAGGAAGGGGAGGAGGGGAGGGGGAAGGGAGATAAGGGAGGGAGTGGGATGAAATGGGGGAGTGGAGGAGTGAGGGTGTGAGAAGGTAAGGGTGAGGCAGGACGGGGAGTAGCCAATACACTAGGGGATGACAAGCATCAGCCAAAGTTTAAGTGCCAATAGGAAACAAGCTCCCAAAAGGTTCATCTAGGGGATTAAGGGGCTAGGTGTTGGGGTGAAGGTGAACAAAGATGGAAGAGAAGGGATCGAAGGAAAGGGACAGGGATGGATGGTGAGAGAATGGGGAAGCGGGGAAGTAGAGGGGAGGAGAGGTGTAGCAAAATACACTAGCAGGAGGCAGGGGTCACATGGTCTTAAGTGCTAAGAAGAGACACACATCCAAGTAGAACATCTAGTTGAAGTATTCACATGAGGCATTTGCCAATAGTTGTTGTAGTTTATGTTTAAAAGAACCCAATGTGGCTAAGGAAGTTATGTTATGTTGTAGAGTATTGAGCCAGAGCAGGGCTATATGTGTGAAGGACCTTTGACCAAGGGAGGTGTAACAACAGGGAATTTTGAAGATCTGATTGTCCAGGCTTCTAATGTGGTGTGGGTTGTAGTAAGGGGTAAGAAGCTTCTGAACATCAGGGAGCATCAATCCTAGGTTAACTTTCTTTGCAAGTAGGCATGTTTGGTACATAAATTGGCTATTGTACTGAAGCCAGTTTGCCCGAGCATACAGGTCACAAGTGTGGGTTAGACACAAAGTGACAGTGAGGAGACAGCATGCTTTGTTTAATGCAATTTTGATGTGACGGAGGGATGTGTCAATGGGAGAGCCATAGATAACCAGCCTGTAATCTATAAGTGAGACAGCAGAGCTCTATATAGCCAGATTCGGGGCTTCTGAGGTCAGACAATGCTTGTGCCTGTAGATCAACCCAGTGCATATATTAACTGCTTTGGCAATATTGTCAGTATGAGGGGCATAGGACAGAGTGCTGTCAATAGTAATGCATAGGTATTTAAAGTGCTGAACTCATTCCAGAGGAGTGCCCTCAACATTAGAGATGGTAAGAGGGAAGGACTTATGCCTGTTTAGAGAGCTAGAGAAAAGCATAGTCTTAGTCTTTTTATAATTCATAATGAGCTTGTGCTCACTGAACTATTTTTCTATGTTTTCAAAGGATAATTGTAGCTGGTTCTTAAGGAGCTTTTAGGTCAGGATTACCGGTGAAAAGAACAGCGTCATTGGCATAGAAGAGGATATGGCCATGGCACAAATTTGGGAGATTGTTTAGGAAGAAGCTAAACAGGAGTGGGCCCAGGATGGATCCTTGTGGGACTCCTGAGCAGACAGGCTGACTATCTGAGAGGACATTACTGATCTTAACCTACTGTGACCAGTTAATGAGGTAGCTTTTAAAGCAGTGTGTGTCGTCAATGAAAAATCCAATGTCGGTAAGCTGGTCAAGCAGTAGTGGATGACTGACTGTGTCAAAGGCTTTGGTTAGGTCAATGAAAGTCATGCCTACCAGGTGTCCTTGATCAAGGGCATTATGGATGACATCAGTGAATTCCAGTAAGGCTGTGGTGGTGCTATGTCCTTTTCTGGACCCATGTTGTTGGGGACACTGTAACCAATGCTTTTCCAGGTACTCTACCGATTGATCTGCCACTATTTGATCAAGAGCTTTGGAGAACAGTGGGAGAATGGAGATCAGTCTGTAGTTACTGTGAAGAGCCCAGTCCCCACTTTTGTATATCAGTGTCACTACAGCAGCTTTCCACTTATGAAGGAATTGGGAGTATCTAAGAGACAGGTTGATTATTTTAGTAAGGGGTTCCAGTATTACATCCAAAGTGAGGTTAATGAGTTTAAGGTCAAGGGTATCCCCACTGAATCTTGATTTCCCAAGCACCTTCTGAAAATATTTTCTTGCTTCACCCTCAGAGATTGCTTTGAAGTAGAATGGCTGGTGGTCAAGTGGCTGGACTGGTTTCACAGGGTTGAGATTTGTGTGGGTAGGGTGAAAGAAATCATGGCAGAGGACACTACAGAGGTAGGTAAAAGACTTATTGAAGGTGTTTGTGATTAGTCTTGGATCAAGAGAAGGGGTGCCATCAATATTGAGCATGGAGGAGGCAGTTTAGGGTCTTTCTCAGTAATATCTGTAAGATTGCTCCAAAAGTACCTGCTGTTTTCCAAGACCGATCTAGGGCTTCTTTGTAGTACTGACTTTGTACGATGTGAATAGCTCTGGTGCATTCATTTTGAGCTTTTTTATAGCTTTGCATGTCCAGTTGTCTGCCCGTAGCCCAAGCCCTGTGCAGTAGGTGATTTTTTGACTTAAGGAGTTTAATAAGATCAGGTGTGATCCAGGGATTACAGGTTCCTTTGACTTTACACTTTTTGAAAGGGGCATGTTTATCACATTGTATTGGGTAATGAAATGATCAAGAGCAGTATCGACAATGCTGGCAGCATCTTGTTTTGACCAGTCAAGGTGTCAAAGGTCTGATTTCAGTTGGTCAAGGCATCTGTGGAGGAGGATCTGATTGTAATTGTTCTAGTGGGAGGCTTATGGAATATATTGGATCAGCAGCACTTGACGGAGGAGTGGTCACTGATAGCATCAGGGAGAACAGTAGTATCTGAGATGTGATCTGGATGGTTTGAAAGAACCCATCCAGTAGGGTGCTAGATCCAGTCTAATAGATCAGTCTTGTTGGGGATTCAACAAGCTGGGAGAAATGCACAGTAGAGAGCGCATCCTTGAAAGAGCTGGAGTCAGGGAAGAACCAGTTGATATTGTAGTCACCTAGCGTTATAATTTCTGATTTTAGGCACAAACTTGTTTACGCAGTCTAGGAGTGAGACTAAGCCAGAGGTGGTCTTCTTGGGTGGGATGTAAACTACAGTATGGTGATGCTTTTATTGTGTACTCCAAGGAGCATTTTAATAGTGAGCACCTGCATGTAGTCGCTAGTACTGGGCAGGGGAAGGACAAGACCCAGCAAAGAGTCCCTTAAATAGATTGCACAACCACCTCCTCTTTTAGATAGTCTGTCCTGTTTGAATACTGTGTAGACTGGTATCAAGATGGCTGCATTAGGTATCTTGGGTGAGAGCCAGGTTTGACTATGGAGAGAACATCAGGGTTATGCTGAATGACCCAGACATGAAGGTTGTCTAACTTAGGGAAGAGACTGCAGATATTAATTAACACAAGTGTAAGTGCCCCTGTTAACTTAAATGGTGTGTGTGGGTTTTGTGTTGGACCTGGGTTGGGATGTATATTGCCAGAAAACAATTATACCAACAGTGGCAGTCTTCTTAGATATTACTTGAACTGCTTATTAGTGGTTATGTGCGTCCTTCTAAGGGAGGGACGTATTGTACATTTACCCTGAAGGACAGAGAATCCAGGAATGAGCACCAAGGTGGGTTGACAGATGGGGTGGCAGACCTGACACTGTTTCCAAGTCGGTGGTGGAGTTTTCCCATAAGTTTTAAATGGAACAATATCCCAGTTAAAGAAGGAAGTAGTAATGCCATATGCACAGAGTTCATCTCCTTCAACAGTAGGGTATGCTGGTGTGGGTGCAGTGCCACTTACTGTACTAGGCCTGATAGGTTTACCAGTGTGAGCAGAAAGATGCTATGAGAAATCAGAAAAGTTCTTACATTCATTTTGATAGCCATAGGAGGTATTGTGCCTGTATTCAGAATAGTGTGTAGTAACAGGGTATGAGGAAATGAATTTGTCAGAAGTTGATCCTTAGGGAGGTTATTAGGATGGCGGGGACAGAATGATTAGATTGAGAGTGATGAGAGCAGACCAGGGTAACATGTCGATATAGACCCTCTAGTGGTGGGAGAGTATAACTTGCAAGTAAGGTAACAGATACTTAGAAAATTTACTGAGAAAATTTACTGTTAGTCACGTGACCATGGGACACTATAAAAGAAAGTGCCCAGATAGGGCGGGTGGGAAGCAGGTGCTTAGCGCTGGCGGGATACACTGAATGCAGCTGAGAAGTAGGCAGGCTGGACTTGCTAGCAGAGGGAGTGGGCAGTGGCCATTAGAGGGGACCTGTGCTGCAGAAGCACCCGGTCGGGGATCCAGTAATCTGGGGAGGAGAGAAGGGTAGAGCTGGTTAGATGAGGACACTAATCAGTGGGCATGAGGTTGGGAGACTAGCTGCAGACCACCAGCGGGGGGGTGGGGGGCAATGACACAGAAAACAAAGAAAGAGATTAGGTTGAAGGGGCTGGAGAGAGCAAGAATGCACTTACTGTAGCAAGGAAGAGGGAGAGAGAGAAAAGATTGCTGGGTTTGTGGCAGAGCACGGTTCCCGGTCCCGTAGCAGAGGTAGGAAGGGGAAGAGCAGAAAAGGCAGGCTAGAGAGAGCAACAATCAATCATTAGCAATTCTAACCAAATTCTAAACAGCAAATAACCATGAACATCGAGCTATACACTAGAAATACAAAAAATTCACAGTCTGCACTTAGAGTAGAAACAAATAAGTAGCAAATCAGGATAAAGGAGATAGTAGTTCTAGCCAATGGTGTTGCACGGAAAAAGCATCCTAGCCAATTTGCATGGTCAAGGAAGGAGATCCAAAATTAAAGGTTGGGAGGCAGGTGTACCTGAATGCAGCCAAGGAGTAGGAGGGCTGAGATTGCTAGCAGGTGGTGGCCGTTTTCAGGGAGCAGTGCTGCAGCAGTGCCTGGTCAGGCCTTCAGTAATCTGGGAAGGAAAGAAAGGTGAGAGGTGGTTAGATGAGGAAGCTAAATAGTGGGCGTGGGGTCAGGAGACTGGTGGCAAACCTCCAGCAGTGGGTTGGGGGCAGTGATACATAAAACAAAGAAAGAGATTAGGTTGAGGGGATGGAGAGAGCAAGAATGCACTTAGCAAGGAGGAGGGAGAGAGACAGGAGGGCTGGGTTTGCGGCAGAGCATGGTTCCCAATGTCGTAGCAGAGATAGGTACAGAAAGAGTAGAAGAAGCAGGCTAGAGAAAGTAGCAATCAATCATTAGCAATTCTAACCAAATTCTAAACAACAAATACTCATGAACATTGAGCTATACAGCAGAATTACAAAAAATCCACAGTCTGGACTTAGAGTAGAAACAAATTGGTAGCAAATCAGGGTAAAGGAAAAAGTAGTTCTAGCCAATGGTGTTGCACAGAAAAGGCGTCCTAGCCAATCTGCTTGGTCAGGGAAGGAGCACCGAAATTTCCTAGCCAATCCACATGGCCAGGAAGGAGCACCAAAATTCAAAGTTGGGAGGCAGGCGTAACTGAATACAGCCATGGAGAAGGTGGTCTGGGCTTGCTAGCAGAGGGAGCAGGCGATTACCATTAGACGGGAGCCGCACCACAGAAGTGCCAGGTCAGGGCTTCAGTAATCTGAATGCAGCTGAGGAGTAGGTAGGCTGGGCTTGCTAGTAGAGGGAGCAGGCAGCGGCCGTTAGAGGGGATCCGCACCACAGAGGCACCTGGTCAGAACTTCAGTAATCAGAATGCAGCCAAGAAGTAGGTGGGCTGGGCTTACTAGAACCAGAACATAGCTCAACTAGCCCCATTTAGCTAGATTCTGATGTTTGTTTTTCAAAATTAGGGCCAGAAATACTTTGTCTGGGCACTCAAAATCCCAGGAGCCCAGCTTGGTGAGAGGAGCATTCCTCCATGTTCCCTATATGAGAACAATGGATTTTCTTGACTTCTGTAGCCACAGCTGAACTCCTACTGCTTGCTGCAGTGTCAGCTGTAAGCCACCATGCCATTTACCTAGTGTTTGGTGGGATTACCATCCCTACACACAGTGTCCCCATCTCTTTCCTGGTGTCTAGTGGCACCCCCCCCACTCTCCGATCACCGTTCTCATTTTTTTAATGAGCCCTGATGTCTAGTGGCACCCCTCCTCTGGTCACCATCCTCATGATTTTTATAATAATCATTGGTGTCAAGTGTCAACCCCCCACCAATTACCATCCCCATAATTCTTGTTTGATATTTATATAATCGGACACTGGGATGCCCACTTCTGATGTTGGATGACCCCACCCCCCTGCAGCCCATTATTTTATTAAACTGTGGCGACATGCGGGGTCCAATCCCCATGTCAGCATTTGAGAGCCCCCAGAGCAGTGTGGGACACTGAGGAGCCCACCTTCAGTGTCCTGATATGTTTATTGGTAACTGCAATGTATAAAGCCATCATCTGAATTCTTTTTTTCATTGAAAACAGAGACAACTGTCCCTCATGTTCACAGCTGACCCCTACCCATCCTGAACCTCCCACTGAGCACACACCTCCCCATAGCCCCCTTACCCTATACTTACCAGTCGATGTTGAATTCTGTCATCTTTTTTTTCAAACTTTTTCCCTTGCCTTCCCAGCCAGAACTCTCTCAGGCTACCTCTCTCGCTGTGACCGCTCTACCGACTGCTGTGTTCCACAACATCTTCAAGTTAGTTATGATCCCCTGGAGGCTCAGAAGGGGCTACAACCCCCAGGGAGGTAGAGGGGGCAGTGATGAGGAACCAGCGTTAGTCGTGTGGCGGCGTTGACACTGGAGGAGCCATCACCTATCCGGCAGGAGGGGTGTTTTCTTCCCCTAGTTATGCCCCAGACATAGGACGTGCAATCCTGTTCAGCCAGTGACATGGGTGCTCCCACTCACATCCAGAAGACAGCCGCCTACGTCTTCCCCATTTTCCAAGCCCTTGTGCATCGCAGTGCTGCCAGTCTCCACCGGGGGCCGCTGCTGCACCAAGCTACCCCTGGATTCCTCCCCAAGAAAGGAGAGCAGTCCTCCAGATGCTTGATCCTCTCCTCCTGCTGACCCCGGGGCGCCTGGGCCTTGCTCTGAACCCGGGTTGCCGGCATGGTGAGAGGTGGCGCCCAGCCGCTCAACCCTCAGTGCCACTGGGCCAGTGAATTCTGTCATCTTCTGTGGAATGAAACAAGTCTGCACTCTTCAAAGCCAACGCATGAACTGAGGAATAAAGGTAAGTTCCATATCATGTATTTCAGTGGCATTTTGAACTTGTGTTCATACTTTTACCAATTTTAGGAATTTGTTCAACAAATGTTCAACACTTAGCTTTTTGGGACCCCACCTCATGAACGCTGGCACTGTCATTTCATTAATCGGACCTGGAAGGTGATGTCACAGTCGAGTGCAAAATCACCTTTCGGGACTGAATAATAAAATTTCACCACCAGTGTTCATAAGGGGGGTCCCAAAAAGGCCATGTTGAAAATTTGGTGAAACAAATCATAAAAATGCCTGAATTATGATCATTCATTGACATTTTTCTATGCACTTACATAACTTTGGTAATTTTCAATATTTTAACTTAAATGTTTAACATAGACATTTTTTTCACACCACCTAGTTAGTGAACAGTATGGCTGTCATTTTTCACATCCTGTCAAAAAACGTGTTTTCAGATCAGTGGTGTGAAATAGCATTTTGGCATGGATTTGAAAATTTTCACCTATGGGTCTATGAGGTAGAGTCCATTTATTTAATTATTTATTTCAACAAATCGGATTTACAACCTTTGAGTCAGGGACTCATTTACAAAGGCATCTCATCTCAGGAAGGGCAAGACAATAGAATATTGTGCAGATACAACACTAGACAACATTACAGGTGCAGACATTCAACACAGAATACACTTAGTTACATGATAGTATAAAATACAGATTTACAATTAAAGATGTACAATTTCTCTGGAGTTGCAGTGGAATACATCCTTGTATAAACCTAAGGGGGTAGGTAAAAAGGGGTAGGGGGAAAGATGGATTGGCAGTCCAAGGGACCTTGTCAACATTAAGAGGGCCAGGCAGGGAAAGGTCCTGCAGTAGGATTGGGGGGGCAGGGTTAGTTGCACCTACAGCAGTGGACATGAAAGAGATGGTTCCGGAGAGCAGTTTTGAAGGGACCACGTTTGGCAGTGTTGGTGATGCAGGTAGGGAGGGAGTTGAACCAGGTGGGGGCTTGATAAAAGAAGGACCTCTGGGTGAGGGAGGTCTTGGTTCTGGGCACTTTGAAGGTGGCTTTAACAGAGTTGTGGGTGGAAACGGATGAGGTTGACCATGGTAGAGAGGTAGAGACTCCTGGGGGGGGAAGTCTGAGCAGGGATTTCCTAGCAAGAAGGCAGGTCTGATACTGCAGATGTTCATCGAAGTTGAGCAGGTTGGAGGAGGAATAGAGCAGGCAGGTGTGGATGTGGCTGGAGGCTCTGGTCAGGAGCCTACAGGCCTTATTGATGGAGAGCTGGATTTTAGAGAGGGCGGTGTTATCAGCTGTAGCATAGATGGGCAAGCCGTAGTCCACTAGGGACAGGACAGAGGAGGTGAGGGCCAGCCGGAGGGCAGCGAGGGGCAGGCAATCCCTATGGCAGTAAAGTAGGCCAATCCAAGAGTTTATGGCAGAGGAAAAAACATTGATGTGGGTGTGGAAGGTGAGGACAGTATCGAAAGTGATGCCTAGGTATTTGTATGTGGGCACTTGCTCTAATTGGAGCTGAGAGTTGGGGGTAATCAGGAAGGGGCACATCTAGCTTTATTTTGTTGGTGAGAGAAGAGCATTGATTTGGTTTTCTTAAAGTTTATGACTAGTCTGTGATCAAGAAACCACCTTTCTGTTTAGTTGTAGGTGAGTTGAAGGGATGATTGGAGGGATCTGGGTGTGAGGCAAAGAGAACCGCATTGTCTGCATAGAGGAGCATCTTGCTATTGCAGGAGTTGGGGAGAGTGTTGAGGTAGAGACTGAATAGAATGGGACCCAGGATTGAGCCCTGTGGGGCCCCGGAACTAACTGGTCAAATGTTGGAGAGGGAGCCATTGATTTTTACATGCTGGGATCTATCAGAGAGGTAGTTGGAAAACCAGGCAAGGAGACCAGCAGAGAAACCAAGTTGGTGGAGAGAGTTGAGTAGGAGAGGGTGACAGACAGTGTCAAAGGCCTTGGAGAGGTCAATGAACACTGCACTGGCAAGGTTGCCAGAGTTGAGAGCAGAGTGCAGGTATTGGGAGAACTCCAGGAGAGCAGTGATTGTACTATGTCCTGGGAGGAAGCCGTGCTGCTCAGGGCACATAATGTCATACTTAGCCAAGTACTCAGATAGTTGGATAGACACCACTTTTTTGAGGGCTTTAGAGAGTGGGGGGAGGATGTAGATTGGCCGATATTTGCTTGGGGAGGATTGATTACCGCTCTTGTATATTGGAGTGATTTCAACAGTTTTCCACACACTGGGGAACTCTCCAAGGCATAGGGACTGGTTGAGTAGGTCAGTCAGGGGAACTAGGACAATGTCCAGGACCAGGCAGAGGGATCCTGGAGATGAGGGGTCACTGCTGGTATTATTACTCACAAGGGCTTTTAGCAGGTGTGACCTGGCTTCATGGGGGATAGGGTGTGCAGGTAGAAAGGGGGGCAATTCAGTACAGGGGGGAGTGAGGAGGGGATTGGATCAAAAAAGCTGCTGGGAAGGACAGAGCTTATATCATAGAAAGTGGTGTTGAGGCAGTCAGCTATAGGTAGTGGATCACAGGAGGTAGTGCCATCGATGGTGAGCTGAGATGGTGGAGGGGATCGGGTCTTCCCATTTAGTTCTTTCATGCTATCCCATAAGGTTCAGTCTGAGCCCCAGGTGGAGATGAGGGTGACCTGGTAGTGCTCCGTCTTGGCCAGTATGATAGCACAGGTGCACTTATTGTGCTCTGTTTTGTAGGCTTGTCTATCAGATTGATTGCCTGAATCTACAGTGATTCACCAGAGATTATCCCTATTCTTAAGTTTCTGGATGAGGGAAGGGGTGATCCAAGAGGTGTTGCGTTTCTTTGTACGGGTCCTGGTGGGGGGGGTGAAGAGGTCACAGGCCTTGCAGAAGGCACTTGTGAAGAAGTCAAGAGCTGAGTCGATATCTGGGGTGCATCAGATAGGGGACCATTTTAGCTGGTCTAGGTGCTGTTTCAACTTTTTTAGGCCACCAGGGCATAGCCGCTGGTACAGTGTAGCCTGGGACACTGGTTTTGAAGAGGAGGATGACCAGGTACAGATGACTGGGGAGTGATCACTAAGTGAGTTGGAGAGGACAGTGATGTCCCAGATTTTAAAGGGGTGGTTTGATAAGATAACATCTAGGAGGGTGTTGGTTCCACTGGATCTGTTGAACCTGGTGGGCTGTGAGACTAGTTGGGACATATCCAGGGCAGCGAAGGAGTCCCTGGTTTGGGAGGTGACGGAAGCAAGCCAGTTAACGTTAAGATCACCAAAGATGACTTGCTCAACTTTGTGCAGGAGGGATGTGAGGTAGTCGATGAGGGACTGGACTGCTGAGTCCTGGTTCCTTGGGGGTATGTAGGAGACAGTCAGAAAAAGAGGGCCTGTGGTGGGGTCAGGGCTAACTTTTAGCATGAGGGCTTGGGCATCATAGTCAAGTTTGGGAGCAGGGAGTGCATGACCTATTAGGGTGCTCCACCACATTTGCCTACATGGTCTTCCTTGAATAAGGTGTATCCAGAAAAGGAGATAGTGGAGTCAGGGGTGGACTTAGAGAGCCAAGTTTCTACCAAAGCAAGAATATAAGGTTGATGCTGGTGACCCATCACTGGAGGGCAGCAGTTTTCTTTAGGAGGCTACATATGTTAAGGGATGCAAGGCAGAGACTGGTAGTGGTACAGGATTTGGGCAAGCTAGCAGATAAAGGTCCAGAATTGGGGTGTGTGTTCCCAGACAGTAAGAGTAGCAATGTGATTATTCTGATTAGGGGATGGTGGCAGCAGGGGTCCATGGTTTGGCACCCGGGCAAGAACCTAGTGATAAGGGTGCAGGGGGATAGGTAGAACAAATGATATGGAACCTATGGAAAAGAGCTCTGAGCTCAAGTGGTTATTCCAAGATTTAAATAAAATAAAAAAAATTAAAAATAAAAAACATGAAGACTAGGTATGGCAGGGAACAGGTGGATCCAGGGTGGGCACCAGGAGGCAGGGGAGTGGGGCTGTAGGCAGGGGGTGGGTGCTGGGGAGTTAGGGGTGTGTTCAAGGTGGGGGGTTGGGTCATTCTGGGGTAACCTGGGGGTGAGGTGCCTGATGTAGTTGGTGGGAGCTCAGGTCGAGGGGAGGTTTGAACCAGGAGCGTAAGGGTGAGAAGACCTAGCAAGGAAGTGCGAGTGCCCATAGTTCTATGCTTATAGTGAAAGATAAGGGCAATAGCTGGACTTCAGTGAGGGTGACTGCCACTGTAGAGTAGTGATAGGGTTACTGACTTTGGTGCAAGAGGTCCCAGGTTTGAGTACACCAGGGAGAGGGTGTCTTAGAGCCTTTTGGAGGAGATGTCGAAGGTTACACAGGGCCTGGATAGGGCTGGGTTTGAAGAGGAAAAGAGGAGAAATAGCGATTTAGGTTTGATCTCCTTAGGAAGGGAGGGTGTGGTTTCAGGGGATAGAAAACCAGCTGATCGTGGGATTCCTGTGGGAGGAGTTCCTGGACAGAGACTATATAATAAACTGTCAGAGGATAGGGTAGGCGAAAAATTGAGTGAGAGCAGGCTCTGGCACAAAGGTCCCTCAGTGCACAACTAGCTTGATTTAGAAAGCTGCTTAAGGGGGGGGAATAAAAACTAATTCTTAAATACTGAGTTGCTAAGTTAGGGATTGCAGGTGACCTCACAGCTCCTAGGTTCAAGGATGGAGTCAATGCTCAGGCTCACGCAAAGATCCGAGAAATGGTACAAATTTAAAATTTACAGCTGGAAGTGGGCACTCTGTCAGTCGAGCAGGCATACCAGTTTTGATAGGGAGCAGCTCCTATGGCTACGGCCATGGGTGGAGGAATGCTCAGGGGACTTTGGCACAGTCTGGAAATAAAGGAATAAGAGATTAGCAGGAGGAAGGGGAAGGACTGTCTGAGTAGGCAGGGCAGAGGGGCAGGATAGGAGAGTGATAGGATGGCTAAGGTAGGATTCCTTGAGAAAAGGGAGAGAGAAAGGGGGGTGGGGTGAAGAGAAGAGAAGGTTAGTTAAAAATGTAGAAAAGAAAAGGCTAAAGTTCAAGGCAAGGTAGATGTAGATTTTTGAGTTAACATGAGTAAGAAAGGCGAGATCAGGGGCTCAAGCAGAAGATTTTAAGCATTAATGTTCCATTTCAATATATGCAGACTTTGGTTAACTCACAAGTTGAGGAAATTTTGTTCAGTAAGACCTTGCTAATTCACTATCTAAGGAGATGCAGTGCATAGAGGAATAAATGCAGATTTTGGAAAACCTGCTTGCTGTAATAGAACTATGCAGGGAGGTCTTGCTACACAAATTACAAGTACAGTGTAATACAACTACGTAAAGCTGCCTAGCAGGAACAGTCTGAGAAAACATACAGGTCTGCTAGAAACTTACTGGATTGCAGGTCATGCGCTGTTACAGTCACTTAGCTAACAGTACAGAAGAAGCAGTTCTACTAAAATCTCACTTGCTAGAGAAAAATCTTATAGATACAAGAAAATCTACTGGACTACTAGAAAATCAAACTGGTCAAAAGATCATGCAGTGTTACAGTCATCAACAAACAGTACATATTGAAAATGATGTAGGCAGGCAAAAAATCGAGTGAGAGCAGGCTCT
Organism: Neoceratodus forsteri; assembly: GCA_016271365.2. Taxonomy (NCBI): domain Eukaryota; kingdom Metazoa; phylum Chordata; order Ceratodontiformes; family Ceratodontidae; genus Neoceratodus; species Neoceratodus forsteri. The sequence continues at coordinate 303,526,007 of CM028135.1, forward strand.
GGCACAAAGGTCCCTCAGCGCGCAACTAGCTTGATTTAGAAAGCTGCTTATGGAGGGGGAATAAAAACTAGTTCTTAAATAATGAGTTGCTAGGTTAGGGATTGCAGGTGACCTCACAGCTCCTAGGTTCAAGGATGGAGTCAATGCTCAGGCTCACACAAAGATCCGAGAAATTGTGCCAAATTTAAAATTTACAGCTGGAGGAGGACACTCTATCAGTTGAGCAGGCGTACCTGTTTTCGGTCCTTGAGAGGGCAGGTAGCAGCTCCTGTGGCTACAGCCACCGGTGGAGGAATGCCCAGGGGACTTTGGCACAGTCTGTTTTCGGCCCATGAGAGGGTAGGGAGCAGCTCCTGTGGCTACGGTCATAAGAAGACAATGCTGAAAATGTGGGGTCAAAATATGAAAACAGGCAAAGTTATGAACATTCATTGCAATTTAGCTATGCACACTCATAACTTTGGAAATTTTACATATTTTGACCCCAGGTTTTCCAGATAACCTTCTTATTACCTCACCTCATGTACAGTTTGTCATAGCTGTCATTTTTCAAATCCTGCCTAAAATGTATTTTCACACTTGTGGTGCAGACTGGTGTTGCAGTTGCGCAGAATTATGTCTTGACAGGGATTCAAAAATGTTCTGTACCGGATCCATGAGGTGGGGTAATAAGATTGATATGCTGACAGTTTGGTCACTTATGTCCTATAAATGGAAGCACAGGACCGGTAGACTACATGCATATAAGCATTTATGGAGGGATGGGAGTGCAGGGTTGAAAGGACCCTGCACTCCCACAGTAAAATAAGGATGTTTTATACTATCTGAAAAAATAAGGAAATAAGTTGCAAAAACTTGGTTAATGCTCCAGTTAGGGTCAAAGTGGCAAAAGTTGTGAAATGTGGTGTTAAGGTTTTACTTACACACTACCCTCCTAAACTGGGCAAAAGAGCAGGTGTGGGTTGTGCCTTGGACTTCTTAAGCCTAATGCTTACCCCATTCTCATAAAGTCTACACATCTGACCTTATTTACAGATGGAATGGGGTGAGTGTCAGGCTTGAAAAGCCCAAGGCACACCCCACACCTGCTCTCCTTCCTGGTTTTGGAGGGTGGGGTGTTAGGGAAACCCTAATGCTTCATTTCCCAACTTTTGTTGCCTTGACCCTAACTGGAGAATTGCAGAAGATTTTTGCAACTTATATTTTATAGGAGTGTGGTCACACCCCTATGGTTAAGACTGAGTAGCATGTTTAATATTAAACCTCACATTTTGCACTTTATTAACTTTGCAACCAATCAATGGATTTGCAGAAAACTTGGCATGCTTTGTCCCATGAGGTAGCTCTCTTGATGTGGAAAGTATTGCTCCATTTGGATATGAGATCCAGACAGTGCAAAAACTTTAAAAGTTGCCATTTTTTGCATTGTTTTTTCATTGCCTTGCACCCAGACGGTGTGGAATTTTTGTTTGATTTTTTATGGTAGAAACAGAATGGATAACAGAACTGCAATGCGTTTGTTTAGTGAAAAAATATCAATCTGTTGCAAAGTTATTCAATTTTTAAATTACATTATTTTCAACGGGAAGATCACTTTCCAGGATAGAGGGAGAAAGTTAAACTAATGATTTGGCGCTATGAAAAAAAGATTATTTTTCATGAGGGGCCTATTCTTTTTTGCCAGAAAAGTTCCTTTTTCACGAGCCACCGTCTTATTTATTTTCCACAAACTAAAATGTGTGGTAAATAAAAATTTTGTAATTTTACAAATCAAACACCAGAGCCTAACTAAACGGGTCCCATTTAACTAGATTCTGGTGTTTGTTTTTCACAATTAGGGCCAGAAATACTTTTTCTGGGTACCCGAGATCCCAGGTGCTCAGCTTAATGAGAGGAGTGCTTCCCTGCATTCTCTGTATGAGAATCACAGATTTTCTTGACCTCTGCAGCCGCAGCAGAACTTGTGCTGCTGGCTGCAGTGTGAGCTGTAAGCCCCCTTGTCCTGGTGTCTAGTGGCACCACTCACTCCCTGATCACTTTCCCCCTAAACAAAACATATATTCCCTGGTGTCTAGTGGCACCCCCACCTTCAGATAGCCATCCCCTAATTTTTATTTTAGTCCCTGCTGTCTAGTGGGACCTCCCACATGCTGATCACCATCCCCTGTATTGTTATGTTACTCCCTGTTTACATATTTATATTTATATAATTCAACACCGGAATGCCCACCCCCAGTGTCAGATGCCCCCCCACAGCCCATTGTGTTATCAATAGTGCCGACATCAGGCTCCAGTCCCCATGTTGGCATTACAAGCCCCCCCCCAGCAATGTGGGACACTGGGGAGCCCAACCCTAGTGTCTCAAAATATTTATTTACTTCGATGCTGTGAAAAGAAAGCAGTCCCCTGAAATATTTTTTTAAACCTAAAACAAGACAATAGTCCCTCATCATCATCATCTCTTCCCCCATTCTGACCCTCCAACCAAGCAACAACCACCCCTTACCCTATACATATCATAGGAGGTTGTACACTGTCATCTTCTGCGGACTGAGACATGTCTGCACTTTTCAAAGCTGAATCATGAACTGAGGTATTAAGGTAAGTGCCATATAACGTAGTTCAGTGGCAATTTAAACTTATGTTCAAAACTTTACTAAATTCAAAACTTGACCCCAAATTTTCAACATAGTCTTCTTATGACCCGCCCTCTTAAACCCCATAGGTGAAAATTTTCAAGTCTGTGCCAAAATGCCATTCCATGCCACAGGTACGAAAACACATTTGGACAGGATGTGAAAAATAACAGCTGTACTGTTCATGAGGCATGGTGAAAAAATGGCTATGTTGAAAATAGGGAGTCAAAATATTGAAAATTACCATAGTTAAGTCTGTGTGTAGAAAAATTTCAATAAATGCTCCTAACTTGGTCATTTTTAGGAATTATTTCACCAAATTTTCAACATGGCCTTTTTGCCCCCACCCCCCCCATGAACATTGGTGGAGAAATTTTGTTATTCAGTCCTGAAAGGTGATTTCATGTGGTGACCACAAAATCACCTTCCCTGCCCAATTAACATAATGACAGTGCCAGTGTTCATGAGGCGGGGTCCCAAAAAGGCCATGTTGCAAATCTGGTGAAAAAATTCCTTTAAAATGGCAAAGTTATGAACATAAGTTCAAAACATCATTGAAATACATTATACGGCACTTCCCTTGATTCTTCAGGTCATGGTTCGGCTTTGAAGAGTGCAGACATATCTCGGTCTACAGAAGATGGCAGCCGATGACCTCCAGTGGCAAATATGGGGTATATGGGGTGTTGGGTGGTGGTCTCTCAGTGGGAGGGTTGAGATGGGGTAGGGGGACAATGGGGACAATAAGGGACTGTTTTCTTTCATTCAGGTTTAAAATAAAAGACATCAGGGAACTGTTTTCCTTTTTACAGGATCAAAGGAAATAAATATTTTGGGACACTGGGGGTGGGCTCTCCAGTGTCCTGCACTGCTGGAAGAGCTTGTAATGCTGACACAGGGATTGGGCTCCCCGATGTTGTAACCATCAATAAAGCAATGGGATGCAGGGCAGAGTGGGGGCATCTGAGACCGGGGGTGGGCATTCCGTTGTTGGATTATATACACAAATAAATAAATAAATATATAAACATAAAAATAAGGGGAGGAGTGATTGGAGGGTGGCTGGGGGACCACTAGACATCAGGGACTAAAATGAAAATTAGCAGATGGCAATCAGAGGCTGGGGGGTTCCACTAGACACCAGGGAATATATATATTTTATTTAGGGGCAAATTGATCCGGGAGCAACATGTGACACTAGAAACCATGCCAAGGGGGCTCACAGCACACATTGCAGCCAACAACACCAGTTCAAGTGTGGCTGCAGAAGTCAAGAAAATCTGCTGTCCTCATATAGAGAACACAGGGGATGTGCTCCTCTTGCTGAGATGGGCACTGAGGATTTAGGGTGCTGAGAAAGAGTATTTCTGGCCCTAATTGTTTATTTTATTATTAATTTATTGAGTCTTGGATTACAACACCTTTGAGCAATACAACTCATTTACAAAGGTTCCACGTTAGTAGTATAGAAACAAAACAAGGTAAACGATAGATAAGTAAATAGTGGACATCAAGAATATACTTTAAAAAAAACTAATAACATCAAAAGCAATCAAAATAGCACTGAATATTACTTAATATAACAGTAAAGGGGGCTAAAGGAGTGGGCAGCCTGGGAGGCCTTGTCAAAATCTAGGAGAGAAAGTAATGTGGTGGAAGGTGGGTGGAAGGGAGAAATGAGAGGGGGACAGAAGAAGAGTTGCGCAGGAGGTAGAAGGAGAAGGAGATGAGTTGCAAAAGGGGTGATTGAGATAGAGAGATGAGGGGAGGAGGAGGTGGAAGGAGGGGCATGGGGTGAATTCAGAGAGAAGGGAGAGCACTGGCGAAGGGGGGAAGGAGACAGATTAATAATAGTGGGAGAAGAGGTGGTGTTTAGCCAAAGGAGGGGGCAGCCTAGCAGGCCTTGTCGAAAACCCAAGAGAGAGAGAGAGAGTAATATTGGTGGGAGAGAAGGTAAGAGAGAGAGAGAAGAGAGAGAAACTTAGGGGGAGGAGGGGAAGAATGTTGCAAAAGAGGTGACATGAGATAAGAGAATGGGTGGGGGTCGAAGGAGGAAGGTGAGGAGAAGCAGGGGAAGAGCGTGAAGATGTGCAAGCAGGGAAGAAGCAGGGGTGAGGGGTGGGGGAAAAGGCTTGAGGGTAGGACTGAAATGAAATGCCAATAGTTAAAGTGCTGAAAGGTATAAGAACAAAGATAACATAAGCAAAAGGCTGCTAAGGGTGGCTATCACATATACTTTTTGCTAATAGATGCTGATGGAGTTTATGTTTGAAAGGGCTGAATTTTGACTCAGCAGAGATATCCCAACTCAGGGAGTTGAGCCAGAGGGGGGGGCTTTAAAAGTGAAAGACCACTGACCTAACGTGGTGTGGCATCTGGGAACAGTAAAGACCTGAGTTGCCGAGCTGCGAGTACCTTGTGTACTGTTTCATGGGTTTCATAAGTGGGTGCATAGCAAAAGTGACTTATGTCCATGGTGCTCACCAGCTGACTTAAAGGGAGACTGAAATCTTAAGATCATCTAGATTTCATTTGAAGCTTTCCATAGAGGGGCTACTTACTACTTTTTGTGGCAGTGCATTCCAAGATGCCATGACCCTTTGACTGAACCACATTTTTCTTCTCCAAGTTCTGCAATTCTCACTTTTTAGCTGAAGAGAATGTACCCTAGTAGAGTAGTGTTTGTTCTGAAGTTGCAAACCTAGCCTTTCCCAAAGGTCATGATCTGAACATGCTCTAAATAATATGCACATATCTCCCCTCCATCTTCTGTATTCCAATGAGAACAACCCGAGTTCACTAAGTCTATTTTGATATTCTTTGCCCTCCATGCCTCTAATAGATCTTGTAGCTCTCCTTTGTATTTTCTCAATTCCTTCGATCTCATTTTTATGATATGGAGACCTGACTTGAGCCCCATATTCCAGAATAGGTCTCAGCAGTGCTCCAAACAATGGAATCAAAACCTCTCTGTCTCTGCTGTCAATATGTCTGAATATGCAGTTTGACACCATGTTTGCCCTTCTGATGAGTTTATTGCAATGAGTTTTGAATTGAAGATCATTTGTAATGATTATCCCCAAATCCATTTCTTTTGTCAACTTTCAGAATTTTTTTACCTAACAGGTAGGGCTGTTTGGGATTTTGTTTGCCCAGATGCATGGCCATGCATTTATCTGGATTTAGTGGAAGATTAAAGGTATTAGTTCTATTTGGTCAAGGGCTTTTTTCTGCATACTAGAGTTTATTAGCTGATGCTCCACTTCCACACCAAGCATGCAGTCATCTGCGAAATTGGTAATCCAGACCCCCATCTGCTCACACTTTAGTTGTGAGACATAAATATGAAAAAGACAAGACCCTAACACTGATCCTTGTGGCACCTCACTTGTTATTTCGGACCAGTTGGAGTAAGTGCCTTTTATGCTCACTCTTTGTCTCCTATCAGTGAGTCATGAATGAATCCAAGAAACTACATTACCATGAACCCCTATAGAATTTAAAGTTCTGATTATTTCATGATGTGGTAATTTATTAAAAGCTTTTGTAAAATCTAAGTCTATAACATCCACAGATTTACCCATGTCCAGGCATTTGCTTGCCCTGCTATCAAATTCCAGCATATTTGTCTGGCACGATCGTCCCTTAGTGAAACCGTGATGCGTAACATCACCCAGCTGTTTTATCTGAATGTAATCCATTATATAATCCTTAATAATTCCCTCCAGTATTTTACAAAGCGTGCTTGTTAGGCTCACAGGCCTGTAGTTTGAAGTAGATTTTTTAGTCTCCTTTCTTGTAAAGGGGAATGATGGTGGCTAGTCTCCATGACCCTGGTACTTCCCCCAAGCCCAGTGTCTGCTGAAAGACATGGCTAATTGGTGCTGCCAGTTCGTCTGCCAGATCCCTAAGTATCCTCAGGTGGAAACCATCTGGCCTTTGTGATTTATTCTGGTCTAAGGAGCTCAACCTAACCTTAATTTGCTCTGGGTCAATATATATTAGACTTAGAGTGATTTTCAGTTTCTGTTCTCTAAATATTTGGGTATCTTTTTGGCTAAATACTGTTGAAATGTATTTATCTTGGACATCAGCCATTTCTTTATTGGATGATGCCAGTGACCCATCTGTGTTAACCAGTGGCCTAGACAGTTAGATACCTTTTTGTTGTTGTTAATATAGGAGTAAAATAGCTGATAATTACCCTTTGTTTTAATAGCTAAGTTTACTTCATAATCTGCATTAGCCTTCTTGATGTCTTTTTTAATAGATCTTTGAAGTTCTCGGAAGTTCTCCCAACTGTTGCCATTTCTGTTACCTTTCAAAGCTTTATATAGTTTGTTTTTCTTTTTGATACTTTTTTTTTAAATTTCATGTTTAACCAGCATGGAGTTTTGGACCCTTATTATATTTCTGTTCACAGGATATATTGGACTGAATGCCACGATTTTATTTTGTCTATTAGTGCATTATACATTTGGTCTACATTTTTGTTTTTAAAATCCTCTAACCATTCCCATGTAGATAATTCATATTTAAAGGCAGCAAAGTTTGCTTTTTCAAAATCTAGTATGTATGTGTCCCGTTTGTTGCACCATATTTTCTACGATGGTAAAAGTGACCAGACTGTGGTCAGTATCCCCTAGTGGTGTGGTTACCTTACAGTCTGTGATATCAGAACCCATGTTTGTCAGAACCACAACTAATATGTTTCCCCTCTTGTGTATTGTCTAACCAATTGGTCCAGGCCAGTTTGATCAAAGATTTCCAGGTAGGTGAGTTCAGTTTTTCCTGAACTCTATATGGAGTCCCATCTGATACCTGGTAAATTGAAATCCCCTAACATAATAATCCTATCTGCTGGGTTTAAAATTGATATGAAGTTTTGTAAGACTTCACCATCTCTTTTTTTCTTTGAAGGTGTTCTATACATTGCTCCTAACAGTGTTTGGGAGGATTTAAGAGGTGTGATTTTCAACCATATATGCTCCACATTTTCTGATTGGATAGAGATTTCTTCTACTTGTATCTCTTCAGGCACATACAGTATATTGCTACTCCACCATCTCTTCTATATTCCCTTGATCTAAAAAATAGATTGTAACCCACTATGTTTTTATCCCATTGGTGGTTTGGATCCCACCAGTTTTCTGTAATGACACAAATTTTTATGTGATGTTGTTCCATTATGAGCCTGAGTTTGTCAGTTTTTTCAGACAAGCTCCTAGCTTTAATAAGTACACACTTCCATCCATCTACTCTAAGGTCCTGTTTTTTAGGTATCTTCATTTTTTGTTTGCATGGGCTTTCCCCTTCCCCTTCCCTTGCCCCCACCCCTCATTTATTAGTTTAAACAAGCATCAATGTGGTCCCTAAATAGTCTGCCTAGGTGCCTTGCGCCTACCTTATTTAAGTGAAGGCCACTGAAGCTTATGAAATTTTTATTGTTGAAATGACCCCAATCATCTGAAAAACCAAAACCATTTGTATTGCATCATTCCCTTGACCAGCTGGTTAGCATCCTGATTCCTCTATTTTTTTGCTCAGTATCTATCTCTGGTAGGCAGACCTCCTGATATAGTAATATCCGTTCCTTTGTTTTTTAGCTTCTTCATCACACCCTTGAAATCATTGAAAAGATGTTTCAGATTTCTTTTTCCCACATTGTTAACCCTCACATGTAGCAATACCAAAGGATTGATTAGGTTTGCTAGGAACCCATTTATCATGTATTTCATGTCACAAATTGTTAACCCTGGTAATGTACTAATGGTTGTGTGTTGGTTCCTACCCTTGCAAATTATTACATCAGTTCTCTTAGTTATTGAGTCTCCAATAACTATAACGTCTCTTGTCACATTTGTAATTGGCACCTCCTGTCTATCATAAACCTGAGTAGCAGTACCCTTGGTTCGGTTTGTTGTGCTACTGCTAGCTGAAATTTTGTTTTTGGATACAGTGTGTATGGTGCATACCCCAGGCTGTTTTCCCTTTATACTATCTGATTTTTCAGTTAGGTCTCCATCTATTTCTAATACTGCACACGTATTTTGCAAAACAATAGGAGCACTATTAAATATTTGTCCTCCTCTTCTCTTTGTTGGTTTCACAGGGACCTTACACCATTCCTTTCCCATATGATTAGGTAGAGTCTCTGGAGTGTCAGTATGTATGTTGACTGTAATCTCATTTGTTTTCATTTTAGCACTGTTAGCTAAAATCCCAGGCTGAAGTAGGCTAGCTGCAATTTGATCAATAAACTCCTCCAGGACACTTATTTCAGCCTGTAAATCATTTGAGTATGGTGGTTTTGTTAGTATCTCTCTATGGATAGTGTCATCTGTAATACTGGAACCATTTTTAAGCTTCCTATTTCTTTTAGCAATATAGGGATTAATAAGCATTTGTCACATTGGAAGTCCTCCTGCAGGTCATCTAATAGGTACATCTGGCAACTATTACATGTTTTCCATATTTTGTCCTACATAGCATCTGTACACCCTGTTAGTATATCTATAGCCCTACTACAAATTTGAAGTGGCTACTACCCTTGTAAAAGACAACTGACTGGGGCTATATGTTAGTGTAAGCCTATCTGCATGGACTTCACGATACCCTAACAACAGGAAACATCTTGGTTTTATGCTCCCTGGATGTGGCAGATGTGCCAGACATTCCTGACACATGTTAACATGCTTGTCTCCATGCACGGCACCATGTGCACCCTGCTCAGCTCACCCTGCTCGCAGCAGGGTAAGCTTATAACCTCAAAGATGACCCAGAACTGCTCACAGGGTTCCTGGGTGTTTAAACTCACCCAAATGTATAATCAAATCCAAATGGGTGAAGGCTACTCATATGTAGCCCTGGCACGCAGGTTGCAATAATGCCCCTCAGAAGTTTGTGTTAAAAATATAGTAGCTCTAAAAACTAAGCAGTAGTCCAAATCATCAGTCCTGGACTACAGAGCTTCTCTTCCTGCTTCCAGTGTACCGGACAGCAGGGATCCCAATACACTCACTACCAGACTGTTAAACAACAGTGGAAGTTGTATTTACTGTTTACAATAAAAAACACAGTGTCCTATAGATGTGCAGCCTCTCCTCTTGCTGCTATACAGTGCAACTACTTGCCCGCTTGCAACAGGGTAAGCTTATAACCCCAAAGATGACCTGGAAGTGCTCACAGGGTCATTGGGTACGTCTGAGTAGCCTTCACCCGTTTGGTTTTTATTATACAATTTAGGTGAGTTTGAACACCAAGTGACCCTGTGAACCCTTCCAGGTCATCTTTGGGGTTATAAACTTATCCTGCTGCAAGTCTGCATTATCCCATCCTTTTCTAAATGTGGGGCTGTGGTTCCTTGTCATCATTGCCATTCTGCTATCTGGGGATATAGAGACAAATCCTGGGCCACTAGATGCTTATTTCTCAACAGATGACATACAGAGTATGTCCAAACATGGGCTGTTAATTGCACACTTGAATATAAGAAGTTTGATGTTTCACTTCGTGGAACTGGAGTCATGGGTCAAACTGTACAATCCTGATATCCTCTGTCTCACTGAGACCTGGCTAAAACCATTGGTTACTGACTCCCTCTGCTCCCTGCCAAATTACTCTATTATTCGAAGGGATAGCATATCGAACAAACGTGGTGGTGGAGTTGCTCTGTACTACAAAAATAATCTAACTGTCTCTCTTCTCACTATCCCGGATGTTCAATCAGTATGTGAATACTTGCATGCCACCCTTGCATTGGAAGCCAAGAAACTGCTTGTTATCTGTGTGTATAACCCCCCAGCTGGAGGGATTGTGGGTCTAGAGTACCTGTTGGAAAATACCTCTCAGAATTTTAATCATAATGAGGTTGCCATCTTAGGGGACCTAAACTTAAACTGGCTTGGGGCAGCTCTCACTTCTCTTCAATCTCTGACTCATAGCTACAACTTGCATCAGATGGTAACAGTGCCAACTAGAAGTCTGTCTTCACCGCCACTAGGCTCACTATTGGATTGTGTGCTAGTAAACCGGATCGAACACATCTCAGCCACTGGTGCTCTTGCTGATGCCTTAACTGACCACTCTCCTACTTTCTGCATCCTGTCCTTGGGGGCACCTCCATCTCCTCCACCATGTTTCATCACTCTCACAAACTTTGCTCACCTAGATCAAAAGGAGTTTCTGTATGACATCTCCAAAATTGATTGGTCGGAGATCTACCTATCACACTGTTCTCAGGATGCTCTTAACCTCTTTATCACTACATTCCTTATGGTTCAATGTAAACATGCCCCAAAGATCACCCGGAGAGTGAGGGGTAAACAAACAAGATGGCTAAACAAAAACTTGCTCAAAAGTTTGAGTCTTAGAGATAAACGATGGAAGCGCTACAAAACATCAGGCCAGCAAACAGATTTCAGCGCTTACCATACGCTACAGAATTCATGTAAAAGACAAGTCAGATCTGCTAAGAGCAAGTACTGTAAAGACCTACTGATTAACTTGGCCAATGATCCCAGAAAATTCTGGTCACACATCAAATCTTTCCTAGGATCCTCACAGTCAACTACCCCTGGTGATATGCTGATAAATGATATGCATTGCAATGACTCACAAACCACAGCTAATTCTTTCAACCTGCATTTCTCTGATCTCTCCCAATATACCTCTTCCTTCGATCCCACTGCAGTGTCCTCCCACTCCTCATCAGGAAAATGTCTGGATGAGTTAGAAGTGTTGTCCCCTGTGCCTCCTTACACTCCTCCATTCTATTTTAAGGCTTTGTCTAGAAAGGAAGTCCTGCAGCTCCTGAGGTCCATCTCTCATCATACCAGCTCTGGCTCAGACTCCCTTGAACCCTGCCTCTTGAAACTTGCAGCTCCCCTAATTGCATTACCTCTGGCCAAAATGTATACGTCATCACTTTCAGTTGGAGTGGTCCCTGACCTCTGGAAAACTGCTCGGATCACACCTGTACTTAAAAAAGGGGATCCTAAGGTTGTCATGAACTATAGACCAATTGCCATACTCTCGGTACTGAGCAAAATCCTGGAGAAAATTGTCACAACTCAGACAACTGACTATCTACCTAAGCACAGCCTGCTCTTGGATACCCAACATGGCTTCAGGAAAGGACATAGCACAACAACTGCACTCCTTAAATTCACCACAGGCACTCCTTCAAAAATGGATACTGGCAATCTGACTGGGGCAATCTTTATTGAACTCACAAAGGCTTTTGACCTTGTTGATCACACTTTGCTTCTCTTCTCGATTCTACACCTGCATTTCTACTCCTCTGTTGTTGACTGGTATGAAAGCTACCTGACAAATAGAACTCAAGTGATGAAATTTAATTCCTCTCTATCGAACAGTACCACCATTAACACTGGTGTACCTCAGGGCTCCATCCTAGGGCCCCTCCTATTCTCTCTTTATATAAATAACATTGGATATGCTCTAAAATCCTGCTCTGCTATTCTATATGCTGATGACCTTGTCATCTATACAAGTTCTACTAATATAGACACTATCAACACAACCCTTTCCTCTGACTTTAACAATATCCAAAACTGGATATACGACCACAAACTGGCTGTCAACACCAGCAAAACTAAAGCCATGCTGCTTGGATCGGCCCCAAAGCTCCGGGCTTGCACAACAGCACTGATGGTGCAAGACTTAGAAGGTCAATTACTGGCATGTGTGACCTCTTTCAAGTACCTGGGCATCCTGCTAGAAAGATCAATCTTTTGATCTTAATCTTCATGTGCAGTCTGTTTGCAGAACTGTCAACTCCAAACTGGGTGTTGCATATAATACTAGTTATATGCTCATGCCATCGGCTAAAATGGCCATTGCAAGGGGGATTCTGCTCCACACCCTAACCTATGGGGTGCCCTTATTTGGGGCTGTTCATAAAACTGACCTACTCAGATGGGATATTACGTATAACAACATACTGTACGTCACTATGCCTCTTCTGCTCCTCGGCTTAAACACCACTGTCAGCTTTATAATGATCTTGGTCGGCTGTCTCCATTAGCTATTAGGAAATACTACCTTGGCTCTCTTATTGATTTGATAATTCAGAATCAGACCCCTAGGTGTCTTGCAGCTATGCTTGTTCCTCAGGACACACTCCATGGTCTACGATCAGCTGATAAATCCTTTCTGAATTTGCCGAGGTGCCGCACTAGGAAAGGAACTGTTGCATTTGAGCATGCAGCTCCACAGCTGTGGAATTCCCTTCCCCTCGACATTAGACTTTCTAGCTCCCACACATGCTTTAAGAGAAAACTATGCTTGAATCTGCTGATTGCTGATACCTGTTCCTGCTTTCACCCTACCTAATGACTGATGTCTCTGGCCATACAATAGTATTTCCTCACCTCTATATAACCCTCTTACTTCCTCAGCCTGTCCCAGCTACCTTTCTCTTTCCCTGACCATATACAATCTTGCACTGCAGGCATCTCCCTTACACTTATACACACTCATATAGTCTAATTTCATGGCTTGCTCCCCTCTTCCTCACTTACCGACCTTTTCCTTAATGACACCCCCTGCTCTCAATGGTCATTTCCTCCTTTCGTATTACCTGTTTTTGTTTTTGTGTACCTTGTTCTGTTCATATGATATGTCACCTGATAATTTATTGTCTAAGGTCCTCTCTATTCATTGCATAGGTAGGCACCTATGAACTTATGAATGGTCTACTCTGTATGTCTCTGATATATTGTATCCACTTTAACTCATTGTATGTAAAGCACTTATAATTTGTTATCCTATTAAGTTTCTGCATGTTTGTACTCTCCCGGGTCATGCCTGAAAAAAGTCATTTTATGGCTAGTGCACTTACCCAGTTAACAAAAGCTAAATAAATAAATATTGGATCCAGCTGAATAATTAAAGCCACCCAGTCTGAGCATATAGGTCACAGGTGTATGTGTGAAGCGGGCAGCAGCAGCTGTAAGGAGTCTGCATGCTTTGTTAAGAGCAACAGTGATCCTGTGAAGGGATGTTGCAGAGGCAGAGTCATAAACAACCAGCCCATGATTGATGATGGTAATGACAGAGCTGAAAATTGCTATTCTTAGCGCCTCGGGAGTCAGGCTATGCTTGTGCCTGTGGAGTAGACCAATCCTTATGTTGACAGCTCAGGCTATGATATCAATATGTTGTGATTAGGTGAGTGAGCTATAAACAGTGACCCCTAGATATCTGAAGGCATGGATCTGTTCAAGCGGGGTGCCAGTGCAGTTTGTGATGACCATGTGTTTGGACTTGTGTTTCTTATTGGCACTGTTGAAAAGCATCACTTTGGTCATTTTATAATTTAGCACCAGTTTTTTAGTGCTGAACCACTTTCCATTTCTGAGAAACTGTGCCGAAGAGTATCCTGGGGGATCTTAGGGTTGGGGTTATTAATGTAGATCACGGCATCATCTGCGTACAGCAGAATCTGCTCTTGATAGGCTCGTGGGAGGTTATTCAAGAAGATACTGAAGAGAAGGGGCCCCAGTATAGATCCCTGAGGCACTCTGGAATGGAGTAAAAAAACACACCAGAATCTAGCAAACCAGGGCCCATTTCGCTGGGTTCTGGTGTTTGATTTGTAAAATGACAACATTTTTATGTATTTTCCATGCATTTTATTTTGTGGAAAAAAAAACACAAGATGGCAGCTCAAGAAAAAGGAAATTTTTCTGGTGAAAAAGAACTGACTCTTCACGAAAAAGAATCCTTTTTTGTAAGGCCAAATTCTTTGTCGAACATTATACCTCTATCCTGGAAAGTGATCTTCTCATTGAAAACTATGGGAACTTAAAAACTGAATAACTTTGAAACAGATTAATATTTTTTCACCAAACAAATGCATGGCTGTTACTCAAGCTGTTTCTAGGATAACAAAATTGCACCAAAATTCTACATTGTCTGGACGCAAGGCAATGAGGAAAAAACTGCAAAAAATGGCAACTTTAAGATTTTTGCACTATCAGGATCTCAGAATCTGTATATCTGACCAAAGTAAAATTTGCCAGGTCAAGTGATCTACCCCACAGGATAGTGCATGGCAAATTTTGTGCAAATCAATTGATCGGTTGCAAAGTTATTAAAGTGCAAAATTTGAGGTATAACATTAAAAATGGTACTCAACCCTGACTATAATGGTGCTATCGTGCCACCATAATATACATATTAGTTGCAAAAAAAGTCATTAATGCATCAGTTAGGGTTCCACTGACAAAAGTTGGACAATGTTGTGTTAGGGTTTCCAACCTTAACACTCCACCCCCACTGTGCAGGCAGCAACAGGCTTTGGGGTGTGCCTTGGTGTTGTTAACACTAATGCTCACCCCATTCCATGTGTAAATAAGATGAAATTGTTACAGTATAGGAGAATGTGCTGAGTGTTAGGGTTAACAACCTCAAGGCAGCCCCACCATGCCTGTTGCTGCCTGCACTGTAGGGTTGGAACCCTAACACAACATTTCCTAACTTTTTTTGGTGAAACCCTAACTGATGCAGTAACATAGTTTTTTGCAAATAAATTCCTAACTTTTTGAGATAGTATAATCATAGCCTTACTAACTTGTGGGAGTGCAGGGCCCGGCCCATCCATCCACTCACAGTTTTTGAGAGAAATCAGCAAAGGGCACACTGGTGCTGCAATCCCTTTTTACCCTGAAAGTGTCAGAGTAAAATTGCAATCTGTTTCTTCACAGCGGAGTGGCAAAGAAACAACCATGTACACTTCACATTACAATGTCATCCTATGGGAAAAGACCCAAGATTTAAATCCCTCGAAACTGCAGAGTAATGTAATATTTTTTTCCACCAAGCCATCAAAAAGCACATCTGTGAGACAAGCCCTTTGTACCCTGAAAATGTCAGATCAAAATCTAAAACTGTTCAGCAACTATGGAGTGACAAAGAAACCGGTAGTACCATTTAATTCAATGGGATTAGTACAAAATAGGATCCTGTTTCGTGAAAAAGGATTCTTTATCGTGCTTTCTCATTGTAATCAGTCCTATTTCTTGATAATCCCATTTAATTTTTTTTTATTTAATAAACATGAATCAATCAGAAAACAGCCAGACAATAAATAAAATTCAATCCTCCCCCACCCACTCAGCCAAGTCCCACCCCAGCGGTGGGACCCAAAATATGACACCAGTACAGTGGAAAAATCAAGCATTAGCAAAGTAAAAGAGTCAGCATAATAAGAAAGCCAGACCAAAGAAAAAAACCCTATCTTGACACCACAGAAAGGTATAAGTGAACTTAAGTTGTATAAAGGGTGTGTAACCTACCCCATCTCTTTTTGAATTGGGGAAGCTTGTGACAAAGGCTTGAAATCATACATTTGACTAGAAGGTTGAACAGTAGGTCTTGTAGCCATTCTTAATAGCAAATGGGGACCTGGTCGAACCAGTGCCTCAAGACGACCTTTTTCACAGAAAGGGAAATTAAGGCCATGTGGTATTTTCTTTCCCTTACTGGAACTGTGCTATAGTCCCTCAGAATGCATATTTCAGGCATGAAAAAACCATTTAACCCCGGTAGAGGATCCACTTTGGCCTCAATTAGGTCCCACAGTGGCGCTACCTTAGGGCAGTTCCAAAAAATATGCAGGGAGGAATCCTCATCCTCTCTGCATGTAGTGTAGACAGGCGACAATAACCTACCCATTTTGACCAGTTTATTGGGAGTGAAATGAAGGTTGTTTAAAATGTTAAACTGAATAAGCCTCAATCTATCCTGGGCAAAGTAATGGTAATCCCATTGAATTTAATGGTTAACAAGTATTCCCTGGTAGTCTAGTGGTCCCTCACCCTCTCACAATGTCCAGTCACTGTCCCTTGGTTCTACCATGCCAAAACAACAACAGTGTTGTTGAAGTTCAGCATGGTGATATCCCCAATGTTGACAGGTGAAATGTCACCTGTCAGACATTGTGTGTTTTCTATCAGGGGGGTTGAGCCCCCTGCACCCCTTTTTAAGATAACTAACTCCAAATCAGGGTTGTTTTGAAGGGCAGGGGTGAAAGATAGCAAAAGAATGAAATTTCGCCCTCGGATCCCTCATAGTGGCAATCTTGAAATCTGTCAAGATTGTCGCTGTGAGGGATTTCACTGTTGTGCTTTAGCTGTGCGAATGGCACACCCCATCTCTTACACCCCCCCAAAACAATTCCCTGGTAGTCGTGGTCCCTCCCCCTCACTGATGTATGATCACTGTCCCCGTACTAAAAAAAAATTCTCAGATAGTATAGTGGTCCCTCTCCCTTCCCGCGATGTATGATCACTGTCTCTGGATCAAAAACAAATGTCCCTTGTAGTCTAGTAGTCCTTTCCCCCTCCTCCAATATCCAATCGCAGTTCCCCTATTAAAAAAAATTAAATAACTGGTAGCCCCCATACTCTAATGTAATCACCTACTACCCCACTCCCCCTCATCCGGACTCCCTGTTGGCTAGCAGCACAACCCTCCTCTCACCTCTCCAGCTGCCCACTGACTGAACTATGAAAGAGCGCATACTCTGAAGCATGTGATCATTCATATTTCAGTTGGCAGGCAACCATGGAGGGGAAAGGAGGGCTGTGCTGCTCATTAAATGGGAGTCGGAATGGGGGAGAGCTGGGTGGTGGGTGATTACCTGAGAGGTTGGTGTGGTGGGGCATACACTGGACCACCAGGGATTGCAGTGGCTTTTCACGGGATCAGGAACCATGAGGGACCACTATGCTACCAGGGAATTTTGTTCATACAGGGATGGTGATTGGTCATCGGGGGAGGGGGAGGGACCACTAGACTACCAGAAAATATTTGTTTTTTCACAGGTAGGTGGAATGGACATTGTGGGAGGAGGGATGGACCACTAGACTACCAGAGAAATTTGCAGGGTGATCACAAACCGGGAGAGGAGAGAGGGACCACTAGATTACCAGCAAATATTTGTTTTTTCATGGGGAGGGTGATCTGTTCATCAGCAATAGGGACTTCATATTCATCTCTTTTGTCTCTTCATTTGTTGCTGAACTGGAAGAGGCATGTATCACCAGTGACTTATGGACACCCTCTGGTGACAGTTGACAACTGCACTGTTGCATGTTTCCCCAGCCATACATCACTTCTGCTGGCAAGAAATTCAGAGTTGTGTGCCAGCTCACTGATACTTTAATTACTGTAATTTCCCCCCTTCCCTGATGTCCCATCACCGCCCCCGCATAAAAGATATATTGTATATAACTGGTAGTCTAGTGGTCTCACCCCACTCCTGCGATGTACAATCACCATCCCCCTGTAAATTAATATCTTTCCTAGTAGTCTAGTTGTCCTTCCCCCTCACCCAATGTCTGATCACCATCCACTTATGAAGAAAATTCCTTGGTAGTCTACTGGTCCCTCTTGGTTCCAGATCCCCATCCCCTGAAAAGCCACTGCAATCCCTATTGGTCTAGTGGCTCCCCACCCTCTTAGGTAATCATCCACCACCTTCTCCCCCCCATCCTAACTCCCAGTTGATGAGTAGTACAGCCCTCCTCTCACCTCACCGTCTGCCCGCCGACTGAGGTATGAATGAGTGCGTACTCTTAGCATGTACTCATTCATAGCTCAGTCAGCAGGCAGCTGTGGAGGTGAGAGAAGGGCTGTGCTGCTCACTGAACAGGAGTTGGGATGGGGGAATGGGGTGGTGGGTGATTACCTGATACTTTGGGGGATGAGAGGTTCACTAGACCACCAGAGATTGTGGTGGCTTTTCAGGGGAGAAGTGCAGAGTTGGAGCAATGTTTTTTGAACAGGGGTTATAGTGCACAGTTGATTAGACAAACCCAGGAAGCAGTCAGTAATATACCCTGACAGGAATTTTTGCAATGCAGGGTCACAGATGAACAACTCCAGGATAGTGTGATGTTTGTCACAGAAAATTGTGCAAAAAATTGTATTATCAGAGATTGTTTAAACAAATGTTGACACATTCTTGAGACTAAACCTACCCTCACTAACATTGCACAATCACCTCCTAAGGTTACTTATGAGACAGGGCCAAATTTGAAAGATCTTTTAGTTCACAGTTATTTGCATGTGGAGAAACCATGCCTGTGCAACAGGAAACCAGTAACACCCAATGGTTGCCCTATTTGCGGAAGGCGTGTTTACTGTGCCCATATTGTTAAATCCAAGGTGTTCTCATCTGACAACAATAATAGGGAGTTTAAAGTTAAACAGTTTGTTAACTGCAGTACACCTGGGGTTGTGTACCTTGCTACCTGCATTTGCAAAGCCATTGATGTGGGCAAGACTCAACGCCCCTTTAAGGTTAGGGTAGGAGAACATTTAAGTGCCATGTGTGGTATGGACACTTGAAGTGCTCTATACAATCATCTAGAAATGAGAGGGAATGTCGGAGTACACTGCTTTTCATTCTGTGGAATAGAGAGAGTCATAGTAGGTCCGGGGAGGGGGTTGGACTTGTTATTGAGCAGAAAAGAAACATTCTGGATATACACGTTGGGTACACTGAGTTTTCCTGGCTTCAATGATGTGATTGAAATTTCTGTATTTCTATAGAAGTCCCAGGTCTCAGAAGGTGGTCACTGAAATTTATTCCTCTGACACACTTCCTCCTGTCCCTCAGGGTGCCTCAGGGCTCCATATTGGCACCCATGTTGTTCTCAGTGTATATGCTGCCATTGGGAGATATCATCAGGCAATATGGCTTGGTTTTCACTGCTATGCAGATGATACTCAGCTGTATATGTCCTTTGTGCCCAGATAGGTTGATGCTATCTCTATGCTAAATAACTGCCTCTCTGAGATTAAAGACTGAATGAGCTCGAGTTGGTTGAGACTGAATCTGGATAAGACTGAGGTGTGTTGGTTCTGGATCCAGATCATCCGGGAGTGGGTTCTGGGGCTGTGCACGTGTTGGGCCTATGGCTTGTGTCCAGCTCATTAGCTCAAATCGAGTGCGTAATCTTGGCATTACATCCTCATTTTACCATCTGAGGAATATCGCCCGGGTGAAGCACCTGATTCCACCGGGTGACCTTCCAACATTGGTCCATGCCTTCATTACTAC
Source organism: Neoceratodus forsteri (assembly GCA_016271365.2). Taxonomy (NCBI): domain Eukaryota; kingdom Metazoa; phylum Chordata; order Ceratodontiformes; family Ceratodontidae; genus Neoceratodus; species Neoceratodus forsteri. The sequence continues at coordinate 303,545,738 of CM028135.1, forward strand.
CCGTCTTGACTATTGCAATGTCCTCTACCTAGGGCTGTCGGGGGTTGTTATCCTCCACTTGCAGCTAGTGCAGAATGCTGTGGCCAGGTTGTTGACTGGTACTTCTAGGTCCAGTCACATTATGCGTCTGCTGTGTGAACTGCACTGGCTGCCAGTTCAGTGGTGGATCACCTATAAGGTAGGCTTGCTTACCTTTAAAGCTCTGCAGGAACAGGGACACAACTACCTGAAAGATCTCCTGACTCCCTATTCCCCAAATTGCCCTCTCCGATCCACCAATGAGGGATTGCTAGAGATTCCCAGGGTTCGTCTTAAAACATCTGGAGCCCATACTTTTTCATTTGCAGTGTCAATCCTGTGGAATTCTCTACCACGTCAGTTAAGAGAATGCCTGACCGTCAGTAGTTTTAAATCTACAGTATGTTGAAAACATATTTATTTTCCTTGGCCTTCCCTGATTGATTGATTGATGATTTTAAATAATTTATTATGTAATTTGTTTTTATATTGTAATCTGTATTATGTACAGCACCTTGATTTTTGAAAGGGGCTATATAAATAAAGTTTGTTGTGCTTTACTTGCTAATACACCCGCTAGGGGATACTGACTGATCTCAAGCTTTTATTTTGTACTGTTCAAATGTTTATGTTGCAAGATATTTTTTTAATTTTATTTAAACATTTGTTGACCAGAATAGGCACACTGAGCTGAGGCTCATTTCCAGGTGCGACCTGGTGGAGGGGGGAGTAGGAGTACATACAAAATCACAAAAAGAAACATTTAGCTGCAAACAGTAGTTGAAGAATACAACCAGATCCATTAGAGTAATAAACATTTTTGGGTCTTAGAGACAAAAATACATCAGTTTCAGTAATAATTCAATGTTAACATAACATGGCAAACTTGAAACATTTCCTAGGCATGATACAACTGGGAAAATCAGAATTTGCAAAAGTAAATAAGTGCATGCAGCTGGAACTAGGTCTTTGTAAGTGCTATGGTATGGAGATAGATCACCTGGGACAGTGCCAGGGGGAGGTGGCAGGAGGCGTAGTTGTGTCTAGCAAGTGCAGTGAGAAGAAGAGTTTCTGATGGAGGGGGCAAGTTTGCTCCACAAGCTGGGAAGCCGGCCAAAGTAGCTTTGCTTTATGACGAGGATTGGCAAGGTAAATGAAAAGATTTTTCATTTCTGTGACTCAGTACATAAGGCTTGTCCAGGGCCAGGGAGAGACTGTTGACTATGTAGGAGGGTAGCATGTCAAACCAGTACTTACATATGAGGTTGAGAGAAGAGTAAATATCACATCTGTGGGACAGCAGGTTTAATCCTAGCAGGGTGTATAGTTTTCAGTGATATGCTCTAAAGGGTGCATTGGTGATGAAGTGGCAAAAATAGTTTAGGAGAGTGTCTAGTTTGGATAGGGTGGTTTCTGGGGCAGTGCTGTAGACCACATCTGTATAATCAACAATGGGGAGGATCATTTTAGTTAAGATCTGCCATCTGGCAGGAAGTGGGAGGGAGTCTCGGTGCTGGTAGAGCATACCAAGTTTGGGGGGCAGTTTAGAAATGGTTGCATCTATGTGAGGTGAGAAAGACAAGTGAGGGTTGAGCCACACACCCAGGTATTTGTATTTACTGGCATGGTCTAATGGAGTACGATTTAGAGAAACAATGGGGGAAAGAAGGGAGGATCTGTTAATCTTCTACGCTGTGCCAAATAACATGGATACAGTTTTGGCAGTGTTTAATTTCAATTGGTTTAGTCTGAACCAGTGTTGGATATTGATGAAATCACATTGGAGGGTAGACTGAATTTCTCATATAGCTGGACCTGAGGTAAAGAGGATAGTGTCACCTGCATACATGTGTATGCTGGATTTTGTGCAGGAGGAGGGGAGGTCATTTATAAAGAGTGAGAAGAGGATGGGACCAAGGACAGATCCTTGTGGAATGCCTGCTAGGATGGGGGGGAGAGATGTCATTGATTCTGACAGACTGTGACCTGTTGGAGAGGTAGGAATTGAACCACTGAATGGTGATGAGGGCAAGGCCAGCTGCTTTAAGTTTTGACAGGAGGAGGGGATAGGATATGGAATTAAAGGCCTCGGCCAGGTCAAGGAAAACTGCGGCTGTAAGGAGTCCTTGGTTAGAGGTTGATCGAACTAATTGATTTATTTTGATCATGCCCCACAGTTTTCTGCAGGGAATGTCTCATCGAGTACAGTGTTGTAAATTTGCCATGTTTTTTGGCACTCCATTATTATAAATGTGGGGTTTCTTGTTTCTTTCTCAGGTTTTATTTATTCGTATGTATATTTATATTCATTACAAAAAACTCTGTTAATGCATCAGTTAGGGTTGATAGTATAGTGACAAAAGTCTGGAAATTCAATGTTAGGGTTAGCAAACCTTCCACCACCCCAGCCTCCACTACAGGCAATAATTGGGGTGCTTTGAGTCATCAGGCCTAACTCTCATCTCATTCCATCTGTAAACAAGATGATATGGTACAGTATAGGAGAATGGGGTGAGAGTTAGGCCTAATGACCCCAAGGCACACCCAATGCCTGTTGGTGTGTGGAGGGTGGGGGTTGGGTGGTAAGTTTAGTAATCCTAACATCGAATTTCCAGACTTTTTTCACTGTACTGTGAACCCTAACTGATGCTTTAATGGCTTTTTTTGGCAATGAATGTCCCTTCATTTTGAGAAAGTATAATCTCACCCATATGTAGTTGTGGGCATGCAGGGCCCTCTGGGCCCTGCGCTCCCATCATGCTGCCATCACTATATAATGGTACTGATATATGGAAGTGCAGGGCCCTACAAGCCCTATGCTCCATTCTTTCCATAAGTGTAGAAACATTGTAATGAATCGACATATCTCTGTAGGAGCACAGGGCCCTCTGGGCCCTGCACTTCCAAGTACTGCATAATGTAATGCCCTGTGCACCCATTATTGCATAATGGTATCCATAAGTGAGGGTTCTGTACTCCCATATACTCATAATTATAGAGACATAGCACAGGCCTAGAGACATTCCAAGTAACTCATGTGCTGCAAATGTGGCAATATCTCAGTAACCATAGGAACTTTGGAAAAAATTCCACCGCAGTTGTGATCATGACCTGACAACCTGTACAACTAAGCTGTACTAACTGAAAAATCTATATTTTGAACCTTTTTGGAGTTACAGGCTCCAAAAAGCGCTGCGAGCACCGCAATGTTATCCTATGGGAAATTTCTCAACACTGGAGTGCCATAACTATGGAACTGATGTAAATCTTTTCACCAAACCAGCAAAAGGCTCATCTGTGGGGTAATGACTTTCTACCCTGCAAATTTCAGTCCAAAAATGCAAACCATTTAGTTGCAGTGAACTGGCAAAGAAATGTTTTTGGGGGCCAATATTGTCGCAAATTGTGACACTTTCACAAATTTTGTGAAAGAGAATGCAAAAGGATGCTGCAATTTGTGAAAGGATGGCGTGACTCTTTCTCAAATTTTGCAAAAGTGCCTCACCGTTCTTTCACAAATTGCGACACTACCAACAAAAAAAGTGGAAAACATATTTTCGAGCATTATTTTTAAAATCTGAAGGCAGGATTGTGTCCCCAGGGCCTAGATTAGGTAAACACTAGTATTGGTGTTTACCAAGGGGCAAAAAATTTTGAATTACAATGTTTTTTCTCCACTGCTAACTGAAAACAAGATGGTGGCCGCACGACAGTACTGAGGGCATTCGAGACAGAAAAACAAACATTTGCGAACGTAAAACATGCTTTCACACTGCACATATATTTTTTCCTATAGGCTATTATAAGAAATGTATTTTTTTAATAACTTTTGAACTGATTAATATTTTTTTACCAAACCTTCGAAAGGCACATCAGAGACCCAGACCTCATATTCCCTGACAATTACAGACCAGATGGACAAACCATTTGGGCTGTAGCCTCAAGCAAAGAAAATGCCCAAAAAGTGATATTTTTCATGTTTTTTGGCATTCTGCAGCTCTGCAACCACACATCCAACTGGAACAAAACTTGCCAGTCCAGAGATCTATGGTACCATATTGTGCATGCAAAATTTCAGGCAAATCGGTTGTACATTTGCAAAGTTATTAAAGTGCAAAATTTGGGGTTCAACATAGAAGTGGCCGGACAACCCTAACTATACTGGTTCTACCAGGCCAGTATAATATGTCTCTATATCTGCTTATATTAATACAATGAATTGTTATTATCAACTAAATTCAGGCAGCTGTGTTTATCGATAAAATCCAGGTAAACATTTCTTTCATATGAGTTTTGTCCGCTTTTCTATATGCACATTTTTACCTTGTATGTCTTTTTAGAATATTAGCATGTATTGCACTTTATATTGTAATTGGTAGTACTGTATGTCTCTTTAATTACGGCACTTTAAATTGGTGGTATCCACTACTCATGCCACTCCCTGATGATGTGGTAAGCAAAATTGTTCGGAGCTTTTGGTGAGAGGGGCTCCTTCTGGTGTTCCTCTGGTAAGAAGTTTTCTTTACTGTGGCTATTGCAAATAAAAGATTCCACACAACTTAATGGTTTGGCTTCTGACTGCCATTTATGGTAGCTGGTGGATGGTGTGGTAATTATGTGTTTACTTGTCTCTCAATGCTGTCAGTTTAGTAGCTTTTGAATATTTTTTTTAAATGGAAACTAGACGGTGGCAAATGAAAAAGGAATATTCCAATATGAAACAGGATTCCTTTTTCATTTCATACAGCTATCCTGAAGTGCTTACTGAGCATGCTTAGACATTTTTTTTAATCTAAAAATTAAATAACTATGAAATGGCTTATTATTTTTTCACCAACTAGCAAAAGGCACATCTGTGTGCTAGTCCCTTTCTGCCCTGAAAATGTCAGAGCAAGATTCCAAACTGTCTTGCCTGAAGGCAACTTCAGGGAATAACCCAGCGAAGCCAATTGGCCTCATGCATGAATGGGCAGGAAGTATGCACCAGAGGTACATACCCCACTGGTGTAGCTCCATGGCCATGGACTGGTGCAGGGTGCATGGGATGCACTACCGCATGCACAAACGGGGGCAACTGTCCACGGCCCCATCTCCACAGTGTGCAGGACTATGCATGGCAGCCAGGGGGTGGAGTAGCGGTTCTAGGCAGGCATCCAATTAGATGCCCATCCTGGGTCCCCCAGTGGATCACCTACAGATGAAGGCATGGGTCCAGGTGCTTTTATAGCCATTGCAGGCACCCACACCTACATGGCCCATTGGCTGGAAGACTCCTTAACTGAGCCCCTGGGGCACTGTGGCCACCTGTCACATTGCTGAACCACCCCTCCAACACAAGGCAGCCCCTCCCCATATTGCCAGAGCAGAGTCCCTCTCCCCACACATGTCAACCCCATCCCCATATTGCCAGAGCAGACCCCCTCCCCACACATGCCAACACCTTCTCTATATTGCCAGAGCAGACCCCCTCCCTACACATGTCGACCCCATCCCTGGTATTAAACAAGACACCCCCCGCACCCACAAAGGAGCCCCAGCCTACCCAACCCTGAATCCAGTAAACAAGCAGCATCATAGGTGGCCAGACTGTGAATGCAAAATTTCAAGTAATTCCACTGACTGGGGGCAAAGTTATCAAGGTGCAATGTTAAGGGTTTATCATTAAACAGCCTAATAGGCCCTAACTATAGTGGTGCAACTGCACCACTATAATACTGTGTGTGTAGATATACAGTATATATTGTATATAAATATATTAATAGCATTGCCCCATTCAATGGAATTGCACTCAATTTTGCATGAGCAATCTGAGGAGCAAGGTGTCTTGATTTGTCAAGTTTAATTCCAGTAGATGAGCAGATTCCAAGATTTGATTAGTGTGGTTTTAGGAAAAATTCATGTTTTTTTCTCTTTTTTTATCATTGCCTACAACCCAGACAGTTTAGAATTTTGGTCTGAAATTTTCAGGGTACAACGGGCTTGCTCAAGGATGTAACCTTTATTGGTTTGATGAAAAAATAATAATCTGTTCCCAAATTACAAAGATTTGAAATTTTGATTCTGAGCATGCTTAGTAGGGTGTCAAATGTCTATCCAAAAGATCTAACTGAGCATGCTCAGAACTGAAATTTCAGATCCTTATAACTTGGGAATGGATAAATATTTTTTGACCAAACTAATAACAGACACCATTCTGTGATAAGCCCTTTCTACCCTGAAATGTTCAGACACAAATTCCAGACCATCTGGACTGTAGGTGACGATAAATAAAACAGCCAAAAAAAAACACAATTTTTCTTAAAAATGCACTATCTGTCTTTCAGAATTCACACATCTGACTGGAATGCAACTTGGCAAATGAAGAGACCTCAGACCTCAGGCTGCACATCCATTTTGCAATTCTGCTGAATGAGGGAAAGTTATTAAAGTGCAAAGTTAGGGGTTTAACCTTAAACAGCCTACTCAACCGTAACTAATATATAAACAAGCATTTGTCAATGCCGAATGTTTGCTTGCTGGTATGAGCATTAGAAATGCAGGAGTTAGACAGATAAAGTATAGGAATGGCAGTGAAGTATTGAAGTTCACATGAAGTTCACCTCCATCCTGTAGAAATGGACTGGATTTGGGGTAAGTGTTTGGGTCGTCGCCCATGACGGTCAAGCCATGTCACCTCACCCTTTTCTGCAGACACCGACATGTGTTGAGCTGTGCATTAGGGTGTTTGGATTTGCAGTCACCCCACTCAATAAGGACATATGGTGAAATGGGAGCAGCATAGGAGAATGGGGTGAAGTCTTGGGCCGAAGAGTCCAAGGTATAGCTCGATGCCTGTCAGTGGGTGGGGGTGGGGGTGGGATGGCATGAGTAGTACAGGCAGCAATTCAAAGGCACACCCCGATGCCTGTCTGTCTGTACAGGGTAGTACACTATGGTTAGAAACCGTAATGCCTTGGGCATTTGTTGGTATTTACAATATAAATTTTGATCATGGCTTTTTTGTGACCCCACCTCATGAAAGCATTCGGGACCTCTTGTCATGAGCAGTGGCAGTGTAATTTTGTCAATGTGTCCCGAAAACTGACTTCAAACATCGACAGTGCCATTCTGTGCCACATGTAAAAAAAAAAAGATTGGGCAGGATGTGAAGAATGACAGCTGTACCATCCATACGGAGGTATGAAGAGATGGTAATGTTGAAAATGTGTGGTGGGAATATTAAAAATGCTTGCAGTTCCAAGCATACATGGAAACAGCCCAGTGCATGCACATAACACAGTCATTTTATGGAGTTTCATCACCAGATTTTCAACATAGGCATTGTACAACCTGTGCTCATGCACAGTGTCACTGTGATTTTGTTAATGTGTCCTGAACACTGTTTTCCCACAGCAATCATGGTATTCTGCGCCAGAACAGCAAAAACACATTTCAACCAGGATGTGAAAAATGACAGCTGCACTGTTCATAAGGAGATGTGGAAAAATGGCAATGCTGAAAATCTGGAGTGAAAATATTACAAATGTGCAAAGTTCCAAGCGTACGTGGAAACTGCGCAACGCACGCTCATAACACAGTCATTTTATGGACTTTCATCACCAAATTTTCAACATAGACATTTTAGCACCTCTGCTAAAGAACAGTGTCACTGTCATTTTTGTAATGTGTCCCAAACAGTGATTTCCCACAACAACCATGCTATTCTGCCTTAGAAGTGCGAAAACACATTTTGGCCAGGATATGAAAAATAACAGCTCTACTGTTCATAAGGAGGTGTGGAAAAATGGCAATGTTGAAAATATGGTGTGAATATATTGCAAATGTACAAAGTTACGAGTGTGCGTGGAAAGTGCGCAACGCACGCTCGTAACACAGTCATTTTATGGACTTTTGTCACCAAATTTTCAACATAGCCATTTTAGGACCTCTGCTAATGAACAGTGTCAATATGATTTTGTGAATGTGTCCCGAACATGGATTTCACACAACAACCGCGCTATTCTGCGCCTGAAGAGCAAAAACACATTTGGGCTGGGATGTGAAAAATGACAGTTGTACTGTTGATAAGGAGGTGTGGACAAATGGCAGTGTTGACAATGTGGAGTGTAAATATTGCTAATGTGCGAAGGCACAAGCGTGTGTGGAACCTGCGCAATGCACACTAGTAACACAGTCATTTCATGGACTTTTCTGCTAATTTTCAACACGGGCATTTTAGGACCTCTGCTACTCAACAGTGTCAGTGTAATTTTCATAATTTGTCCCGAACATGGATTTCTTAATCTGTCCCAAACATTGATTTCACACACCGCCTGCGCCATTGTGCGCTACATGCGCAGAAACACATTTTGGGTGAGATGTGAAAAATGACAGCTGTACTGCTCATAAGGAGGTGTGGTAAAATGGCATTGTTGAAAATCTGGAGTGCAAATATTAAAAATTTGCGAACTTACGAGTGTGCCTAGGAACTGCGCAATGCACGCTCGTAACAGTCATTTTTAGGAATTCTTCCACCAAATTTTGAACATAACCATTTTAAGACCTCTGCTCATGAACAGTGTCACTGTGGTTTTCTTAATCTGTCCCAAACATTGATTTCGCACATCGACTGCGCCATTGTGCGCTACATGCGTGGAAACACATTTTGGGTGAGATATGGGAAAATGACAGCTGTACTGCTCAAACGTAGGTGTGATAAAATGGCAATGTTGAAAATCTGGAGTGCAAATGTTACAAATTCACAAACTTACGAGAGTGCGTAGGAACTGCGCAATGCATGCTCGTAAAACAGTCATTTTTAGGAATTTTTTCACCAAATTTGCAACATAGGCTTTTTGAGAGCCCACCTAACGAACACTGGCACTGTCATTTTGTTAATCAGCCCCAAAAGGTGATTCCGTGCACTGACCAAGAAATCCACCTTCTGGCCCAATTAAGGCCATGACAGTGACAGAATTCATGAGGAGGGGTCCCCAAAACCCCTTGTTGAAAATTTGGTGCCAAAATTCAAAACAATGCCTGAGATATACTCCATTATACAGCTTACCGGCATTTCCTCAGTTCACCGTCAGCTTTGAAGAGTGCAGACGTGTTCCTGGTCCACTGAAGATCATCACGTCAGACTCTGGAGGTAAGTATGGGGTGAGGGGGGTGTGGGAGGCAGGGTGCACAGTGGGTGGGCATGGGTTGTGGGAGGGGGGTCTGGGAGATTGCGAGGGACCGTTTTTTCTTTACAGGATAAAAAAGACAAGGCGGGACAGTTTTTAACTTCACAGGGGCATTTGGCATGCTGGGGTGGGCTCCCAGCATGCCAAGGGATTCTTTTGTTGGGGGGCCAACTGTAGCCGACGGGGGATTGGGCACCCCCGTCAGCATGCAACTAAAGTAGGGGCCATTATGTCAATGGGGATTGGGCACCCCCGTTGGCACACAGCAAAAGGGGGGGAACTTATGCCGATGGGGATTGGGCATCCCATAGGCAGACAAGGAAAATGGGTGGGGGGTTATATCATGCCCACAGGGAGTGGGCTCCCCATCAGCAAAATACCTGGGTCACTGCAGCTGGTGGGGATTGGGGCCCCTGCCAGCAAACAAAGACTGTTTAGGGGGCACACACTGCAGAGGGGGATTGGGCACTCCCTTGGCAAGGGGGCTGGCTGCCTAATACTGTTTGTGAATGCAGCGGCAAGCCGCCAGCCATGTTCACAAACAGTATTAGGCTAGCTAACGTTCTGCCCTGCAATGACAGGTCGCTCCCTCATTGCAGCAGAATGACTTGATGCTGCAATAACGAGGCAGCCCATGATTGCAGCTGCAAAAACATTACAACTTGGTGCACTTTTGGAAGACCAGGGTCATTGGCACACTGTGCCTCCATTGATCCACTAGTGCCAAGACCCCAAATGCAGTGCCTCCCTTGGCTGTAACAGTGCTGCACCTCCACAACTCCTTCTCTCCTAAGCTGTCACATAATGTTTCTTGTGCATGCGCAAGCAAACATAGAAAGGGAGGTAGAGCAGCTACTGTACCTTATCAGTGAGCTGTGTTCAGGAAGAGGAGGTAGACTGTTATGCCTAATCTGCTGGCAACTATGTGTGTATAAATGTATAATGTATGGTAAGTGACAAAGAACCTCTGTGCGCAAACACTGAGGCAAGGGTTACCGCAAATGGCATTTGGCTGGGAAGCCAAGTTTCAAGAAAATACAAAATCACACATGCTCCCACATTGCAAAGCATCATGGGCTGCATATGCAAATCACCACAGAATGTTATGCTTGTCCAACTTTAAGCAGAATTGCATGGTGCTATATACTATAACCACCATAATCAGCAGTCACACAGCTTTGTTATGCACTGTTTAGAATTTTAAAAGTTGTTAACCACACTTCGGAACTTCCAAACAGCGGCATAACAAAAAAGAACACACCAGAGTTCTATAATTCTCATACATAGAATGCAAACAGTGTTTTTTTGGCCATACACTATAAAAGATGATGGCTGGGGATCGGGTGACAACCACGCTGAAATCACCTCTCCTGGTTGCTAGGGCTACAGTAAACCTCTCGAGCTGCACTCTCGAGGTTTACCATGTTGCCCTAGCAACCACTCGAGGTGATTATAGAGTGGTTATCTCCCAATCCCCAGCCATTATCCTCTATATGTATAAATATACATATTTATAATTTTATTTCCCTTACCTCACCTGCATGCCCAAACACATTACTCTGCTTCCCCCCACCTGACTAGATCCTGATGTTAAAGTTGCCTGCCCTCACCCAACTTTCCTCTGGCCTTCACCACCCAAATAATTTGGTGAATTTGACCTGTAAAAAAGAAAGAAACTATCCCATAGGTAGCCATCAGAACAACCATAAAACTGTTCTAATGCTTATGTACCCTGACCATGGGAAAGGTAAATTCACATTTGAAGGCACCACTGGGATGCTCCTGCACACCACACAGATAGTCCCACAGTTGTGGCTTTGCAAAATAGCCAAACTAGGACATCCTATTATATAATATACATGAATGAACTTATAGAGCTCACATTAAAGAAACACCTAGCATGGTCTAATGTTTGGGAAAATAGATGGGTGAGGAAGGACCTACAATTCCACTATTAACAGTTTGAATGTGTTTGTGCTGAAATGAGGTAAACAGATACCCAAAAATACTCTTGACTGATGTACAATGGTGCATGGGAAGTGCTCATTGAGGGTAAACTGGGTCCCACAATAAGAGCACAAAGTCCCCAAAAACAGCTATATAAGTGGGAAAAAGCACTGTGTAAGTTGAATCAACTATTGGGATTCTGTATTTTATCATACACACAATTTAAACACTCACTGCTGCAAAAAGTTCAGAATGTACATACCAATTTATTTCATGTTTATATCATATTATGTTACTTCCAAAATACTAGTGCAGACTATTACAGTATATTCAATGCAATGTGGCATTACAGTGCATTACAGTGCATATTAGAAGATGTACTGTACAACTGGGAACAACTTATAAATAGAGACAAAAGTAATCCCAATCTGACCCCAAATGACTCCAACAAAAAACCAAAAATAAAACAAAACATCACTTCATCACTAGAACTTCATTGGGGAATGGTTTGTTGATTCCCTTTCCTCTTAAATAGCTGCTGCAATTATTGTACCTTACTACTGGTGCATCTAGGTGCAATTAGGTCTTTAAAGTAACCTATATACAAATTCCCCACCTCTTATACAAAGCTTTAAAAGAAGTGGCATACAAGTGCATATTTGTAGCATGTCCTAAAAGAGGTATAAGGGGCATGCAAAACAAGATTGCTCTATTAAAAATAGATTAAGTACATACCAAAAATTAATATCTCAGTTTTTCTAATAGTCATTTACATGAAAACTTGATCCTAAAAGACAGCATGTTGTACTGCTTTAGTCATATACTTTTAATCAGTAGCAAATAACACTTAGTCAGAGGGTCAACTGACCAAAAATAAAAAGGATGAACTATATGAAGACATTTAAACTACCAATCAGGGAGTCTAGAGACATAACAGTGCAAGTTCTCTTTACTTTACAGTTACAACCACAGGCACGGTCAGTTATGTTGCTTAATCCCTCAACATCAAAGTGCTGTATAAGTACATTAGTCACTTGATTTCTGTAAATATGTGTATATACTGTTTGTAATCCATTTATGTGCTAATGCACAAACTGAACATCCGCTGAAATCATGAGATACTGTTAAGAATGTGGGAACCGACATATTGGTATATTACTATAGACTTGGAGATTTTGGACTCATCAATAAATCATGCTGATGGCATTGTAGTGTGTAAATGTTTTTTTGGAGAGGAACACCACAAGAATCTTGCTCATTTCTTACTGGAAAGTGTACATTTTATACTCATACGTAACTTGTTTGAGTTTGACAAATGTGTACCTCTCCAGATGTTAGGCATAGCAATGACGACATGTATGGCCCTATTTTGAGCCAGTCTTACTTTCAAGCTTTAGAAATTGAACAATGGGGTTTCTCCAGACTTTCCATATGCAAATGATGACATCATGTGGCATAGATATATTGATGACGTCATCTGCACAGGGGAGAGTCCAGAGTCAGAGTCAAGGATAATTAGCTTTCCGGTTTGGCTCACTTTGAAAACTTGGGCTTAAAATTTACTTCACATAATGATAGGAGTAAAATATGTTTTCTTGGTATCATATTGAGAGGAGAACCAGAGCAGATAATAGAAATGAAAACATAAAGGAAACCCACTGCTGCTAATTCCTTTTTGCATACAGATAGTGCCCATCCAGCTGCATTGAAAGATTCTATTCCATTTAGTCAGATGGTATGCATGCATAGGAATCCCAGTGGGATGAATGACTTTAATGAACAGGCCAAGGATCTTCAGAATATATTTTGTGCATGGTGGTATAAAAAGTGTGTGGTCATGAGGGCAAGGGAGAAGGTTCAGATTTTGGATCATATGGAGCATATAGCACCAAAAGCCAAAATAAGAGAACGCAAACACCCTGTGGCATTCAGCACAGAGTATAATCCTATTGCAGCCATAATAGGTTTCATAATACATAAATGTTGCCCATTTTGCTAAATGATTCGAAACTACTGGAGCTAGTGGGGAGTAAACCAAGGATTATTTTTTGGAGACCAGCAAATTAGAAGGACAAATTAATACATGGCAGATTTGAAATAAGAGAAACTCAGGGTACTGATATGGGGTTAACAAAATTACTAGCAGGTTTTGCTACTTGCAAAATGCATGCCATTTACCAGTATGGTCATCAATGTAAGGGGCATGGCCATCCAATCACTACAAAGAGGTATGAAATTAGAGAGCTCATGAACAGTGACACACAGTGTACTGTGTACTATCTGACATGCCCTTTGATCTATCATGTGTAGGTCATACCACTGGACCCCTGAAAAGATGGATCCAGGAGCATATTAGAACAATAGTTACAAAAAACTTATTGAGTTGTGATTGGCAGAAAGTCTTTTTCAGTGGTGTCCTTATCAGGACATAACCTTGAAGCTCACACTAGTTGTTCCAACCAAAATGCAGTACACGGAGAAATCAATCCACCACTCTCTGATACAGATCCTCACGTAGTATGTGAAGGAACCACAACCGCTGCAGCTGGAGAGAGGTGCCACCAACAGAAATGGAAAAACACATACCATGGAATATATCTCCTTCCTCCACAATGAGAAAGTGTGCAGAGTTAATATTTTTTCTTCAGTTCCTGTCTGCCCCAGTAACTGTATAGCTCTCGCTCTCACAATTTCAAATGCCAGCAAAGAACCTATCACTGTTATTGAGTCTCTGGCCCCTTTCCATCATCTGCCATCTTTGTCCTGCAGCCATTCTCCAGTCCTCCTAGCCAGTCATCCCCATCCGTGGGAGTACATTAGTCAAAACCTCTAATTTGTAATAGCACCACATGGGAACTGTTCCACTTTTAAAAATCATGAAGTGAAAACTGACCTGTACCAGTGGCCGCTAACGGACACACTCGCTCATAGTTAAGTGGGCCAGTTGCTGCAGCTGATAAACCATAAAGAAAAGCAAAGCAAACAAACACATTAAAAAATAAGAAGTGTTGAGAGAGAGACAGAGGGGCCAATTCCAAGATGGCCAGCATAACTTGCACGCAGCTGTGAGTTACCCTGGTCACCTCTATTCCAGTGACCCTTCATTGCATTCCAGAAGCGGCAGGGTCCTGGCACTTGAAATATGCCATGCTTGTGGTGGTAGCCCATGCATGGTGTATTGCAACAGCATGTCATATCTTGAGGCCAGTGACAGGTGACTCCCCCAGAGCACCCCCACCCTGGACCACTGCAGCACACAGCAGGGGGCACGGGGGGCCAGGACAGATGGCACAGGCATCCAGGGTGACATGGAACCCCTGGGGGTCCCTCATGTTTGGGGATTTGGGGTGGGGGTGCTAGACAGGGCCAGGAGGACAGCATGGTGCAATTGCTGCAGCGCTGCGAGGCTGCATCCGACAGTGCCAGCCATCGGATCCCACTTAAGACAGCTCCTAGCTGTCAGAAGTCAGCTATGCCACTGCATGTCCTGGAATAGCAATTGCAGGTTGCAACAGTGGCCCTTCTGGAATTGGGCTAACTGGCTGTCACAACCTGGCAGTTGTACCAGGCATTGTGGGCTGCAGTGTAAGTGTGGTTGTAGCTTGCATTGGGTGTATCGCATGGCGTAAGTCATGGGATACGCCATGGGGATTGGTGTATCCTGCCTTATGCTGGCACAGCTCATCTTGGAATCAAGCCCAAATTTCCTAGGAGAGACACATACAACATAGTAGAAACCACTATAGAGCACCCGCTAAGTGACTTAGTCCCTCACACTCAAGCTGGCCAGAAGCTAGAACTGAAAACCAAAACCTAGACAAAAGTAAAGTAAAGGAAATAATAATCATAAAAAGAGAAGTGTTTTTCTGTTTGGGGAAAGACAGAGTAAAAAGGAGACAGAGACACCAACCCACTATAGTGGCTGAATGATATTATATAGTGTGCAAGTCTGCAGTATTGATGGACTATTTTTTGGTGTTGTACATATTTAACAGGTTTTAGCATACTTCTTTTAAATATCTTTTTATTTTTATTGGGGGGGTTCATGGGAGGGGGGCCCATTTTATAAGCACAATAACACACTCCAAGGTGTGGGTTATGTCCTGATAAGATGTCACATTGAAACTTAGTTGGGCTGCTGGCTGTGGAGGTGAGTGGAGGGCTGTGCTGGTGGCCCGATTAAGGTATGGGGGGAAGTGGAGTGGGTGCTGATGACAGGGTGGGTGTCCACTAGACACCAGGGAGTGGGCATTTAATTAAGGATTGGGGTAAGGTGGATGGGGGATGGGGGATGATGAGTTAATTGGGGAGGGTTCTTTACTAATTTGGGCCAGTGATCAGCAGGGGGACCACTAGACACCAGGGATTGGGCATTTAATTAAGGATCGGGGGTCCGGGGATGGGGGGATGATAAGTTAACTGAGGGGGTCTTTACTATTAATTTGGGCAGGTGATCGGTTGGGAGTAGACCACTAGATACCAGGGAAAAATTGTTATTGAAAATTTAGGCCAGTGGTCCATGACCACATTGCAAAACTTCACCCATGGGGGATGCAATTTAACTGTGAGTGAAATTTCGTTGTCCCAGGGACAAAATTTGCTCATATCTGCGGGTGAAATATCACATTGTACCCAGCAAAATATTTCACAAAATACACAAATTTTACAAAATAGTTCACGGGGCAAAATTTTCCAGTTTCACACAACACTAATTATGGTATACTTTTACTACGCTACTTATGTGATTGAGCAGCAACAGCATTACTCAGGGTTGGATATGGTTGTGTAGTTTTTTTAACTAGTTTATTTGAGTTGGAGAGGCTCTGCCCCCACATCCCCCATTTTTTTTATTAATGGGGTGGCGGGTGAAGCCCCCTACTCAAATACATTGATTAAAAACACTACATGGCCATACTAACTCAGTGTCATGAGGGAGTGTCATGAAGTTGTTTTTCCCTTGATGTGTATGGCAGCATAGCCGAGACACTGGTGTAAGTGAGCCCAGAGTTCTCCAGTATTGCTTGCCTTCTCTTGCAGACATCAAAATTCTAAAGAGAACATATGGACTTGTGTACACATGGCTACTGTGAAAGCCCTCTATGACAAATTTGTGCCTGAAGATAGAGTGCTACCAGTCAACCACACCCGAGCCATTGACACAATGGCAGCATCTCCAGATGCTATTCCTCCAGCTTACTATAAATTTGAGGGTTTGGATACCATTTTTTTGCCTTAGTCAGTAAGCAGGAGCCAAAGTAGGCACAGACAGGAACTCAGAATGAGAGGAATAACTGCAGGCTTGGAAAAAGGACATGGCCCAGATCAAGAACTCTATGACTATCCTGATGTTTCCATTCTGCTTCAGGAGTGGATAAATTACAGTATCCTTAAAGGATGGACTCGTCTCTCTAATTGTCCAGGATGAAAATACACAGCTTCCATGCAACAAATTGATTCTGCTTTTGTCATATTGCAATGTTTTCCTCAAATCTCTTCACAATATGTGGGCACCTCAGTCTCAACAGCACCCTGAACCTGGTGCAAGCCCAATTCTTCTGGTCATGCATGGCAGCTGATGTAGAGATGTATTGCAAGAATTGTGCCTCATGAGTCCAATGAAAGACTTTTTCTCAGAGGGTCACACCACTTGTGAGCACCAGGATCAATAAGCCTTTGAACTACCAGTTCCTATACTGCATATAGAGGCATTTAAGGCAGTTTGGTCCTCCAAAACCTGTTAGTGTTTAAATGTCATTAAGGTGCCATATTCTAAAGCCCCAATGCAAATTACCTCATAGCCCATACAAGGTGCTAAGAGGTACTTTGCATTCCATTATGGCATCATTAAAATGTGAGATGCAAGCTTTTGCTCCAGGCTGTGAATGCACAGAGGGACGTTCCTTGATAGGGTGTGTGCTGCTCCCCAGTACTGTACTTGCAGGTTGTCTAACAGCCTTTTACAATAATGTAAGTCTCCGCACAGTTGCAGTTCACTTTTTTGTTGGACTTAGTTTTGAGATTAAGACTTTTAGACATCAAGTAAGTACAGTATCTCTATATGGGGGTATATAGTGATACAATACTTGAGTTTTACAGACATCAGTCAAAGAGATGAGAGGTGGGTCAGTGCCGATTGCCATTGCCATTGGGGGCACGGTACACAAAGGGGGTGAGCATACAATACATAAAGCAAGAAGGAAGTCCACTAGACTACTAGGGATAATTCATATATTACAGTAGCAGGAACTGGGTGAGGGAGGGGGTTACCCACTGACAATGGCACCAGTGCTGTCTGGGGGGCATGCAGTGCACCACTGTGCACATTTGCAAGACCAGGTCTGTGGAAGTGTTAACAAGCATGGTGCTAAAACCTGGCTGCCACCTTTTCAAACATTCAGATATGACAGATGACCTATTTGCAAGGCACAAACATGTAATTTGCATAGGACAGCACTGCTCTGTTTTGTATCTGCATGTTATTTGCATAGGAATCTGCCCTGATTTAGCATTTATACACAAACAGTTTAGCGCTGCTTTAACTGTGCCTTCCAACATGGTACCTTAATACTGTTTATGTATTTTCAATGTGTAAACATGGTTAACATGGTGATATCCTCTCAGCATGGCATTAATGCTTTGAATACCCCACTAGGGGCCCAATACTCAAAATAGCATGCAAAGTGGAACACAAAACTTTGCACTGCACCTTATGATTGCCCGGGACCCCAAGGATGCTATATTCAGTCAAACAGTGCACTGGCACTATTTGACTGGCTATAGGGCCATGTCAGTGCAGCATTAAGTCAAATAGCACTGCCCTGACAGGTATCCCAAAGAATGCCACCAGAGTGGATAGTGCCCAAGGGATATTCTCTTTTTTTTTTTTAATCAAGGTTTATTCATTTTACCAAAAAGGCAGTTACACATAAGCCAGGTATATTGCATATGTCAAGTACAGCGGTAATCCAAACCTCCTAACTATACATAAAACAGCTAGCTAAGTCCCCCAAAACTGCCCCGCCTCCCTAGCCCCTCACCCACCCACCCCCACCCATTTCACCCCCACTGGAGTGTACCTGTCTATGTCACTTGAAGGAGGAGAAGAGACATCCCTTATATTAAGGCAAGTGTTCATCCAGTTGAATTGTCAGACACTCATTACAAATATAATGCATACAGCTTCCCCCATTTCTTGTAAAACTTGTCATGTTGTTCCTAAAACCTGTTATCAGATGTTCAGATCTAAAAAAGTTAGATATATCCTTTAACCATTCACTATAACATATTGTTAGCTGGTCCATCCAGTGCTTCAGAACCAATTTTTTAACAACGATGGCGATTAAGGCCATATGATATCTACGTTCCTTAACAGTAATACCCTCATATCATCCTAGGCTACAAATCTCGATTGTGGAAAGGTCTTCTAACCCCAGCCAAGGGTCAAGTTTAGATCTGATTTCCCACCAGAGTGAGGATACCTTCTCACAGTGCCAAAATATGTGCACCATGTTCCCTTCCTCCCTGCCACACCTGGTACAAGTGGTGCCTGGAGTCCTGCCTAATTTAGCCAGTCTCATGGGGTATAATACATATTATTCAGTATGTGGTATTGAGTGAGTCTAAGTCCATCCTGAAAGTGGTAGATATAAAGATCCTTCCAGATCTGAGCCCAGTCAAGGTTCACATCTAGAAGTAAGGCTGACCAGATTGGGGAACCAGGAAGAGGACCGGAGCATATAGACGACATGAGGAGAATGTACACTGTAGAAACTGAATGTGGCCTTAAAGAACTTTCACTAACTTGAGCCATTAAGGGTCTGATTAAGGATAGTCGAGATTTTACCCCAAACAAGGTACTTATAGTATGCCTTATTTGGTACACCTTAAAAATAAACTGTCTCGGGATGTCAGACTTGCCGAGGATTTCAGATAAAGAAAGGAGGTCGTCCTGAGAGAATAGGTCTTCCACACATGCCTCTTGTAACTGTGGGAGCCATTGAGGCAAAAGACATGACCCCCCAATTTTGATGTTGGAGTTTAGCATGATTGGCTGACCCATATCAACTTTAAGGGGTATCTTAAGGTATGAGCAGCATTGTGATAGTACTCTTAAGGAAGTGCTAATTACCGAGTCCTGTAGCCTTTCTGTCAGCGATGATTTTGTTAAGTAAAAAACAGTAGCAAGATTAATGTTATTAGATCTTAAGAGATCATTCTCAATTTGAAGCCAGATGGGGGTGTATACCATTTCCTCCTGCGCTAACCATTTCCCCAATTTAGTTAAATGACTTGCCCAATAATATAAAAGAAAATTGGGGAGAAGAAGTCCACCCTGGGCTTTGGGGACACTGAGTTTATAAAAAGCTCGGCAGGGATG
Organism: Neoceratodus forsteri; assembly: GCA_016271365.2. NCBI lineage: Eukaryota > Metazoa > Chordata > Ceratodontiformes > Ceratodontidae > Neoceratodus > Neoceratodus forsteri. The sequence continues at coordinate 303,565,247 of CM028135.1, forward strand.
TTTGCCTAGCCAGATAAATTTTGATATCATGGAGTGTAAATGTTTGAAAAATGAAATCAGAAGCCATAGCTTTAATAAATTTAGGGGGTTAAAAGCCAGGGAAGGATGTTCATCTTAATTATATTTATTCAGGCCCATGATGACAGAGGTAGATTCTGCCATCTCAAGAGATCCTGTTGGATAACACCGACCAAGTCCTCTAGATTGAGCTTCTGAACAAGAATAGGGTATCTAGATAAGTAAATACCTAAATACTTGAGTGATTGGGAGGACCATTTAATACCTAAGTGTGCAAAATTGGATTTCAAGATGAAACTGTTAAGAGGGAATATTTCAGTTTTAGAAATATTTAGTTTATAATTGGATAGCTTACTGTACTGGTTGACAACCCCTAAGACAAGGAAACTGGGTGGGCCAAGTGGAGAAGAATATCGTCAGCATAGACTGAGATTTTGAGGGCTTGAGTATGGGTAGGGATGCCCCTAATTAGGGGGGCCTGTTTAATATGCCGGAGTAAAGGTTCTAAATAAAGGTTAAACAAAAAAGTGTGAGGCGGGCAACACTGTCTGGTGCCTGTATATAAAGGAAACCTGGCAGAAAAAGTCCTATTACAATAAATCTTGGCCGACAGGGAGGCATAAAGGGACTGTATCATTACAACAAACTGAAGAGGAAAGCCCATTTTCCGCAAAGTCAACCATAAAAATTCCCAGTGTACCCTATTGAAAGCCTTTTCGGCATCTAGGGAAATTAGCGCCATAGGGGACTGGGAAGACTTGGCCACTTGCAAAATATGTGTGAGTGTCCTAAGGTGGTCAGCAGGAGAGCGGCCTGCTACAAACCCCACCTGTCCGGACTTAAAAGTTAGGTCCAGTGTGCTTTTATTTGGAGCGAGAGGACCTTTGCCAGGATTTTAATATCAAAATTTAGAAGAGAGATTGGCCTATAGCTAGCTGGATCTAAGTGGATCTTGTCTGGTTTGAGTAAAAGAATAATCATGGCATCCATGAGGGTTGGATCCAACTTGTCTAATTTGAACATGTAATTGTATAATTTAAGCAAAAGGGGTGCTAGTTCTTTAGGAAATGTTTTGTAGAAATTTGATGGGAATCCATCCGGGCCAGGTGCTTTGTCCAGGGTAAGGCTACTAATGGCTCTTTCTACTTCGGTAGTGGATATCGGTGAAGCCAAAAGGGCTTGACTGGAATCATCCAATGTTGGAAGGTTTAGGGACTCTAGAAAGGTTTCTATGTCTTGAGAATTTGTGTTTGGAAGACACTTCCCATATAATAATTTGTAAAATTTTTCAAAGATTTGTACAATCTCCTGAGCTTCCGTCTTAATAGAGCCATCAGAGTCCCTAATCGAAAGGGATTAGGCGGGAGCTCTCCAGCTGGCGAAGTCGGAGGGTGAGCAGCTTACCGGCCTTTTTGTCTTGCTCTGCGTATCTAGCTTTGGTTTTGATTTCATTTTGATTCATTTCTGATTTTTCCCTTATTAATTCAGCGTATTCATTACGCATTGCTAACAGCTCTTCTAGGGTACCCGAGGAGGTAGTGGAAGATAGGGAGTTTTCTTTCTCTTTAATCTGGGTTGATAAGGACTGAACTTTAGAGTCCCATAACTTTTTCCTTCTGGAGGCTGTTTTAATAAACTTGCCCTGAAGGTAGCACTTCAAGGAGCACCAAAGGAGGTCCCATGTCGAGACTGAATCTCTATTATGTTCCATAAAGGTAGCAATGAGCTCCTTGATGTGAGAGACCAACGACTCATCCTTCAACAACTGGATATTCAGTCTCCAGATGGTTTCCCTCTGAGTATGGGGATCCAATGATATAGTCATCCAAACAACTGCGTGGCCAGATATCATTATGGGTTCTATACCTGTCTGGTAAAGACTGGGCATAAGGAAGCAACTAATTAGGAAATAATCTAATCTTGACCAGGTCTGATGGACACCTGAATAAAATGTGTATGACTGACACGTGGGATTTAAAATACACCATGGGTCACCCAGCCCTAACAAGGTTATTAAATCTCTTAAAGCATTCTGTGAAGATGAAAGAGGCTTCAGCGGTCTATAAGTCCTGTCCAAATCTTGGGATGGGGGAATGTTCCAGTCCCCACCCAAGATCAGGGGGGTGGGAAGGAACATGGCAATTTTGTTAGCCAGATCCATCAGGAAGTTAGGATCCCCTCCTACCGGGCCATATATCAAACCCAGGACCACCGTATTGTTATTTAAGATACCTTTGATTAGCACATATCTCCCAAGAGGGTCAGTGATCATATTTTCTGCCTGAAATGGGATATGTCTTTTGATGAGGATGGCCACCCCACGGCTTGCAGATGAGTTTCCAGCTGCAAAAACCTGAGATATTCCTTGTCTATGTAAACATAATGATTCCACAGCTGCCAGGTGGGTTTCTTGGAGCAGAATAATATCTGCATTTAAAAGTGAACTGTGCTTAAGTACTTGTAACCTTTTCAGAACATCTCTTACTCCTCTGACATTCCAAGTAATTATTTTAGTAAGATTGTTAACCAGTTTCACTCCACACTACAGGTATCAGCCTCAAAAAATTCCACATGACCCAGAACAACCCCTTAAGGCACACTCCAGCCCACCCCTCCCCTACTCCACCCCATAACCTTATTCAGACAACAGAGCTCAGTTTTACAGAGACAATTATCCTATCCTGTAACAGGCATGCCCTTAAACTTTCTGCCCTGATGATAATTGGAAAACTCAGAAAAAATATCCAGATTCCAAATACCCAAAATACCCAACCCCCCACAGCCCTTAATAAACCCCCAGAACTATGTACAATAGGCCTCTCACCCCCAGTCTGAATAAATGCACTCCGAAAAATTTTTGGTGTGATTGGCCAAAACCCCATGGCGATTACCCCTACTACCACAGAGATAATAGACAAGTAGGAAATTGTTACCCCTCGTGATTCACAAAAAATTATAGCTAGACTCTGAACTAAGGGGCCATTAAAATGAATGGCACTTATTTTAAAACTGATCGAAAAGCCATCTTCCCCCCAAATCAGTATGCTGTGCAGCGCTCCCAAGTCACCCCATTTGGGGCCCCCACCCCACCCCCTTTCATTATATTGAAGCTTCAAGGTTATAAACCTTATTTCCAATTGGGAGGATCAGACTGTAATGAACTGAGTTTTATACGAACTCAGACCGCGAATCCAAAAATGTACCCCTTCTAGAAGCCCTTTATTCCCCCTGCGAACGTTAACATGACTGGTCCCACCCTTCTAGGCCTAGTTAAGGCTCCAAAGCCATGTATACAACCAAGCTGAACCCTTACCATAGGCTACCTCCACGAAAACACAGGTCACAACATGGGCCATCACTGGCATCAAACCCCTCTCCATCACCCAATCAAGCTAGAGAATCCCATCCCAGGCCAGCAAAATGAAATAAGAAAACTGACCTGAATCCCCGGGTTACGTGCCTGCTTAGTGAATGGGGGAAGATAAGGAGGGTGCTCCCACTAGCCCTCTACATGTTGTCCCACTGGGAAACTGCCCTCCTTCAAAAAAGGTTCCTGTATAAACTGGAGTGTTACCAGGGTCCCTCCCTAAGAGTACGCTACCCTGATCCCCCCGCCAGCACAGATACCAGCAGAATACCCCCGGATAGACCCAACACCTCTCAGAACCAGCCAGCCCACAGGCAAACAGATCAAATAAGTCCTTAGTCCATAATTATAGAAGCACTATAGTCAGTTAGACGAAAGCTCATCCTTCTTTAAACAAACTAGGTAGCTTCAAGAAAAGGTCTGCAGTGGCTTGTTCAGGCGTGTCATATGTGAGCCAGGAACCTTGAACTGAAACGCGAGCTTGGCTGGGTACAACATTCAGAATGGAATACCAGCAGCTATTAATTTCTTGACAGTAGCATGGAAAGCGGTCAGCTTCTGTCGGGTCTCCAAGGGCAAATCTTGTGTTATTCTGAGGGTGGCATTTTCCCACATTATTTTCTGGAGCTCTTTAACTTTATTAATGGTGTGCTGCTTCTCCATGAAGCTCAGGAACCTCACAATGACCAGTCTTGGGGGAGCTACTGGAGGGGGTCGTGGTCTAAGGGAGTGGTGTGCCAGCTCGATTTGGTAGTTTCCACTGAGTGGGGAAGGCCCCACTACTTTCTGTAGGAACTTCTGCATGAAGGCCACAGTGTTAGCACCCTCTGAAGCTTTTGTATCTGTTGGCGCAACTGAACAATTTCAGGTTCTGTATTCTCCCTCCACTTCTCTGTCAAAACCATATGGGCCTCTGCATCTCCCACCCTCCTTGTAAGGCCGTTAAGATCATTGCAGAGGGACTTCAGCTCCGAGGCAATATCGGCCAGGGTTTCTTTAAAAGGCAGGATTTCTTACAGAAATTGATCCTCCATTAACGGAATTGCCACTGGAGTTGAGGATGCCGCCTTACCGACCGTAGCTCCTTGCACCCTCTGTTTTTTAGACAATTTCTTGGGTGAGGCTGGTGGAGTATGCTTGGGCAGGGCCTGCTCCATTTTGGCCTCCGTCACGGTAAATAGGCCAGCCACGAAGTTAATTTCTATGCTAGCCTGGTGCTGTATCCTCTAGATTGACCTGTAGCAAGTTTGGTCAAAAACTCTTTAGGCTATTAGCTTAAAATATTAAGCAGAAGAGAGGAGAGGTGAGGTGGCTGAGCTCCTCTTCAGTGCTGCTATCGGGAACCCTGCATCACATGATCTCCAAGCGATATTCAAAGGGACACATGTAAATGAGCTTATTGGGCATGCAAGGTGATAAGGAATAATTTGCATGCCAATTATTAGCTCATTTGCATGGGTAGTGAGGTAGGTTAGCATGGTGCCACCCCCCACTTGCCCAGTCCCAGACCTGTGTAGATATCCATGGTGCCTAGTGGTCACCCTTCCTCCAATCACCAGCACCTAATGAAACTAAACCTTCCCTAGTGCTAGTGCTCTCCCCCACTTTGGTTGCCGGCCCCTAATAGAAATAAAACTTCCCTGGTGCTAGTGCTCCCCCCTCCCTCCAATCACCAGCTCCTAATAAAAGTAAAACTTCCCTGATACTAGTAGCCCCCCTCCAATCACCAGCCCTTAATAAAGGTAAAACTTCCCTGGTGCCTAATTGTTGTACCCCCTTCCTGATTGCCAGCCCAAAATAAAATATAAACTTCCCTAATGCTAGTGATCCCTCCCTCCCTCCGATCACCAGCATGAAGGAAAACTGACAACCCTCCCTGGCAACTTGAGGTCCTGAGCTTCAGAGAAGCTAACTTCAGAAGCTGAAACATTTGGTCAGGGATAATCAGTCTACTATCTGGGAAATGTTTGAAGTGGAAAGCATCTGTGAACAAATCAAATTAGCCATCCTAGAGGCTATAAAATGTTGTGTTAGGTCAGTGGCAAAGAGGAATAAGCATAAAAGACCCATGTGATTCACTGATCAGGTTTAAAAAGTGGTCAGGGCCAAAAGGGAAGCTTTTTGCACATATAAAAAAGATTAGAGTGACAGCAAATGGGAGGATTTCAGTTAAAACAGTAACCAGCAAAGAGGGCAGTAAGATTGGCAAAGGCAGTGATAGCTGAACTAAGGATTGTGATGGGGATAAAGGAAGGGAACAAATAATTTTTTCATTATATACAGGAAAAAAGGAAGAAGGAGGAGGGATAGTATGGCTCTTAGATGGGGACACATTAGTTGAGGATGATGGACAGAAGGCCGCCATTCTGTACATCTTCTTCTGTTTAATGTTCATGAAGGAGCGTGATGGACCAATGCCTGAAAGTGGTATTAAAGCAGCCAATTTGGGAATCCAGCAAATGGAGTCATCAACCTTTACCACCAGCAGAGTCAGGGAGGTGTTAGTACAACTAAGGGTGGATAAAGCACTAGGGTCAGATGAGCTGCATCCAAGTGTACTGGGGGAGCTTGCAGAAGAATTGGAGGGCCCCATAACTTACTTGTTTAATTTCTCTCTCCAGCTGGGAGTCATGACCAGTGACAGGAGAAGTGCAGATGTAGTACCTCTCCACAAGGGCAAGACAAGAGAAGAGGCTGGCAACTACAGACCAGTTAGCCTCACATCAATAGTGGGCAAACTTATAAAAACCTTAATTAAGCAGGATTTGGTAGAATACTTAGAGAAGCATAGTTTTCAGGACAGCAGACAGCATCGATTCGTGGCAGGCAGGTGATGCCAGATGAACCTAATTACATTTTTTGACTGGGTGACTAAGGAAGTGGACAAGGGCCACCCTGTGGACCTCCATGAATTTACTTCAGCAAGGCCAACAATTCCATGCCATGCAGGTGTCTGCAGAAAACATTGGAGACCTAGGGGCAGCCCAGAGTATAGTCAATTGAGTAGGCATATGGCTTAAGGACAGGAAGCAGAGAGTGGTAGTAAATTGGGTGAGGTCGGGTGGAGGGAGAGGTCACTAGTGGTGTGCCCCAGGGCTCTGTTATAGGCCCAGTCCTATTTAATATATTCATTAGCAACATTGAAGAACACATCCTGGGAAAGCTTGCCCTATCTGAGGATGATACTAAGCTAGGCTGAAGGACAGACAGAGTAGAGGTGATTAGGGACCTTCTAAAGGACTTAAAGATGCTCAAAAGATAGGCCAGTATCTGGCAACTGAAGTTCAATGCAAAGAAGTGCAAGGGGATGCACCTGGGAAAAGGTAACCCAATGATGGAATACTGGCTTAGTGTGGTCCAGCTCTGTACATCACATTAAGAAAGGGACCTAGAGGTCATCATCTCAGACACACTTAACCAATCTAGCCAGTGCGACAGAGAGTACAGCAAGGCTAGCAAAATGTTAGGTTGTGTACGAAGAAGGTTTGACAGTAAGGACACGGACATGATCCTCTTGTTCTACAGGTTCCTGGTGAGGCCCCACCTGGAGTACTGTGTCCAGTTTTGGAATCCTCACCTAAGGAAGGACAGAGACAGGCCTGAGACAGTGTAGAGCAGAACAACTAAACTGATAAAAGAGTTACATGGGCTCTTGTATGGGGACCGCTTGACGGCACTGGACATGTATTCACTGAAGACTAAGAGGGAAAGGTGGGATATGACTGAAACATTCAAATACATGAGAGGCATTAACAAGGTGCCCTACTCAGAATTCTTTAACAGGATATCAGATTCAAACAGAAGAGGACACAAATGGAAACTCCAATTGTTTTAAGAAGGAAGCAAGGAAACATTACTTTACTCAAAGAATGGTGGAACCATGGAACAAGTTGCCTGCTGAGGTGGTAGGAAATAGGCCCATGGTGGCGTTCAAACACAGGTGGGACAGAGCAAGGGCTACGTTAGATTCTGTGGGAACAGAAAAGGGTATAAAAATCAGCAGACGGGCTGGGACCGGTGACTGCTAGAGATCTTGTAAAACACTGGGCAGACTAGATAGATCCCTGGTCTCCTTCTACAATTGTTTTTCTATGTTTCTATGGCTAGTGTTCCCCCTCCCATGGCACCAAACACCTGCCCACCCAATCATCTTACCATTATCCTCAGTGCTGCAGGTGCGCATACTGTCACCAGCGTAGCCCTCCTCAGACCTCCTTGGTTGACTGCCATATGTCCAAGCAGGGAGTGTGCATCTTATTTATAGAACAGGGTGATATGCCCTTTCCTATAAATAAGATGTATACTCCCTGACTAGACATACAGTGGCTGACTGAAGAGGTATGAAGAGGGCTGTGCCAGTCACCGTATATGCACACAAAGCACTGAGGATACTGGTAAGGTTACTGGGGGTTGGTGTTCGGTGCCACAGGGGGAGGGGGCACTAGCCACCAGGGAGGGTTGTCAGGTTTCCTATTGGCTGGCAATCTGAGGGAGGTGGGACCATAGCACCAGAGAAGTTTTCATTTTATTACGGGCTGTAGCTGGGGGGAGGGCACTAGGCACCAGGGAAGCTTTTCTTTTCTTAGGGGTTGGCAATCTGAAGGAGGAAACTGAGGAAAAAATAACCAATTCAGTTAAGAAGGGGGATAAAATCTTTTATAGGTACATTAGGAAGCATAGAAAGGTTAAGGGAGGAATCGTGAAGATTAATAAGGGAGAGGGGAGCTGGGCAGAGGGAGACAGTGAAAAGGCAGAGATACTAAATGAATACTTTTGCTCAGTATTCACAAAAGAAGATGAGGATGAGTTACCTAAACCAGACAATAGAAGCACTCTGGGTAGGGGGGTTGACACCAGTCCATTTACAGAAGAAAGGGTCCTGAAAGAACTCCTAAAACTCAAGGTGGACAAAGCAATGGGGCCTGACAGGATTCACCCCAGAATCCTAAAAGAACTAAGGGAGGACCTAGTGACACCACTGACCACACTTTTTAACAAATCATGAGAGGATGGGGTGGTACCTGAGGACTGAGTGGAGGGCAGATGTGATTTCCCTTCACAAAAGTGGGAGCAAGGCAGAAGCAAGAAACTACAGACCTGTAAGTTTGACCTCAGTGGTAGGGAAAATAATAGAATCACTTCTGAAAGAAAGAATTGTTGAGTACCTCAAGGCCAGTGGGGCACAGGACCCAAAGCAGCATGGATTTAGAGCAGGAAGGTCATGTCAGATGAATCTAATAGATTTCTTTGACTGGGTGACCAAAGTAATAGACCAGGGAGGGGCTGTGGATATGGCCTACCTAGACTTTAGCAAGGCATTTGACACAGTCCCACACAGAAGATTAATAATCAAGTTAGCCAGCCTGGGAGTGGGTCCCAGGGTGGTAGCCTGGGTAGCAAACTGGCTGCAAAATAGGACACAGAAGGTAATAGTGAATGGAACACATTCCAAAGAAAGGGGGGTCACTAGTGGAGTACCTCAGGGCTCAGTACTGGGCCCAGTCCTCTTTAACATCTTTATAGGCAACATTGCAGAGGGTCTGAAGGGAAAGGTATGCCTCTTTGCAGATGACACAAAGATCTGTAACAGAGTTGATACACAAGGGGGGGGGATAAAAAGGATGAGAAGGGACTTGGCAAGGTTGGAGGAATGGTCAGACATATGGCAACTTTGATTCAATGCAAAGAAGTGCAAAGTAATGCACCTAAGAAACAAAAACCCAGGAGAAAAGTACACAATAGCAGGGGAGGTACTAACAACAACAAAAATGGAAAGGGACCTGGGGGTAGTCATATCAGATGATCTAAAGGTTGGTAAGCAATGTGAGAAGTCAGTAAGGAGAGCCAGCTGGATACTGGGATGCATAGGAAGGGTCATCACAAGTAGAAAAAGGGAAGTGGTTATCCCTTCGTACAGACAGTTGGTTAGACCCCATCTGGTGTACTGTGTGCAGTTTTGGAGACCTCATCTATGCAAGGACATAGACAGGATGGAAGCAGTCCAGAGGAGGCAAATTAAATGGTGCAGGGTCTGCATCAGAAACCATATGAAGAGAGATTGAGAGAGCTTAATATGTATACCCTTGATGAAAGGAGGGACAGAGGGGATATGATAGAAACATTCAAGTACCTGAAGGGAATCAACAAAGTCCAAGAGGGTAGTATCTTTCAGAAAAAGAGATGTGTAAGAACAAGGGGGCACAATTTAAAGATAGAGGGGGGACGGCTCAGGAGTAATGTGAGGAAATTGTTTTTCACGGAGAGAGTGGTGGATGTATGGAACCACCTTCCTGGGGAGGTTGTTGAGTCTAAAACAGTGGGGGAATTCAAACATGCATGGGACAGACATAAGGCAATTGTAGTGGGGGGTGGCAGGAAGTAGGCTGTTGGTTAACTAGAATCTGCAGCTTATCCAGTAGGTAGGGAAATGGGCAGACTGGGTGGGCCAAGCGGTCCTTATCTGCCGTCAAAGTCTATGTTTCTATGAGGGGAGAGCACTAGCAGCAGGAAAGGTTGAATTCCATTATGGGTGGCAGTCAGAGGAAGGGGGGACCACTAGGAACCCAGGAAGGTTCAATTCTGTTATTTGCTGGCAATCAGAGGGAGCAAGGACCACTAGGCACCAGGGAAGTGTTAATTTTATTAGTGGTTGGCAATTGGAGGGAGTGGGGAAACCACTAGGCACCAGGGCAGTTTTAAGTTTATTACATCTGGTGATCAGAGGGGGGTGCAATGGACCACATGGGGTGGGTGAACTCCCCCAGCAGACAACAGGCTAGATGCTGGCATTACCTCTGGTACTTGCTAGGGATGCCCAAAATTAGTCAAGCTTGTGATCAGCGGTATTTGCACTGCTCAAAAGGACCATGCTAACCCCTTTTGAACAGTGTAAAGCTGCTGACTATGGGGTAGCACAGCTATTCATGGCCATGTTCCTCCCCTTGCCCATCCACATACATTATGTTTTGTGTGGGTGCTAACCCTCTTTGCCTGCGCAAAGGCCCCTTTTGAATATGGGGATCCGTGGCAAACTCAGTTTGTGCGGGCAAAGACCCATTGGTGCCCACTCAAAATTTTGAGTATCAGGCCCCTGATATCTTTTGTTCTATTATACCATAAAATGCAACAATATTTTGTGATGTTGTCACATGACGCATAACAATAAGGGTATTACATTTAGGTGACACCATTGTCTGCTACACCAACTAAACTATATAATTTGCATGTAGCTGTTGTCTCAAAAATAGTACTGAGTTTATGGAACAACTTTAAAACCATCTTCACTTTTCACTTTTCATTTTCATATTGATACCAGATTTGAAGTTTCCCAATGTTTCATTTCTTGTACATTTTCTTCAATTAAAAAAATCACCAATTTCAGGTGGCAGTGAATGTCATAGAAAGCAATGTTTGTCAGCAGTTTACACAGTGGCTCTCAGTGATAATTGGAATTAATATGTTTCTAAAGAACACCACATTGAAGAAGAATGAAGGATACATTAAGAAAACATGAAATGTTTAATTCTGCAGGTAAACCTGTATCAGTTTGAGCAAACAAAAGTGAGAACTGATGTCAGACTTTAAAGCTTTTGTAAAATACTTTTTTGCAGTTTTGTAACACATATCAGTTACATGTAACCCCTGTAGTGCAGTATTGTGTAGCATGGGGTAGTATCAACTACATGTAAACACCCTCAGTGCATGATTCTTGCCTCATCATATCCCAACATTCTTAATGTTAGGAACTTGAAAATGAGTATGTCTCACTATTGAATCAGGGCCCCAGACTGTTACTGTATACCACTGTTACTGTACTTGGTTAGCTAAAGTCACACCAGCAGATCATTTTTCTGTTTGTCACACATAATATACTGCCAATGCTAGCTCATGGCTTGCACTGCCAGTCCAAATAAGTGTATATTGGTATCATGTGAGTCTGGCGATCTGCAAGTGGGCACCTGCCAAAACAGTGACCCACTTGCAGTGACTGCCCTGATGGCAAGGGCTTAGGGAGGGCGACAGGATTGGGAGGGTTCACAAAAGGTGACAGGATATCACTCATGTGTATGCACGTGGGGGGAGCAAGCACACCAAGGGACGAGCAGGTGGATTTGTGAGGGGTGGTGCTGTGGATTGCCACTGAGCTGGCGCCATGGCGTGTTGGGGTGGGTGCTGGCCTGGGGTGGTGGGGATGGAGGGTTCGGGTCCAGGTGCCGATGAATTTTGTTGCGACTGACCCAAGACATGAAATTTTTTTTATCCATCGATGCACCTCCCTGGAGTTTAGAATCTATAATAGGGGGTGCGGGGGGTGATGCCTCCCATGGAGGGGGGTGCGGAGGGGCACAGCCCCCAGCATAAAAGAAAAGATTCTAAGTTTTTTGCTCCACTTTCATTGGTGCTGGAGTTGCACATCACCGAAACTGAATTTTGGTGATGTACACTCACCATAAGGACGATCGCCATTCGGCAATCACCCTTATGACATAGAACCCCGTATATCTGCTACTCTTAAATTATTGTAAAAAACACTGAAAATTAAATGCAAACAAACTACTGAATATTAATTTCAAAAACTATGTAAAGATAATGTTAGGGTGCCAGACAAAGCTGAACAAATCAGGAAATCCATAGTTAGGGAAATGTCAAGGTGATGCTAAGGTGGTGGACAAAGCAGAAGAAATCAGGAACTCTATTGTTATGGGACCTTAGTCAATCACCCTAACTGCACGTCTTCTAACAAATCTGCAGGTAGGTTTGCTTTTCAAACTGTTTGCTGTATAACTTACCTTGTAACATGGCAAACAATGTAGACCGTCAATGCGGCATAACAACCGGCGGAAGCACACCCTGTTGCACAAAATTAAGTAGGCATATATTCCCTAGTAATGCCTGCTTCATTTTGTCATACAAAAACTGTCCACAGTCCAAGCACTAGTGAAGTCTAAAAGAAATGTAAATTTTCCACTCACCCACCCAGTGGTCATCGCAATATTGTTGCAGATCGAATCAGAAACATAGCGATTAATGAAGAAAGCAAAATGCTGTCTAAACTGAACAGAAATATGAGCAGGGCAGAAAAAAAGCTTAACTATCAGCTTTGCAGCTATGTTGAAATGTTTTAGTTAAACTCACAAAATTTTGTTAGCGAGCAATATGTAAATACTTTCTCCCATAATCCTTTGCACCACAACACACTGAAGGAACAAGAACGTACAAGCATTTGTAGTAAATAAGTACCATATCAAATCAAAAATCTTTGCTATACCTTTTATTACACCACAGTAAAGATCACAAATGTAATTGGTTATTCCTAGCAGCCACAATATTGAAAGATGTGACACGCTGTAAAACACATTTGGCAGAGTCGAAATAAATAAGTGAAATGAACATTGCCATCTGTGTTTTTCTTTGAAATTATGATCATAGCACTTAATTATTGTACTGCTTACCGTGTTACAAGTGCATTAATGCACTCAGAGTTGGGCTCTACTAGGCAATTAATGCCCGGTTGGTGGTTTGAGGCACTCAGTCCCCTAGACGGGCATTAATTCCCTAGTAGAGCCCTCCTTTATCATGCATTAATGCTTACATGACACCCTGTCAACCTACATATGGAAAACTGGTGCACTAAGGCTTGTTAGGTCAATGGATGTTACCTTTTCAATAAACATATGTACTACTTCTACTAATACTGCCACTACAACAAATTAAGTGCCCTAACTCGGAATTTTCTGGAATAACTTTTGCCATTTGTCTGCCACCCTAGCATTACCTTAAGGCTATTTTTACAATAAATTTCTATATGTTTTAAAAATATTTCTGCCCAAATGATTTGACTGACTCTGACTGTCCATTGCTGTTGCCAGTATATGACTCTGTAAACAGCAGTGGCACCACATTCTCTAATCTGAATCCACCTATGCCAAGCATTCTATGGTGACCAGCAGCTTTCCTCTACCTTTCCCTTGCTGGGCACTTCATGGTGTCTATCAATATTTCCCCTCCCTCTCCCCAACTTTGAAGCAAGCACTCCAAGGTGCTCAGTGCTATACTCTCCTCATCTGATCCTTGCCATTCACTTCCTCATATTCAGTGATACCCCCTCCTTATCCCCAAGACAATATTGAACACTCCATAGTGTTCAGTTAGCATCTCTTCTCAATTTATGTCATGACAAGTATTCTCTGATGTCCAGTGATATCCCCTCCCTTTCCCAAGCTGCCAAACCCGCTGCAGTATATTTCCCCCCTCTTGTCACCTCATCTGATGACAAGTATTCCCTGAAATCCAGTAATATAATACCTCCTCCCTATCCCCAACCTTACATTTATCACTCCATGGTATATAGTGGCAACCACCATCATGTTCCATACAACGTATTCCTTGGTATCCAGTGGCACCCCTCCCTCTCTCTATCATATGTAAAGCACTTCCTGATGTTCAGTGGCACCTGCTTCCTTATCCACCATCCCAAGTACCAAAACACAGAATTAATGTACACTGGGCCCCTAAGGTGCAGCCAGGAAGTCATGTAAATGGAGGAGCAAAAGTCGAAAAAAAGACATTCTGGTGCACATATTGTAAGTGAAACTTATATAAAGTACTTCAATTCAGTTAAGCACTTCTTTCATTATGACAAAGATGGACAGACAGTTCTCTACAATACTACAAACGTTCCATTTATCATACTTATAGTACAGTAGCCATTTGGGGTTTTGGTAGCCAACTGTTTACAGCCACAGCCATCTCAGTACTGTAAACTAAACTGTCACTGAGAGGTTTTCGCCCATCTATTAACTACTTTGGGGGGATTCCTACTGATTTCCATTAAATTATGATCTGTTTTAATATACTCTCAAGTGGCTGCAATTAGTGTGGGAAATGCAGATTTTGTAGTGTTGTAGAGAGCACCAGGGAGCTTACTAACCCCCAAACTGGCAAGGCCATGGAAATCCGTAGCTTCATCAAATGTACTGTAACACTACTCGTGTCATTTATTTAACAGTGTTATTATTGTGCTTTCTATGTTGGAAAGATGATTATGAAGTTCAGTGTCAGGGTTGGCTAACATATGGCAGCTATCCAAAATAAGAACAATGAATATGCCACTGCATTTGATATTATGGAGGCTACAAATATGGGTCAAGACTAATACAATGTTCTTGGTATTGAGTTAAAAAGGGTGGCAATGTTAACAGTGTGCTCCTTACCTGGGAAAGTGTTTTGATTTTCTTTAAGGGGCTAACTAGGTAGTCAGGAATTAATGGAGATATTGAATCTGTCCTCTTTTTAATTTAATTTGGGTTCTGGCTCATAGATTACTTTTTAAACACCTCCATTTGTAGTTTAATATGTCTTGCTCTTTGTTACTAATTCATTGCTATTGTATTTTTGAATCCTATACAGGAGCAGAACATCTTTTATTTATCCCTATTGAGATGGTGCCATAATTTTGATTCTCTGTCAATAGTGGACTTACTGTATATCTAGTTTCAATATCCTAATCAATAAATTATATGCCATTTTGCATAACTGTATTTGTAAGTTATCTATAAAATACTGTATATTATTGCTTTTAACATTTCACTTTATACTATTTGCTTTTGCATTTTATTTTTGCAGGTAATGTTGACACCTCTTTGAGGTTAGTATAGTACCACTTTAAGAATCATTGATAAATTATAGAATGTAGTCTGCATTGGAACCATTGACAGAGTGTCTGATGCAGAGGATAGAAAATGCTATGTCTGACCAACTGGGCTACTGCTTGCTATTTTGTCTGCTTTTTAGCATACTATTAATCTTTAACAAAGTAATTTTTCACTGGACTTTTGCTTTTAGTGCCTCTCTTCCTTAGATGTGAGAACTGGGTTTTTGCCTTTACTACTTTACTTAAAAATAAACTGCTATGTATGCTCAGAATAAATGTGAATCCACTAAATAGTTATTTCTGTTCAGTATTCACGGTATAAGACAGGGACCCTCTGCCAGACTGCAGCATGGCAGCCAGCAGCAGATCAGTAGCAGGTGTCACCAAGGAGCCCATAATAGAGCACAGAGTGCTGAAGGGACTTCAAGCACTGAGTGTGAATAAATCAATGGGCCCAAAGGGGTTGCACCCAAGGGTGTTAAGGGAGATGGGCAGGTGCTGGCAGGTGAGCTAACAGATCTCTTCAGTTGCCACTTTGGAGACAGGAGAAGTGCCAGAGGATTGAAGGACTGCATGTATGGTCCCTTTACATGACGGGGGAGTCAGGAGTCAGGAAATTACAGACTAGTTAGTCTGACATCTATAGTAGGAAATCTACTGGTGTCTATAATTAAGGAAAAGATAATGGAATTTCTGGAATCCAATGACTTGCTGGATTCCAGACAGTGTGGCTCTACCAATAGGAGTTCATGCCAAATAAAATTGATTCAGTTTTTTTGATTGGGTGTTAAAGAACATGGATAGGAATCAGGCAGTTGAGGTCTTGTACCCAGAGTTTAGTAAAGCATTTGACTGATTCCCACATGGGAGACTGATAAAGAAGCTGGGTAACCTGGGTTGGGGGACAAGCTTACAGGTGGGTGAAAATTGATTGTGTTGAAGGACCAGAGGGTGTCCCAGATTGAGAACCTTGAGTGGAAAGGGAAATCTCAAGTGGGGTGCCCAAGGATCAGTTCTAGGCCAGGTTCCATTTAACATATTGATTTGTGATACAGGGGAGGGGGTTCAGGGAATGATATGCCTTTTTCCTGACAACCCTGAAAGACTGGACACAGAGGAGGGGATAAGAGCCATCAAAAAAGATCTAGAAAATCTGAAGAGGTGTCATGAGTGAGGTCGCTGAAATTTAATGCAAAAAAGTGCAAGGTAATGAACACAGGTGCCAAGAAACCAAAAGCAGAGCATAGAATGAATAGGGCAATATTAAACAGAACATCAGAGTTAAGGACCTGGGAGCATTGATACTGGATAACATGGATGTGACCCTCCAGGTCACCATATCCAGGTTCACACCCCTGCCTGGTGAGTGAACAGGACCCACCTGATTGAGGGGTTGGGTTTGTTCTTTTTTCTGTGGTATAGTGGGTTCATCCCATAACAAATAAAAAATAATTGGGCCTGATGTCATGTGCAGTACCATCCTTTGGGATGCAGTACATACCCGCCGTCCTACACTGAACCCCTTAGGGACCAATGAGACGGTTGTTATCTTCATCTGTAAACAATTCAAGGAGGTCACACAAAATGGGTGCACACACAAAAGTAAAGTCCAACAAAGTAACAAGGCTTATTTTGCCATACCAGTTTGGATGCTGTTAGAAAAGGGGGGGGGTAGACAATTGCAGGTCACTGTAAGCACTTCCAGCTGATACCAACAGTTCCTGGGAGATACTGTGCTGTGGATCACTACCACATTCTCAGATTGCACACAGCAACAACAGACACCAACCCAGTCAAGTGGCACAGTCGGATAACTTAACCTATGCAGGGTGCAGTATACTGTTTGACTAGTACCAGTAATAAAACCATAATTGCACATATGGAATGGTAGTAAATAGACTTGCATACCCAAGAGTTACACAAAGACTCAGAGCAGGCCTGGTAGCTACATTACTGGGGTTCTTTTGGTGTTGCACTTGTTGACAATTAGCAAGCTTGCATTTTAACCGCAACAGGCCATGGTATGCTAGCACAATTGAAGAAAACTTGAGGTCCCAAATGGGAACTGCTTGAAAACCAGCTATGTAATCCCCTAAAATACACAATAATTCAATGGGAAAAAGTACAAAGATCCCACCCAGCAACACCTTCCACTTGTGACCCATGGATGCAGCAACTTAGTCACAGTGGGAACAAGCTCACAGCAAAATGTTGAGCAACATTCAAAATTAAGCCCCAATGGCCTTGAGATGAAGCACTTCAGACCTTCTTTCTCAGATGCTTCACAGCAGCACAGCCTTTCTGGTGCAACTCTCACAGCAGTTGCAGGAGCACTATACAAGGATTGAATCCCATAGTCCAGTTCTCCTCTGGATCAAGAGTATCCATGTACTTAGGGCATGTGCCCCATGTCTCACCGTTACACAAGTCAACCCACTGGATAAGGGCAAACAGGCCCCCTTCCTGGCTCTGCTGCAGTTCAATGGGAATTCAGGTCTCTGTTTCTCACTTCCTACCTGTGCAACTCTCTCAGGCTTTCTCACAAAAGCTTTATTCAGCAGCCAAATGCCCCCACAAGCACAGTTTACCCAGAAGGTGCCTTTCTGACACAGTCTCATAGCAATATGAGCCGAGAAAAAAAAGCCCACCATAATTTGGAAGTATGAGCCCAGGTGAAGACTCTCAAGATTTAGACCTGGCTAGGTCTGCAGGTCTCTCATGCTGCAGCAGTTCTGCTCATTCTAGAGTATCTCTCCAACTGCCATGAACTTCTAGAGAGCACAGAAACTGCTCTGTCCCGATAAGTGTCTGATCTGACAAGTGGTTCTGTCCATTCCATTAATCCTTGTGCCCTGTCCTGGCTAATCATTTGTCCCCTTAGCTCACCAGTACAAATGGGGAAGTCCCTGATACTCTACCACCAGCCTCTGCTTCTGTTGTTAGGGCTTTCTGTTCACCTGATTATCTGATCTGCAGGTCAAGGTTTAGCAAGATGGCAGTGGCCATGTTGGAGATGAAGCCTTGACTTAAATGTTTTTTATTTCTATTTAGTTCTGCCCTCTAAATTGTGTGGTGGCCCCAGGGTATCAAAGTAGCCCCTCTCTTTTGGTGGTGAGGTAGTGGGTTGATAAGTGCCAGCTGCTGGAAGGGTTGAGTGGAGTGAAGAGCATAGAGAAGGAACCACTGTCACATGTGCTCCTGTTCTGGGCCAGTGGTGGCAAATCCATGGCACAGAACATGACAAAAAAAGGAGTGGCATCTCTACTTATTCCAAGTACTGTCTGCCAGAATCAAGGGACCTGGCTGATGAAATGCAGCAGAAGCCACACACTAAGGGGCACAGAGGAGGCACTGAAGATGTCAGTGTTGCCATGCTCTCACTCACTGCCACACACACAGTCGAACAAGAAGGAGCCGGCAGGAACAACATCAGCTGTCCAAATTTGGTAGTGGGGGGACAAGGCAGCAGTAGGCAGTCCAGATAAGCTCCTTCAAGTCGAAGTTGCAAAAAGATATTGGCACAATATAGTAGGGCTTGGGCAAGACAAGCTGGATGCTAGGGTGCATAAGGAGAGGAATCACTAGCAGAAAGAGAGAAAGTTAATATAGCCCCGTATACAATAGATCCCTGGTTCACCCTCACTTGGAGTATTACATGCAGTTTTGGAGCCCACACTTGAGAGATGATGGACAGGTTGGAGGCAGTGTAGAGACAAAGTAGCCAAATGATACAGGGGTAACAGGCTCAGTCCTATGAGAAGTGTTTGTAGGCTCAAAACATGTATACACCGGAGGACAGGAGAAACAGGGGTGACATGACTAAGACAATTAAGTACCTCTGCAGAATAAGCAAGGTGGACAGCAGTGGGTTATTCACTATCAATACCAGGAGTAATTCTCTGAAACAGGATGGGGGGGTTCATGAAGGATGCCAGGAAGCACTTTTTAACAAAAAAGAGTGGTGGAGGACTGGAACAAGCTTCTGGAGGAGGTTATCAGGACTGAAACAGTGGTAAAGTTAACAAATTCTGGCCAGAGTTAATAGAGCTGCAGCTGAGGAATTTGGGGGAAAAATATTGAAAATGTGTTTTTTAGGATTTTGACATCAAATTTTCAACACAGCCTTCTTATGACCCTGCATAATGAATAAGGTCAGAGAAAATTTTCAACTCCTGTCCAAAAGGTGATTTTATGCAGGGACTGTAAAATCACCATTCGGGATATAAAAAAACATTTTGGCCAGGATATGAAAAATGACAGCTGTCACACACATAAGCTGATATAAAGATATGGCTATGTTGTGAATTTGGGGAACACATATTAAAAATTACAAAGTTGCAAGCCTGCTTTCTCAAAATTTAAAGTAGGTGCATAACTTTGTTGTTTTTTAATATCTGTGCACAAAACTTGCAACATAGCCTTCTTATGACCCCACCTCATGAACAAGGACAGAAGAAAATGTTCAACTCCTGCCCATAAGGTGATTTCATGCAGGGACAGTGAAATCACATTACCAGACAGATCTGCCTAATGACAGTGCAATTGTTCATGGGGTAGGGTCCCAAAGAAGGCATGTTGAAAATATAGGCCAAAAATATGGAAAAATGTCCAAGTTATGCCACTAAGTTGAAAACCCCATTTAAATACAGCGAACTGCATAACTGTTTCTTCAGTTCATGATCTAGCTTTGAAGAGTGAAGATGTGTCTGTGGTCCAGAGAGGATTATGATGTTCGACCCCGATGGGTAAGTAAGGGCTTGGGGGGGTGATTGCTGAGTGGGAAGGTCAGCTGGGGGGATGGTAACAGAACAAAACACATTGATGGATGGTTTTCCTTTTGCAGGGTAAAAAAAAAAGGACAGAGGAATCGCATTGTGACACTGGGGGATCGAGCACCCCAGTATCACTGCAATGTTTTGGAGAGGGGTGCTGAGAGGGAGGGTCAGGTGTAGAGATGTTACAAAATAAAATTTCGCCAGCAAAATCGGCAACTTTGCCACACAAAATATTTTGTGAAATTTGTGCATTTCGTAAAATATTTTGTGGTTGCAAAATGTGAAATTTTACCCAAAATTATGAAATTTTTCCAAAAAATTGCAACATTTTGCCACAAAGGTGAAATTTCATCCTAAAATTGCAAAATTTTGCATTTCTGAAATTTCACCATTTTCATGCAAATTTCGCAATTTTCTGGTGAAATTTTGCATGCCACACCCACAAAATATTTTGTGAAATTCACGGGACATGATCACAGCACTGGGGGCTTGGGCACCCCCAGTGTCATTGTTATGTTTCTTGGGGGGGTGCCGAAAGGGGGGAGTTGGGTGGTGGGGTTATGCATAATTTAAAAAAAAAAGAAATCAGTGGCCATGGTGGAACACAGCACACTCTGCCATGACCTAGATGGCCACTGCGCTACCCCCTGCATGCACTAGTCGTCATGCATGTGCAGTACAGTTTGGTGGCCATCTTGGACACAACGGAATGTGTAGTGTTCTGCTATAATCACCGGCACAGTAAAAAAGATAGTGCAGTGTAACTTCCAACTGAGACAACAAGTGACATGTTTCATGGGGACAGAGGTGACTGTGTTGAAACTCCAACATGTTGTTCGGTCAGAAGAAATGCACTGACTCCTTTGTCATTTGCAAGAGGTCTGCAAGGTTATGCCCACTGCAGCCCTGAAAAGGAGATGGGACATGCTTGCAGGAATAGTTTATAAGGGGCATACTGGGGGCAGGTAGGGATGACTGACAAGGGTATAGTCCCAAAATTAGACAGGCTTGAGCATAGTTGATGGGCCGCTAGTTCTTTTTCTGCCACCATTTCTCTGTTTCTATGTCTCTGCATTACAAATCTGAACAACTAAAACATTTTAGAACTTCTAAGCCCCAAAAGGCACCACATTGGACTCAATTTTATAACTATATATTCTTTAGTTTAGGATGTAGTCTTAGACAAAAAAAATGCAAAACTGAAAAAAAAAAACATCAACCATTTATAAGCAAAGCTACTGTTCAAATCCTGTCTAACAGATTAAGTTGACATTTTCAGAGTTGGTGATTCTGCCACTTTCAATAAACACTGTAAACACTGTCTTGATCCACCAATAGCTGTTTGAATTACAAGTGACACCAAATCCAGGTTTAACATAGTTGTTATCATCTTCTCTAACTTTAGTGACGCTATTGGGACACTTGAAGTAAGCATGAGTTAGAGTTGCTACATAAAATCACAACTGCAGGACAATGTGGCATTAATGCTAACTTCGGCACCCTCTCTTAAGTCATATCAGCTTCATTGGTTTGGTGTGTGGGTTGATTTCTATGCTTCACTTGACTGTGCCAACTATAGGAGTACACTCAATGATTAATGCAATGTGTGCACCCTAAGAGCATGACACCATTCAGTCTTTGTGTTTCTGATCTATTTTAACATAGGTTTGTATTTCCTGCATTTTTGATGTTATATACATACTGATAGGTAGGTAGGCAGGCAGGCTGACAGATAGGAGAGAGAGAGAGAGAGACAGACGGACAGATAGATAGATAGATAGATAGATAGATAGATAGATAGATAGATAGATAGATAGATAGATAGATAGATAGATAGATACCCAGAGGTAAAACAATTTCTTTAAAATGCTCAATAATTGTTAATGGGGCATGTTTTTTATACTGATAATAACTGCCATATAGCTCTAGTGGACTTTTACTGCCCCTCATTTTTTAGCCAAAACATGCCTAATTAGGTATTAACTCATCTCTTCTTAACCAGCAAGAACATGGACATGACTTCCAGTAAACTACAGTAATAGCACAAGAGAGATTTCTTCTGAGAGGTACAACATCCCATTTCCTTTCTGTGTCTATTATTTCAAGATTAATAGGAAATAAAATATTTAACTGCCAAAGGAAGATATTAATTAGACATGAATAAGTACTGAAAGATTGAATTTAGAACAAATTGTGAAATCAACTGTATAGGAGAAGACAGAAGATAGGAGAAGAACCTTTAAAGCGTCTGTGATTATGTAATCCCTAAGTAAATGTTTCATTTTGCTTCATAGACTGTCTTACTTTTTTGTAAAGAAGACTGTTCATTTAAAATATGCAGTTTCTTTGAAGTTTATTATATAAACAACTCTGAATTTATGAGCAAGCAGAGGTACAGAATAGTTTTGCATTTACAGTATGTGAAGGGAGTGAGAAAGATGTTGGATACTGTAATAGGTTTCAGAAATACATGGAAAATATCCATTGATAATGAAATGACCTAAGTCTACTGAGTTGCCCGTATCTGACCCAGACATTGGCAGCATGATGTGTCAATTGCTTGCAGTAGCAGTGAGTGTAAAAAACTCTAAAACATTTGGAATGCATAACATGTAGCATGAAGAACCAGTCAAAGCAAAAAAAAAAACAGTCGCTAGTTACACTCTTGGTTCCTTCCTCCACACACCATATTATGTGCAATTTTGAAACCCATGCTACAACAAAGATGCAGTGGGATTGGAAATGGTGCAGTGAGAGTTACAAATATCATCAGGATGTGGAAAATAAAACATATGAGGATAGACTGTAGGTTGTGGTCTACTTTTCACTGGAAAACAGAAGGCTAAGGGGTATGGCTGGTATTCAAAATGATAAGGCTCAGAGATAAAAAGGGATGTCAGAGTTACAGGTATTTGTGTTGGCACAGGTCAGCAAAACAAGGGGACATGAGTTTAAACTGAGAGGAAGAAGATTCAAAAAGGATCTGAGTAAACATAGGGTCCATACAAAGTCTCAGTTTTGTGACTTCCCTGAGCCATACTCTAAGGCTTTCCCACAAAATTCAAAAACTTATTTTCCAATGCGTGGATACTGTTGCAGAAGTCACCATACTAATGTCGTACATAGGGATATGCAATGGGGACCTGTGTGATACATTATTTATCTACACAAGAGTAGTTTTATGTCAGGTAACCTCACAAGTGACGTAAGTCACGGGTGATGTTCCTGAGGT
This sequence comes from Neoceratodus forsteri, assembly GCA_016271365.2. NCBI lineage: Eukaryota > Metazoa > Chordata > Ceratodontiformes > Ceratodontidae > Neoceratodus > Neoceratodus forsteri. The sequence goes on from CM028135.1 coordinate 303,588,292, forward strand.
CAAACTGGTTAAGTGTAGATAAATAATGTATCCCACATCATCATCATTGCATGTCCTGTTTACGAAAAAGAGAGACAGGCAGAAGGGTGGATTACTGAAAGGTGGTGTTTATTCAATATATGCCTGATAAATTCTGGGTTCTAAAATTTGTCACACATAGGTGATTGTAACATTTTTTGGTTTTGTGCCAACACGTATGGTATAAATGACTATACACAGAGCATGATAACATTCAGAGAGGGTGCCACAGAGTTTTGTGACACTCCTGCACTTTAAACATCTAAAGGCTGTCAGTAAGGATGACACAATACGAGTAGTAGCCCTAACTGGAGCTCCTGAGGGTCAAAGAGCTTCAAGGGACCAGGCTAGAAGCATATTGGCACAGACAAATGGGGCTATAGTGGGGAATTACACTGGATGCCAGGGATGGATTCAGGGTTTACAAGCAAAGAAAAAAGCATGGATCACTCTCCCTCAGATGTCACCAGTTCATGCACCACACAATTGCATATTTTGCAAGCTTGTATACAAATATAAAATGTATATTTTTCAATATAATAATACACAATTGTGTGCAGCATTAAGTTATAATGCCAAAGGGTGAGAGCGACACACTTTCTCCTTTATTAGTGAGCACAGAGGCTGGCTGTCCCAGTGTGTGCATCCCACTCCAGCACTGTAAAATGGAATTCTTTTATGTGGGACATGGCTCCAGGGCTGGGCTGGGAGATGGGGGTCACTGGTTGCTAGGGATAGCCCCAGTACTGAGCTGTTTGTTTTAGGGCCTCTGGACCACCAGGGAAGAATTCTTATATATATTTTTGTTTATTTACTTCATGAATTATGTTAATGGGGAAGTCCCACTAAGGCCAAAAGTTTTCTTTTCAGGGGTGACCCAGGATTAATTACAAGGAAACATAACATAACAAAACTGCATATGAAGTCAAATGAACACTACAAGCAATAACAACATCAATGAAATCATGTGGTTACAGAGTTAGCAACACTGGTTCATACACAATAAAGTGCAAGTGCACGGACAGGTATACGATTACAAAGTAGTAAATTCAAAAACAGGTAGGCACATCTCCATGATTACAGGTACACAGTCTGAGCTCAAGGAGAAAAGTCTTAAGCTCTATCTTAAAGCCAGCAAGGGAGGAGCAATCTTGGAGAGGGTGCAGATAGGGTGTTGCACAGAGAAGGGGCAAAGGAAGCAAAGAATCTTTTGTCAGCACAAGACTTTGTTCTTGGAGTCTTGAGTAGTGTACAACTGGAGGACTGGATCATTCTCTTCAAGGGTTTAAATGCCAACACATCACTAAGGCTGGGTGGGTTGACACTCTTACTAGCTCAAATGCTTGGCAGCGGAGAGAATAGTGAAATCATCCTTCAAAAGAGGGCCAGTTTAATAAATGGAAGACATCACAATGATACTCCCTACATTTAGGCAAGAATTAACAATTTGTATGTGGGCCTAAAGGTATAGTGTGGGCTGCTGGGGTGAAGACTATAGTGGTAGCACCAGCCTTAATGAGCAATGTGCATTTTTGTGCTGTGCCCTTTACAACACTGTGTTGGTTGTTAACCAAGGTTTGGTGGGAACAAAATTCCATTTTAACCCATCAATATTTGGAGGCCCCATTTGTATAGCAACATAGCTGCATGAGAGACTCCTTCTCCCTGCAGCTATGCCCTTGTGTTTTGTACAGCAAAAATTGGTGGCAATGTAATGAGGAACCTGTTTGTATCTGGTTTTTGAAATGGTACCCATTTTGACTGAGAATGGGCCACTTATTTTATTTACAGAGCAGTCAGTTCTAGAACTACTGAAATTTATCCCAGGAGGCAATAGGAAGGCAGTTGGGCTCCATGATTAGTGTACAGAGCTGGGAACTTGGAGATTCGGGCATTAATTTCACAAGCTTCACTTACTCAATCTGTGACTCTAAGCAAATAAATTAAACTCCCTCTACATAAAGTGGAACTAGAGTAAAAATTATCAAAAAACATGTTGTTCTGAGTGTTTGGATTTGTGTGTGTAGTCAAAGGGTGTCCTTTCCTTTTTCTGCTTTTAGGAATTGTTTTTATATTTGCCTTTTCGGTTTATGGCTCCTAGCAATCTCTGTGTTTGAATTATTTATTGCTTTTCTTTTTCCTTCAATACCTATTGTCCCATGTAACAGTGATGCAGATAAGTAGGTTGAGGATAACTCGAACAAACTAGTGAAGGCCAAAACAGTGGAGGGCTTTAAGGTAGGGTGGGACATGCACATGGCCATAGTAAGCAGGAAAAGGAAAAGGGAAGTAATAAGGGGAAGGGATGGCTTCTAGGGCCTATGTAGGGTATTAGGCAGGGTGCGCAGACTGGATAGACCACTGAGCCTTTTTGGTTTCATTTTCTGTTTCTAAGACTAGGTTTCTATTAAACTTCATAATGAATTACAATGGAATAACGCATTTGTCTCCATACATAAGTGGTTATGGATAGAGATGTTGCAAATTTGTAATCTGCCAGCAAAGTTATGGTGATTCCATGGAAATTCACATTTTGTGAAATTCATGAATTCTACAGTAGATGCAGAAACTTCAACTGTGATTTTTTTTTAAAATATTGATTCTCTGAAAAAACTCACCTATCCACTGTACTGCAATACCACCCCTCCACCCACCCACAAATTATATCTTCCTTACCCCATCTGACCCTCTGCTGGCAGTGCCACTCTCTCGGTAGGAGATGAAATGCATATTTTGAGGCAGGCCATTGTATCTCACTCTCATCACAAGGGACACCACACCACCAATTTGCCAAGACCCCTGAGACACAAAACCATAATGTTTTTCATTTTCTTACTTTGTAACATCTGAGTTCTTCAACCCTAATGTCTTAATTAACATAGATTTTGCAATTATTTTATACAAATATATAATATACATACTGTATATATATATATATATATATATATATATATATATATATATATATATATTTGTATATATGTAGCAAGAGAAACAGAGCGAGAGAGAGAGAGAGAGGGAGATGTAATGGCCTGCCTCAAAATATGCATTTCATCACCTAGCAAGAGGGGGCAACACCTTAACTAAAGAGTGGCAACATTTATAATTTATACATTAGTTTAAAAGTTATAACTTTAAACTCTGTTGTTCGTGTGAAGAGTTAGCTGTTTCTCTTTCATTTCATTACATTACAGATTGAAAAGGTATTTTTGACCAGTCAGGTGCTCTTTTCCCCTGCATGTGAGACACGTTTATTCTGTAATGAGGGTCCACCACAAAGATGCCCTGGAAATGATCTCATCCAGAAAGTTTAACTTTTAAATATATTATTGATTGACGCAAATAGTGATCTCACAATACATTCTTGAAATATTAGAACTGCTTACATTAAGTCTGCAGTTCTCATACCATAAAAATGCGTGTGAGACCTCTCTTACAACTGTAAGAGTGGTCTCCACAGCAGTATTAGTTTACAATCACTGGCTTCAGTGTTGCTGTACAAGGTTAATATGATGTCATCAACATTTGGAAATCTAGTCTCTGATTCATTCTCAAGCTGAGGATAGTAAATGATTGTGACATGCTGGGCAGGATTTACAAAAGATTCTGTCTAAGGTGCAGCTGCTGCTTTTTTTAAAGCAGAAATGTGTCGAAACCTGCTAGATCATCTATTAGATTGTTTAACAACAACCAAGGTTTGTGTCCAAAGCACATGCAATTGCATCCAAACTGGATGCAACTAGCAATCTGCATTCCTTTTTGCTGCAGATTGTGACTTTTGTCATAAACAGATGCAGCTTCTGAAAATGGCAGCAGGGCTGCCTAGTTACAAGTGGACAGATGCAAACACAGACAGAGCATGCATTTCTGTCTCCATCCAGCTGTTTTGATCCCCCCCCCGTATTTAATGTCCAAATAAACATTTATCTGTAGATAAGGTGGTATGATAAATTCATCCTGCAAATGTATCACCACTGGTGTTGTATAAATAGTAAAACTAGTTCACTAGTTTAAATTTATTTTATAATGCCCTTCTGACAGTTCATGGTGCTTCACATGAAAATTCTAAAGTAGAAAGAGAAAGCTATGTAATACATAGCTTAACAAGTTTAAGAATACTAGGGAAAAAACTCCAATTGTGAGCAAAGGGTCCAGTGGAAGGGGAATAAACAAGCAAGAATACAAATAAAAAACACCTACTAAACCATGACAAAACATAGCATAAAAAATGTCTTCTAACTTAAGCAAAAAGAAAATTATTGGGGATTTCCTATGATACAGTATATCTAAATATATCTAGACATACTGGGACTTATTGTATATCTGGCTACAACTGTAAAACCTTCTGTTATTTTTGTGGCCTTACTTAGTGTGAGCTGTAAAAGATTCCATTGGCCCACGGTATTTACTTGCCTTCCTTGGGGCTTCTGTTACGTAACAAACACTAGGGAGCACATGGTGCATTTCTGCTAGAAAGACATGTGGCGCCCTCACTCCTGCTTCACCTTAATAATACAGTTTATCCTGCTGAAATTGATGATAAATTAGTCAGCATTTGAATTACTGGTGTACCTACCAACGAACAAATGTATCTGTACGTCGGACTGGGAGCTCTGTAGATAAAGATTTGCTTTGATGGATGCTGAGATGAAACAGGCCTTCCCAACTTACACGCTGCCTCAGACACTGGACAAAAGTTCCAAGAGACATAAAAATCAAGGTGCCACCTCAGGGAAGGGCGGCCAAAATGTCAGTACCCCAGCGCCCCTTTCAGAAGAGAAATTCCTTGCAGCACTGGCACCGATTAAGGCAACATTTCTAGACCTCTCATCAGACATTAAAACTATAAAAGTGGATCTGAAAGAGACCAACAAGAAACTTATGAATATTTCAGCGTGTACCACTTCTCTGGAAGCTTAGCAAAGCAGAGTGGATCCGGAACTCATCTCACTATGGCACAAAATGTCCAAAACGGAACTGAAGCTTGAGGACGTAGAAGGCTGACGCAGACGCAAGAATCTTGTTATTTTCAGTCTTCCAGGGGATGCAAAAGGCTCAACGCCAGTAGTATTTGCTCAGAAACTACTAGCTAAGGTTGGAGGCCCTCCCTTGTATTCTACTACCTATGTTGTGGAGAGAGCTCATCAGTCCTTGAGGTCCAGACCGCCCCCGGTGCTCAGTCTAGACTCTTCATCCTAAGGCTACTCAACTACTTGGATAGACAGCATATACTCACAAAAATAAAAGAGCTCCGGGCCATCCAGTGGGAAAGTGCTATGCTCAGAATTACACAAGACCTACCAGCCGCTGTTCATCAGAAAAGAGCAGCCCATCATGCATCAGTTATTAAACTAATTACAGCGAGCATACAATTTCAGATGCTGTACCCTGCTTGGCTATCAGTCTTCCACAATGGTCCCTGGAAAATGTTTGAAGTGGTGGATTCAGCTGCTAAAGAATTCCAGAGTCTATTCCCAGACCTGTTCAATCCTCGCTGAGCCACTCTGAAAGCCCAGCAGAGAGATGCTGAAGAGCTGTCTGGTAAAATAAAGGAAGATGGGGAGATCATGCAGGTAGAAAAGCAGAAAATCTGCCACTACCTACGAACTGAACTTAGATCCTTTCCGGCAGAATACTAACTGTTGTGTGCTACTAAATGAGAGAGCATTTAGCCGTGGCTTTGTATTGAAATCCTTCAGTTTAGCCAGAGAATTGAGGGCCCCATTACTCATCATCCCCTGGTTGCATGACTCTGCACACAATCACACCTGCTCGACTATGCGAACAAAAAAACACCTTTGCCATCATGTGCACATCAGCAAGGTTTCAAATGGAAGCAATAGGTTTGGAGGCTCTCGAGAATACACCTCTCATGGCACCTCAGACGCTGAAGTGCCAGATGTTCAGGCTACTAGAGATCCCTGCATAACTAGTCCTCTCAACACTTTTCTTGTCAAGAACCTGTAATGTTAGTTGTTTAGACTCTTCAAGGTGATCACTGTGTCTGTTATTCCTTTTTTTAAGACACCAGGAAACATTCAACTAAAGAAACTAGGACTGCATTACAGGGTTTATTTCCTTGTTTTGTGATTATCTTAATACATTCACTGGGTACTATATGAAGAGATAATATGGTCCCTGACTGATTAAGAACTGATTTTTGACTTAATTTAAATGACATGGTACTACTAACATACTAAAATGCCAGCAGAATAGGCCTAACGGTCTTTCGTGTCTGCTCGTTTGGTCAGCCCCCAACCTGGGTGCTGTCCTTGCTGTCCCCCTCGCCTTCTCTGGCTTCTCCCTTCCCAGTTCTGGATATTCTTGCTGCATTGGATTTTGCTTCCTGAACCCTTCCTGTACCTGTCCCACCCCTCTGAACCCTCCACTGTCTCTGCCTCCACCAGCCCCTAGGTAGTGCATTCCATGGCTCCACCACCCTCTCAATGAAGTAGCACCTCCTCCTTTCTCCCCTGAATCTTCCCCCTTCAGCTTCCACCATGCCCTCTAGTGGCCCCTTCCTCCTTCCTCGAAGCACCCTGGCTATTTCCTCCCTATTTACCCTCTTCATGTACCTGAAGACCTCTATCATGTCCCCCCGGTCCCTTCTCTCTTCCAATGTGTACATATTTAGCTCTTCGAGCCTCTCCTCATAGGTCCTGTCCCCCAAGCCCCAAATCATTTTGGTTGCCCTCCTCTGGACCCTCTCCAGGAGGTTAATGTCCCTCTTTAAGTGTGGCCTCCAAAACTGCATGCAGTACTCCAGGTTCTTTTAGGTCCCCTCCCTAGATTGGGACAAGATATGGAGATTTAATAACCAAGTGTTAAAATCCAGGGATTTCCAGGAACTCCTACAGACCTTCATCGAATCCTTTATGGAATACAATTCCCTCTCCATGGCTAAGCTAGACATTCTATGAGGAACCCTCAAATGTGAGCTTAGAGGGCAAATTATATGCTGGGTCACAATACACAAAAAGCAAGTATCGGCTTCTCTCTCTACATTATTAGAAAGTATATAATGTGAGGAAAATAGTCTCTCCCCTGCCTCTCCCCGAGGGACTGGTAAGAGTTAGAATCCCTTAGGGCTCAATATAACTGTCTCATTGGTGAAAAGGCCGAACATATTTTGCTCTGCTCCAAAATGGATAGGATAGTCCCCTCCATTCTAACAGAAGAGGACCAACTTTCCACCTCCCCCCGGGACATAGTTGACACATTTAGAAAGTATTACAAGGAACTGTATGCAGCACCTCAAATTCCCTTTTCAACTAAGCAATTGGATCTATTCCTCCAGGATTCCTCTCTTCCACAGCTTTAAAAATCCAAGGTCACAATATTAAGTGCCCCCATAACTGTCAATGAAATATACATAGCCATCGAATCATTGCCACTGGACAAATCTCCTAGTCCAGATGGCTTCTCATCAAATTACCATAAAGAACTTAAGGCCCAGCTCTTCCCTATCCTTCTGAATACCTTCAGATATATCTTCAGTGAAAGGTTGTCAGACTTTTCATTAACCTCTGCAATAATAGTCGTTCTCCCCAAACCTGGCCGGGACCCTCTCAGAGTTATGAATTATAGGCCAATTTCGCTCATCAATGTTGACATCAAAATCCTAACCAAAATACTGGCAAACAGGTTAAACGTGGTCTGGGACTCACTAATTAGTAGGGAACAAGTCAGATTTGTAAGAGGCAGACTCTAGGCCAATCACTTGAGGAAGCTGTCCTACCTTTTCTCAGCATCCAGGGACTCACTGGAGGCAACAGCCCTGGTCTCCCTGGACGCAGAGAAAGCATTTGACAGGGTCTCGTGGGACTACCTTTTTTCTATTTTGCCAAATTTTGGCATCTCCAAAACCTTTATTCATTGGGTGAGGGTACTGTATACCTCCCCATCAGCAAGGTTCTCATGTAATGGATCACTATCCTCACCCTTCTCTCTCTCTGTCAGGGTACAAGGCAAGGATGCCCACTCTGTTCAATTTGTTCCTGGAGCCTCTAATTCGTAAACTCAGTATTTCACCTAACATCACTGGTATACTCACCTAATCTCATACTCATACTCATACCAATTCCTATAATCCCTTTTTGACACCAAGGGAAACTTGCAGTTTTATTGGTGTAATCAGGTACTCCCTCACATTTCTCTCTCAAGAGACTGGTCCAGGATATGGAAGCACTTCTACTCTATGATACATTTGGACCGCTATCGGTTCATGCAATTTCAGATCAACCAAAACCTCTATTATATTCCCATCAGATTGCACAAAATGGGCTGTCTACCAGCGGATACCTGTACAAAATGTGTCAAAGGAACCTGGTACTCTTCTACATATGTTATGGTCATGCAAGACTGTTGCTCCCTTTTGGTCCACCATCCAGAGTAGACTTGACCCCCTGTTAGGTTTATCCCAGAAATTTAACCCTGCGGCCTGCATCATTGGAGAATATATGGACCAACTGGTCGGTAATCAACGGCCGCACATAGCAGTATTGGCCTGTGCCAAAAAAGTGATCTTAAGGCACTGGAAAGACCAGATCTCCCCAGGATACATAGAATTGTATAAGGAAATCATGTTTGCACTACAGGCAGAGAGAATGATAGCGAGTATTTCCAATAAAATCATAGATTTAACTGTATCTGGGAACCCCTGTACATTCTTCTGTCAATTCGATAAAACATATAGAACCATTATATATCTGGTAAGCCCTCTAATGAGTCAAGGAACTCCCTCCCTGTTGGCTTACAATACTGGGGATAGTATCTTCCTCGATGTCTCAACAGGAATACCCCTCCCAATTGAATTCTATATATTTCTCCGGTGGAGAGTTGGTGGGAAGGAGAGGAGCATGGTCGGGGGAATTGGTAGATTAGAAGTTTTGATTTTTAAATAAACTGTCCTCATTGTATTTAATGCACCTGACTTCATGTAAATGTCCAATAATTATGTGATATGCATGATGTGTCAGCTGTTCACCTTCATACCAATAAAGTATACTAAAAATGAAAAATAAAAAACATAACAAACACTACTTTAGCCAGTTTACAAAACCAAAAGAAAAGCCTGCTGTGTTTCCTGAAGCCATATTTGCATCTCACTGTTGCTGAATATTTACAAACAACTGTCTGCTAGATCACTAACTTTAGTGTGAGCTGGTCAGCAGGTCCTTTGCCCATGGTTATTATATGTGTCTCAGGGGACTCCAGTTGACTCAACAGCTACAGCTTTGTCCACTGTATACTGTAGGTCAAACACCTGCAGTATTTATCGATGTTCCACTGGGACTCTGTTTCTCTATCCTAATTGCCTATTGTATTGCATGACTGACCTACAGAGAGCTTATGTTGCTGCTGTCAAGGACTAGCAAATCTGCTTATCAGAGGCTGCGCATACACAGCTTTGTCACAGTTTGGTATTCAGTACCCCATTCATCCAGTCAGTTTAATCTTCCCATGACAATTTTTTGTCCAAATCAAGGACTCTACAGACCTTCTCCATATACTCTGCAATAGTTGTCTGAAACCTTTCTTGTTCATAGACCTACCAAATGTCTCATCAGAAACTGTCCAGTCATACTGTAGCTCTGATACTATAGTGCTCTCAACACTTTAATCATTCAGTTTGCTCACACTGTATCAATGTTTCAGCCCAACTTAAGAACTCTACAGCAAGTCTGCATTGTGCAACAGGTACGTGGAGGTTTTTCATTGTTCATAGTTCCAACCAAATATCTTAGCAGAGACTGTCTAATCCCAGTTCTGATAGTACAGTTCTTTCAGCACTCTAATCATCCAATCAGTTTTCTTCTTCAGCATCAACTTGTTATCCCAACTCCAAAACACTACATGTCTCCATATACAGGTAGCTGACACTCTTGTCATAGTCACATACTCAGCAATCCTCTTGAATGGTGGCATGGAATGCACTCTGGTCCCCTCCCCTGCAAATCAATGTATGGGCCCCCTACCCAGGTTTGGAGGTGTTTGCTTGAGAAGATCTGAGGGAGAGAGGTGGGGTGGGCCAAGCCCACAGATAAGCCACTTGGTGGCCATTCCCAGAGCTGTGGAGATGCTAGAAGAATAGAAGAAATCCAGAAAAAGTCATGGCTTCTCTCTTGGCCCAGTAGTACAGTATTCTGGGATTCCCCCAGTACAGCACCGGTGGCATATGATGTTAGACGTTACAAAATGGTCCACTGGTAGAGAGGTGGTAATGGTGTTTAGACTTTCCACATCCAAACCCAGTAGCCAATAGCTTGGCTGGCATGCATGGCCAGTCAGAAAGGTTGTCTTAAGAGCTAGGGAAGGGTCAAGCTACTAACTGTGGTTCACTGCTTGAATTAGATATAGTGTTAAGGGCAAAAACTAAATACTTCAGTAAGCTTTTGCCCTTATTATGCAGTTTTTGGAATACTGCATGGAGTATATTTGGGGGAGGGTTGGTACAGATAACAAATATAACTATGTATATGACTGGGAGAGGATACCAGAAATGCACCAAAGATAATATTGTCCACACCAGTGTGTTGGCACATAAAAATGCTGGTTCACAGTTGGTTACAAAGTCAAGGCAGAAGTCCAGATCTCTTTATAGGCATCCAGATAGAGTATATTAAAATGATGAAGTAGAGGTACAGTAGTTGCAAACATAATATTAGAAAGGCTTTTATTTATTTACTGTACTTGTTCACCAGATAGGTGCACTGGTTGCATGAACTATTTTCAGGTAAGACTCAAGCCATCAAAATCACAACAAAAACAGTAGCAGTAGAATCACAATAAGTGGAGTTATGAAGACATGTAGTAAGTAGTTGAAGTATAGTACATAATGTATACCTGTACGTAACATCATCTACAGTTGGTGACAGCAGAAAAATATTATAGGTAAACAATAAATGCTTACAAATACATCAGTAGTCGCAAGAGATAAAATGTGCACCATATTATTGTTACAAATAATGTGAATAATGGGAAATATTTGCAGGATGAGTCAGCCAATGGAGCAACTTTATAGAGTAATTGTAATACAGAATTTGATGCAAGAGAGTGCAGAGTGCTAGGCAGGCTATTCCAGTAGCAGTTGGCGGCATTAGAGAAGGTCTTTAGTCCCATGCAAGTGGTGACTGGTTGGGTCTCCAGAAGCAACAAAAGGATAACTTGAGGCTAAACAACCATGATTTAGGTCTGAGGAGGTTAGTTAAAGGGAAATGCTCATTATCCCACAAGGATTTTTCTGTTAGGTAGCTTTACTGATACTCTCAGAGATCATGTGGGGAGAACCAGCCAAAGGCTTGATATAGAGACAGAGTAGTGATGAGTACTGAATTGGGCCATTAATGCAAATCTACAAGCATTTTTATATACTCCATTCAGTCTTGAAAAATTATTAGCAGAAATTTGCAAAAAGATGGGGTGGGGGCAGTAATCCAGAAGGGAATGCATTGTACTCTTTGCAATACCAAACCTTACATCTGTTGTCATGAGATTTCTAAGTCAGTGATTGATCAGGACTAGATTTACATTGTGATGAACCATATGGACAGTGGTGCCTTGGGCCTCCATGCCACATCACCCAACCCTCAATGGTGTTGTGGTGGTCCCCCCAACCATTTCAAAGGATAACACAGTCTGGCAAGTTAGAACTTTCCCTTGAACTACACTAGCATGCTAACATTTGGGGTTATAATAATAATAATAAGTTTATTTGTATAGCGCCTTTCGGCATACCAAGGCGCTGAACATATTAAAACCACAGCATCAAATATAAATCAATAGATCCTAAGTCTTACATAGATACATAGAATGTGATAGCCAGCAAGGGCCACTGGTCCCACTCAGTCTGCCCAATTGTGTTTTTTTCCCCAAACCCTGCTTAATCCACTTTGCAATCTCTTCTCCCTTCTACCCTACTACCATGATTCCCCTGTGCCTGTCCCAGGCATTTTTGAACACAATCACTGTGTTTGCCCCCACTACCTCCCCTGCAAGGCTATCCAGGTATCCACCACCCTTTCTGTGAAAAGTACTTCCTCACATCCCTCCTGAATTTACCCCCTTCTAACTTAATATCATGCCCCCTTGTTATAGAGCACCTTTTTTCTCTGAAATATACTCTCCTCCTGTACCTTATTAACCCCCATAAAGTATTTAAAGGTTTCGATCATATTCCCCCTCTCCCTCCTCTCCTTCATGGTGTACATATTTAACTCTGTTAGCTTTTCCTGGGCATTTGTTGCTGACCCTGCACTATTTTGGTAGCCCTCCTCTTGACTGCCTCCACTCTGTCTCTGTCCTTTCTAAGATGTGGTTTCCTGAACTGTACACAGTACTCAGCTTTGGGTCTTACCAGCAGTTTATATAGGTGCAGAACTCCCTCTTTTTTCCTGCTGGAGAGATATCCCTACCTATGCACACCAATATCCCACTAGCGTTTCTGACTGCCTGGCCACCTTTAGGTCATCCAATATGATTACCCTAGGTCCTTTTCCTGTTTGGTCTTTGCCAGTATCACTCCGAATATCTTATACTCAGCTCCCGGGTTCCTATGGCATAGGTGCATTATTTTGCACTTTTTTACATTAAAACCTATCTGTCACACCCTTGACCACTCTTTCAATCTCTTTAGATTCCTGCACATTCTATCCAATCCTCCCCCCCGGAGTGTCCACTCTGTTACAGATCTTGGTGTCATCCACAAAGAGGCAGACCTTCCCTTCCAGTTCTTCAGCTATGTCACTTATAAAGACATCAAGGAGGACTGGTCCCAAGACTGATCCCTGAGGTACCCCACTGGTCACCCTCCCCTCCTTGGAGCACACTCCATTCATCACTATTCTCTGTGTCTTTTCTGCTAACCAGTTTCTTTACCAGGCTACTACCTCTGTATCTACCCCCAAGTTACTCAACTTATTCACTAGTCTCCTGTGTGGAACAGTGTCAAAAACTTGCTGAAATCCAGGTAAGCCATGTCCATCACTCTTTCCTGATCTAGTTCCTTGGTCTCCCAGTCAAAAAAGTCTATCAGATTTGTCTGGCATGACCTTACCTCAGTGAAACCATGCTGCCATGGATCCTGCATTTGGCTGGATACAAGATATTCCACAATATTTTCCTTTAGTAGTGTTACCATTAATTTACTCACCATCGATGTCAGGTTAACAGACCTATAATTGCTCACCTCTTTCTTGCTACCGCAATTATGAAGTGGGACTACCTGTGCCCTTCTCCAGTTCCCTGGGACCACGCCAGTCTCCAGTGATCTGTTAAAAGGTCTGTCAGAGGTGTGGCTAGTACCTCCCTGAGTTTCCTCAGTATCCTTGGATGTACCCTGTCTGACCCCATAGTGTTGTCTAGTTTCAGGTTGTCAAGTGCTTTTTGGACTCTCCCTACCAAAAATGGACTAGTGTCCATTTCCCTACCCTAAACACTTCATGTGCCTTTGTGTATTGCCTCCCATTCCTCTACTACTATAAATACTGACCAGAAGTATTTGTTCAAGACGTTTGCCTTTTCTTCCTCCTCCATACAGTCCCCCCTTCCTCTTTAACCATACAATCCCTTCCTTTGTCTTCCTCTTTTTTTGCTAACATGCCTAAAAAATGTCTTGTCTCCTTTTGATACTCCCTGAGCTAGTCTCTCCTCAGTTTGTGTTTTTTGTCTTGTTAATGCTTTGCTTGCATCTCTCTGATTTCCCTGATACACGTCACTATTCTTTTTTCTCTGGGTCTCCTTGTACCTTCTGAATGCTACTTTTTTACCTGTTACCTTTTCTGCTACTTCTTTTGAGAACCATGGCAGTTTCCTCTTTCTTTTGTGTTTGCTTACTTGCTTTACACAGAGGTTGGTTGCCTTCACTATGCTCTCTTTTAGTCTGGCCCACTTTTTTCCCACTCCTCCAAGTCCTCACCCCCTGTCAGTTCATTCATGAGACATTTACATGTCTTAATAAAATCAGACCTTCTGAAATCTAAGACCCTCTCTTTTATGTGGTTGGAGTCTGCAGTTGTTCTAATGCTGAACTACATGTACATATGATGATCTTTGGTTCCCAGATGGCTTCCCACCCTGACATCTGCAATACTGTCCCTGTTAGTAAGCACTAGCTCCAGTATTGCCCCATCACAAGTGGGTTCACTGACTAATTGCTTGAGAAATTCTCCCTGCAGGAAATCAAGGATGTCTCTGCTTCTAGGTGATACTGCAGCAGGGAGGCTCCAATTTATATCTGGCAGACTGAAGTCCCCCAGTAACACCTCCTCCTTTTCTGACATTTTGCCAATTTCTTCTAACATTACCTTTTAAGTCATCCCCTTGAACTGGAGGCCTGTAGATCACACTTGTCTGAATATTGGATCATTTTCCTGACTCAAGGTCTTGGTATGGGACTAAAATTCATAACCCAGAGGTAGATGCGCTGCTCATTTAGCCACTGGCTATTGTGATGTGGCTTCCAGCTTGATTCAGCCAGCATTGACTAAGAGACATAAAGCAGGCCCAGTCCTGGTTAGTCCATGAAATGCTGATAATCCAACCAGAAACAAAACTGAACAGTGAGATCAGTAAGTATACTGATAATCTCACACATACAGCTAACAATACAGTTTCAGTAGAGTGTAGTCCAAGAAAGTCAGGATTAAGGTGGAATTGCAAAGCAGTGCAGAAGGGCTAGCTTGATAAATAGACACTTGTAGTCTTGTTCAGGTCAATAAATTCCTTCATCTTTTATGATCATGGTCATCACATACACTTGTGCAAAAATAGTTTTAAAAAGAACAAAGACTAACTGAAATTAAGTCATCACAAATCTCCCTATTTTGAAAAGCAATCTGCAGTTGTCATAGGCAGGCAGTATAGTCTAGAAGTTAATGCAATGATCTGTGAGTGAGCTCTACATATCGAGCATATTTGGGTTTGATAAACACAACCATCACTTGCATACAGTATGACCTAGGCAAGTCACTTAACCTTCCTGGTGCTCCTCTGACACTCCTAGGCTGTAAATGGACCATGTGTCCAGTGGTCAATACCCGGTTCCAAAAGAATAAAAATAAAAAAGTGACCTTCATAAACTACAAATAATCATCATCTGGGTGATCATTCCTATAAAGAGAACAAATATTATATTCACAAACAAACAAAACACTAAGTGTAAGCTATTCAACACAACAAATGTGTCTCAGAATGTTATGCCATTTTTTTCTGACTCTTCTTGGGCTAAGCTGAACTAGGCTAGGTATACAGCTAATCAGAAGGTTCCATTACCAGCCATCAAAACAGTCAGTCAAGGGTGGGGTGGGAGTAGGATGCACATAAAAATGTTTTTTCTACTTCAAACTGTTCTAACAAACTTTCTAAAAAAGTTCCAAAAACAGTTTCAAGAGTAATATTCAGCACAGGGAGGTGACTTACTTCAGTTTACACAGTGTGATCCCAAGGCTGAGGTGGGACTAAAACCTGCACACCTCCTGTGTTACAATAATGCACCTGTTGGGATTCAGGTTAATGTGACAAAATAAGGAAATGGAGTGTTTGGGTTTCCAAGCCTAGCTCCCCACCCCCACCACCCCAAACAGCAAAAGGAAAAAACATTAGGGTTTGGGATTTCTGGAGTCCTTGTGAATCAGTGGTGATACTACTAAGTTTCATACTACCAAGAGTGTTTGATGTACAGAAGTTGTTTTTTTAAACCCATATAAGTACATCTCCAGAATCTGGATGTCTTTATACCTTATTTAATAGAAATTTGTCAAGATTACATTTGAAAGTTTCCACATTATCTGTTTCCAACAAATATCTTGGTAATTTATTCCATATTGATATAATTCTTTGTGTAAAGAAGGAACGTATAGTATTTACTTTGGGATAAGTTAATGCCAATTGAAACCCGTGGCTCCTGAGGTTACATTCTCTCATATTGAGGCACATTCCTAATTGTGTCATTAAGTCATTATCTCTAATGATATTAAACATCAAAAGGAGGTCTCCCCTAGTTCTTCTCATTTCCAGTGAATACAAGTTTAATTCCTTCATTCTAGCCTGACAATCTCTGTTTTGTAAACCATCGATCATCTTGGTAACCCTTTGCTGAACCCCCTTCAGTACATTGATATCACGTCTAAGATTTGGGCTCCATAATGGTGAACAATAGTCCAAGTGTGGTCGCACATATGCTATATATAGTGGGAGTATACATGCCCTATTTCTGGTAACAGATGATCTTTTTATACACCCTATTATTTTATTTGCCTTTTTTTTATATGATTACAGTGTGATGTAAATGTGAACTCTGACTTTATAATAATACCTAGGTCTTTCTCCTCTTTACCTGATACTAATATAGAACCATTTAACATAAACTGTACACCTGGATTCTTTTCTCCTAGATGCATAATAACTGTTTTATCGACATTAAAATCCATATTGTTTTGTTTGGCCCAAATTTCTAGGAGTTTAAGGTCTTTGGCAGCATCTGTTATTTCATCCAATATTCCCACTTTAAGTGCAATTTTAGTGTCATCTGCAAATTTGATAGCCTTGTTCTTGAGATTTTTAGTCATATCTGACATAAAAATATTAAACAAAAGGGGTCCAAGGACAGATCCCTGCTGAACCCCACTAATCACTGCACCCATGGTTGAGGTATACCCTCTACTACTTGTGTACGATTTGTCAGCCACTCATTTACCCAATTTATTAAAAGAGAATGAATCCCACACAATATCATTTTATTTATCAGTGTTGAGTGAGGAACTTTATCAAAGGCCTTACATAGATCCAGGTATACTATATCCACTGGTAATTTATCATGAAGCAAACTGCTAATTTTTTCATAAAATACCAAATTACTAGTCAGACAAGATCTGCTTTTTTTGAAGCCATGTTGGTCAAGATCAACAAGTTGTTTCATAACTAGATCCTCTTCCAATCTAGTTTTTAGAATGCTTTCAAATATTTTACCCAGTATGCTTGTCAGGCTAATCGGTCTATAGTTTGATATTTTACTTTTATCTCCTGTTTTGTGAATCGGTGTTACTAGTGCTGTCTTCCAGTCACAAGGTACTAGTCCAGTTTTTAATGACATGTTAAACAATTTGTATAATGGATCAATTAACCATTGTGCGATACCTTTTATCATTCATGGATGGAGATTATCTGGGCCTGGGGATTTGTTTGTTTTAATTGTGTCCAATTTATTTTTTATTTCTTGTTTAGTTATTTCTGGTATGGTATAATCAAGAGTATTTTTTGTAATGTCCACCAATGTTTTGGATTTATGGGAAAAATTAAAAACTGAACATAAGTATTTATTAAATTCCTGTGCCATTCCTAATGGGGTCTGGATTATATCATTATTTACAAGTAGTGGACCAATAGTTATGGTAGATTGTTTTTTTATTATTTATGTAAGAGTAGAAACCTTTACCACCATCATTTAAATGTGCTAACTTATATTCCAGTTTTTTTTCATTTTTAATTGCTAGTTTGCATTTCTTTAATATTTCCCTATATTTTTTTTTTGTTATATTCATTATTATATCTTGATGCTGCTCTATAAGCTCTTCTTTTTTTTTTAATTAGTTGTAGAATACTCAGGGTAACCCATAGTGGCAGCTTTCCTCTATTGTTATATCCAATTTTATCTGGGACATATTTTTGTTTTAAGGTTAATATTTTTTTGGTTAATGATTGCCAAAGTTCATCAGGAGACGTAGTAGCAATATCCTATTTCCATAATGTTAATTCTTTATTAATGAGTCTAAAGTTAGCCTTACCATAATTTTTAAAGATTATTTTACCAAAATTTCTATCTAAATTTATTTTTGTTTTGAAAGTAATTATACAATGGTCACTGTTTTGAAGTGGTTCGCGAACTACAATATTATGAATTTGTTGAGGTATATCTGTTAATATCAAATCTAAAATATAATTTTTTCTTGTTGGAGTCTGAATAAGTTGGACTAAGTCATGAGATTCACAAAAATCCAAAAAATGTTTTTCCATTTTATTGTTTGTTAAATAATTTACCCAATCAATTCCCGGATAGTTAAAGTCACCCAATAGAATTATATCAGATCTATTCATTCTTAACTCTAGATTATTTAAGCATTTGTAATGTTCAGATATATCAATGTTAGGTGGTCTATAACATAATCCCACTGTGAGTTTAACTTGAGTATCTCTTATTATTTCAATCCACAATGTTTCACTGGATAATTCACTTTCATTGATATTTATAGATCTATATTCTATATTAATTTTAACAAGGAAGGCTACTCCTCCGCCTTTTTTCATTAATCTATTTTTATACATTGTACTGTAACCAGGTATATTTAAATTCCAACTAGTTTGGTCTCCCCACCAAGTTTCAGTAATAGCTGCTATATCAATGTTATCCCTATGAAGTAATATCTCTAGTTCATCCAATTTGGTTAAATAAAGGCTTCTTGCATTTGTAAGTAAAAAGGTCAACCCATATTTATTTTGTTTGATAGGATGTTTTATGCATTTTCTAATCAGCTCCCTTTGCCCCCTAGTATTTAGTTTTTTATTTGTGTTGAATTTTTATTTATTTTGTTGTACATAATGTACCCCAGTACTTGTGTGCCTTGAGGTTGTCAACCCTAATGCTGACCCCACACCCTGAGCCTGTAGCTTCCTGTATGAAGCAGCAGGTACAGGTCAAAGGCATGCCTCATAGTGATACAGTCTTAAAAGTTAGAGAATGATCTGTCACCACATGTTGTTAATAGATACTGCGAGACCTGCATGAAGAGAAGATAATGTCTGAACTTGTTTGGTCAGATAGGAGGGTGACCAGTAGGTTGACAACCCCAAGGAAGACCATACCACTGACTCACCAAGACTCTAGAGACCCAAAACCCTAAGGCTTTTTTCCTTTTGCTGTGGGGGGTGGGGTGGAGGTGGGGAGTTAGGACTGAAAACCTTCACACAATATTTCACTAATTTTGTTGGTTTAACCTCAACCCTAACTGGTGAATTAATGCAGATTTTTGCAAAGAATTTCCTTTCTTTTTGAGATGGTAGAAATGTATCCTCATTCACACAAATCCCTTCAGGAATTGCGTGAAGACATCTATCTGGCTGCGGAAGCGCAGGGCTCTCCAGGCACTGCACTTCCATGCTTCCATAGAGGTAGATGTGCAAGGCCCGGGCCCTGCACCTCATGTTAAGTCTAGCAGGCTGCACAAGCACACTGAGACACTAATCTTATTTTGTGAGGGCTCACAAATGAAGATCGAAGTGTAAGAATAGAATACTCTGGGAAAAACTAAGTCCAAAATGTTATTTCATGAGGCCACCTTCTGGTTTCATGACAATTTTGTGAGCTGACAAAAGAAAATGGCATCTCAAGAAATAAGACTGTAGAAAATATAAGTCCAAAATGTTGTTTCCTGACAAGGCATTCTCTTTCATTAGACATTCGTTAGCTCATCAAAGAAGATTCCTTCTCATGAAAGAAGAATGTGGAAAAGAACAAATTCCAGAATCCTCTTTCATGAGAAGGCATCCTGGGAGTTTTATGAATTCATAAAAGAAGATGCTTACTGATGAAAAAAAAAGGGAAGTGAAACCAAGTCCAAAATCCTGTTTCATGAGAAGGTATCCTCTTTCATGACATTTTCGTGAGCTCACAAAAGAAGATACTTTTTCACGAAAAAATAATGTGGAGAAAACTATGTCCTAAATCCTCTTTTGTGAGAAGGCATCCTGTTTTGTAAGATTTTCCTGAGTTCACTAAAGAAGATGCCTTTTCATGAAAGAAGAATGTGGAAAAACTACAGTAAATCCAAACTCCTGTTTCGTGAGATGGTATTCCTGTTTCATATGACATATTCCTGTTTCATAAGCCTCATGAAAGAAGAAAATCAGCTCACAAATTAAGACTTGGTAAGGATTTTTGGGATAGCCACAAAACACATCTTGGGGTAATTAAAAAAAAAAAAACTAAGTCCAGAATCAAGCTAAATGGTTCCCATTTAGGTATATTCATGTCATTGTGTGTCTGCAGGGCATATTTTCTAGGGTTTTGAAAATCTGAAAAAAAACAAAGATGGCAGCCATACAAAAAAATATTTTTTTACTGACGAAAGAGGATTTCCACCTCAAAAAACAGGAATCCTCTTTCATATGGCCAAATTATTCTTTCATATGAAACATCTATCCAAAAGGCCCTACTAAGCATGTTCAGAACCAAAATCTCAAATTCTTATAACTTGGGAATGGGTTAATATTTTTTCACAAAATCAATGGATGGCACCATTCTAGGGCAAGCCATTTCTACCCTGAAGATTTTACAACAAAATTCTGAACTATCTGGGCTGTAGGTGACCACAAAAAAACAGAAGAAAAATCTGATGTTTCCTCAAATTTCACTATCCTGATTTCAGAATCTGCACAACCAGAACAAACCTTTCCAAATTAAGAGAATGTGCCACACAGACTGTGCATGAAAAATTTCGTGTAACTCTGTTGAACAGGGCTGAACCCTATTAAGGTACAAAGTTAGGGGTTTGAAATTAAACAGCCTACTCAACCCTAACTATAGTGGTGCTACCGCACCATTATAAGGTACCACATAGTTATTTTTAAACTCTTGCACCTACTAGGAATCATACTCCTACTGTACCTACAGGCATTGAGGGGTTTGTCCCCCGTTCATCTGTTTCTAGCTGTTTGCCTTCCCTCCATCTTTGGTTTGACACCAGTAATCATCTTTCTGACCAGTTTTTTTATCTCCTTGTCACAACTCCATCCCCACACACACCATTGCCATGCTGTGCTCCCTGTCAGCCAGGATATCACCATAACACCCATGCACACACTGTTCTTGGTCTTCAGACTGAACACATCAAACACAGCTCAAAGTTAACTAGCACTATTAGCCAGCCCAGTCCATGACACAGCCTTCTAGACTAAGTCCTCTTAAAACATTTAAAGCAGCAGCACATGACAGTGGTGACATTTTTGACCTATTCTTTAGTATTCTATTTTAGATTGCCCCTTATTTCTTGACCTGTATGATGCCTTCCTTCCCATTTTGAGTCTGCTATTGCACTTTTATTTTACAGTTAAAATAATAGGAGGGATCCTTTTAATGTGGTTCAGACCAGGCTTTCATCAGTATTCTCTGTTGTTTTTGTACACCTGTTGTCCCATAAGGTTAGAGAGCAGTGTCTGTCACAGCTAGTTCATTATAGTCACAAGCAAATTGACCATAAACAAAGGGCGTTCAAACACAAATGAAAATACTGATGAAAATGGGTTTGAGCCATATTAAAAGGTATGCTCCTTTTATTATTTCAATTGTACTTACAAAGTGCTAAATCAGACATACAATAGGAAAAAATAGGTATCACACAAGTAAGGAGGTAAGGGGCAATCTAAAATAGAGTAAAAAAGTATGGGTCAAAATTTTCACCATTATCATGCACTGTTGCTTTAAATTAGTACTTTCTCAGAACTCTGTGGCCAGCCCGCCCTCACTGTTTGAAGATGACACTGTAACATGATAGATTGATATGAGCTCTGCTTATCACTTACTCCTTGCCTGACTGCTCTCTGTCCATTGGCAATGCACATCTCTTTGATTCCACTCTGTGGGCAACTCCCACTCCCTGTCTTAAAACTGAAGCAGCAAATAGACAGTAGACCTCCTCAGCTTTGTTTACTAGAATGGAACCAAAATATAACAATTGCCACCTCATCACTTTGCACAGCTGCAGTGCTGACTCATGATTTTGCTCACTGCTGCTAAAGCTAATTGTACACCTCACAGAGTAGTATAGGGGATGGTGCACACAGATTTAAAGCTCAGACAGTAACTACTACTGCCTCTTCGCACCCTACACCAAACGGGTGGTCAATGGTCCCTACACACCCTCGATCACCCAAGATCTACTCAACCTCATGTGAACCTGTGACAATCTCTGGCACAAGGCCTTTGTGTAGGGACTACCAGGACTACACGCTGACAGGCAGCACCACATGGCTGCCAGAAATCATTGCGCTTGGGAAATCCAACAGGCCAAGGCTGCCCATTTCAAAACCAGGCTCTCATCCTCATGGGGCTCGAGGCAGAAGTTCTGGGACATCAAGGAACTGAATGGGAAATCTGTGTTCCCCCTCAACACCTACTCAACCTCATGTGAACCCGTGACAATCTCTGGCACAGAGCCATCGCATCGGGACTACCAGGACTACCTACTGACAGGCAGGGCTACAGGCTGCCAGAAATCATTGCACTTGGGAAATCTGACAGACCAAGGCTGCCCATTTCATAACCAGGCTGTCATCCTCATGGGGCTTGAGGTGGAAGTTCTGGGACAACATCAAGGAACTGAATGGGAAATCTGTGCCCCCCCCACACACACACACTGCTTAGTGTTAATGAAGCCCTTATCTAGGACCCTACGCTCATTGCTAACTCTCTCAATACCACCTTCTCTGACCTGAGCAGTGTTCTTCTCCCAGGCTTGTTCAACAACTCCTCTGCTACATCTCCTTCCCCACTCCTACAGGGACCCCACTTTTTCATTTTAGGGCAA
Organism: Neoceratodus forsteri; assembly: GCA_016271365.2. NCBI lineage: Eukaryota > Metazoa > Chordata > Ceratodontiformes > Ceratodontidae > Neoceratodus > Neoceratodus forsteri. Next base: position 303,610,884 of record CM028135.1, read on the forward strand.
TCTCCCCTAGTGAAGCCAAATCCTACCTAACCAGGGTGCTGGGGAAATCAAGATTGATGTAGTCCTCCACCCTCTCACCAAAATTCTCAACCTGTCCCTGTGCCTGGGTCAGTTCCCCTCACAGTGGAAGTCTGTGGTAGTCACTCCCATTCTGAAGAGAGGTGACAGAACATCCCCTGGTAATTATTGCCCCATCTCCATCCTCCCCCTATCACTAAGGCCATTTAAAAAATAGTCTCAGGACAACTTTCAGAATATCTCTCTAAATACAACTTACTTTGTCAGGAACAATACAGATTCAGAAAGGGCCATAGCACCACCACAGCCCTTCTGAAATACACAGACTATGTCCATAAAGCTCTAGACCATGGACACTTAGTTGGGTCTGTTTACATAGACCTAATAAAAGCATTCAATACAGTCAATCATGCCTTCCTGGTTGAGTCCCTACCATCCTTGGGTCTGTCCAAGGATGCCACCTCCTGGTTTGCCAGCTATCTGAGTGGAAGGTCACAACAAGTAAAAATCAATACCATCCTATCCTCCAGTCTTCCTGTCCAGTCCAGGGTACCCCAGGGTTTTATCCTGAGGCCCCTCCTTTTTAGTCTATTTCTAAATACCATCCCCAAGACCTGCTCCGGTCAGATGCTCCTTTATGCAGATGATGCTATTATCTTCAGTGGCCATCCTGATCACTCCCTACTTCAACAAGACCTACAAAGATTATTCTCGGAATCTGAAATCTGGTTTGCCACTCTCAAACTTGTTCTAAACTACAAAAAAAAAACAATGATAATGATTTTCTCACATCACCAAAGTAAGCACAGGATGTACCTGTAAATGTTTTAAATTGTTAGCTCTCCCCCCGGAAAAAGACAACAGTTTTAAATACCTCAGTGTCACTCTTGACTCCTCCCTCTCTTACCAAGATCATATTAACCCAGTCAGCACTGCCATAAATGTCAGAATTTGGTCTGTTATACAGACACAGATGCTGTATGCCCCCTGATGCTCTCTGTCTAGCCATAACAAACTCTGTACTATCCATAGTCGGCTACAGGATTGTTTTCTATTGGCCAGCTGGTAACACAGCTCTCCATAGGATCTAGGTTGCCATGAATAAAGCCTGTCATCTTGTGGCTGGGTGTGACAGGTGCACTCACACCTGCGACCTCTACTGACTGCCTAGCTGGCTCAACTTTGATTGCAGGCTCAGATATCAAACAAGTCTTCTAGCCAAGAAAATCACCTCAGGGCTCACTCCTCCAGGGCTCCAACACCTTATTACTCCTGCCCCTATAATTCAAGCAACCAGAAGCTCCACTAAAGCATCCCTCCTTGTTCCCCACTGTAGGATGTCCCTGGGGCAGAGCGCATTTATGTACAGGGCTCCACTCTGGTTGAATGCCCTTCAAGCCTGTATTTCATCTGAAGTGAAACTTGGCCCTTTCAAAGCAAATCTCAGGGAGCAGCTCCTTTCCTCCAGTCAATGTGACTGCTTCTAGCCCTCCCACCCCTCCTGTCCAGGTTTTAACAAGGTCTTCTCTGATTGCATCAGCCCCACCCATCTCACTCTGCATCCTGCACCTACCCACGCCCCCTCCCTCTACTCTTATAGTCAGTGTATTGCCAAATACTGTTGTTCTGAAAGTTTTGTTCTGGGTCTTGCATGGCCTGATTTTCCTTAAATACTTGTGTAGAATGTACTATTTGTTTAATCTGTACTGACTGTCTCACTGTGTGTGTGTCAATAAGTTATGGTTTGTCAATACACTGTATTATTTGAATCCTCCTTATTATATATATGCATACGAACATACGAATATGCCAGCAGAAACCGACCACCTGGTCTATCTAAGTCTGCTCGAGTGTGCAGCCAATACCCCTAGTTTGCAGCTGCCCCAACCCCCTCCCCTTTGTCATCCCACTGCCACCCCCACCTCCCCACCCTCACTCTCTCCTGTTCCCTGCCCCATGCCCTTTTGAAGCTGTTCACAGATTTACATATCACCCATTCTGGTAGGGCATTCCAATTTTGATACCACCCTCTCTGTGAAATAGTGTCTCTTCATTTCCTGCTTAAATCTCCCCCCTCTATTCTTAGCCCATGCCCCTGGTGACCCTTCCCCTCCTTAACTTAAAGACCCCATCTTCTCCATCCTTATTGATTCCCATCAGATACTTGAATGTCTCTATCATGTCCCCCCGTCCCTTCTATCCTCCAGGGGTGTGCATATTCAGGTCTCCCAGCCTGCTGTCATAGTCTTTCCCCTCCATTCCACATATCATCTTTGTTGCCCTCCTCTGCACCCCTTCAATAGCCTGATGTCATGCTTTAGGTGTGGCCTCCAAAACTGCACACAATACTCTAAGTGTGGCCTTACCAGAGACCTGTAGAGGGGCAAGATCGCCTCTCTTCGCCTGGATGAAAACCCCCTCAATATGCACCCCAGCATTTTGTTCACTTTTGCAGCCACTGTCCTGCACTGGGCAGTGTTGTTCATGATCCCTGTTATCATTAACCCTAGGTCCTTCTCCTCCTCAGTGATCCCCAGCTTAACCCCCCCCCAGCCAGTATTCTCTCCTTGGGTTCTTCACCCCAAAGTGCATAACCTAACACTTCTTTGCATTGAACCCCAGCTGCCACCTCTCTGACCACTCCTTTAGCTTGCATAGATCCCCCAACAGCTGCTTCCATCCCTCCTCTCCATCCGCCACTGCTCCAATTTTGGTGTCATCAGTGAACACACTTACCTTGCTCACCACCCTATGAGCAATGTCTGATATGAAGAGCCCAAACAATACTGGCCCCAACACAGAGCCCTGTAGCACCCCACTCATCACCAGCCTTGGAGTTGAGTGCTCCCCTCTCACCACCACCCGTTGCAGCCTGCCACTCAGCCAGCTTGTAATCCAGTTCATCATTTTTGGCCCATCCCTACCCCTACTCCAGTTAGCTTCTCCTTAAGCCACCCATGAAGCACTGAATTGAAGGCCTTGCTGAAGTCCAAGTAAAGAACATCCACTGCATGACCCTTATCCAACTCACCCTTAATTGTCTTGCACGTCTCTGATATGGAACCTTTGTAAAGGAGTCTCTAACTCAAAGGTTTGTAATTCTGATACTTTCAATAAATAAATAAAGTGACCCTTCCCAAGGTCAGAGATAGAATTGTAGCCTATTATAACCCTGCAGTACCCCTGACCAACTAAACAGGTAAATTGTGCAGAATGGAAGCCATGCTCAGATAGGATACCTCATAAAACAAGGCTCCTACACAGTGGCATCTTTGGTGTGATAGTAAATCTGACCCTGCAAACATTGTCTGGTTTCAGGGTAACACATTTGACAGTGAGTGTGATGTGCTCAGAGCAGGTCAGGGAGGGATCTAGGTTAACACTCATATACTTAAATAATGAGACTTACTCCAGAGGGGTCACATCTGATGCAAATACTGTATCAAAGGGACAGGGGACTCCATATCAGCCAGCAATGCCTGTGCTACACTTCTGCTGTGTTTGCTCTTGTGCTAGCACCACTACACTGCCATCAAGTTATTCAGATGAATTGCAGTGGCGCTAACACCTTTGAATATTGTGCCTCAGTGCAGTGCACACATACAGTGCAAATGTACGGCACTGGCACAATGCATCATAGCACAAGTGCAGCACAAGGCACATGCGCAACACTTAATATGGCACTTTACACAGATGCAGTACAAGGTGAGGTGGGGTGTGGGGGCAGAAAGGACACCACTGGAAGACACACAACACAACATAAAAGGTTTCAAAAGTTTTTATTAAATAACAAGTGGCAATGGCACAGAGAATAAATAAAAAAAGGAAAGACAAAAAGGGCACCCATCTATCACATAGAAATAAAAAACGGGCACCCATTACACAAAAAAATTAAAAAGGCACCCACCCATTACACAAGAAATAAAAAAAGGGCACCCACCTGGAACATATAAACAAAAAAATGGCACCATGCCGTGACCAGTTCAGTGTCCAAATCCACTTGAGATGCTGCAGGTGTTGACGGTGGTGGTGTGCTTGATGAAGCTGACAGTTTATTGCTGTTGGCAGGCCCTCAGTAGCATGGTTACAGACCCCCACCCACTGTACAAGCAGCCACAGCAGGAGGACCTGTCAACAAAGAAGGTTATCCCTGCCCTCTCCGAGGATGGCATGCTCACAACCCCTACTGATGCCTGCATCCCTCCATCACCTATTGAAAGAAATACACTTAACTCAGCCAACTGTACACACAGGATGAGGGACACAGGAGTGGTAGAATATGCATAACAGATGTACAGCCAGACAACACATGGGCCAACATGCCACACACAGGTGGACAGAGTGATACAGCTGCTATGGAATCTGCGTGGCATACCAGAGACAGCAGTGTGGACCCAAACCCAAATAGCAGAGGACTGTACATACAATGTGATTATACTGTGCTGCATCAGAGCATGACCAAGCAAAGCAAGGGACACACAACACTGTCAGGCATGCCAGATGTGAAAATGCTGCACATGTAACATCAGCTCCAAGCAGAGTACCAATATCCTGTATAGATAGGACTGTTATGCAACACTTGTGCAGCAGGCAGGGTAAAACATGAGTGCAGCAGAGCTGTATGCATGTGGGCACCTGACACACTGTACTGTGGTCAACACAACACCCGTGTGAGATGCAGGGCTTAATGGAGGCACCCTCCATCCCAGCAGATGCTAGTCCCAACCTAAGTAGAAGGTTTCCTCTCATACACTGACCCTGCAAAGACCCAGTTGTGTTGTAATGTATGCATGGCTCCACTCATGTACTGTGGAATGATTACACTCTGGACATCACTGCCTTAGTTAGACACTACTGACTATGCATCACAATGTTGAGCAAATCTGGTAAAATACATTCAACATTCATTAATTACTAAACCTGCCATTGACTCCATGCCACATAAGGCAATCTCTGATGAGATGTAACGGTGTGACATACAGTGTATTCGGCACTGGAGATGATGCCAATGTGGGCAGACTGCCATGGACACTGTATGCCTCACACAGCATGTCAAAGGGGTGTACTGGTACAACAGTGGTCAGTGTCTGTCTCCGACAGACAGATAAGCACACCTAGGCCTGACCATGTGGAACAATAGACCCAACTAACAATGACAGGTGTTCCACCTGGGGCCGTAAGCATTACTGCCAACACCCTGGTGTACCAGATCTGTGGCACAGGGGACATGCTACCATACAGTGTAATGCATGCCAAGGCACAGTGCATACACAGGGCAGCATGCCTGTCACAATGATGATTGAAGCAGTAGACAGCACTTGCTGTGACACACCACAATGTTAGTGGTGGGATAATGCCCCAAGGGCCCAAAAGCAATGCCACAGTGTAACATCATAGCACACATGCTGTTTCAGCATCATGACATCGATAATGACGTGTGATGTCATATCTGCACTGCATGGGGATGTAGTGCTAGCACTGTAGCAACACTAGCAGTAGTGCAAAGTTCATAGCACTCAGGGTAAGCCTGCAATTTTCAAACAGTGTATGCACATGAGCTAATTTCGCAGTCAGTGCCCAAATCCACATTTGTATGTTTCTGGAATGAATTTGCTCATTTACATGACTAACTGCATCTAGAGGATATAAAAAGAGCAAAGGTTCACCACAAAGATTCCAAAGAGGTACTGCAGGCAGAAAGAGATAAGTGAATTGTGGAATGGCCTACAGTATGGACATGGGTGATAACAGCACTGTGTTTATGCTATATCAGGACTAGTCTATTACTGTATCTTCACATGGCCAAGGTGGTATTAGGCAGGCAGCCAGCTGTATGTTGGACCAGACCATGCCAGCATGCCTATGTATCTTGGCCAGGGGGCACTGGGGCCTGCACACCACTGTACCTTTTCTCTGTGGTCTGCTGTGTATATACAATGCTCAGTGCTGTTTGTTCTCCCCATTTCCAACAGGCAGCATGGTGGACAAAGAACACCAGAGGAAGTACAAATTCTCAGAGTAAGGGTGTTTTGCAGGTCCAGGCCTATGTGGTCAATGAGAATGTGGTCAGCAAAAGGAGGGGGACCAGTGCCAAAATCAGAAAGGCCTGGGCCTAGATCACACAGGTCATCAGTGCAGCGGATAGAAGAGGCTGGACACTGGAGGAGGCAAAAAAGTGGGCCACGGACCTGAACAGAAGCACCAAAGACATGATAGCCCAGACCCAGGCAAACCACCAGGCCACAGGCAGTTATCCCAGCACTGTGATGCCCCTAGCCCCTGAGGAAGCGGTGATGACTGGAACCATGTGCCAAGTGGAGCTGACAGGTGTCCTGGGAAGTGGCTTTGAAAGTTATCCTGGACCGACACAAACAAGAGCTCCTCTATCCCTACCACCCCCTCCACCCACTCTGCTCCACCAGTGAGGAATTGCTGGAGATTCCCAGGGTTCAACTTAAGACCTCAGGGGCTCGTTCTTACGCTTTTATGGCCCCTACCCAGTGGAATTCTCTACCTCACCGGATTAGAGTGCCTGACCATTGACAGCTTTAAATCTGCTCTAAAGACATACTGGTTCAAATTAGCTTTTCCTGAATTTGATTGAATTTGCTGTCTGGTTTTATAATTGCTAAATTTTGACTACAGTTTTAATTGTATTATATTGTTTTTATGTATTGTTTTTGTGCAAGTGCTTTGATCATTTGGAATTGTGCTTTTTTGTAAATAAAAAGTGATTGATTGTTTGATGTGAATGACCACGTTAGCCCCATCCCATTGGACTTGTGTTATTACATATACTAGTGGTGTTGAGATTTGCATGCCAGTGAAGGAGAGCCATGTTGATGTGGGCCATGGCAGGATAAGCAAAGTGGACAAGCATAAGATGCACTGCACAGATTTTTGTTCTGTGTGCACATTCTACTGTAGCCCTAATCATGCATCCCACATGGGCTGTAACATCACTGCTGCATGCCCTGTCTGTAATGGTGTACTTATTGGCAGAGGTGGAATGGCCCACTAGGATGGCTTGACATTTCCAAGTGTCCCCCCTTGGTTTCCTGGCCAACCTTCTACACTCTACAGCTCCCTACGTTTCCAATCTATTATCTAATTAAATAGAGTTGTTGTGCACTGCAGGTATATGTAAGAAGCACTCTCATGTTGTTTTTCATTGTTAGCCCCTGTATCTGCTTTCTAGGTGGGCCCCAGTACCCTAGTTTGATCCTGTCTGTTGGATGTGTTTCACAATGGGTGTAGGCTGCATGGTGTTATCCAGGTATCCTGGTGGTGCAGATGTCAGTGGGATAGTCAGCTACTATGCCACATGTGTAGCACTTACCATTGTTGTATCTTAATCTCCTCTAAACTGTATTGTAGTACTTTACAATTGTTTGCCTATTGGTAGCTAATTGTTGTTACTATCTGACGTATTATCTGATTTCCCCTTCCCCAAGGACGGATCTAAAAACTAGCAATTTTTGATCAGTATGTCTTCTGGGTGAAACATTTCAATAAATAAATGCGTGTCATATACTATGTGATCACCAGTGATGGGGTGTGTGCACTATGCACAGCACTGGGGGCAGACAGGCAGTGCACTGCATGGGTGGCATGTGCTGTGATACACAGTACACTGGGCCTGCATGCCACCATGGCCAGCACACAGGTGTGTGCATTAATCTGCAATATTGCTCTTTTCTCATCTCTCAATGGCCCAGTCCATGCTGGTGGACACCATTGCCAAGGATGCTCCAGGCCCATCACAGTGGCTGCTGCCCCTGAGACCCACCCATGCAGAAGCCAACAGAGACTCCAACAGCAAGGATGATGATGGCGACACATCTGTGGAGGAGTGGACGAGAGACAGATCCAGCTCAGACTGTAAGGAGTTGCCCATTTCTGCTGGCCCCCCTACTGATGGGCTCCAGCCACCCTGATCCAGTCACAACCTGCCAGCCCAGAACCCTACCCCTGCATGGCCACAGTTCTGCTTTCCTAGGCTAATCCCACCAGTCCAGCCACTGATGGGCCACCCAGGACCCAGCTACACAGTGCAGCACCAACCATGGTGCAACGCAGACCACACAATAGGTCAGGGTGCAATCTAAACTTGTCCTATGAGACAGTCCACATTGGCAGCAGAAGGCAGCCAACAGGCAGCTGCTGCAGTGTGCCATGGGGGCCTATTAGTGACTGCAGGCCAAAATCAGCCACATGCAGCAAATGCTGTAGAACCATGGGCAGCATGCGGAGAACATGGCGGCCTTGGTTGGACTGCAGTGATCCATGGATGCTGGCTTCAGGAGACTGGAACAGTCCCTTGTAGTTGAGGTGTCCTCCACCATGCTGGAGGCTGCAGCCATGTTATCCAGCACCACGGGTGCCAGCCACAGCACTGACCATTCCAGTGAGGGGAGTATCATCCCATGGCAGATACCTCAGTATCAGACCACCCCCTGCAGTGCAGGCAAAAAAACACCAGCACACCCAGGACGCCTTGCATGCTGGCACATAGTGGCATGATGTGAGTCACTCCTGGCCATGGCCAACTCCTGGTAGGGGTCAGTACACCATGGGGCTTTGGCTGTGGATGGCTCACACCATCCCCACACCTGCCACCACTGAGTGGATGATGTCCCCCCCAGTACCCTCTCATATACAGTCCATGCTCCATGCCCATGTCTGTGGTAGTAGTATGGGTTGTACCTAGGCTGCCTGTGTCCCCTGACTCCTACCCTAAATGTGCCACCTCATGCCCCCACTCACAATAACAGTGCCCCCCAAGATGGCTTTTAATTTCTTCCATCCCACTTCTTAAACCCCCGCCTAGATGGCCTGTTATTTTTTCAGCCCCTTTATAACCCCTGGCAGGATTCCTTGGTATTTGTTTTCAGCTCCTTTGCAAACTCCCTGCCTGGTTAGTTTGTCAATTTTTCATCCCCTTTATACCCCGCTGCCTGGATGGCTTTGTATTTGCTTTTATCCCCCAGTGACCCCCAACCTGGTTGGTATGTTATTTATCTTCACCCTACCACCCTCTACTGGTTGGCATGTCATTTAATTACACTCCCCTTTGTACCTCCCCACCCCCACCTGGATGGCTTGCTCTTTCTTTACAACCCCCTTATTACACCTCTCGCTGGATGGCTTTTTTGGTTTCAGCCCCTTTGTGAACCCCCTTCTGGCTGGTTAGCATGTTTTTTATTTTCATCCCCCTTCCATCCCACCTGGATGGCTTGTTATTTCTTTCCACCCCCCACCACACACACATGCCTTGATGGTCTTATATTTCTGTTACTCCCTGTTTTGTCTTGCACTTACCTTATGATTTTGGAATACATATTGTTAAAACATTACTGTCTCCTGTATGCTCTATTCTGACTCTCTGAATCTGAATAAGTCTGTGATAAGAAGGTATCAATACTCCCTGGACCTCATAGCTATCCTGGGGTCATGCCTATTACACTGCTCCTGCATCCACTGGTTTGCTGGTTCTACATCTGCTGCTGTGTTTCACTTTGGGGCCAGCAGGCATATCCCATGGGTGAGTGCCATGTTATATAGTATACAACAGGCAGGGAATATGGCACAAACCTTCAGAGGTTTGTATTGTAGGACAACACTGGAATGATCAAGGCAAATGAACCACATCTTGAGCACACCAAAGACCTGCTTAGTGGCACTGCATGTTGTGAAGTGTGCCACATTGTACCTGTTCTCTGCAACAGATGTATGGTGTAGAACAGGTATTAGGAGCCAGGGATGCAGGGGATATGCACTATCCCCTGTGTAGGTAAAAGGAATTGGATAGTGACATCAGTGGCAGCTATGGGGAGAGGCCTTGAGTGCATACCAATGAGGTGCCCACTAGGTACATCATCACCTTCACACCTCTAGCACAGGATGGAATTACACCATATGAAGGCATCGTGGGCGCTGCTCGGGTCCTGTGTCAGGACACTAATGATGAGCCCTGTTGCATTGCACACCACTTGTCAGCTGATGGAGTGGAAGCCCTTTCTGTTCATATAGGCCTCCACCTCATCTCCTGTGGGTATGTGGATGGCAACATGGGTGCAGTCAATGGCTCCCAGTATGACTGGTAGGTGCACAACCTGATAGAACAGAAGCGTGATTGCTGTTTGCTCTGCTGGTGTGTTGGGGAATACAATGAACTCCCCAGCATGAGCCAACAGGGCATCTAGGAACTGGACCAACAGGTGCGAGGTGGCAGACTGTGTGATATCAGTGGTGTCTCTCATTGGTATCTGGAATGTTCCTGTCACCTTGTGCTCTACAAACATTGTATGGTTGTGGTGGCTGTCTGTATGGAATTGGTCATGCAAAAGTTCACAAAGTTGTATGAGCATGGGCCTGTTGAGCCATTGCCAACCTATGATTTGTTCATCACTGAGGACTTTGAATGTAACTCATGAACGGTACTGTATGTTTGCAGCATAGCACCTACAGGGCCTGCACCAGGGCCCAGTGGTGGGGGGCATTGGTCTGTTCCTCCTCCTCCTCCATACATTAGGTACACAATACGTGCCATTTTGTTTTCTGTTGTCTGTGTGTGCTCTAGTGCCTTGCCTCCCTTCTGGGGTTTACCTCAGGTTAAGACTTGCTTTTTATAGTCCTTAACTTGCACTATGCTACAGTAAGAAACATGAAATGCAGCTAGCGCAATGCTAAACCACTGAATATCATGCTGCACTGAATATTAATGTCACCACCCCCTTTTTCAGTGATGATTGCATTAATTTTGCACTTTGGTACTAGCAGTTCTAACTGGCACAGCACAAATGGCTGAATATGGCATTCAGGTGCAATCTGCAAATTGTGCCAGTGCAATCTGGTTGTGCCAGCTGCAAACCATTTGAATATGGGGACCATAAGATGCAATTAGTTTACAAAGTTTGGTTATAGGCATGGCTTTGACTTTTTTCATTAAATGAGAGCCAGTTTTTTAGCAATCACTTTTCAGATTTTTTGCCTTATCCCTCGGATACTGTACATCACAGCCACATAGAAACAAATCCAGTCTTGACTCATATGTCATTGGTAGGCAGCCCTCAGGGAGTGAAGGGAATCTGGTGGTATGAAAATGTTTTAAGGGACTTTAGTAGCGTCTGAATGTTGCAGGAGGGTAGGGTACAGCACAATGAGATCCAGATATTCACAGATGCACTGGGAAGCACCAGATACCGGGTGTACTTAAATGGCAAATCAGGCTAGAAGGAGAGCACTACTAGTCTCCCGAAGATGCTATGGTTAAAGCAGTAATGACCAAATAACAGAAAAGTACATGCATCAGGCTTAGCAGAAGTGAATTTATTAATTATTTGGCTACATATAACACTCTTCCAAGTTGACACCCATACATTTCACCTTGCTGCAGAGTCCCCTTCAAGTGTCTGCAGCATGGTGATACATAGGGGTGTCAGCCTGGTTGTTGCTATGTTAAGTATAACTGTATAATTAATAAATTCACTTCTGCTGAGCATGACGTGTTTTTTTTTTTGTTTTGCTTTTCACTTAATGGTATGCCACTCTAACAGTGACATTTCTATAGTGACATGCATCGATATCGACTACAGCACCATGCCACCATAGAAGTGCCACTGGAAGGTGCAGCCATCTCCCCCAACTTGCACCTCCTCCCCAGACTAACTCCAACCTGGAGTTAGAATCCATTGTTTGGGGGTGTGGGCAAAGCCCTACATGGGGGGTTCAGGAGACAAAGCCCCTCACTGTAAAAAATGATCCCAAGCAGTGCGGCTCCATGCCAACTGCAACTTGAGGTCAACATGCAGCCCATCGCTGTAATGCAGGTCATGATCTTTTTTGTCGCACCAGCATATAATGCAGCAATATTTCTTAGTCACTATGTCGTTTTTTCAGCAAGAACATTTTCCTTGCAAAAAGATCAGCATACCCATTTTTCTTCTCATTTTATTTCATTCCTGAAAGAAGCTGAAGGATTGTGAGTGTTTTAAAAGTTCACACTCCCATGCCAAGCGCTCCATGAAAAGAATTAAATATCTTGGTACAGTGTTGCACTGTTGGCCATCACAAGCATGTGGAAGCCTCATCCAACTACATCTGTAGTATGAATCTAGTATGTACATTCAGCAAGTAACCTCATCTGAAAAGATTTGTAAAAATTGCGAATGGTGTTGATCTTCTTTTTTTTTAATCTTAGTGTTTATTTAGTATTGTAAAAAGAGCAAAATACATCAGTGGGCAGTGCCTGCCCAAGAATCTGACATAACAATGAAACAATATAGCTCTGAACATATTATCCAATTCTACCCAAGAGTATAAAGAAGACAATTAAGTGCCCATCTTCTATAATTTAGGTAACTGAGGTTATGACTTTAAAATGATGACAATCTGCACACAGAATCGATGAGTTCTCTATAATTAGGATTGGAATAAACAGTAACATAAAAAAAGGTGAGAGGTAAAACATATAACTTAGGTTAGCGAATCAATGCCACAATTTCATTAGTCAACCATTCTTATAAATCCTAATATGACCAACATGGCAGTCAAGTCGTTAAGTGGGTGTCTCATATATTGAAGTCTAGTAACCCTAATAGTGAGCTAACCAATAAATGTTTAATTGGGCAGCCGGGTAAACTGGCAGCAGGGAGTGCACCATAGGTCACATTGTTGAAAATATCAAAATATATTTTATGAGTGAGGCTAATTTGATTGAAGTGAAAGCCACTAAAGCATGTGGGGGGTCTGGGAAAGAACATATCAGATTTGTTCAGCAATAAATCTTTGCCAGGGTCCCCAAATTTCCAGAAATTTAGAGAGAGTTAAATGGAGACTAGCAGTAAGTCGCTCCACATTTTCTACATTCGATAGTCCCTGTTTTCAAACTGAGATAGATGGAAAGTTAGTAGTAAGCCAATTTAAAGGGATGCAGTTCAATGCCACCAGCCTCATTATATGGAACAATTTAACATTGTAAGATGATTTCCACTGCATCTCTGGCAATCCCAACACCAAAAGGTGAAAAGAATTGTAGCCCTAAACTTGTTGAAAAAGTGAGTGACTCTGTTGCCAAAAGGAGGTCAGTTTGGGACAATCCCAAAAAATATGGAAATGGGTGCCCCTCCCACCACGCTGCCACCAGCTGTTGTCTAAGTAGTTGGGAGAGAAGTGCCTCATTACTGTCGGGGTGTAGAAAAACCTGATAAGGATCTTTCAATTAAATTCATACTAATTTGAGGATGTGGTCACACCCCAACCCGGTAGACCCAGACCTCTGAGACCATTTGGCTGTGACAATAGGGACCGAGTGATCCTCAGTCTCTTCCCTTGCCATAGAAATGTATTGGTTACTCTTTGAAGTTTATTCCAAAATGATGTATGGATCAAAATTGGGAGAGTGTGAAAAATAAAAAGGAGACATGGTAGGATGTTCATTTTTACTACTTGAATTCTAACATAGGGGGTTAGGGGAGGATAGACCATCTGGCCATGTTCTGTTTAATAATTTGTAAAATGTTGTTATGATTTATGGGGAAGAGTTTTGAGAGGTCAATCATTATTTGGATTCCTAAATATTTAAAACTATTCTTAGGGGTCCAGGCAAAAGGGAACTTCTCTTTAAAATTTGATGGTGGCGAGCCACTTAATATCATCACCCCAGATTTATTTAAGTTGATCTTGTACCCTGCTAGAAGTTAGAATTGGGTCAATGTTTATAGGAGGTGTGGCAAGGATGTCACTGGGTCTCCCAGGGAATAAAAGGGGGTCATCTGCATAAAGCACAATTTTGTGGTCAATCCCTCCTACCATAACCCCACTGATGTGCAGGTGGGACCTAATTTTAACCGTCAGTGCTTCCAGACTGAGGGCAAACAGTAAAAGTGACTGAGGCCAGCCCTGTATTGTGCCTCTGCCCAATGAAAAACATTGGAACAGATATTCATTGACCCAGACCATGGCCTCCTGTCCCTCATAAAGGGCCGAGATGGCTCCAATAAATTGTTCTCCCAGATTAAACTTGGTGAGTGTATGTTTCAAAAAGAGCTAGCCGACCCTATTGAAGGCCTTCTCAGCATCAGCATTGACTGTGAGCTGGAAGGTATCCTTGGATTTTTGGGACGAAATAATATTTAAGAATCTTCTAATATTATATTGTAACAATCATCCCTGAATAAAACCTGTCTGGTTGGGGTGCACCAGAGAGGGAATAAATGATTATAAACAGCTAGCGAGGATAGATGTGAAAAGTTTCAGGTCATTATTTAATAAGGAGGTCAGGCAGTAGGAGCTGCAGTTGGAAGGATCCTTGTCAGGCTTTAATAAAACTGAAATTTGTGCCTGCTTCCAAGAAGGTGGAGCTGGCTTCCCATCCTGTAAAACAACACTAACTGTACTAACCAAAAAGGGGTACATTCTTTGAGGAACGTTTTATAAACTTCTGATGGGAAACCATCAGGTCCTGGTGCATTTGCATTTTTAAGGCAAAGGATATGGGTGGTCATTTCCTGGGCAGTAATGGGAGCATTAAGCCATTCTATCTAAGTCTCAGTAAAAGAAGAGAGTGGAATCTGATCTAGATATGTTCGCACTTTCTCTTCATGACTGGGGGTGCATTTCAATGTATATAAACTGCGATAAAATTCTGCAAAAGCCCGAGATGGAGCAAGTCGTTGCATTTGTTTTATTGCAAATTATGGTGGCCATCTTTAATGACTTGCATCATTAATTAAAAAATGATCCATAAAAGCTGTGTTACAAATATTAGACAAAATTAAAAATACACTGAGGCTGAATCTACAGATGTCATAAATAAGTTTTTGGCAAAAAAAATTATGAAGAAATTTTTTGCTGACAAATAAATACTGTTGCTTTTAAATGCAGATGGTGGGCAGGAGAGGTGTAAAATCCTGGCCTTGGGAACAGGTCATCAGGGATCTTGGCAATACCATCACCATCCTTGAGGTGTTCTCCATCGTGGTGGTCACAAGTGTTTGAGGGGATTTCTTGTAGAATAAACAGATCAGGTTCTGCTTTCACAGCAGGGCCATAGTGGAGATAAGTAACAGGCACACATTCAGGTCCAAAAGGGTAATCAGGCTGCTCCAAGAGCAAGTTCTTTTTCTGGAGCAGAACCTCTCCTTCTTGGTTAAATACATTGAAGATACAAAAATAAAATTGCTGATGTTCTCTGTCTTGCACTTTAATTTACAGCATTCCAGGTTTTCAGTGCTGGCTACTGACACAGGTGTAGGAAGGACACCATTACCACTCCATTTATGGGAGATAGGGTGGTGAGAGCTGGTGCTCTCTTTAAGCAAGCTTGGTCAGCAAGTACAGTAAAATCTATGGAGGACTTCATGAGGGTATTTTATAAATTTGTTGGTTATGCAGCCTGCAAGTAAGGTGTCCAATACTGATGGATGATTTGGTCCAATTTATAGTACAGCTGGAGAAGAGGGGTTGCCCACACCATGGGTATGGCCCACCTCTGAGCCATAGCATTTATCAGCACATCAATGGCAGTCATGGACCCTGGGCAAGCCATGGTGGTCAAGAAGATCATGAAGAACTGAGCCTGGGAATGGGGAGGCCATGATAGCTGTTTACCTAAAGCGGAGCCCACCAGGATACAATACAATAGTGTGGCATTCTGCAGAAGAGCAGGAAACAAGACAATTTAAATGTCAATTAATACCTTATGTCATGCAGGAATCTGATGCTGCATTGCACCCTGGATGGCTCTACTATACATCCACCTCATTGCTGCATGGCATGGTCTGGTGGTTAAGCAGCATGTGTGTGTTCATTGGTACATTGTTCTGGGTGGCCTTTCTACTACTTTATTATGAGGCATTTAGGACTGGGGAGGTGGCAGCAGAACCTGCACCTCCAGCTGCCAAGGAGGGGTAATGTTCCTCAGAGACATGTGAGTGGACAAACAATTAAAGCGGTGCACACTCCATGCTGAAAGAATTAAAAAACTTTTATTGCACAAACCCTCCATTGAACAAACACCCCTATGTAGCACCCTTACAGGCTTTGTCAGGTGGTGGTGCTTGTACTTACATTATGTGCCTAAATAGGGAAGTCATCAACATAATTAAATATTCATGTGCATTCCTTCATTGTGTCCCATACAATACTTATCCATACAAAGAGTCCCATTAACATACATAATATAGACCTCATATAGCATGATGTTATGCTGGAAATCCATCACATCCAAGTGCACAACAATTTAAAAACTACAGAATCTTAAAATAATTTCATCCAGAAAAAAAGTTGTACTTTCTATTAATAATCCCTAGAAAACTAAAATAACTGTGAGTGGGCCCAGCAGACTCAGCCATGACCCTCTGCAGGTCCAAGACAGACCAGCCAAGGAGCTGGCTGTCTGGTCAGGAATGCTAGAGGCATGGATCCTTTCTGCTCAGTTCCCAGAATAGAAGAATATTTGACCATCAGACCTCATTCTCCAGGACCTCTTTCTCCTCCATGGGAAGCAAAACATTCAGAAGGGCTGGCCTACAGTAGGAGCTGGAGGTGAGTCAGGCTACAATATAGGGATCTGTAGCACTGGAGTAAGCCCTTTTACCTACAGCAAACACTCCTGTTGGAAGATTCCCACTCCCCTACCCACCCAAACAGTAAAAGAAGATCAGGCTAGGGTCTGTTGGGTTGAGGGAAAATGTGCCACCAGTTGAGAACAGAGGAGGCCTTATAGGTGATCAGAATAACATTTGTGTCATGGCCTGGACAGCTTTGGCCTCAGTTTGCACTGAGGCACTAAATGACCATGGGATCAACAGTTGGGTTGGTCCTGGGCAGCAGTGGCCTCAGTTTGCATTGAGTAATGGTAGAATATGCTTAGTTCACATCAGAGTCTTGAAATTCATGTGACCCTGGTTTTCATCAGGGCAAAATGGTTTTGGTGAGTCGTGGCAGTTTTATGCCCCAGCTGGTTATTTCTCCAATCACAGGTAGACAAAGAGCCAGGGAGAATGATAGGATGATGTAAGTAACATTATTGGCATTGTTCATTGTACAGTTGACTGTATATAATTATACCAATAATAAATGACTATCAATTTTAGACAATTAATAACGCCTGCAGGCTTGCAAGAAACTTTTAAAGTGGTGCAAAGTGGTGCAAAAGTGGTGCAAATTCTGGCATTAAAGAGCGCCAAGAATCCTAGAGGTGCAGCAAGGCCGACAGGAAACCAAAAGTAAAAGGCAACAAGGACTAAGGCAAAATAATTTACAAGGATAAATTAATTACATTTGTATGTCTCTCTAGTGGCCTAAGAAGGAAACAACAGCTGTTTATGACATTTCTGTGTATCAGTATTTAGCACTTTATACTATTAACAATAACTGGAATTTTATGTTTTCAAGGGGTGTTAGGCAACAGATCTATTGATCAATCTATGTGATAGGAGCTTTGGAATTTGACTTGGCTTGTTAATGGTTTTTGAATATTACCTGACTGCAAGGATTGTTGGGATCTATTAGAAGTTCTATTACTCATTTTTGAATATTAGGGAATACAGTGACTATAAGGAGAGTGGGTAAAGGGATATAAAGATATAAAGACAAAATGCCAGTTAAAACAAGAAATGGAGCGGTCCCAAAGAGAAAAGAGAGGGCTCAAAATGAGCTGAAAATAAAACAGAAAGCAAGGTCTCAGATAAGTCAGCCTGAAAAGAAAAAAAGTTACAGTAAATGGAGAGGAGAAAGTAAATGGGAAAATGAGAAATTATGAAATAGGGGACAGACAAATAAACAGTTTGTATCAATCTAGAATTACAACTTATATGATGGAGTATAAATTAGAAGAGAATGGAAAAGGGATGTATTAGAATAGAGAGAAAAGGTGGATTTCAACACCACAGAGAGGGAAGGATAGTGAAGATAAGAAAGAGGAGAGTAATTGGAGTAGAAAGACTGTAGAGATTGAGAGTTGGAGAGAAGTTTTAGTAGGAGTTAACTAGGGGGAAAAAGAATGTGAAGAGAGAATAGGTATGAGTAGGTGTACAGATGGCATAGAAGGACAGGGCCAGGTGGACATAGAAATAAGAAGAGAGGAGGGAACAAGGGATAGGAATGGTTTGAAATCAGGATTGAATAAAGTTAAAGATCAGTTGCTATATATAACACAAGGATTTAAGGAGATTGATAGTAAACAAAGGGAAGTAGATAAGAGCAAGTTAGGAGAATGTGAACAAATTAATAGACTGCATGATTCATATATTAGCACACACACTACAAAGGAAGAAGGGAATACTCTGTTTAACAGCCAGGAAGAATTTAGTTATGGAGATTTTGATGGCCTCTCGAGAGAACTGGGGAGGGCATTAAAGGATCCAATTCAGGCAAATATTCTGATCTATGAACAACTGATCAGAATCTCACAAGACCTTAAATTTACAAAAAGAGTATTAATTGAAAACAGAAGAGCAATCCAAGAGTTACAGATACAACCAGGGGGAAGAAGGACAAGGAATAGACAGAGAGTGGGATCAAGAGAATGAACTAAGAATGGAGAGCCAAGAAACCTCTTTGGAATTAATTATGCTACCCTCACCAAGATTTAGAAATACTAGTATATGTGAAGACTGGAAACTGAAACATCAAGATCTATGGAAAAAAGGGAAGGAGAGGGAGGAGAGGGAAAAGGAGAGTAAAGCAAAGTGGAAAAAAAGAAGTAGGGTTAAAGAAAAAGGGGGTTTAATGAAGGAAAACAAAGAGGAGGAGGAGGAACTAGAGATGGGTCAACAGAATGACAAACTTGTAAAACAAGGAAAACAGAAAAGGAAGAAGTTAAAAAAAAGAGAGGCAAAAATAAAAGAAGCCAAGGATGACAAAAAAAGGAATACAAAAGGGAAAATTGAGAATATTGAGATAAAGGAGGATAAAATAATGGAAGTAAGTAATAACTTGAAGGACATAGGAGGAAGTAAGGAAAAGTCAAAGAACGTGAACATAACTAGGATAGCAAAGAGAGAAATCAGAGATGAGGGTAGCAAGAGTAAATCTTGCAATGATAATGGAAAGGGAATGGAGGATAAGGAAATGAAAGAAATGAACAAAGATTTTGATGAGTTTATGAAAAAAATGAAAAAGACAGACTATGTATTACCATTGTATGAGGCTGAACTGTTACCTGATGAGAATGAAAGTTCTTTGAGAGATAATATCAGGAAAATGTTATCTTGTGTTATATTAATGGAAGAAACATTAACACATAGTTTCAGTAGTATTAGTCCAGTAAAAAAATGAAAGAGGAGTATTACTAGTGATTGATCAGTTTTTTGTCCTGCAAACAATAGTACACAGTAAAAAGAAATTGGAAAAAAATGGTGGGAATAAAGTGTGGTGAAATAGGAATACTAGGACATTTCTTTTCAGACTACCTCCAAAAAAGGCACATGAAACCAAAAGAGAACAGGGGACAGTGGACTTGGGCAATTCAGCTGTCTATATTTGGTTTGGATTGTTTGCCCAATGAGAATAATGTAAACATAAAATACAAAATAGGAGATTTCTTGGAACCTCTGATAAAAATAAAGGATCCTAGAATTGAGCTAACTAAGGCAACAAGATGGGAAAGGAATGGTCAATTAACCTTATGGTTGGACAAAAAAAACGGTCTATGATAAGCTGGTAAACATAAGTCCTGAACTTGATAAATTGGGGATCCATGTGTTGACAGATGATGAAGTTAAGGGTAATTATAAGGATCCAGAAGTCAATCCTGAATGGCTTAGAATGTTGGAAAATATTAATAAATGTGCCATTCTAGAGGATTTAGAGGATAATTGACAAAAAAAAGTCAAAAGTTAACATGATTGAGGGTGGACTGAATACTAGAACATTGAAGATCCTGTCCTGGAATGTAGCAGGTATTAGAAATAAATCGGGGGAAAAGGAGCTGGTGAGCCATCTTAATGAATTTGACATTATTTGCTTACAGGAGACTCAGGAAAATAATGAGGTCATGTTGATTGAATATAAAATATTCAATCTACCAGCTACTGAAGAAAATAGAATAGGAAGGAGGAAGAGTGGTCTGTTAATATGGGTAAGGATAAATTTAGGACAAGAGACAATGACTATAAGAGCGAACTCAGAAACTATCCTGGGCCTAAAAATTATCTTGGGAGAAAATACAGTAGTTTATATATATATATATATATATATATATATATATATATATACACATACATACATACATATATATGCCACCTGTAAGGGGAAAGGGAGTGAGGGAAGACATGATTAAGAAACTAGGACAAATGATTGATAATGTTGTGGAGCTTAACCCATTAATTAGAGTATTAGTAGTGGGGGATGTAAATGCTAGAGTGGGAACTATAAAAAGACCCACTAAAGACATAGAACAATATTTGGCTATAGGGGCAATGGGAGTATTAGAAACATCAGAAACACAAAGGACGGGAAATTTAATGATCGTGGTGTAAGAATATCTAAGGCATTAAGAGATAGACATTTGATATTAATGTGGAAGGACAAAATCCGATTCAAAAGGTGAATGCACTTTCATGAAATACAAAGGGGCTTCAGTGATAGATCTGGTTTCGATAAATATAAATTTGGTTCCAGACGTTTTGGATCAGAGGGTGGAAATCAGAGGAGAAAGTGATAATTTTCCCTTGGTGGACCATCTAAAAAATAAAGGGGAAAAGGATAGAATGTGATGAAGGACTTTCAGATCAAATTAGAACAAAAAAGGAGTAAATTGGGAGGAAATTAATAATGAGAGCTTCCAGGATATCCTGGATATAAAAGGTATAACACAGAATATGAAAGACTTTAGCGATACTGAGGAGGAGGAATGTATTATTAAATATGAGGGTATTATAGCTAGGATTGCTAATTTAGTGCAGACGGAGGTGAAGCTCTATCAAAAAAACAAGGAGCATCATGGTTTAATAAGAACTGTATAGAATTGAAAAGAAAATTAAATAAACAAACTAGGACTATGTTGAAAAGGCCATCTCAACATAATAGAAAGGAATTAAATAAAATTAGAAAAGAGTATAACGATACTTTTAAAAGAAGTAAGGAAGTATTTAGACAGAAATTGTGGAAAGAGCAGTTTTGGATAAAAATTCCAAAGAATTTGAAAAAAAGTGGTAAGATAGTTAGGAAGGAAAGATCATGAAATAGATGTCTATATTGAACTACAGGAATGGATAGACCACTTCAAGCCCATTTTCAGTGAAACAAATGCAGAAAAGGGTGAGGAAATTATAATAGGGCAATGGATACCTGTTCAAGAGAAAATAAAAGAAGAGGAAGTTGTATTAGCAGTAGGTAAATTTAGAAGGCATAAGGCTCCTGGGCCGGATGGGATCCTGATTGATGTTATTATGAATCAATCAGAATTATGGGTACCAGTATTGACAAAATTATTTAACTATGTGGGTAATACAGGGAAGATTCCAAGTTCATGGACTAAATCTAAAATAGTACCAATCTTCAAAAAAGGAGGAAAAAAAAAGATCCTGCCTGTTATAGGCCTATAAGCCTTATAGATAATACTCAAAAAATAATGACAAGAATAGTTAACAAGAGAATATTAGACTGGATCAAGGCAAATAATCTGATAGAGGAAGCACAGGCAGGATTTATAGAAAAACACTCCATGATTGATCAGTGTTTTGTACTAAGGTATCTAGCATATAAATATTTTAAGATCAAAAAACAAAAGTTATATTGTGTTTTTGTAGATTTTAAAATGGCATTTGATAGCATTAATCAGGAAGTATTGTGAAAATGCCTCAAAGAACTAGGAATAGAGACTACTATGTTGGATATTATTAAAGTGTTATACAAAATTAATCAAATTAAGATGAGTTTTAAAATCAAAGGGGAGTGCACGGAAGAATTTGAAGGGAGAAAGGGGGTCAAACAAGGATATGTACTCTCCCCTATTCAATTCAATTTACATCTGAACCAAATAATGAGGAGGATGTATAAGGATGAATTCCATATGCCAAAAATAGGGAAGTGGGCCTATCCCTATCTGGCATTTGCTGATGATATTGTTTTAATTTCAACAAGCAAACTAAGAATAGCTAGATTGTTTAGTTCATTCCAGAAAGAATATGAAGGTGCTAGATTATCCATAAACCCAGAGAAAACTAAAGTTGTTGTGTTCAGTAATAACAACAAAAGAATCTGGAACATCTAATATAACAAAATACAAATAGAGCAGGTAAAGTATTTTAAATATTTGGGTATAAAGATTAGTGAAAACATTAATCTGGAACAAACATATTGAAGAAGTAAAAATTAACATCAAGATGTTTGTTCTGATAATTACTAGTTTATTTTACAAATATGGATGAAGTTCTATCCAGGGTGCACTGAAAGTTATTAATGCAAAAATAAGAGCTCAAATATTGTATGAAGTGGAAACTTGGGGCCTGAATATAGATGAAAAAATAGAAGGAATAATTAACATACTTTATAAAAAGATAATGGGATTACAAAAGGGAGCACCGGCAGCTTTAATAAGAGTGGAACTAGGTCAGATATCATCAGAAAATCTTGTTCAAGAAAGAATTATTTTGTATTTCTTCAAGGTATATACAATGTCAGACAAATGATTGCCAAAACAATGCTTGGATGAAGCTATCAATTACCAGGACAGAAATATTAAATTTCCAGTTATTGATATTTTAGAAAAATGGATAAAACCTTATGGATTGCTAAGCTACTTAGAGGAAATATTAAGGAGGCCTCAAGAGGATATAATAAATAGGATAGAGACTAAAGTGAGAGATATATTTAAACAAAAGGATATGGAGAGATATTCAAGATATAAAATAAGTAAATGGTTGGCAGTAAATAAGAAGATATTTTATAGAGAGAGATATTTAAAAATTATTAAGATTTGAGTATTTTATGAATGAAAGAGTTAATAGATTTATGAAAATAGAGGAAACCAAGGGAATTTGTAAATGTAATTTGGGGGAAGATGATTTAATTCATCTACTGATTAAATGCCCATTATACAAAAAGGCTAGAATAAAGATATTGGGGCCCATTCTGGAATGTATGGAAGGGAACCCTCAGATTTTGACAGAAAAAATAATGAAATCTCAATCAGTAAGAATACTTGAGACAGTAATCTCTTATTTTAAAATTATTGATAAACAATGTATCCATATGAGAAAACAAAATGGTAATGAAGGATATTGACTGTAAGTAGGGAATGAATATGTCAAATGAGGAAAAGAGTATAAGTATTAAGAGTGTATTTACTTATCATTGGTAGATGTTCGAAATATTGCTAATTATGAATAACTGCTAGAGTTCATTAAATGGACTTTTGAAGGTGATTGGCAATACTATGATATGGTAATAATAAATATCCAAACAGCAATGGTAATAATAACTACCAAAAACAAGGCCTCAATAAGTGACAAAAATACTGTGCAATATTAGATTTTTATTGTATTTTAAGTGGAAAGCTTGGATAAATATTTATGTATGTATCTGTTTGTATAATGTGTATTTAAATTGTAACAACATAAGTTGTTATACAATAAACATTGATTGACTGACAAATGGGGAGCATGTACAGGAAATAATGGTCAGGGACCCGATAGGTGGAAGTGATCATTGCACAGTGTGGTTCCAGTTGGATATGGGCAGGGAAAGCATCCTAAGACCAAAATTTTACATTTCAGGAGAGCGGACTTCAGGAACATGAGGATGTGCTAAGGAGCCATCTGACGGGTATTAAAGCAGATATGGGGGTGGACCAAAAGTAGTCCATCATTAAGGAAGGAATATTGGTTGCCACAGATGAGTGTGTTAGGCTCAGAGGTAAGAACACAAGGACCAAATCACCCAGTTGGTTGAGTTCTGGGGTTGCCCAGGCAGTAAGGGAAAAGAGGCTGGCCTATAGAAAATTCTGGAAGACCAAATGAGAGGTGGATAGGGAAAATTACCTAAGGTTGGGTAGTAAGGAAGTCCAGCGAGCAAAGGCACAGAAGGAGCTGCAGATAGCTGAAGGAATTAAGAAGGGGAGAAGGCTTTCTTTCACTATATAAATGAGAAAAGGGACAAGAAGAAAGGGATTGTTAGGCTTAAGGAAGGGGTGGAGTGGGTGGAGGATAATGGGGAAAAGCAGAGATACTAAATGAATACTTCTGTTTTGTCTTCACCAGAGAGAAGGACAGACCAGTGTCTTCAGGATGGAAAAGAGGAGCAGGGATGGAGGAAGGGGAACACAGATGTAGTGATAGAGAAAGATAGAGTGAGGAAGGGGCTGCTGACATTGAAGGTGGAGAAATCACTAGGCACGGACAGAGTACATCCAAGGGTACTAAGGAAACTGGCTGAGGAGCTGGCAGGGCCACTGGCAGACCTATTTAATAGTTCACTAGAGCCAGACATGGTACCACAGTACTGGAGAACAGCACATGTAGTGCTCCTCTGCAAATGTGGTCCTAAGGATGACCCAGGGAATTACAGACCAGTTAGTCTGATCTCCATTGTGGGCAAGCTCATGGCAACCATACTAAAGGAAATATTGGTGGAATATCAAGAGGAGCATGGTCTCCAGGATGTAAGGCAGCATGAGTTCATGGGGGGATCGTGCCAAATGAATCTGATTGACTTCTTTGACTGTGTCACTAAGACAGTAGACAGGGGCCAAACAGCAGACATCCTCTATCTTGATTTCAGCAAGGCCTTTGAGTCTGTGCCCTACAAAAGGTTGATCAGGAAGTTGGTGGATCTTGAGGTTGGAGAAAAGATGGCCAGATGGGTGGAAAACTGGCTGAGGGACAGAAACCAGAGGGTGGTTGTGGGGGAAAGTTATCTGGTACCAGAGAGGTAACCAGTGGGGTCCCACAGGGCTCTGTGTCGGGGCTGGTGTTGTTCAATGTCTTCGTCAATGACATTGGGGATGGCATTAAGGGCAAAATATGCCTATCTGTTGATGACACCAAGCTCTGTGGGAGAGTGAAAACAGCTGAAGGGATACAGGACCTACAGGAAGATATGGAAAAGCTGGGGAGGTTGTCCAGGATCTGGCAGCATGGTTTCAATGCCAAGAAATGCAAAGCTATGCATATTGGAGCCAAGAATCCCAGGACAGAGTACTACCTGGGTGGAGACTGAGTATCTGCATCAGAAGAGGAGAAGAACCTGGAAGTGATGATCACTAGTGACCTGAAGTACTCCACACAGTGCTAGAAAGCAGCAGCAAAGGCAAACATGATGCTGGGATGCATATCTAGGGGGATCAAGGGCTCAGTAGTAGGAGAAAGAAGTTTATACTGCCCTTGTACAGGTTACTGGTAAGGCTGCATCTAGAGTATGGAGTTCAGTACTGGTGCCCACATCTCAAAAAGGACATTAACCTGCTGGAGAAGGTCCAGAGGAGGGCTACAAAGATGATAGTGGGTATGTAGGGTAAGGCATATGAGGAGAGGTTGAGGGCACTGAACATGTACTCCCTGGAAGACAGGCAAGAGAGAGAGAGAGAGAGGGCATGATTGGGACCTTCAAGTACTTGAAAGGGATAAATAAGGTTGATAAGGAGATTCTCTTTAAACTGAGTGGCAACCATAACACGAGGGGGCACAGTCTTAAGCTTGAGGGTAGGAGGTTTAGGAGGGAGGTCAGGAAGCACTTCCTCACAGAGATGGTGGTGGACACTTGGAATGTACTGCCGGAAAAGGTCACCTCATTGAAGACAGTGGGCAGCTATAAGAAAGGCTGGGATAGTCATGGGGGAAAGTAAGGATCATGGGTAGAGAGGATGGGAGGAGTGGGGAGGAAGGGCAGGGACATTAGCTCAAGCTGTGGACCCTGCAATATGAGCAGACTTGATAGATCAAATGGTCTTCTTCTGCTGGCTTCTTCATACGTTCATAAGTAAACCCCTTGAGCTTTGCTGTCAGGATTTATATAGCATCACACACCTTGGGTGTGTATTACATTTTCATAATGCTCACCATCCCATATATTAGTCTCTACGTTAATACAATTTGCTACTGACTCAGTGAAATTAGTATATTTGATAAATGCAGTCAATGTAAATTGGTACAATAAAACTGTGTGGTGACTCCCAACTACCAAATGGTTGACCCTGGTTGCTTTTAGGATGTGCTATATGTGAGGGATGGACAGTCAATGTACCCAAACTGCCTGGAGGCTTGTAAAGGTTCATAGAACTGATACTGTAGCGCAGTTTAACACCCAATTATTTTTTTTCTCCTGAAATAACTTTTCAGCTGAAATCAAGGACTCTACAGAATGTCTGCATATACTATGCAAAAACAACCTGGAGGCTTTTTATTTTTCATAAACTTGATCAAACAGATCATTAGAGGCTGTCTAATCACAGTTGACACTGTAGAACTGTCAGCACACTATTCATTCAGTCAGTTTTCTACTTCTGCAGTAACTTTTCATCTCTGTTCAAGGATTCTATGGCCTTTTCGCATATACCTTTCAATGATGGTCTGATCACAGCTCTGATACAGTAGTGCACCACTGTGAGATGTTTGTTGTTTTGTGTTGGGACTCTTTGGCACTGAGGAGGAAAAAACTGCTTGCTGTAACAGCTTTCAAAGAATTCAAAAGCAGTAATCAAGATTCCTCCAAACATCTGCAGCACAATTTATATAAATACAATTTGAGGGATTTGAGATATAGGGGGCTGAATGGACCAAATGTTAACATTTTTTATAGCAAGACACTTCAAAACTATTACTATCTTCCAGAACTATCAATTGAACTAGCCCTCAGCATAAGAAATGTAGAAAGGCTTAAAAGGTTCAAACATGACATAAACCAGGAATTAACTGAAGTGTGTAAAGAGTCATAGCATAATCATCAGGAGAGTTACATTAATGGGTTCTTTGAAATTTACAGT
This sequence comes from Neoceratodus forsteri, assembly GCA_016271365.2. Taxonomy (NCBI): domain Eukaryota; kingdom Metazoa; phylum Chordata; order Ceratodontiformes; family Ceratodontidae; genus Neoceratodus; species Neoceratodus forsteri. The sequence goes on from CM028135.1 coordinate 303,637,831, forward strand.
TGTGAATAAGTTAAGATTCTTAGCAATGTTACACATGTATTGATGCATGAGTTGTATTGTTCTTAGTCACATGGGGTGAATATATTGTGGCATGTTTGTTCTCGTGAACTTTTTTGTTGTTGTACTGTGTTATGTATAATAACGGAATTTTTTTACAGTTCTGTAGTTCTTTGGAACTGTATTCTAACAGTATGACTGTAAAATAGGGATATTTTGTCCTAAAGTTTATTTCCTGTTTAAAAAAGAAAGGCCTGATTCACAAAGCCCAAAAAATGATGCAAGGTACTGTACCTGCATCAATTGGACTTGACTCAAGGGGCACCTTGTGTCAAAAGTTGCATTGGTTCCAATTCAGGAATGCAGGCTGCCTTGACAGCAGGATTTGTTGTGCTGAACAGGGCTTGCACCAGCCTTGCACCCAACTGGGGGGGGGTGCCATGGTATACAGCACCTTGTGGTAGATGTAGGCTATAATATCCCCATTTGTGGGAGTTATAAAGCCAGAGAGACCTGCCAGGGCTTAGACCAGCCCTGGGGATTGTCTACTGGCCTCTGTGCCACCAATGGCTATTGCTGGCAGCTGACTCCAGCACACTTCGTATTGGGATAACATTCAGCTGTATCCCCCACACCAGCAGCACCAGATTCAAGGCCAGCAGCATCCCTCCCCCCAGCACCATGTTGTGTCTGCCATAGTTAGTGGTCTCAATCGCAGTGGAATTTGCAATTAAAAGAAAATACAGGAATTCTGTTTGCTACTGTGTGTGTGTACCTGCTGCAAGTAATTGTTGCTTTTTAAAATAATGAGTGTCCTTATTTCTGTGGTTCTGTTCTTGGCAGTTTGCAGTGCCATTCCCAGCACTGGACCATCAGTGGCCAGAAGCTGCTGCCTGGCTCCATTATTCCCCTCCCATGTGCTGTTTGTTAGGTGCAGGGGAATGGAGTCAGCTGTGGTAGGAACATTGGCAGGAACATTGTTGCCTTGACCCCTCATGTTGCTGAATTTGATGCAGTATCCCTTGCACACTTCACTTTTATGCAAGCTGCAGAAATCTGTGAATGGGGTCCAAAGGTTTTTATCTATAGAAACATAGAAACAGAGAATCTGTCAGTAGATAAGGACCATACAGCCCACCTAGTCTGCCCATTTTCCTACTTGGTTTGGCAATCCCTACTCTTATCTGGACTGCCTTTCCCCCACTCTGCTGTACAGCAGGGTGCCTTTCTGCTCATCCCATACACTTTTGAATCCCCATACTGTTTTCACTTCCACCACCTCCGCTGGTAGGCTGTTCCACGGAACCACCACCCTCTCTGTGAAAAAATACTTCCTAACAAGTCATCACGCTATTATTTCAATCAGTCTTCTTCTCCTGCAGCAACTTCTCAGCCCTACTTAAAGACTTTATTATTTGTTTGCAGATACTAAGTAATAAATACCTGGAGGAAGCTGTTCTTTGTTTTTAGACCCTGCAAACAGCTTGCTGGTGGCTGCATGATCATTCATTCATAATGTAGTGATATTCAGCATGCTGTTATTTGTGCTTAACCAATTTTTCCTTCTGCAACCATTTTCATCCTAACTCAAGGCCTCTATGCTCTGTCTCAATAAATAGAGCAACAACTACCTGATGGCTTTGAATTGTTTATTATTGCCATGTTCAAGATTCCAATATAAGACTACAGATGATGACTAAACAAGAGCAACACCTGAACTGCACTTACATTAAAAATTAAAGTTCTGCTCTGGATCAATTCAGTTATTTAAACTTAATGTCATTAGGACAATGTAAGATACAAGGAGATCTACCAACTCTATATAGTAGTGTGCAAGACCTTTATCTCTTGACTGAATTAAATTTTGAGTTTAAACAAGCAATAAAAAATACCAAAGGTCATCCATTACAACTTAAAGGTCAATCTTTCAGAACAACAAAAAGAAAGTATTTTTTTACACAGCATGTGATTAACATGTGGAACTCCTTACCACTTGATGTAAGTACATGTAAAATTAAACTGGAATTCAAAAATAAATTGAACATATTCTTGACGAATAACCCTACTCTAAATTAAATTAATTAAAGGAGCAACATGGGCACACAAGCCTTATTGCTCCAATCTGTCCTTAATATAATCTCTTATTATGGATCCATGGTTCTTAGGGAGCAGTGTTATATCTTCTGTTGAAGAAGCCATCAGGCTAACAACAAACTACATTACGGTAACCCGTGAAGTGGGTGCATGAGGAAGGGCACCGTCCAGTATGGCGACACTTTCCTCGCGCAATCCACTCACGGCGACTGACAGGTAGGGCAACCGGATGAGGGGGTGGGTGAACTAGGTGACAGGATATCACTATACATACAAGTGCAGGGGGGTGGGAGCGAGCACAGCGAGCGTGGGCTGGGAGGGGTGGAGAGGCTGTAGGGTGGTGCTGCGGTTGTTGGTTGAGCTGTGTTGTGGCATCAGGATTGGGCAATGGCTGGGTGGCTGAGGTACTGGGTTTAGGTCCAGGCGCTGGTGTGATTTTTATTGCGCCTGGCCGAACCTTTATTTTACTACTTTCACCCCGACAACCTTGGAGTTGAGAATCCTTAAGTAGGGGGTGGAGGCAAAGCCCCCATGAGGGGTGTGGGCTCAGCCCCCACAGAAAATAGTAAAAATATGTCCTCTGCGCCATTGTGTTGGTGTGCAAGGGTTGTCAGAGTGCTGAAAATGTGTTTGGCACTCTGACTGAGCGATAACGGCAATCACCTTTAGGCATTTGCAGTTATCACATAGACCCCTACATTACAAGTTAAAGAAGTCAATGCACTAACTATGCCCTCCAGCATATGAAGATATGGCCATTGGACAAATAATACCACTTAGAAAAAATTAAGATACTGAAATGCTCAACTGTGCCCAAATGTTCTGTCCCTTCAGCTTAACAGTGATGTAACCTTCAGCAGGAACAGCACTTTAACATAAATTCCAGATTTTGTGATCCTGTACAGTGAACACAGGGCTCGAAATTTCTGATCCAGACTTCATATCTTGAACTACAGAGCTCAACACCCTTCTCAAGAAGTTTTGTGAAAGCCATGACATTAAAGCTAAAAGAAAAAGCATTTTCACGTGAGCTGTGTGGAGTTGTCAGAAATTCTGACTGATTCCGTGGAATTCCATCAGAAACAGAATAGGTAGAATACTGCTGCAGCAAGGCAGTAGGTGTTCCTACAGATTAATGTTTTTTTTTTGCTGAAAGGTCAAACACTGTTCCATAGATGCATAGGTTTCTTTGATCATTTCAAGTTAATATCATGGAAGCAAGATGGTAAGTTTCTTTAGAAATGCACCTAGTTGTTCTTTTATGCCTTTTACCGACCTGTGTTAATCATTCATTGTCCTTTTTAATGTTTTAGTTAATATTCACATGCCGGGTAATGAACTGCATGGAATTTTATCTGTTGGTTTATTTTACACAGAATTATATTTACTATGGACACATGCATTTCTCAGAAAATTGTTCTCTGGTTAATCATGCAATTCTTTTTAAACCACGTGGTGCTGCATTTCATAGCAAATGTACCCATGTGACCTCCTCAGCTCATTGCAGACCTTGGGCAGGATTCAGAAAGACAGGCAAAAATCCTGCAGCTGTGGGAAAAAGGCCTGCAGCACTGTGGAAATGCTGGTGCGGTATATTCTGAAAGAAAAATTGTGCACATGGGGAAATCTGCAAAATCCCCGCAGTTGCAGAAATTCAGCAGCTGTGGAAATTCTGCAAGTGCTGAAAATCCACAACTGCAGATTTGCAGCTGTGGAAAAGGCTTAGGAGGCACAACAACAGTGATCCAAATCAGCTGGAGCAGCAGACTTGGACATTCTTGCCATAGATGTAGCTGAAAGTACTCACAGAGAGACCAGCAGCCATTCCCTCAACTGGGACCACTGCAGCACCACTGGTACCAGCAATACCATGCACCACAGTGGCTGTCTGTAACTGCTGGTCATGTCTCTCCCTGGAGTGTTTCTGTTTCCTGCTGCAGTACCACTCACTACAGGCTGTTCAGTCTCTAATGCCTGTGGGGCTCCTTCATGGGTTGCACTGGGTCTGGTGGTTGTTGTTTGTTGTCATTCAGTGACATTGTATGCTAGTGTTGCTGTAACTACTGCCACTGATATACACCCCACTGATGTGCTAGTACCTTTGCCTGACCTCCACTATAATTATATTTCAATTGCTGGGGCACTGCATTTTGTTCAGGGAGTGTTATGCCTCACTGTCATGTGTGCAACATTTTTTCCGCAACTGCAGAAAAAAAGTTGCTGAGAATAGTCTTTAAGGGGATATGCCATACTTATCAATTACTTTTTTTCCTCAGAAACGTCCACAACTGCACTTTTTACCACAGACAGTAGTATATTTTTTCTTCAGCTGAGGAAGTTTTATGTATAGCACTCAGAGCAATTTCCCTTTTTTTTTCCCTCAGCTAAGGAACATTTGGTGACTTAGGGAAGGTTTTGCACCTTCAGGTTGTTTTGTGAATCCCCTCCCCCCTTGTTGGCATTAGAGAGAGAAGAATCTTCTCTGTGGAGTTGCTCCATTCTGTCCCACAAAAACTGTTCAAATAATCCTACAAAAATCCTTTTTTTAGTGCTTTATAACAGGCTTGTAGTAGAAGTTATAGTGGTGTAGGTGGTGTGTTTCAAGTGGTTTTTATTGTATATTGTATTGTAATATTTGACTAAGGGGCAGTTCTGTTTTCCCTATATTGGGAAAGGGGTATAGGTAGTAGTTTAGCACTAGCACAGAAAGGGAGAGAGTGTAAGAGAGAGAATGAGAGAGACTGATAGAATGAAATCAGATTACAGATTGTCTAATTTATTATGTATTGAGAACTACGTGATGTGATTTTGTTATTAAATTCAGGAATCTGACAGTGACTTATTTCTCAGTGCTTCAGTGCAGTAGTGTTCAAGTGCAGTTCTGCCATTGCTTATCACTCTGTTGAACCTTTTTTTTTACATTAAATAAATATATTGATTTTTAGTTCACTATGAAGAAAAGGAGCTCAGGCAGTGGACATGAGTGTTAGATTGTCCAGTTATGCATAGATTAAAAAGACAATGGAAGAGATACATGCTCAGCTAGTGGTGCAGTTGCATCAGTATCTGTTGTGTGTGCTGCCCTGCCCTCTGTAATTATGATGCTGGTAGCAGCTCCTTGAGCAATAATGACTTCTGTATTGCCATTTAAGGTTGGGGAGGGAAAGTCGTGTGTGACAAGTGTGTGACTGTGCAATATAATCACCTACTTAATAAACTGCTACTTTCATAGCAGCAATAATAATGATGTCAAAGTCATGGGGGATGTCATCAGTGCTGTAGGATTCCCAAAATAGTTTGTGGTCTGAGAAACAGGAGACAGAGGTAGGATCTCAGAGTGAGGTGTAAGAAGAGGAAGAGGCATGGGAAGAGGTAGTTGAGATAGTAGAGGAAGATACTCGAGAATTTTTCCTAATAAAGGAGATTGTGTGGTCTAGGAACAGGAGTACTGAGAACATGCCAACTAAAGAAGTAAAGCAGTGGGAGGTTGAGTACATTGATGTGGGCAGTGGTGAAAGTTGTTCAGATTTGGATAATCCATTGCTGGATGTTGAATGGGAGCTGGAGAAGACAGTAAATCAGTTTATAAATGGAAAATGTATTTTTCTGTTTGCATCAAGACACACTGAAGTTGAGAAGGAAGATAAGAGGGATACACTGATGAGGGACCCATACAGTATGTAACAAATTTTTGACAATGAAGGGTAATGGCAATGCACAGGAAATCAAAGACATTATGATGAGGGAGCAATGGAGGCATTGGTGATTGTGATGCTGATATAGTTACAGATACAGGGCCAGTCATGCCCCTTCCCCACATGACCAAACAACAAGGTAGTAACCATTGGACCAATCATCCCTAGTATGAGATTTTTTTTTGTTGTTCAAGATCCGAAAGATGAAAGCATTGCCATGTGTCAGATTTGCAAAGCTAGAGTCAGCTGTGGCAAAGCTGGTTCATGACTTGGGCCTACTGGTCAGTGGAGTCACACGGACACAAAAAATCATATTACGTGGCAACAGCACCAAAATGATACACAAACCGGTTAGAATAGACCAGTTTTCGGTCATGGAGGAAGGGCAGATGAGGATACAGAGGTCAGCCAGGTTGATCTTTGAAGCAGTAGCACTATGAACACCAACTCCTCTTCCATGTATGCCACAAGGTCTACTGCCAGAAAATAATCACATTCTATAGCTTCCTACGTTTCCAAGTTTAAAACAATTAACAGAACTAACCCTGGCAGTAAGAATGTGTCCCATTCCCTGGGCCAAACATCTTCCTGACCTGTGAATCCACCCCTGGTGCAACTCACAATCACAAAGACATACACTTAGCAATTGGAGAAAGGCAAATGTTATCCCACTCTTTAAAATAGGAGACAAACAATATTTAGATAATTCTAAGCTAATAAGCCATATCCCAATGTTGGGAAAGATTATGGAGGACATAATCAAGGATAGAGTAATGTCTGAACTAGGTGACTTAGACAAGAATCAGCACAGCTTCTCCAAGGATAGGTCCTGTATCATGAATCTACTTTGCATTTACAAGTCAGTTAGTCAAAATACAGGCATTAGAGTTCTATGTGATGTGATATTATTGGACCTTAAAAAAGCCTTTGATTCAGTGCTCAGTGGGCCTGGGTTAAAAAATTGGGCAATTTGAATGCTCATCCCAGATTTATTTCTTGGATTTCTAATTGGCTAACTGAATGTGTACAGTGGGTAATGATTGATAGACATCATGCAGACTGGTGGCCAATGTCTAGTGGAGTTCCACAGGGCTCTGTAATTGCCCCTTTAGTCTTTCATATATTCATTTCTGAATTGTCCACTAATCTAGATGATGAGATAATAAAGCATGCAGATGACTGCAAAACAGGTGGCCCTTGCAGTAATTTTGAAGAACTCTCTTGACTCTATGGGTATCTTCATAAGCGTACCAGGTCATAATGTCATGTGCTTAATAGCATACGGCATTATGCGCAAACCCCCTGAACCTGTGCGCTCTCCGTGTTGGACCCCCCCAGAGTTAGAATCCTAAGTGGGGGGATCTGGGGGCACAGTCCCCCGTAATAGGGGGTGTAGGGTAGCAGCCCCCCATAGAACATAAAACAGCATGAAATTGCGCAACGCAATTAAGTCGCACAGCATTCTGCCATGCAACATTTTGACCTCGTGCCTTGATAAGCATTCCCAATGGGTGGCCGAATTGAGATGTGTTTTAATATTAATAAGTGTACTGTGATGCACTTCAGCTCACACAATCTAAAACGTGATTACTTCCTTTGTGGTAAGTTATTAAACAAGTCCCAACATGAGAAAGACTTGGTTTTATAATCTCTGATGACTTTAGTTTTAATAAACAACTAACGGATACTATTAATAAAACCAACAAAATTTGGTGGGTAATAAGATGAAATATTAAGTCCAGAGAATAGTCTGTAATACTTCCATTTTTCAGGGTATATGTTCACCCACATCTCAATTTTTTATCGCAACTGTGGTACCCATATAAGAAGGGAGATATTACACGTATTGAGAAAATGCATCAAAGATTACTAAACATATAAACATGGTTTTGGGGCTCTTAATTATAATGATAGACTGAATGAACTGGGGCTAATTTCCCTTTAGAAGGCTGCATAGTGACCTTATGCTTATTTGTGAGGTACTAAAGGATCAATATTTAATTTATTTTATTTTTATTTATTTAAAAATTGGTAACCAGGAGAGACACACTGAGCTATGGCTCATTTACAGGTGCAACTTGGGGAAGGGGAAGAGTGGATTATAATACAGGGAAATAATTACAAGCTTGTGTCAGAAATGGGACTGAATGTTAAACAAACAGCTATGAACACCAGGGGACATCAATTACAACTTGCATGTCACAGATTTAACTCCTTAAGGCAGGGGTATTTCTTCTCATGGAGAATTATCAGCCCCTTGAATTTGTTACTTTTGGATGTGGTTCTTAGCGAGACTAAAACCACCTTCAAGAATAGACTTGATAAGATGTAGTTTTCCAATTATAAGCTATCTTATTACAGTTGAATGACAGGAGCTTATTTGGGCCTTTGCCTTCTGCTCCTTATTTCCTACCTTAGTGAATCTTAGTGAAAGGTACTTTCTAAACATAGTAAATATCATTATAATCATCCAGTTTCCAGGGAACTGAGTGCATATTTAGTGCAAATGCTGGCATTGGATATTCTGTCCAACTCTTTTCTTGAAAATAAAGAGTTTTGACATTTAAAGAGTAGGGCAGTTCCCAAATGGAATATTTCATCCAGAACCTATATTCCAACTAAGACAGCATCAGAGTTATATTTGACCTGAAATATTTAGTTTCTCATGGCCTTAGCCTTTGTGCTCTGGATATTGTCCACCTTACTACTGATATGTGGATCAGTGGCAGTGGGTGAAGAATAACCTCTTCATACAAATGTGTATCACAGCACATTGATCATGTATTCCTAATGTTAGTATAATCTCCTCTCAGACTCCATCATGCCTAAGTCACACAAACACACACACACACACACTCACACACACACACCTCAGTGATGAGCATCAGCAGAACAGCCTCTGCATGTATAGATGCTGTGCAGCACAATGCCATTAACATGTTATCTGACCTGAAGAATCAAATTGAGGAGTGGGTCATCTGGCATTACTTGAGTATGGGGTCATTGCCGGTGACAATTGTAGTAACATGGTCATGGGCACTGAAGATAATTTATTCTCTCTTTCTTTCTTTATTTTACTTTTATTTATTCAGTTCTCAGATTAATATCTTTGAGCTATAAGCTCATTTACAGTGGTTCCACACAATCAACAAACAACACAAATATAGTAAAACAATACAGACGATGATTACAAGATTACAAGGCAATTCTGTCATGTTTCATGCTTTGCTACTGTTTTACTTTGATTGTGCAGAATTGCCTGAAGCAAAATATAGAGGTAGATTCCATGTTGGCCTCTGCCTGCCGGTATACCATGAGAAAGGCACTTGCTATTGAGTGCTTACCAAAAGGGTGACTCAATTGCGACACCTTTTCTCACAGTGAGTGGACGGGGGGGGTGAATGCTGGTATAGCGACATCCTGTCACGCAGTATACTGGTACGCGTGGGGGGAGCTAGCACGCCTGTGCGATGGGCAGAAGGGAGGGAGGGAGGGTCTGAGCGGTAGTGCCATGGTGGGTTGCCGAGCTGGCCGTGTGGCATGGTGAGTTCATGGCAGGCTTGGGAGGGTGCCAGGTTCGGTGCAGGGAACATCGGAATTTTTGCACCGGCCAATAATTTTTTTTTACCTTTCACCCCCCCGACATGCCCCCCCCCCTAGAAATGAGAATCTTTAGTAGGGGGGGGTGCAGGGGGCACAGCTCCCCACATAAACAAAAAATATCAAGTTCCCGGCACTGTTTTGCTGTGCACTTGGACTAAACATCGGCAAAATGTATTTTTGCTGATGTATAGTCACCGTAATGGTGATCACCTTTCTGCAATCGCCATTATGACATAGAACCCTGCCTACCACCTGTATGGACATTTTAGCTCTTCTTCAATGGCCAAAAACCAACAGAAGATTCTCCAGATTAAACACTTAATTTCTTGGTGCTGGCTAAAGCAGGAGGTGGCAACAAGATGGAATTCAGCTTAGTATGATACATGACTGAATGAATAAGCAGTACAAGGCAATGACAGACTTCTCCATGCTGCACAGAGATCATGACAAAGCATCCTTCTGATTCAGCATGGATCAGTGGATGATAATGGGCAGCCAGATCCAAATCCTGCAGCTGTTCAATCATGCATGGTGGTGCCTGCCAGGATACAATGCAGGTCACAGATTCCTGCATAACACAAGGGATTACCTGCCATTGAAATTGCATTGTTTTTTTCCAGTAACCCTACTGCAGGATTGTGTTGAATCCTGACAGGATCCACTGTACCTAGCTGGTTAGTGCAGTGAATACCTGTATAAGCCAGACAACACTGTAGACTGCCAAATGTGCAGCAGAGCCTTCCAGCTGCAGCTTCAGCAAGGAGCAGGACCTTCCTTGGTACCCAACAAGGGGCTTTTCTCAGACAGCTGGTTAAAGAATCTACTAGGGATGGGAGAGCACTGAACCTCGTGCCTACAAACAGGGACAGAATTTCAGACATCACAGTGGGCAGTCCCCTAGGTATCAATGATCACTGTACGGTGTGGTTTAACATAAAGACAGGCACAGAGGCAAACTACACCAGGACAAGTGTCCTGGACATTTGGAGGGTGGATTTTAAAGAAATGGGAGACTGTCTCAAAAACTGCCTTGTATGGGGGGATTGCCAGGAAGGGGTAGCGGCACAGCGGGGAAGATATGGGAGAGCATAATTAAGGCAACCATTGTCTGCATGAAGGAAGGAAGTAAAAGCAGAAGGAAAAAGAGACTGTTATAGTACTCTGGGAAGAGGCTTATGTGGTGAATGAAAAAATGGCAGCATTCAGGAGGTATGAGGAAACACAGAGGGAGAAGGACAGGGAGTATATCAAGTTAAACAGAGGAAAGCAGGAAAGGTGATGAGGGGAGCAAAGGAGCAGCCAGAGGAAAGGATAGCCAAAAAGGTCACTAGAGGGGACTTTCTTCAGATATATAAGTGAGAAGAGGAAAGCATGGGGAGGAATAGGGAGGATTATATAGATGGAAGGAGGAGACTGTGCAGAAGATGGGCAAGAAAAAGCTACCATCCTGAACAGGTACTTCTGCTTGATCTTCACAGTGGAGGGAGGAATGGACCACCAGGGAGTAGCAGGATGGAGGGGGTTAGACACAGGTCCATTTACAGAGGAAAGAGTCTTGAAGTGACTTGCAGATCTGAAGATGGATAAGGCTATAGGAACTGACAGAATACACACAAGGTTACTAAAGGAACTCCAGGAAGTGCTGGATGCTCCACCGACAGTCTCAAGCAGCAGTTCACTGGTAACGGGGTGGTTCTGGAGAACTGGAGAGGAGAGGAGATGTTGTGGTCCCTCTACATAAGAACATTAGCAGGGAGGAGGCTAACAACTACAGTATAGGCCAGTCAGTCTTGCTTCAGTGGTGGGGAAATTTATGGAAGCCCTGCTAAAGGAAAGATTGGTAAAGTATCTTCAGTCCAATGGGCTACAAGCCAAAGGCAGCATGAATTCATGAGGGGTGTGGTCATGCCAGACATTACTTCAACCAGATGACAAAGGAAATAGATCAGGGAAGGGCAGTGGATGTGGCCTCTCTCGACATTAACAAGGCCTTCCACACTCTGATGCACAGGAGACCAATTAAGAAACTGAGCAGTCATGGGGTGGGATCTAAAGTGGTGAATTGGGTTAGAAACTGGTTAATGGATAGGAGACAGAGTGTAGTGGTTAGCAGCACTCTCTCTAATTGGGTAGAGTGAACAGTGGAATGCCACAAGTCTGTGTACTGGGACTGGTCCCTGTCAATGTTTTCAAAAGTGACATATAGAAGAAATGGAAGGAAAGGTATGCCTCTTTGCAGATGATACCAAAATCTGCTATACAGTGGACAATGAGGAGTGGGTGAAGATAATGCAAGAGGATTTTGGGAAATTCGAGTAGTGATCAAGAGCATGGCAGTTTAGGTTTAATGCCAAAAAGTGCAAAGCATGAATAGGCATAGGAACCCAGCAGCTGAGTACAGGATGGAGGGAGGGGAATGCATTGATAGTGACTAAATAGGAAAGGAACCTTGTGGTTATCATATCTGATTACTTCAAAGTGACAAGGCAGTGTGACGAACCAGTCTGTAGGGTTAGTGGGATACTGGGTTGCATAAGAAGGGTATCTCCAGCAGGAGGAGGGAATTGATGTTGTCTTTGATCAGTCACTGGTGAAACCCCACCTGGAGTACTGTGTGCAGTTTTGGAGGTCACACCTTAACGAGTACATAGGCAGGGTGAAGGCAGTTAAGAGGAGGCAACTAACATGGTTCTAGGATTACATGAGAAGCCCTACAAGGAGAGACTGAGGGATCTCAACATGTACACCCTGGAAGATGGAAAAGTGAGAGGTGACATGATAGTGATTTACAGTTAGGGTCTGTGGATACAGATCTGTTAGGAAGCATCTGGACAGTTTGGGTGGGCCCAGTGGTCCTTTTCTACTGACAAATGCTGTTTCTATGTGTCTATTATTTGTGTACTGTGGCAGGCACCTTTAAATATCTGAGAGCAGTTTAAATGGAATAGTGGCACTTCAGGTAGTGATCTGATAAAGGGGACAATTGAATGCATGTCCACATACCAGCATTTGTGCAGCATGATGAAGTCCAAGATGTATGTTTTGGTGACCATGTAAGAGCCCCATTGCAAGCATGGGATTGTGTCACATTGTGATGGGGTAATGTCAGATGTTGATAAGCACATCAAGGATTTGGCAGGGCTTGCAGAGGAATATATGGTGACAGCTCAGTAAGTAAAAGAAAGCAAGCAGCAAAATGCTTCAATAAATACTTGATTTGCAGCATAATCTGCCACCACAAACACAATGTCATCCTCACTTTCAACCTTCTCCATAAGTACTACCCAACAACAAACCACAGACACTTTTTTCAATCATCTGTAGGCAGTTCTTTCTCAGGTAGGTGTATCCAATAAAGAAGGTGGCTCCTTTAGATTCAAAGAGCAGTATGTCTGCAGCCTCTGTTGTGCAAACATACTCAAATGACCCAGAACTGCTTGGGGCAAATTTTGAACCTCTGCTGCCTTGGCAGATTTAGTTTAATATGTGTCCTGCACTGGCTTCAGTTGCTGGTAAGTACCTATTCTACCCAGCAGCCTGTGCAAGTTCAAAGAGAGTCTTTAGCATAAGAAGGGCCATCATGCTGTAAGTGATTGGGAACTTGCCATCATACTGAAAGTGACTGAGAACTTGTCTCCCCACACAATATGTGGAAATGTTAGTATTCATCAAAATCAATTAAGAACACATCCTACTGGACTACAGAAGTGACATACCTAGGTTAAAGTAGGAAGATGATGAGGACATAAACCAGCATTCACAAATGGGAATGGAGAATGAGGATCGCAGTGTGTTAATTGATGATGTATACAGTGAGTATCATCCGGAGGTAATCCCTCAATGCACTCTGATGTTCATTCCACATAAATGAACCCCAGTAGTATATTATCAGACCATGTTCATTCTGTCCTGTACTGCAGTGCTGATACCTCCAGATTGCACTTCTTGATGTTACCTGGCTCAATGATCATCATCAACTTGCATCATAAAGAGTCATCATGAATTATTAACATAATAGATAAAATAGCATAGGCCACTGCACATGGCAAACATAGTCCTACTTTGAAGAATATTATCAAATTAATTCAAGTTATGAAAGATGCAATTTCAAAAATATATACTGATCTATCATCCTCTGGAAAGTATTCCCAGTGCTTTTCAAACATCTCATACAACTCCCCTAGAGTTTTGCATAATGTAAAATTCTGTAAGTGGAATTATGGCAAAATTGCCTCTCTGATTCTGTGAAATGTTGCAAAATTTTAGTGAAAATTCTGTGGAATTACCACAACATTTCTGTGGAAATTTGCCAAAATTTGAATTTCAGTTATTTTGATCTACTTTTAAAAATATGCATACTAATATTACTAAATGTTGCAGGTGAACATACCCATACAATCTGGAACAGGGTATCAGGTTGATTCCTAGCTTAAAAGGGTACAGAGTTATATGTGACCAAACATTTCATCAACATTTAATTTTCAGTTATTTGCAGTTAATTTAAAAATGTATTATCCAAATTTATCCTCAGTTTCAGAATTTAAAGAGCCACACAGTGTGTGTATCTTTACCAAGCGTTTGGTCTCAAGATTTAAAGGGGCTATACAACAGGCAGCTATACATTCTGCTACATTTTAAATTTCAGTTATTTCAGTATACTTTTAAAGCATCATTTAAATGTTACAATATTTGGCAGCTATACAGGTAAGTAGCATGTGGATATGGGTTCCAGATTTCAGATTCCTAGCTGTAAAGGGGACTGAGTTATGTACAGCCAAACATTTTGCCAACATTTAAATTTAAGTTATTTCCATTTAATTTTATAACACCTTATCTACATTTCACCAAATATGAATCATTTAAGATACTGTCTCCCTTAGCTGAGTGTGCCATATTTCACATTTCTCACCTTAAAAGGGACCAAAATGTAAGTACTGTAAGTAGTCAAACTTTCTTTTTTATTTATAGGAGTTTTCATATGTTTACAGACAGCAGTGCATCATATTTCATAAATCATATCATATCTTCCTCTTTTCTATGTTAACGTTAATTTGATGATTTGCCAACAAGGTGGCAGGTAAAGCAAATAGGATGCTGGGATGCATAGGCAGGGCCATCACCAGCAGGTAAAAGGAGGTCATAATTCCACTATACTAGGCACTAATGAGGTCCCACTTGGAGTACACTTTCCAGTTCTGAAGACCTTACCTACGTAAGGACATAGACAGGGTAGAGAAGGTTCAAAGGAGGGCAACAACGATGGTATAGGCATTGCATCGCAGGTCCTATGAAGACAGGCTGAAGACCTGAATATGTACTCCCTGGAGCAGAGAAGAGAGAAAGGGGATGTGATAGAGACATACAAGTACCTTACCTTGCAGGGAGGAAGAGGATGCAGGAAAACACCATTTTCCAGCAAAAAAGATGTTCCAGGACTACAGGACATGAGATGAAGTTGGAGGGAGGGTGATTCAGAGGAAATGTGAGGAAGAATTTCTTCACAGAAAGGGTGGTAGACAAGTGGAACACCCTGCCTGAGGAAGTGGTGGGGGCTGAAACAATGACAAGATTTAAGAATGCATGGGATAGACATAAGGGAATCCTGAAGGTCGGGGTAAGGGGCAACAGACTTCTACACAAACTTAAAGTGGTCTTACAAGCTCAAATGGACAGACCGGGTGGGCCATATGCTCTCATCTGCCAACAGTATCTATAAATCACTGATAACTAATGTGTTTACAAAATTAATAAAGAGGTGATTCTGCAACAATGGAGAATGCTACACCATTTCAAATGGGGTATGCATTTAAAGAAAAAACAAATGAAATATTTATCTATGATCCAACAGCAGCAATTTTCTGAATTTCAGAACATTATTAGTCATGTTTTTTCCCTCTTTGCAGCAAACCCATAAACATTCCAAAAATGTTTTGATTATGCATACAAGGGAATGAAAATTTAGTGCAATTACAACTTCACAGTTCCAAATTTCCTGCTGAAGAAGGCATTTCTTTTTCTGAAACTGTCAGATAGCCACACATCTATCAGATGAAGTTGAGTAATGTGATCTTAAATAGGCAACACATTGATAAACATCAATGAAAATAATTGATGTGATATCTTTTACTATTTTCACTCTTTATTATTTATTTATTAGATCATTGGTTTACAGACCTTTGAGTCATAGACTCATTTACAAAGACACCTCATCAAGAGAGCAATACATCACAGCAAACAAACAGTACAGTACTTAACACTTAGATTAAAAAAGCAGCCAGTGTTACTCTTGCAGGAGGTAGGAGGTAAAACTATGCACCAGTTTCAATGACTTCCTGTCTATATAATAAGAATTTGCATCTCCATTGCTGTGTCTGGTAACTGAAACTAGGAAAATATTTAACCTCTAATTCTTATATTCAAGGACTTTTTTCATCTTCATCTGAATTAAAGGCTATTGTGGCCAAAATTGTCAATTTACTTAAATAGCAACTCTGCACTATGGTCTGTACTTTCATAAATATGATGTTTCAGCTCTTCTAACTTCCTAAACAATACTTATTTTTCATCTTCAATATTCCTTTCGAGTGTTTACAGTCTATCTTGATAGTATATCCAAAACTTCTGTATAAAAAAATTATTTGCCTCTCCCCATTTAACATTACAGTGCTTTTGTTTATGACATCATAGTACTCTTCATGACAAGAGACAGTGCTATCACCAACAGCAATTGTGAGGTCAGCAGGAGAGAGAGTCAGATACATTTTCAAAGACTCAGTGAAATAAGAAAAGCTGTTAAAGGTACATCTTTTGTTAGGTCATGAATGGATGCAAAATCCTTATCATGGTATTCCGACTAATTGCATGTTACAGTGGTGAAAGTGATTCTCTTTTTGTTACAGCTTCCTTGCGATATTGAAATTTTGTTTTATAACTGCCTGATGTTTTGCGTCTAGTGCCTGGATCAGGCCATTCCGCGTGTCCATTTTAATAGTGTAATCTGATACAGCTTTCTCCACAGCACTTCACTTTTCTTAATCTGTTTCATCTCATTTTACAAGAAGTCAGTTTTTGGTGCAGGATCTCAAACCACAGATCATAGTGTTCAATCCACTATACTATTCTATATATTGCTCTTACAAGGGGGTTCAAGAATATATTCCTTTTGCATCAGCTGCCACAGTGGAGAAGACTGCATTTGAGATAAAGACCGTTCATATGATTTCTGCAGCATTTGAGTTTGAAGAGCCACTCTCAGAGTTGTGGCAAGGGTTTGAGGTACTTTTGTCTGCAGAGTGGCTGGCATTGCTGGGCCTTCAGCGCCACTGCCACACTCCAGGCTGGGTTTCCCTTGGCAATACTGTTGGTCTAATGGCCCTGCTATCGGTGAGATAAACTCATCCATGACACTGACATAACATTTTTTAACCTCTTTTTATGCTGTTAAGCAAATAGTTGTTGAAATTCAAAATTTTACTGATCGATGCTAAAGGTCATTTACAGGAGCAAAGGAACTAGACTGTTTCCCAGTCTACCATCTTGAGCCTTAAATAATAAAACTCTCAGAAATGTTTAAATTAAATGCTGAAATTATGCAAACTGCAAAATTATAAACCACTACAAATTTAATAGAGATAACAATTACATTAAATTTGACAAGTTCACAGCCCTTCAAATGGGTCTGTATCAGTCAGTTTTATTAATCTTTTGCTCAAAGGATTTCCATGTTATACACTGCTAAAAATGACAAAATATCAGTACATAAAGTTGAATTCTAGGAGACTTTCTAAAAATTGAAGAATTTCCCAATAACTATATGGCATTTATATCCACTAATACTTGTCAGCCATACTCCTGACCTGCCATGCAGCAGTAAGGACAAGACCAGTAAGAACTGAAATAAGGTAAGACTGGATTCATGGGGGACTCCATTGTAAAAGTAGTAGAATGGTTAGAGGGGCACTGCAGGCCCATTATACTAGTGCAGGTAAGATGATTTACCTGCCTGCAATGAGGGCAAATGGGAGGGATTCATATCTAAGCACTGTATGTTGAGGTTGTTACTGACTGTTGTGCACATTGTGATATGGAGTACAAGTCCTGAGGGCATAAGGATGTCACTTATTGAATGAGAGATGTTCCTAAGGAAAAAATTACCAGAAGGATCTTCTCCAAGGTCATCATAGTTCTAGGGCATGTGAGAAATGACAGTGGCATCAATTAGATAAGCTAAGTTTTCCAAGATACTATTGAAAGAGAAGTGTCTTCTTTTTCTGGCAGTTAAAGGACATTCTAGGGAAAGGGATGCCTGTTTGCTCTGTACGTGTTGTAGTTGTGCCAAGAGGGATGGAGTACTGAACTTTTCAAGGGATGCAAAGTCTGGGGATACAAAGTGATGGGTACGGGTTGGGGAGGCAGCTCGTGGAGGGAGGTGTCCCCAGTTGCAAGAGTTAGATGCATGGTTTCTCTGGGAAATGGATAGCTGGGCTGGGTAGCACAAAGTAGTGGACCCATTTGTCAGAGCAATGAAGCACAGAGTGTCAACAATTTTAACTTACATGCAGGAAATGCAGTTTAAGAATCACACCCAGTAAACTGAGTATACAGATAGCCTGATGCAAGTCTTAGACTTTGAGGGGGAAAGAAAATACCTGGGGCACTAAGAAGGAGGAATTCTGGCTATCCTAACAAAATAGGTCTGACAGGAAAATGAGTATGTAATGCTCTTTTTAAGGAAGTAGGTAACTGCAAAATGGCAGTATAGCCTAGTGGTTAGAGTATCAAGCTGTGAATGAGCTTAGTACAACCAGCAGACCTGAGTGTGATTCCCACAACCTCCACTTGCATACTGTGTGACTCTAAGCAAGTCACTTAATCAGCCCAGAGCTCCTGGGTCACCCATGAAAACAGGCACTTGTTCGTAGTGGGCCTTATCCAGTTCAGAAAGAATAAATAAAGAACAAGAAGGTTATCAAAGGGACCAACAGTTCCAGGGAATCTGTCTGGTTAAGGGAGGGAGGGAAAAAAATAACCACCCAGGAGGAACCACAGGACTGCAAACATCTTAGCTCAGCTTATCAGATAAAATGGTGATCTGTGCTTTGTGCATTTTAGATTCTACAAGAGGAATTCAAGAGGCATTGCCTATTACACTACCATAAGCATCTGAGAAAATGCTGCAGATAATAATGCTTAGTATTTTCACTGTAAATGTAAAACTTTTAGACCACTTTTTGCAATTTCTTTAGATATCAGGATACAGTGATATAGGACAAATATGAAAAATGTCAGGTCTGTACCTGCAGGGGCAGAGAAGTTACAAATAGCCGCATTTTTAGAAAGTTTTTACAACATTTTGCAAATATTTTCATAGTGAAAGTTGCGACTCCTGATCTAAACCAAATAGTTCCATATTCAATCAATTCTATGACCCTTACAATATGATATGCATCCTAATTTTCACATACATTATATACATTGAATGGTGACTGAGTAATAAGCATATAATTTGTTTCAAAAAGTTTCACCCAAACAATTAAATGCCAGAATTTAACCTCTGTATACAGTATTTGACAAAATTCATCCATTTGTTATGATATTTGGTAAGTGTTGTGGGAACACATCAAGAAGTAATCATAACCCTTTGCAGGTCTCTAGCTCAAGTTATGACCAAATAAAGAAATTTCAAAACTCCCTTGAAATTCCACAAAAGTCTGATAAAATTGCATATCATTGTGTGGGATTTTAATTTGTAATCTTCTAATTCCACACAGATCTAGTTTTCTTCCTTCTGTAAATTCTGGTCATGGAGTCATTTTTCCCATGGACAACGTCATGATCCGGTCAGGGAATGGCCATCACTAGTGTGAAGGTATGATATTGCATTTTTGTTTCTTTTATTCTTTTTCTATTTTTATAGCAGGTGACACTAGTAGATTTGAACTCTGACAGTACAGAATTGAGGAGTCTTTTTTATGCATGTGTTTAATTTTTTTTTTTACAAATCTCTTCACGTGTTTGTCTCTGTTAATATTGCTACTTGATAGCTTCAGTAATAATTTTATCAGTGTTGTTTAAAATATGCCAATATAAAGTAAGAAAGGGCAAAATGGTATCTGTGCTAAATGGATGTATAGTAACCTGCACAAGACCAAGAGACAGAGGGATAAATCCTGGGGTAAATTTTAGAAATCTGAACTGGTATCTGATTAGCACTTATACAGGAACTTAAGGAATATCTGCAAATCAAATTCTAAAATTGGCCAAATAAATTACTTAAAAGGTCTCCAAGTCGAAAATTGGTGTGACCCTAAACATTTTTGGGCACAGATAAGTTGTCTTAAGAAGGGGCAAACTAGCACCACCACTCATGATATTTGTGTTGATAGTCAAGTAATATCAGAACCTAAATCCTCAGCAATTGATTTTAATAAATTCTTCACTGACCTGGATAGCTTTAAGACTCCCTTATGCGGAGTTGCTCAGAGCTCTACACTCTTTATCCAGTCATTACCCTAAGGTTCACAACCCAAATGTCATTTCAGTTTAGTGACTGGGAATGAGCTTCTCGTACAGCTAAGATGAATAAAAAGTGATGGAATGCCATGTTATGACAGTCTGGGGCCAAAATTCCAAATAATTACTGCCTTTGCTATCCTTTCTCCCCTCAAAAATGTCATAAACAAATCTCTTCATCATGGAATTATTCCAGAAAAATTGAAATTGCCCTAGTGGTTCCCATTCACAAAGGAGGGCAGAAAGAACCCATTGAGAACTACCAGCACTTCTCCCTTCTCTGCACACCAGCAAAAATCCAAGAGAAGTCAGTACAGTATATAAACAACTTAAGGACTATATGAAATACCATAACTCTCTTACCAGTGTCCAACATGAGTTTAGAAAAAAAATGGCATATACACTGCCCTGTTACGTGTGACCTCTGACATCTTAAATGAAGTGGAGAATGAGAAGGCTACTGGTGCAATTTTATAGACCTTACCAAGGCTTTTCACCTGTTAAACCATGACCTCCTACTAGCCAAACTTAGGCTTGTTGGATTAAATGCCCTTACATGCCACTGATTTAATAACTACTGTACCTGTTCAATTGAAAACAATGTCAAGTGGAAAGGTAGCATATTACAACAAAGGGTAGTAAGGGATGCTGTTCCCCTCCTCTTCTCTCTATTTCTTAATGATATGCCCAGCAACTGTGGATGGTCCACACTGCAACTCTACACAAATGATGTTGTCCTGTACAGGGCCTCTGCATATATCAGCTGGATCAATGCAGAACTGCAGAGTGACTTTGAGCTGCTTGAATCATGGTTTTTGCAAAACAAACTAATCTTCAATGTCAAAAAGACAAAATCCAGGTATTTCAGCTCCAGACTGCTAGACGAGGAATGACAGTATCTACTTAGGTTGTCCATCCTCTGTGCCTCTCACTTAGAAGTGGTGAGTTCAGTAAAATAGCTAGGGTTATGCTTAGCAGGACTTCACATTTAGTCCCCATGTTGATGCTATATCTATATCACTAAACTAGAAACTTGGCCTCCTACACAGGCTGTACCCCTACCATTCAAAGGAAGCACACCTTGCCATTGCAAACAGCACACTGTTGCCAGTGGTGTTTTATGGAGCTCCCATTCTACAGTCCCATTGTAACTCTGAACAAAGCAAATTTAAAATTGTGTATAATAAAGTGGAGCACTTTGTGGCAGGTGATTCCCATAAAGATAACATTGTGATGCCTTTGCTGTTCTGGGATGGTGTCACTCAACGCAAGAATGTGGTACCCACTGCTCTGTCTAGCCTTCAAAATGGTAAAAATCACTAGTACCAGAGCCTAATGGGAATTCTTAAGACCAACAGCATGTGAGGCTCCTGCACTCATCAGAAACTCTGTTTCTAGAAATTCTAAGGGTGAGATCAGGCTCTGGCAGGAAATCCTTCTCCTTTAATGCCATATCCCAGTGGAACAAACTCCTGAGTGACATACTAACTTGCCCCACACTTACAAAGTTTAAGAAAAGGCTCAGGGCCTGTTCTATAGAGAGTAACCAATGCAGGGGCAATCACTTATACTTCCTTCAGTTCACCCCAATAACTTTAGGGGTCACTTTTGGTCACCTGCTGACCTCCACTGGGGGCTCAATTCTCTACCTAGTGAATTATATGCAGTGTTATTTCATGCCATATGATGACATCAAACTAACTGTATTTTTCTTTCATCCAATGTAACTAACGTTTGTATCATGTATGTACAGTATGATTGAATTGGTGGTAATTCTGTTTATTTATTTATTTATTTATTTAGACAGCAGTTTGGAAAACCTTTGAGCCATAGGCTCATTTACAAAGGTACCTTGTCACAGTAAGACAAATGAAAATACACAGTATAACAGTATAACACAGTATAACAGTAACTTAAGACATAGATACAAACAAGCTGGTACAGGTGGGATTGATGCAAACAATACCAGCATTATGTTGTCCTTAGCAGCTTAGTAGTAAGCTTTGTCATTAGTATTGAGTACGGCTTTGACTAGTGGCAATTACAGCTTTGGGTGTTAACAAGGTGGTTCCGTAAGGACGTTTTGAAGCACGATATAGTTGGAGCTTCGGAGATGGAGGGGGGCAGTGTGTTGAACCAGGAGGGGGCCCTAAAGCTGAAGGCTCTTTGGCCGTGAGAGGTCCTAGCTCTAGGGATAACAAGAGATGTTTTCCCAGAGGTCCGAGTATGAACTAGTGGGACAGAGTGGCGGATGGTGGTGGTCAATCCATGTGGGGATAGCCCAAGGAGGGTCTTTTTTGCAAGGGTACAGGTCAGATATTTGAGGCACTCATCAAGATCAAGTACCAGCACTTTAGCGTACAGTAGACAGGTGTGTGTTAGCCTAGGTGCCCCAGTAATTAACCTGCAGGCCTTATTCAGAGTAGTGCGAATTTTATGGAGTGTGGTCTGATCAGCAGCACCATACACCGGCAGTCCATAGTCCACTAGGAACAGGATAGAGGAGGTGATCTGAGTCAAGAGGCTCCGGGAGGCAGTGTTTATACCGGCGTAAGATGCCCAATCGGATATTAGTGGCAGTGGCTAGGGCAGCGATGTGTCCATGGAAGGAGAGGGAGGGGTCAAAATGGATCCCTAGGTATTTATAGGAGCAAACTTGTTCTAGTGGGAAAGAGGACCCAGAGTGAATGAAGAGTTTGAAGTTGCAGGACTTGTTTTGAGGATGAGTGAAGAACATGGTTTTTGTTTTTATAAGATTTCTCACCAATCTATGTTCCTTGAACCAGCCCTCAGCTTCAGCGAAGGACTTCTGCAGCGAGTCCTGGAGGGCAATAGGGTTACGACTTGAGGCAAAGATGACTGCATCATCAGCGTACAATAGAATGTTCCCCAAGCAAGAGCGTGAAAGGGTGTTAAGGTAAAGGGAGAATAGTAAGGGGCCTAGAATGGAGCCCTGGGGAACCCCAGAAAAGATGGGACAGATGTCTGAGTAGGTCCCATTAATTTTTACATGCTGTGAGTGGTCAGACAGATAACTGGTGCACCAGGAGATAGGCCCAGCAGCAAAATCAGAGAGACTAAGGGCATCAAGAAGGAGGGGGTGGGAGACAGTGTCGAAAGCTTTAGAGAGGTCAATGAAGACCGCACCAGCCAGAGAACCAGTGTCTAAGGAGGAGTGGAGAAAGTTGGAGAACTCTAGGAGGGCTGTGTTGGTACTGTGGCCTGCTCGGAAGCCATGCTGCTCAGGACATAGGACATTGTAGGTGGAGAGGTAGTCAGAGATTTGAGAGGCTACCACTTTTTCCAAGGCCTTGGAGAGAGGAGAGAGAGAATGGAGATTGGAGATAGTTTGCAGCCACAGTCCTATCACCACCTTTAAAGATAGGGGTGACAGTGGCGACTTTCCAGGCAGTTGGAACCTTCCCCAGGCAAAGAGAGTGGTTGATGAGGCACGTGATCGGGGTAAGGACTGTGTCTGAGACCAGCCGTAGGATACATGGATCCAGGGTGTCACTGCCCGTACTATTACTCTTGAGGGCAGTGACAAGGTGCGGCCTAAGTAAGTATGTGCAACTGTACAGCTCTATGTAGTTAATTCCTTGTCAGACCTATAAAAGGGGCATGCTGGTATCAGAGGGCTCACCCAGTTATCAAAATTCAGATAAATAAATAAATAATGAGTCATGTTATCTTCCATTCTCTCCCTCCTGGGAGCCCTGGTTACTGAATTCGTGTGTGTCCCATGGCCACAATCATGCTCCAGTCAGTGTACAAACAGTGCAGCATGCCATCAGAAACAATGAATCCAAGCTGCACAACAACCTGCGTTGTTGTGCTGGATTGATGAAGCAGAATAAATCAGCTTGTTGCAATTGTGATGACAAAATGTTATTTTAATACCGGAAACAATTTGTTAGGGTGTTACCCCATTTACAACAACGTCCTGTACAGTTACATAGGAAACACATTAAAACATATCATAACATAATATACATGTTTGCTCAAAATTGTACATTGTAAGGTAAGACATTCCTAGGTTATGAAAAGCATTCTAAGGTAGAACGTAAGAATTTTTTAAAACGCAGCTTGAATTTGGTGAGTGAATTCATAGCCTTTAAGTCATTTGGCAAAACATTCCAGAACTTAGCCATACTCATTTGTAAGGTAGCATCACCCGATCTGTTAAATGTCTTATATACAGGCAAATTTAGACAATTATGTCTTAAATTATACTTCTTATTTCTTGGGAATTCCAACTTAACCAAGTGACGTAATGGGAAGGACACTTATGTATTTATTAACTTATGACACCAGGTCAACCAAAGATATTGTCTTTTTTCCACAGGTCTTAACCAGTCCAAAATTTCATAAACCTTGCAGTGATGAGTCCCATGTTTACTTTTAGTTGCAAATCTGGCTAATTTATAGTACATCTGGTCAATTTTTCTCAAAACTGTTTTGGGCAGGTGAATACATAATTGTGACCTGTATTTTAGAACTGGAATTGACAACTGTCAGACTTATTTAATCCTAGCATCTTTTGTAAGGCAGCGTGAGTCTCTTGTCAGTGCTCCTAGTCTCTGATTTAATTTCTTGACAATTGAATTTATATGATCAGTAAATGTTATCCTATTGTCAATTAGAACAACCAGGTATTTGTAATTTTTTACGCTAGTTATTTTAACACCATTTGCAAATTTAATGTCCAATTCTGTTTTTTGAATTCCTTGAGAACTTGGTAAAAATAGTAAATATTGGGCTTTCTTTTGATCAAGTAGAAGACTTGAGTTCATGAACCAAGATTCCATTGAAATCAGGTCTTCCTGTAGTTTTTGCTCCAAAGAGGCATGGTTGTCAGCGGACGCAACCAAGACAGTGTGATCCGCATATAAATGGACCCCACTTTTGGATATCATATTGGTCAGATCATTAACATACATGTTGAACAGCAATGGGCCCAAAATCAAACCCTGTGGAATTCCTCTTTTTACTTTTTTCAATCTAGTTATGGATATTCCGTACATCACACACTGTTTTCTATCTGAAAAGTAAGATTTAAACTATTGTAAAGGCTCTACATGGACCCCAATCCCATACAATCTTTTTAGCAATGTCTGGTGATCAACCAGATCAAAAGATTTACTGAGATCCATGAACACTGCCCTAGTACTTTTATTGTGTGAGCTGGACATTAGAAGCTGTTCTACAGCTTGGATTCATCACTTCTGTTGGTATGCTACACTCTTTGTACCTGGACTGTGAATAGAAGTCAGCTTCCCCTTTTTGTCAGCACCCACCCCCAACACTAAAGCATGAAAGTTGGTTGTGGAAGAGTGATACTGCAATCATGGCGTGCCCTTCACTAACATGATGGTAAGTATCTTTTTTTTCCACAGGTGAAATTGGAGTTGGACTCTTGACAGTTCAAACTGAGGGAGGTGAATTTATATATGTGTCTATTTTTTATAATCTATTAGCGAGCCTGTCTCTGTTGATGCTGCTGATGCTGCCATTACCTCCTCCTCTTCCTCTTCTGCTGCCTCCTCCTCCTCTCTGGAGGGCTACCCCAAAGAGCAAAGAAGATATGCCTCTGCCATGCCAGTCACATACCCCATTGCCCATTTGCTGCTTCCACCTCATCTTCCTCTGCCTCCTACCTGGAGTGCAGCCCTAAAGAACTGAAGATATAACTGCTCACATTAAATATTTTAAGATTAAACAGTTATTTCAAAAAGAATTGTTCTGTTTGTTGATTACCTTTCAATACTGGATACTCTGACAAGGCCACCAACCCCTCTCCTTGAAGTAATTTATTATTATGTTCCACTGCTGGATAGACAAAGTAATCATCGTAATGATTTTCCTGCAAAAGAAACTGCTCTTTGACTGTTGTCTTATCTTGCTATGAACACTAAAAAAACCTTCCAAAACAAAAGCAATGCAAGCCAATCACACAATAAATGGACCTCTAGTCACATTATTGCTTATTGTCTAATAATGGCTTTCAGATATCAGATGTTACTTGGCTTTCAGTGCATGACATCCACTCTCATTGCGGCATCATACAATTTGCAATCTTATCACTCTACTGAGACATCCATGCACAATACTAACCATAAATACCCTTAATTGGAATATCTCAGAAAAACACTTGGACTCTCATACTGTCTCTATCACAGTTTTCCCTATCACAATTTAAACATTTATGTGTGAAGACTGAGAGATGTGTGCAGATGGGTTGCAGACTTCAATAGTACAAAGAGAAAGTGTGTTCTGAATATTGAAAAAAATGTGTACTGAATGTGGAGCTACTACTGCTTATGCAATAGGTGCCGCTTACACAAGATACTCAGTGCAGGAAAGCAGCAGCTAAAGCCAACAGGCTGCTGTGGTGTATTGTGAGAGGAATCTCCTGAAGAAGGAGGGAGGTGATCCTGCCTCTGTACAGCTCACTGGTCAGACCACACCTGGAGTACTGCATGCAGTTCTGGTGCCCGTTTCTGAAGAAGGATATCAGATTACTGGAAGGGGTACAGTGCTGGGCAACAAAGGTGATCCGGGGTTTGGAGGACAGACCCTATGAGGACAGGCTGAGGGAGTTGAATATGTATTCACTGGAGGAGAGAACGTATCGGGGGGATATGATTGAGGCCTTTAAATACATGATGGGGATAAACAAGACATGTACAGAAGGGGTATTTAAGTTGGGGGGGGAGAGACACAAGACAGCATGGTCTCAGATTGAGGGGAAGATATAGGATAGAGATGTGGAAACATTTTTTCACAGAGAGGGTGGTGGTTATGGAACGCTCTGCCCGAGGTGGTATCCTGTAGGATGGTGGGCAGTTTTGAAAGGGAATGGGACAGGGTGAGAGTGGGTAAATGTGAGGGGGGAGGGGGTGCAGATGCTATGTGGGGGGATAGCTGTGTATTCAAACAGACAAGATAGACCATGTGGCCTGTTTCTGCTGGCAGATTCATATGTTCGTATGTAAGATACATTAAGCATAATAGGTTGTGTCCAATAAAAATGTTGTCTGGTTTAAGTGAATGCTGTTTTCAGCTTACATGATGTTAGCAGTTACCTGGAATCACACTACTCATACATGAACAGACAAAAAAATAACATTTAATAATGATTTCAGCTCTTTTATGAGGTTTTATTGTGAATGTTCAGCATGTAATTTTATTAAAAACTTTTTAAATGGTACTGTACATTATTGTCACTGGCTTGGTGTGAAGGAGTCAGTTATGTCTGTCTTCTTTGTATTGTGGCATGTTTTGTTCCATTCAGCTTCAGTTTCAGTTAAAAAGCTCCATTCTGCTGTGATATCTTCGTGCGGTTCAACAGCACAACATATAATCAGCAAGGCACCTCAAACATCTACCGGTGTTACTTTGACCTCATCTTCATTGTTGGCAGTCTTCACCCTCATCCTTATCCTGACTGCTTTGATCCACATCTAGGACTCTGTGAGCAATCATGTCCTGAATGTCATCAGTCTCAGTGGACAAGATGTCATTGCTTCCAGTTTTGCAGAGTTCATCCAGCTGATCAGGAGTGAGTCTTTTTGCAGTGGGATCTGTCTCCTTCTCTTCATCACCATTATCAACAGCATTTGGTAGGTTATCCTTGGTTCTCAGACAAAAAAACACCTTTTTGAAGCAATACGGAATGGTTCTATCCTGTATAAGCAGCTGTCCAGAGTAAACGTGCCTGCTATAACTGGTGCATACTGTATACAGTTGGTGGAACTGTGGTGTATTGAATGTTTGAAGAGTTCTGCTTACTGAACATCAAGGCATAAATCAGTGTCTGAGATTTGATTAGGGGCCTTCACTAATCAAAGTAAAAAATGATTAGCAATTGGCCGAAGATGATTAGCAATTACCAAAAATGTATAGGTGATTGAAAGGACTTAACTGCTGTGAGGTTTAAATTAATTGTAGAAAGATCTAGTAAGTAGGTGGAGTGGCTTAGCTAGAAGGAAGCTACATTTAAAGACTGCCTTAGAAAGATTCTGCT
The DNA here is from genome assembly GCA_016271365.2 of Neoceratodus forsteri. NCBI lineage: Eukaryota > Metazoa > Chordata > Ceratodontiformes > Ceratodontidae > Neoceratodus > Neoceratodus forsteri. The sequence continues at coordinate 303,665,758 of CM028135.1, forward strand.
AATAGCTTGGCAAAAGACACCAGGAGAAAGGACTGCTGTGTGACTGGACTTCTCTGCTGGGACTAAAGTAGAAGAACTTTTGTACTTGGACCTTTAATTTAGGGTAAAAAAATAACATACAAAACAAAAAAAAGTGTGTGTTTGTCTGGGTTAACTGAACTGAATGGGTATCTGAACAGTTATCTAGATGTAAATCTCAGGTGATTGAAAGGACTTAACTGCTGTGAGGTTTAAATTACTTGTAGGAAGATCTAGTAAGTGGGGGAGTGGCTTAGCTAGAAGGAAGCTACATTTAAAGACTGCCTTAGAAAGATTCTGCTAATAGCTTGGCAGAAGACACCAGGATAAAGGACTGCTGTGTGACTGGACTTCTCTGCTGGGACCATATTGCCCTCCTTCCCTTCCCTCCACCACCCCACCCAAAGCTAGTTCTATTTTTATAGGCACAGGATTTGACTGACAACAGAAACTTCCTGTTTGGGAGCAGGAAGTGAGTGATCACAGAACCACCAAAGACCCACCATCCTAGAAGGGCAAGAGTAGCTCTCCAGCCCCCTCTAGCTGCTGGAGGTCTGCCTCTGAGCAAGTAAGTGGTCTACTGAGAAATATAGGTTATTCTTGTCTCAGAACAGGACAATCAGGAGCTTAAAGAGCACACAGGCAGAAAGAAAGGAGAGAGAGAAAAAAAACAGAGGACAGAGTAAGGATTGCAAACAGTTAAGGGGCCAGAAATAAGACATGATTGGAGTGGTGCAGTGCAGTGGCTGTGGAGCAGCAGTCTTCCGGGAGATGTTCTGGAGGATACAGTATTGTCCCATCTGCAGACACCTCTCTGGGCTGAGGGAGGAGGTTGCTCATCTCCAGGCTGAGTTGGCCAGGATTTGTGGGACCTCCTCTTCCATCCAGGGACCACCAGTGCCACTGCCGCTGCCTCAGAGGTTGCCAAGAAAGAGGAGCAGTTGGACCACAGTGGCCCAGGGAGGGTGAGAGGTGAAACAGAGGTGCATCCTCCAGTTGTACCTCTCCACAATCCCTATGCCATTCTGGCAAAGTGTGGTTCCTCTATGGAGGCACCCACAGTGGAGACCAAGGAGGATGTTGGGAACCTCCACAAAGGAGACCCACAGAAGGGTGGCAGGGGACCCTGCAGGGGAGGAAACAACTCCTGGTGGGGACTCCATTGTTAGGAAGGTAGAACTGGGGGAGGAAGGGGAGAGGGAGGTAAGGTGCTTGCCTGGCACCATGGCTTGGAGGGACAGGGAGTGAATCCTCAGGATTGCCAGAGCAGCTGCACAGGGGAGGGAGCTGGATGTCATTGTCCACCTAGGGACAAATGACCTGGCTAAGAAAGAGATTAGAGAAGTGCAGGAAGAGTTTGTGGAATTGGGGAGGGGCCTTAGTCAAGTAGCACGCACGGTAACCTTCTAGGAGGTGATGCCCATCTATGGCATCGGAGAGGTTAGGGTGTTCTGCACCATGGGATTCAATCAGTGGTTGAAAAACTGGTGTGGAGCTCAGGGATTTGGCTTCATTGGGGACTGGGGGTCCACCTGGAGTGATGCAAGCCTATACCGGCATGATGGGCTGCATCTGTCCGGGAGGGGAACCAGGATCCTAGGTGATAGGTTTAAATGCTTCATTGGCAAGCTTTTAAACTAGCCAAGGGGGGAGGCACTGGAAAGGAGCAAGGAAATCCTAGCCCCACCCAAATAATCATGGTAGTAACTCTGGCAAACACCAACATAGAGGTGTCGATAGGGAGAAGGGCAGGGGTAAATGGAGAAAGTGACAAAGGCAAGAAGGATAGGATGGGGCAAAAGGGAGTAAGGCCATCAGAAATGGAGGGTAATGAGTACCAATGCTCCGTAGTCTGGGCAACAAGCTCCCTGAGCTAGTGGCCTTGATGGAAGAGGGATGCCTGGATATCGTAGCAGTCACAGAAACATGGTACACAGAGAACCATGACTGGGATGTTAACATACCAGGGTACATAACCTACAGGAGAGACAGGCAGGGGAGAAGAGGGGGAGGAGTAGCTCTCTATGTAAAGGAAGGGATAAAAACAACTGAACAAAAGAGTAAACAGGGAGGAGAGGAGGCACTGTGGGTCACCTTGGAGACTGAAAAGGGCACCACAATCCGCACAGGGGTTGTGTACAGACACCCATGTCAGGGGGAAGGAATGGACAAGGATATGATAGGAGGCATTCTTAGAATGGCAGAAAAAGAGGAGATACTGTTGATGGGAGACCTGAATATGCCAGATGTTAACTGGAGCACATTTGCTGCAGCCACATCCAAGAGCAGGGCCATTCTTGATGCTCTACAGGTGGCAGGCATTAGACAGCTAGTTTTGGAACCCACTCGTGAGGGAGCAATCTTAGACCTCATACTCTCAAACGGGGGCAGCGAGAGGATCTCAGATCTAGAAGTGGGTTGCCATCTGGGGACAAGTGACCATCAAACAGTGTGGTTCACATTAAACTCAGCTACAGAGTCAAGCCATACAAAGTGAGGGTACTGGACTTTAGGAGGGCTGACTTTGGCAAGATGGGAGAGTGCCTCAGAAAAGCATTAGCAAACAGGCTAGAAGGAGGTGTGGAGCAACAACGGGGAATCATCAAACTGCCATCACAGAGGCAACAAGCCTTTGTGAAGCAAACAAACAAATCAAATGAAAGAAAAGCCACTATGGTTCTCAAGAGGTGGCTTTGAAAGTCAGGAAGAAAAAGATAGCATTCGGAAGTATAAAGAAACACAGAAGGAGCAGGACAGAGAGCTGTACCAGTTAAGGCAGAAGGAAGCAGGAGGGAAGTCAGAATGGCAAGGCCCAAACTGAGGAAAAGATAGCCAACTCAGTTAAGAAGGGGATAAAACCTTTTATAGGTACATCAGCCAGCGTGAAAGACAAAGGGAGGATAGTGAGGCTGGAATAGAATGAACGGTGGTGGGCAGAGGGGACAGTGAAATATCAGGGATACTGAATGAATATTTCTGCTCAGTATTCACAAAAGAGGAGGGGGAAGTGCCTAATCCAATTAACAGAAGCACACTTGATAGGGGGGTCGATCCCAGTCCTTTCACAGAAGAAAGGGTTCTGCAAGAACTCCTAAAACTGAAGGTGGACAAAGCAATGGGTCCTGATGGAATTCACCCCAGAATTCTAAAAGAATTAAGGGAGGAACTAATGAAACCACTGGCTACTCTGTTTAATAAATCATGGGAGGATGGTGTGTGGTACCCGAGGACTGGAGGAAGGCGGATGTGATTACCCTTCACAAAAGTGGGACCAAGACAGAGGCAGGAAACTACAGACCTGTCAATCTGACCTCTGTGGTAGGGAAAGTGATGGAGTCACTTCTGAAGGAAAGAATAGTTGAGTACCTAGAGGCCAGTGGAGCACAGGACCCAAGGCAGCATGGGTTCACAGTGGGAAGGTCATGTCAGTGAATCTAATAGATTTCTTTGACTGGGTGACCAAAGTAGTAGACCAGGGAGGGGCTGTGGACATGGCCTACCTAGACTTTAAGGCATTTGACACAGTCCCACACAAAAGATTAATAGTCAAATTAACCAGCCTGGGAGTGGGCCCCAGGGTGGTAGCATGGGTAAAACATTGGCTGCACAACAGGACACAGAAAGTAATTGTAAATGGAGTCCACTCTGAAGAAAGAGGGGTTACTAGTGGGGTACCGCAGGGTTCACTATTGGGTCCAGTCCTTTTTAATGTCTTCATCAGTGACATTGCAGAGGGACTGGAAGGAAAAGTATGCCTTTTTGCAGATGACACAAAGATCTGCAACAGGGTTGATACACAAGGAGGCGTGGAAAGGATGAAAAGGGACTTGGCGAGGCTGGAGGAATGGTCAGAAGTATGGCAGCTAGGATTCAATGCAAAGAAGTGCAAAATAATGCACCTGGGAAACAAGAACCCAGGGGAAGAATACACAACGGGTGGGGAGGTAGTCACAACAACAAAAAAGGAAAGGGACCTGGGGTAATCATATCAGATGACCTTAAGGTTAGCAAGCAATGAGAAGGCAGTAGGGAGGGCTGGGGTATACTGGGATGTATAGGGAGAGGCATCAGCAGCAGAAAACAGGAAGTTGTTATCCCTCTGTACAGACAGTTGGTGAGACGCCATCTGGAGTACTGTGTCCAGTTCTGGAGACCCCATCTCCGCAAGGACATAGACAGGATAGAGGTAGTCCAGAGGAGGGCAACTAAAATGGTGCAGGGTCTGCAAGAGAAGCCGTATGAGGAGAGACTAAAGGAGCTTAATATGTATACCTTTGTGGAAAGAAGGGTGAGGGGGGACATGATAGAAACTTTTAAGTACCTCAGTGGAATCAACAAAGTCCAAGAGGGTAGCTTCTTTCAGAAAAAGAGACTTGCAAGAACAAGGGGACACAATTTAAAGATAGAAGGAGGGTGGTTCAGGGGCAATATGAGGAAGTATTATTTCACAGAGAGGGTAGTGGATGCATGGAACAGCCTTCCTGAGGAGGTTGTGGGGTCTAAAACTGTGGGAGAATTCAAGAATGCATGGGACAGACATAAGGCAGTTCTTGTGGGGGGTAGGAAGAAATAGGCTGTTGGTTAACTAGGATCTGCGGCCTATCCTGTAGGTAGGGAAATGGGCAGACTAGATGGGCCTAGCGGTCCTTATCTGCCGTCAAAGTCTATGTTTCTATGTTTCTATATTTTTGCTCAAAACCCCATAAAATGCACTTCTCTTGCTCTATATTGATAAAATACACAGTTACACACGTTTCTGAGACTGCTGTCTTGTTTTATTTAGCCATTTCCAGAGAAATACAGCAATTGTGCAGCAGCACATACATTTTATGAGCCGAGATAGGATATCTGCCAAAGCAGACCATGACTTTGTGAACATGATTGTGATCACGAGTAGTGACAAATTAAACATAAATTTAAAATGAACCCCTGCGCCAGCATAAAAACTCCACCTGGGACTGTGATTGACCATAAAGTAACCAACAAGGACTGGATGCGATCTATTTGCTACTCTTCTCCACCAGGCATATAGCCAGTAATTGTGGCCTGTTTTTGTTTTGGGGGGGGAGAGGGTCCTGAGGGTGGTCCACCTTTCACAGCTGCCAAATCACCAGGACATCTTGATTTAGCACTAAAAAATATGTCTATAGCCCTGTCTGGGTTGAATTCAGCTTGAGGGGAGCCCTGCTTTTAAATGCTAATCAATGTTTCTATAGTATCCTCTGCCAGACTTGCTCTCCAGTCAGTTTTTACCTTGTTCATAATTGAAAAACACCTTTCTACAATTGCATTAGACACAGGAAATACTCTCAACATATTGACAAGCTTCAACAGATTTGGATAAGAATTTTGGAAATCACAGGCCAGCTTTGACCAGATAGCAGAGGCAGAAAGATTGATGAAATTGGTTTGAGCAAAAATCTTAAACTCTTGTCATTCTGACTGCATGTAGCAGAATGCTGTCACAGTCAGGCTGCAAAAGTGCTGAAAAGTGGTCAGCTACTGCAGTAATGTCACTGTTACCATACAGCTCCAGTTTCTTTCTGTCTGCAGCTGGCCAAAGTCTGGTATCTAACACTTTTGCACAGTTATAGATATTACTCTCATCAGTCAAACCAAACCTTGTTCACAACAGTTCTCAATGTATGTAATGTATTTCTTAGTTTGCCGTTTAAAAAAGTTTTATCAACTTGGCCACTAAAATGTGTTAATTTCATACCCTAGTAAGTCACTTCAGCACATGCTCCTGAAAGAACATCAGACCCCTTTTTTAAGAGAATGTTAAGTTCACTGCCACCTATGGGACCACTCTGCTTAACATGGTCAAGGTTTTTTCTCAAAGTTTCAACAGAGTTAAGTAGCTCTGGCATTTCAACTACTTCTTTTTGAAGTGCTAGTTAGAACCTGGCAAGTGGCTGAAGCAGCTGTTCAAAATACAAAAGATGTGCCACCATTTGGAATTTAGTCATAATTTGCAACACTCCCTTGGCTTTGGCCTGGCCATGAGTTGGGTCTGCAGCCATAGATTCTAAATGAGCAGAAATTACAGGGAATGATTTGGTAACAGAATGGGTGGCAAGAAGTTTATGCTGCACCCGAGTGCCATGGGCCTTCTCGGGCTTTTCAACTGACATCTCCATGGCTTGGGCAAGGGACCGTAACTATGAGTCTCTTAGTACTTTTCTGATAAAGATAAAACAGTTGGGTCAGAAGGTTTGACACATAGTTGAAATAGCTATTATCCAAAGTGTCTTTTATGGACAGTTCAAATCTGTGTGAGAAACAATGAATACCAATTAACAACTCTATGTCTTCCCTTAAAAGAGCAGCAAGATTCCATCTTACACCCATGTTGACAGATGCCCTATTGGCCCCAAACCCAACCATGTTTTTTGTATTAAAGCCACACACTGTAAAAATATCTAAAAGAAGATTTTTCAGTCCCTGACTTGTGCCATCTGATACAGCTTTCGTTTGTAAAAACGTAATCTCTACGTGATCATTGATGGGATTTACATAAATTATGTAAACCAGTTCCTTTTCAATTACACCACTGTCAGTACTACCGTCCATAAGCACTGAAAAATTATTTGCATCTTTGACAGCTGCCAGCAGGTTTTCTTCTAGGTTCTTGCCAATATACATTGTGAGTTCTTTCCCATTAAAAGTGTTAATGTATTTATTGCCCAAATGAACTCCATGGTGCTTCTCTTGTTCTGCTATTGCTTCAAGCTTTTTAATAGGGATGTCATCTTTGGCCACCATATACAGGACCTCCATCAGCCTGCCTAGAAGTGTTCTATGCTGTTCCTCTGCATTGCTGAAAGCTCTCCCTGCAAATAAATTAAATCAGTTTTAAGTCTCGGTCCAAACCCCTAACCCCAGCCCCCATTTTAAACTTACCAATTGTGGTATGGCGATATATATCAAGTGGTGACCTTGTTCTATCAGATTTCAAAATGTTAACAGCTTTCTTGCCCTGCTCTGTCAGAAGATGTTTCCAGATGGTGTCAACTTTTAGCTGGGGACCTGTAATCCCTGCAATTAATGCTTCACTGACGTTCTTCAACCCACGTAGCTCATCTCTGTACTCAGCACAATTTACAACTAACAGGCACTGTGCAGTCTTCCTCACTGATAATCTGTAGCCATTTTTTTTCTGGATCATATTTTTGGTGCCATCTCTCTGCAGTTGCAAACTTAACTCTAGCCATGTCAGACTGTAATTATTAAAAAGTTTGAAGTTAGCAAAACAAGGTGTCAGGGTGTGTAACTACTTAAATTAACACATGATGAGACTTTTCCTGAAAAAAGAAAATGGCAGAGAGCAGATACTAACATACTAAAATGCCAGCAGAATAGGCCTAATGGTCTTTCGTGTCTGCTCGTTTGGTCAGCCCCCACCCTGGGTGCTGACCTTGCTGTCCCCCTCGCCTTCTCTGGCTTCTCCCTTCCCAGTTCCGGATATTCTTGCTGCATTGGATTTTGCTTCCAGAACCCTTCCCCTGTACCTGTCCCACCCCCTCTTGAACCCCTCCACTGTCTCTGCCTCCACCAGCCCCTAGGTAGTGCATTCCATGGCTCCACCACCCTCTCAGTGAAGTAGCACCTCCTCCTTTCTCCCTGAATCTTCCCCTCCAGCTTCCACCCATGCCCTCTAGTGGCCCTTCCTCCTTCCTTGAAGCACCCTGACTGTTCCTCCCCTATTTACCCTCTTCATGTACCTGAAGACCTCTATCATGTCCCCCGTCCTTCTCTCTTCCAATGTGTACATATTTAGCTCTTGAGCTCTCCTCATAGGTCCTGTCCCCAAGCCCCAAATCATTTGGTTGCCCTCCTCTGGCCCCTCTCCAGGAGGTTAATGTCCCTCTTTAAGTGTGGCCTCCAAACTGCATGCAGTACTCCAGGTGCGGCCTCACCAAGCAGTTATACAGAGAGTATCACTTCCCTCCTTCTGGAGGTGATCCCCTAGCGATACATCCCAGCATCCTGTTGGCCTTGGCTGCTGCCCTCCTACAAGTCTCAGAGTTGTTCATCTTGACATCCACCACCACCCCAGGTTCCTCTCAGCCATCGAGACTTGTAGCATTTCCCCAGAGTGTACACTTGGCCTGGGTTTCTGCCCCAGGTGGAGTACCTTGCATTTCCTGCATTGAACCTCAGCTTCCACTTTCTAGACCATCTTTCCAGAGCCTCCAGGTCCCCTGCAGGGCCACCCTCCCTCCTCCCCATCCACCACCACCCCAGTTTGAGTCATCTGCAAAGAGACTCATCTCACTCCTGATTCCTGTCCTTATGTCAGATACATAGGCGTTGAACAGAAGGGGCCCAAGACTGATCCTGGGGACCCACTAATGACCCTCCTTGGGGATGAGACTATCCCACCAACTACGACCCTCTGGGTCGGTCCTGGAGCCAATTGCCTATCCATCTGATCATCTGGTTCCCCACCCCCATTTCTTCCAGCTTATCCAACAGGCCCATGTAAGGAACAGAGTCAAATGCCTTGCTGAAGTCTAGAAAGAGGACATCCACTGGTCTACCCAGGTCCAAGGCACTTGTCACTCAGTCATAGAACTCCACCAGGTTTGTTTGACACGATTTCCCCGGGATGAATCCATGCTGTCTATCGTCCAGGCACCCTGACTTATCCAGGTCACTCCCTAGCATCTCATTGACAATGCCCTCCATCACCTTGCCCACCACCGATGTCAGGCTGACAGGCCTGTAGTTCCCTGCCACCTCCCTTGATCCCCCCTTGTGGATAGGCTCTATATGCGCCACCTTCCAGTCTTGGGGCACCCACCCAGATGTGTGAACCCCCCCAACCCCCAGGCCCAGTAGCTGGCACTTCCTTCACCCTTTTCTTACATGCAAGCACTTGTAACTTACCAACCCGGCACTTATTATTGATTCACTTTTTCTACATGTTATGCACAACTCTGTTTTAACACTGCTTGTAACACCTACCTTGCAACTGTATGTTAATGTTGATCTTGTAATTTTAGTGTAACTTTAACATGTCTCTTCCCCTTCCCCCACCTTCCTGTCTCTCCTTTTTACTTTACTTTTATTTAAGCACTTGTTTATTTATTAACCCGGCAGTTATTATTGACCACTCTTTCCATCTATTGTGCACAACACTGTTGTACCACTACTTGTAACACCTGCTTTAGAACTATATGTTAATGTTGATCTTGTAACTTGAATGTTTCAGTCCTATTGTACCCCTTCCCCCCAGGTCACACAGGGAGACAAGTGACTTGTCACTCAGTGTGCCTTCCTGGTGAAACATTTCAATAAATAAATAACTTCTCAGACCAAACCCTGTTCCTAAGTGGGGCAATCCCTCCCATTGTCAATGTGCTGCAGGCAGCGAAGTCACTGCACAGCAGGACACATTAGTTAAATTGTTGTGGGCTTGCTGCCACAATGAGACAAGAAGTGTGTCCAAATCAAAGTGCAAGTGCACAGTTGTTCCTTTCTCTAAAAGGCAGGGGCAACACAGTGAGTTTAAGTTAAAATCTCTGCACTTGCAGAGCACGACAACACTTAATTTTTCATTTTCTGCCCAGGAAAAAGGACGGACAGTGAGTAAGGGTATAGTTTTTTCTTAACACTGCCAAAGCAGGGCACAAGTCTTTTTAGTTCCCTCATGTATCTCTGCAAAACAGGGCAGGCACATAGTCTATTCTGTGTGATTCCAAGTTCACTGCAAAGAGCAGGGTACAGCACTTAGCAGGGCACATTTTCTGGTCCCCTTGGATTCTCTACAAAGCTACAGGACATAACTTGGCCAATTTCTGTACCCAGATTGTTCACTGCAAGAGGAGGGCATACGTCATTGACAACATAAGCACTGGGCACATAATTCTTAAGTGCCTGGTTCCCCTCATCCCAGCAAAGCATTACTTAGTCTTTAACCCAAATGTTCACTGCAAACTAAGGGCACACAACATAAGCAGGGCACATTAAATATTGGGCACAGTACAGATCAATGCAAAGCAGGGCACAGTAACTTAGTCTTATTATGTTCCCAAATGTTCACTGCAGACCGGAAGGGCACACAAGCAGAACATGATTAAATAAGTTCTGGTCCCCCAATCTCTGCAAAGCAGGGCACATTACTTAGTCTCTTTTTCCCAAATTATTCACTGCATGTGGACACACAACTAGCTGTAGGGCACAGATCTCTGCAAAGCAGGGCACATTAACCTAGTCTTATTATGTTCCCAAATGTTCACTGCAGATGAAGGGTACATAAGCAGGGCACATTAAATAAGTGCTGGTTCCCCCAAACTCTGCAAAACAGGGCACATTTTTACTTAGTCTCTTTTTGTGTTCCCAAATTCACTGCAAAGTCAAGAGCAGGGCACACAACTAGCAAGGCACATTACTTCTTGGTTGCCAAGATCTCAAAGCAGACAGGGCTGCTTACTTAGTCTTTATCTGTTCCCAAATGTTCACTGCAAAGATGCAGGGCACACAACATAGTAGCAGGGTACATTAAGTTCTGGTTCCCCCATAATCTCTGCAAAGCAGGGCACATAGTCTTTATTCTGTTCCCAATGGTTCACTGCACTTACGTTCACTGTTTGTTCCCAAATTCACTGCAAGCAGGGCACAAACTTAAAGTTCAAGGCAGGGTACCCTTTCATGCCCTTGTTCTCCCACCATCCACAGTCCAGCTCTAGACCTTGCCCATTCGTTGCCATTACGCCAACCCCCCATCTGTGCTCTGAAGTCCGTGTGCCCCTCTTCCCTCCTCCAGGCTCCCCAACCAAATTAAAATGTTTTACTTCTTTTTTGCTGCTCCCTGATTCTGCTGTGCTCCTGCTCTCTTCTGTGGTCACCAAATCTGCCCATCCAACCGTGCCTCACCCCACGATGCAGCTGTCTGCTCTCCACTCCATCCAGGTCAGTCCCATGCCCTCTCACGGTCATGGCCAGGCCTTCTCCCTCAAGCTCCTCCTCAGTGCGTCCACCTCTCCTTCCAGCTCTGGCTTGTCTATGACCACCTGCAAGACAAAAAGACACAATTTAAGTTAACTGGACGATGACACAATGATGATAAAAAAACAATTGAAATAAAATAAAGAAAACTCACCTTTGGACTCCTGCTTGACCTCCTGACACTTGCTTCCTCTTCTGGGTGCACTGCAAAAGGACTCAGTCATGTTTCTCCCACACTGAGACCAGGTGGGGGGAGCAAGAGCATCACTAGACCAATCAGGGAAAAGCTACGGGTTCATGGGGTGGGACACGGAGGAAGAGGGCCAAAAATGGATACAGGACAAAAATAAATAAATTTAAGTGACAGTGCCCAATAAGGCACTTTAATAGGACCCAGGACAAATTAGCAATTATTAGCAATGACTGCTAACCATTGCCGGATTTGATTCACGTTTTACAAATCTTGGGTCACAACTTACAATGTGAAGCCGCTTATTTTATGCCTTGGAACATAAGAATAAATCTACTGATATTAGGATTCTGTTCATGCACCAATGCAGAAAAATTGAGCTATGGAACATTAAACATTCCCAACCAAGGTTGTGGGCAATGTGAGCAATATCCCTACTGCTGTGGCAACAGGTCAGCCAGGCCATTGTGTTGATGATAGGCATTGATGTAGACATTCATTGCAATGTTACATCACCAAACTGTCGCATATTGTAGCATTAAGTGCACTGCACTAAAAATCACTCAGGCATCTCTCTTACTGCAAGTCCCATTGTTTTCTCTCCTCCAAAATCCCATCACTTGTGGTGGTCAAAAACCAGTACAATGACAATCACATTCTGCACAAGAAACTGTTTGGTTTTAAATATGAATATATATATATATATATATATATATATATACAGTGTGTGTGTATATATATATATATATATATATATAGATATATCTTTAAACTTTATTTAGAAAGCTTTCAACAGGTTCACAGAAATTTACAGTCTGGTTTTCATAATTGATTCACCACTATTGTATCTATATTCGAACATCTATTGAGAAATACAACTGGGTAGCAGCTGAACATTGGATAACAGGTAAAAAATTAAACTGTATAAAGGGTATAATTAAGTAAGGTGATCATTATTAGCCACACAGGTTAGTCATCCCTGTAGATGGTTTGGAATGAAATTCCATGGCGTATGGTAACAGGTTCTCAAGACAGTGGGACCCAGGCCAGGCTAGAATGTGGTTGTATCAATACTGGTGGCGTTAGTGGTAAGTCTCAGAGTGGGGAAGATAAGAGGCCAAACTTTTCCTATAGCTATTCTTAAAGACTGATTCAACCATCATCTTGGATATTCAGAGATATTCAGAGGAGGGGAAACCAGGGTTCCTTTAAAGGTTTCCTCTCTGCCTAATGCTAGATATTAGGTATGCTCTATTTTCATACTGTGTAGCAGCCTACTCGCCCATTACCCCACCATGGGGCGGGGGGTCTCTCTGATCCCCAGTGGCATGATAGGGTCTGTTTCCCCACTGCCATGGTGAGGTGCCACAGAGGGTGGTCGGTTTCCTTTCCCCTCCCTGGAGAACTGGAGAGACCTAGCAAAACTTCACCCATGTCCACATCCACAGTTGCCCCCGGGGCTTTACCTGTTATATCTACAATCCCTTTCCAAAAGGCCTGGATTTTTGGACAAGACCACAGCATGTGTATGAAAGTCCCCAGTGGGGATTTACATTTGGGGCAAGTGTCAGATTTCATGGGATCCAACCTATTAGCAAGCACTGGAGTGAGGTAAGATCTGTGGAGAATAAAGAAGTGTATGGCCCTTATGTGATTGCTAACTGAGCACAGCATACCCTTCTGTAGGATTTGTCTCCAGTTTCCCTCTGTGAGAGAGTCGCCCCCATGTCGTCCTCCAACCTAGCCCTCAAAGAGTCCAGGTTCGAAGCCAAAGGCCCCAGCAGTACCCCATAGCACCCAGTCAGGGGTCTTGCATTCCCCATCCTCCTGGAAGCCCAAGGTAACCTACAGGAATTCTGGATCCTGGCAAGCAACCCCTGATTTCCTAATAAACTGTTCTTTATTTATATATATATATCTACAAAAAAATGGAATGGGATAAAATTGCATTTCTTAGATAGTGTTTGGAAAGGATTTAATTCCCTCTGGCCTGTAAGTTGTGCAATACCCCTAAGGCCTACTTCAAAACAGTGTTTTACATCTTGAACTACGCTAGGTGGCTTCCTACCCTCTTCCCAGACCAGATGTAGGATGGAGACTTCTGGGGATATTCCATCTCTCATACCTCTCATAGCATGGGCCGTCAGCCATGCTCTCATTGTTGCTCTAGTGAATGAGTTTTTGAGATGTTTAATGCATCTCCTGCTGGTGGCCAATGCAAAAAAAGGGTATGATCTCTGATATTGTTCGTTGTGTAGTTCTAGCTCCACCCAGGTCTTCCAATCTCGGGCATCTGGAAGAAGGTCAACCAGGTGTGCTATTTGGGAGGCTAAGTAATAAAAATAGAGGTTGGGTAAGCCCAGGCCCCCCTCTCTCACTGGCCACCAGAGGGTCTCCTGTTTAATTTGTGATCGCCCCCCTTTCCAGAGCAAAGTCAAAATAGCTCCCTCCAATGTTTTAAAGCAGCCTTTGGGAATCCAGATTGGGAGGGTTTGGAGCATATAGAGACACTGGGGGAGGATGCACATTTTGACCAAGTTTACTCAGCCAATCAAGGTTAGGGGAAGACTCTTCCACGTTTCACAACAATCTTGGATTTTTTTTAATCAGAGGTAAATAGTTGATTTTATATAGGTGGGAATGTTTTCTGGTCAAAAAAACTCCTAAGGATTTCAGGGATGTAGGGATCAGAGATCCCTGGATTTCAAGAGGGGCCTCCCTGCCCTGGGGGAGCCACTCACATTTGGACCAATTGATTTTATGTCCTGAAATGGGTCTGTATGTGTTAAAAAGGGTCATTATGGCTGGGATTGAGATGTTTGGGTTTCTTAAGAACAGCAGAATGTCAACGGCGAATAGAGAGATCACTTGACCTGTACCACCCTCCTCGTACCCCTCGACTGAAGCATGGTCTCGTATAGCAGTGGCCAGCAGCTCAATCATCAGGACATATAAAAGAGGAGACAGAGGACAAACCTGCCTAGTGTCTCTAGTGAGTTTGAAGGGGGATGAGATATTGTTGTTTGTAAGGACTTGCGCCATAGAGGAAGAATAAAGAGTTTGTATCCAGGAACATATTACCGGCACAAATCCAAAATGAGTTAAGGTGGAAAACATAAACTCCCATTCAACCCTATCAAATGCCTTCTCAGCATCTAATGCTAGAAGGCCCCTCTCACCCTGTAGTCCCTTTCCTGGCCATCCATGCATAATAGTTAGGGTTCTACGGATATAATGCTTCACTAGCTTCCCCTTGATGAAACCGCATTGATCTTGGTGGATTAAATCTGGGAGAGTGTCTTCCAATCTAGTAGCTATTATTTTATAGTCTGCATTGAGCTGGGAAATTTGTCTATAAGACCCGCATTTGGTGGTATCTTTATTGGGTTTGGGGAGGACGGTGATGGTTGCCATTTGCAAGGGGGGGAGATCTCCTATCTAATGACTCCTGAATCATGAGTAGAAACAGCTGATTGACCTCCCCCAGAATGTTTTATAAAATTCTACTGGTATCCCATCCTGGCCCTGGGAACGTCCCGTGTTAGAGGCCCAAATAGCCTTCTTTAGTTCTGTCATAGTGATCTGGGTGTCCAGCCTTTGTTGTTTGGTCTGGTTCAAGGTGGGGAGCTGGATAGTGTCCAGAAAATCTCCTGGGTTTGTGTTGGACAGGACTTCTAAGATGTACAAGTGCTCATAGAAGGATCACATTTTTTTATTTATTTCTAGGGGTTCTGCTGTCGTGTTGCCCTCACATTCCTCGATCTCCAAAATAACTTTTTCCATGGATTTTTGTTTAATTTTCTAGGCCATCCACTTCCTGGCTCTGTCTCCTTCAATATAGATTATTGTCCCTGACTTCAGAATGTTTCTAGCTATATTTCTATTTTCCAGCTGGTGAAGTTTCCTTTTTTTGTTATTTAGTTCCCTTTCTTTATTACCTACTTTACCCTCCATAATCTCTTTCTCCAGGGACTTTATCTTGTTCTGTAGCATGGATTCCTCCTGTTTCTCCCTCCAGGTCAGGTGCGAGGCAAATGCAATAATTAGGCCCAGAATAAAGGCCTTTAAGACTTCCCATGTTGTTCCTGTGGAAGTATCTGGAACTATATTATGGGATAAAAATGCCTGTATATTTTCAGATACGTATGCCTTAAATTCCGAGAAAGATAACAGTGAGGGATCCAGTCTCCATTGGTTTAAAGGGGGGTTCCCTGCCATCAACCCTAATGTCCATCTCTAGAGGGGCATGATCAGAGATGTATATAGGGCCATATTCCACTGATTCTACTTGTCTGAGTATACTAGGGGAGGCTAAAAAAAGATCCTGTCGTGTATAAACCTTATGGACTTGAGAGTAGAAGGAGTATTCCCTCTTTCTGGGGTTGTAACACCTCCATACCTCCTCCAGTGCCCTGTACCTGGCCAGCGATCTCGGTGCCAGCGTGCTCTTCGGGGGGGGGGGGGGGTCTAGAAAAGGTCACCAAATGGTCCTGTGACTTATTTCAATATGTGCTGTAATCCCATCCAATCACCAGATTCTCCTGGAAGGGAGCCAGAGTCAAAGCTAAATGATGAAAGAAACCTGGGTCATCTGTGTTGGGGCCACAGAGAGAGAGCAAGGTAAACCTCTGCTCCTCTATGGATACATCACATATTACATACCTCCCCATAGGGTCCACCATATATTGATGCACTTTAGCCCACAGCTTGGGCCTAAACCATATCGCCACCCCTTAAGCATTAGAAGTAAAGGGAACTGACATGAACTGTTCTCCCCAGGTACCTGCAATCTCCCCAGTTTCAGTACGAGTTAAGTGTATCTCCTGCAGGAAGCATACATCACCTCTGTGCCTAGGCAGATAAGTCCACACCTTCTTTCTTTTAAGAGCTGTCCTAAATCCCCTAACATTTCATGTAATAAAGCTTAGTGTATTCATCCTGATCCCCAGCTAATAATGGTTGAAACCTGTGTAGCTTTATTTGAACACGTATATAATGCTGTGGTACGTGACATTTGTTGAAGTTTTATCCTTTTTTTAACCCACATAACCTGTGAATATTCATAAACAGTCTAACAGTAAACTTCCAAACAGTAGGACAATTAAGCACTGATTGTACTTTAAGTATGACCCCCCCCCAAACATTTTGTAAACATTCTCCCATGAAAAATTCCCCCGCTTAACCCCTGGAAGCTTGTTCCCCTTTTTAACACAACCTTTAACCACAATTTTACAAACATTAAAAATGTTGGTCCCTGTTCCCCCCCACCCCTATGCCTTCCCATATCCCCCCGGTGTATTCGCACTTCCCATGTCCCACTAGCTCTAGTGGCTGAGTTCCCAATCCCATCTTTTGTTGGCTAGTAAAGAAGAGGTTCTGGTCCTTTCAGGGAGGGAGGACTTAATATATATGCCTCCACAAATGACCCTCTGGGGGCAGAGAGAGAGCAGTCAGCCTCCACTCACTTTCATATGGTGGCAGAGGCAGCCACTAGCCCTTTCATTTAGTAGCCTTAGGCCCCTCTCAGGAGGGATACAAGGGACCATCTCATTCATGGTTGGAGTATTATCTCTGTCCAGTCCCCCTGCGTGGGACTTTCTGCACGATACCTCCATCCATCACATATGCTTGAACAGGTTATCTAGATGATTGCCCATGTGTCCCCATTCAGAGAAAGCCACTAGCGCCTACCCCTCACTGCTGGAGCGTGAAGTGCTACAAACCTGACCCCAAACCCCTCCCCCAGAACCTACAAGAGAGAGAGCAAAAGCACAGATATACATTTAAGTTGATTGAGCAGGTCACCAAGGAGGTCACTGAAGAATTCACTGAAACCACCACCCCCAATGTCCCCAACAACCCCTTGTTTCAATACATTGCTACACTCTCCCCTAAAATAAACAGAGCTTCTCAAATATGTTGCATCACATATTTGGGCTTTGGTGTCAAGTTCAGTCAAAGTAGAATGATGTGGAACTCCTAAAGAAAAAAAAGAAAATTGCTCATCAGACTCGAATGATCCTCAGGCCCTAATGCTTCACTTACAGTTTAAGTATCAATGAGTCCCACTCTGGAAACTCCCACCTCAGGAAGTTCAAATAATAAAGTTAGTTGCCGGATTAATATTCCTCTCGAATTACTCATCTGGCCATACTCAAAAGGGTCCGTTGTGGTGCGGATATAGGGCCTAATTGAATTGTGGCCCCTCATGCACCTTGGTTCTGAAGCCAAGGAACAGCTGAATCCCCTTCATGAAAAGGGCCTTAGGGGATGAAGGGGCCCACCAGGCCCAGCCGCTATAGGCTGGTAAATTTACCACTACAGGCTGTGTTCCATATAGCGCCCCCGTCCAGATTTAAAGATCCAAATGATACAGTACCTCGGGGATTGTTCTCAAGGATTTTTCTGCATGCCATCTCTTCTATGAGAGCTTCTTTCCCATAACTGCTCAATGAAAGCTTTGGCCGCCACCGGGTCGGTGAATGATCTCGTCTTCTAGTTCTTTGGGCAGATGATGAGGCGAGCAGGAAAACCATGGCGAAGGGGCAATCGATGCTGTGCAGGGATTTATTGACATAATTGAAGGCCTGTCTCTCATTCTGGAGTCTCCTTGAGAAGTTGGGGAAGATATTGACTTTTTTCCCACCAGCTAGAATTGTGCTTTTTTTCCTCACGGCCTCCAGTATGAGCAATTGAACCTGGAATCTAAGGAATTTAACAATGAGATGCCGTGGACACTTGTCGGGCCCAGGGAACATTCCGGGGGATCTGTGGGCTCTTTGGATCTCCAGATTTGTTATTTCTGATATGTCTAAAATTGTCCCCAGCCACTTGCACATATATGCAGCACAGTTAGAGCCATCCGACCCTTCTGGGAGCCCAACAACTCATATATTGCATCTGTGCTCGTGATTTTAATGATTGTCTAAGGTGTTTTTCAGCTCCTCTATTTCTTTTAGGGCTCTTTGTAGTGAGAACTCCATCCTTGAGGTTTTATCCTCCTGGGCACTAATGCTAGTTTCTGCCTCTTCAAGCCAACCTATGTGGGATTCCACTTAATGAATTAACTGTCTATTGAAGGTGGGTTAGCTGGGCACCAATGTTTTCTTTTTTTTTTTTTTTTAATTTTCCTATTTTTTCCCCACGCCTCTCGTCGACCATCGACTTTGGTCACGGACCCCTGGAACCCCGGCCACCGGATATTGCCGTCTCCCCCGGTCATCCCTGGCTTACCCCCCAGAGAGTGGGGCCGAAGTTCTGACCCCCTATATCAGACCACGGAACATTGACTGGTTGGGGGTAAGGCTCCGGTGGCCAATCAGGGCTTCCTGGGGCAGAGCGTCACCGAGACGCAAGGCGTGGGATTTTGTTCCCTCCCATTTTTCCCTCCCAAGGAGGCGGGGACATGCAATGACACCAGCATCCACCCGCCTCCCAATTGAGCGTCGGCAGCCTTGCAGGTTCTCCCGGCCTCTAGGAGAGTCCCCAGTGCTCGAATGTTGCCCGCACCTCCCCGGAGAAGGAGAGCTGCCCATCGGACGCTCAATCCTTCTCCCCGGCCGGCCCTCCGACGATCCGGGTCCATTCCAAACCCGGTCACAGGCGTCCAGGCGAAAACTCCACCGCGGCCGGGCGGCCGTGCACCAATGTTTTCAAACCCTGACCTCATCTGTTGTATGAGGCTGAATTTTAGAGTTTGCAGGAGATGTTCTATATTGTTAGCTGCTGTTGCTGTTTTGGCTGTAGAGTCAATGGCCTGTTGCAAAGGATCCATAGTAGCTGGTGATGTAGGCCACTCCACTCTTCTTGGCCCTATCTTCGATGTTTCTGTTGCCCTCTGGAAATTCAAGTGAGATTGTTTTTTCCTTGATTTTTTTGGGCGGAGGCCATAAATATGATTTGTTTTCTTTAGTTTTCTTACATAAAATTGCTTTTTAAAATGAGGATGGTGTAGATATAATCTCGATGGAGTTGGGAGCTCTGGATCTAGACATCCATCTTCCTCCTAGGCTTAGCCACGCCCCCCTAAATTTGAATATTTTAGTAGGAAAAAAAAACAAACAGGATTAACAATGCAAAACAACACGTTAAGAAAAACTATTTACAATACAGACATGTTCAGTAGGACTACAGACTGCAAGTCCCACTCCTTGTCCCTATTGCATTTCTGGTGGGATGAGAGTGGTATTACTGGTGCTGATAGGGTGGGTAGGGATGCTGTTGTTGGACTCTAGCACCTGCTTTGTTTCTGAAGCTGAATCAGAACTTTTTGTTGGCTAATGTGAATGCCCTTGTGGCCCATACACATGCTCCTGACCTCCCTCTGCAACTTTTTGATGTGTCCATCACACTCAGGATATCTGCTACCTGATTGGACTAGGGGTGGCAGACACTGGAGCTGGCATCGTCTGTCTCCCCCTTGTCCTTCTTCTGGACTTTGACTAAAAAGGCACTTTTTTATCAGCTGCTGAGTTCTTTTTTTTCAGGGGTGTCTTCCAACAGTAAACTAAGAAAAAATATATTACAAGCAATTGAATATAAATATTTGTACGTTTGGCTTCAGTCAGATATCTCACAACAAGTGGCACCCCTTCACCCCACCACTGGATGCAACAACATTATTCATATAATATCTGATTTAATGATAACACTGATAATAGAGGTGGGGAGGAAGGAAACTGTCATACAGTTAGAGATGGGCAAAGTCAGGGAACTTCACTTTGTGAAGTACTTTATGTAGTTCCAAAACTGCGCTTCACTGGTGGCTGAACTTCACATAGTTTTCATCTGGTGAAGTGCCCACCTCTGACAGGTGAGGACTACATACTATATTGTGGAAATTTGTCAGTGAAAGTGTTGGTGAAATGCCACTATGCACAGTGTTGCTGGGTGAAGCAGCGCTTAATTGGTGAAAACTATGCAAGAGTTTTCTTTTCTTTTTAATAAATATTTTCTTTTTAAGTGTAATCCACCTCCATAAACTGATGAAATGATTCACAACCCCTCCCATCACCCAGAACTTTAAATATTCTGCACCCCAACCCCACCACCCTCTAGTATCCACCTCCCTCCCTCAAAGTCCTGGCACAGTTTTTTTATGATAAAAAAAGAGTATTAGTGTTACTAAACCCCACCACCCACCTCCCCACTCTGTACTTGAACCCCTAAGTGAATTCACAGTGAACCCCCAACCTACTCCACCATCTAGCACTAAACCTCCCTCTTCCACACTCCAAAATGTAAAGGACAAGCAACGTGAAATAAAGAAACCATCCAGCTTTTAAATAAGTGAGATGCCCTCTTCACTTATTATTGTCATGCAATGGAATGAATAAATGATGACATCCTTACCTATAGTAACACTTGATTGACTGACAGGTGGACAATGATGTATTGCTATAGGTGACAATGACAATATTGTTCATTTCTGATATTGCAGGACACTGATGAGTGCATAGGGCATCTCACTCACTCCAATACTGGACATTTTTCTTTTTTGTTTCAGACTGTGTATCCTTCCAATTTGGATTTGGCAGAGAAAATAGGTTACGTGCTAGAGGGGGTTTAGGGGTTTGTTGTGGTTTCACTGTAGTGTTCAAGCACAGATTGGGGCGAGGTGGGTGCAGTGGTTTACGTTACTTGGCATAGCTAGGGGAAGGGATATCAGAGGACACTACTACTCTTTTAGTATAGAAAATCTCCCTGGGACTGTTAGAGGGTAAGGATAAATGGTACTGGGTACTTGTGAGTGGGTGGTGGGGGCTTACTTTTTTATAAAGATCTGGGTGGTGGGAAGGGATGGGAACCATTGGCTCAGTGGGTACAGGTGGATCAAGCTTTAAAGAAAATGTTTTAACATTTTTTTAAAAGAGCGTTGCTGTGTGAAGTTGCAGTGAAGTTGGGAAACTTTGCCCCACTATGTGCATTATGAAGTTCCTAACTTTGCACCACTTCCATTGGTGAAGTGAATTTTTGCTGCTTCTCTACATGCAGCCAGAAACAATGGCTAAAAGGTCTTTATTTATTTATTTATTTATTTCATTTTTCAGATTAATACCTTTGAGCCGAGGGCCTCATTTACAATGGTTCCAAGTCAAAAAATACAAGACAATACAATGGTTACAGGTAATAACTGGCAGACAAGACAGTAATTACATATACTATAAGGTTACACAGTTTCAGTTACAGAAGTGCTCAAGGTGAAGGAAAAAATACAACAGTACTCCATAAGTGCATTACATAGTTTCAGCAGATTCAATTTACAACTTATGGTCAGAGAAAATTCCTGGGCTATCTGGGTACATGGAGATGAAATATACACAGCCAGAGGTGGCTTTGTCAAGGGAACAGGAGAGAGGAAGACTTTTGAGGGGTGGGAGTAGGAAAGATGGAGTAGTTGGGGGAAGGAGATACCAAGGTGCAGAAAGTAGAGATATCCACAGCCAGAGGTGGCTTTGACAAGGGTACAGCAGAGAGGAATAGTTTTGAAGGGCAGGAGTAGGAGAGATGGAGTAGGGGGGAAGGATGATCAGAAGGGGTGGTATGAGGTAATAAAATGGGAAAGAGGGAGTGAGCTCTGGGATAATACTGGGTAGTCCGAGTTTATAAAGGGCAGCAGTAGTCATTTTCATGGGCTAGGTAGGATTGGATCCCATTTTTAAATTGCCTCAGCTTGCTGCATTCAATAAAGGGGGCAGGGAGGTCATTTTGCCATTTAGGTCCCTGGAATTGTAGGGATCATTGTCCAAGCATAGTGTGCTTAAAGGGCACCAGTAGCCCCCCCCCCCCGGTTGCACTTCTGGTGTTTTGGTGAGTTGGGCGATCTTAAATAGATTAGCAGTTTAGGTTTAAGTCCTAGGAGTGATTTTTTGCCCCAGCAGGCAGGACTTGTAATTTACTCTGAGATGGAGAATTAGCCATCCAGTATCTTTATAAAAAGCACAGGTGTGTGTCAGATAGTCTGCCCCAAGGACCAGCCTACAGGTCTTATTAAGGAAGGTTTTGACCCTTTTCAGCTCTGTGTCTGAACCAGCCCCATAGATCACCAGCCCATAATCAATGGTGGACAGCACAGAGCTGCATGTGACCAGTTTCAATGCTTCTGGAGTCATTGTATGCCTGTGGTGGTAAAGAACTTACAGCTTAGTATTAGCTGATTTAACGACTTGGTCAATATGCATGGAGAAGGTGAGGGTGTCGTCTAGGTGAACACCCAGGTACTTAAATGTACCTACTTGCTCCAATAATTCCCCTTTGTGGCTATGGATTAATAGCAGACCATACTTCTTTTTGCTATGAGGCATAGTAAAGAGCATGCTTTTATTTTTTTTGTAATTGAGCAAGAATCTATTCTGTATAAACCACTTTTCTAGCCTTGGAAACTGGCTTGTAGTTCGTTGTTATTTCTGACACATACCTGCCAGATACTGAGATCACAGCATTGTCAACATAGAGTACCATGCGAGCTGGGCAGGCAGATGGTAGGGAGTTAATGAATAGACTAAATAGCAAGCGGCCGAGTATTGATCCCTGAGGGACTCCAAGGCTCACTTCCCTTGGTTCAGAGAGTTTTCCACTAATACACACGCATTGTGATCTGTGGGAAAGGTAGCTGTCAAACCAGGCTACCGTGTTAGGGAACAGGCCAATGGATAGAAGGCAGTTTAGTAGAAGCTGGTGGTTTACAGTGTCAAATGCTTTTTTGAGGTCTATGAAGATAGACCCCACTGCCAAACCACAGTCCAATGCATCATAAAGTTGAGTGGTGTAGTCAACCAGTGCGGTCAGTGTTCTATGGTTTTTCCGAAACCCATGTTGCTGTATGCATATGAGATTGTACTTATCCATATATTCTTTCAATTGATTAGATACAATTCTTTCCATAGCTTTAGATGGGGGCTAATATTGAAATAGGCCTGTAGTTAGACAGATTGGTTCTGTCACCACTTTTGAAAATGGGGGTGACGATTGCTGACTTCCATTTGTCCGGGAACACTCCCATTCTTAGAGATGTATTAAAGATTTTAGTGAGTGGTGCCACCAGCTCATTCAGGGTGAGGGATACCAACTTCATATCAATTAGATTACTCCCCATCCTTTTCTTACCTAGGACCCATATGGCATATTTTATGGTTTCAACTATGGTTATATGTCTGAAGTAGAATGGTGGTATGCCATTATGGTGTGGGGAGGTGAGTCCTCCGAGGGGAGCTGTGCTATCAGTGGGGAGATGAGGTAGCTTGTAGGTAGTACAGCACTTAGGTCTGTGAAGGCTAAATTGAAGGTGTTTGCAATATCACTGGGCTCCTGTAATGTTCCCAATGCTGTAATAATCAGGTCCAGTGGTGCCTTGGGAACCCTACCCATTAGGGATTTCATGGAGTTCCAGAAGTCCGTACCACGCCCCAATTCCTGCCAAGGAGATCTTTATAGTATGTGGCTTTGGAATTTCTAATGAGGTTTGTGCATTCATTTCTGGCTGCTTTGTAGGCAATGAGATCAGCCTGTTTCCCAGTTTCCTTGGCCTTGTGCCATATGTTGTGTCTATAGTGCATGAGCTCAATAAGTGAGCCTGAGAGCCAGGGGTTTGAAGCCCCCTTTACTTTTTTGGACTTAAAGGGGGAAAAGATGTTGCAAGCATTTATAAAAATCTTGCAGAAGTAATCTAGGGCTTGGTTACCCTTGTTGCCACTGTCTAGGTGAGTCCAGTCAGCTAGTCTCAGATACTGTTTGAATGGCTCCAGAAATCCATTTCATAGTGATCAACTTCTAACTGGCTGGGGGATGCACTTTGTAAACCTACTGGATCAGGTGCACATTACAGGTGAATGGTCACTGACACTGAGGGAGTCTGGCAGGACTGATGCCTCAGTAATATGTTCTGGGCTGGGAGAGAGAGAAGCCAGTCAATTAGGGTGCTCATGCCCATCCAGTAGTTTTGCCTGGTGGCTTGGGTAACCATTTGGGTATAGTAGAGGCCTGAGATTTGATCTCTTATGGATAATGCAGCTTGGGATTGCCAGTTAATGTTGAAGTCGAAAACTACTACCTGTTCCCAGTTATGCTTCAGCTGACTTTAGTTATTAATGAAATGCTCAATGCCAATTGTATGCTTTCCATGGGGTATGTATACCATAGAGAGCACTAGTACCTTGTTCTGTTGGCCTATGGTGAGTTTGATGGTTAGTATTTGTGCCTTAGTTGTGTGAATGCTGCTGGGCAGCACTTAACCTTTGATGTTGTTGTGGAGGTAGACCAGGCAGCTGCCACCCAGTTTAGACAATCTATCCTGGCAGAAAGTGATATAGCCATCCAGTGTTACAGTGGCATTGGGGATTTTAGGGGAGAGCCAGGTGATTAATAGACACTGTACTTTGCATCACTGTTAAACTGAGTTTGAATAGTGGTGCAGGGGTACGTAACCCCCTTCTCTGTCTTTCTTGACTCCACTGCTTATGTCAAATAATAAAGAAGAAATTATTTGCACAACAAACATATTTCATCCATTCCTGTTAAGTGTGACATGGTCCTTCAGAATGGCCAAACCATCCCTTTCATTCATTGTTGAAATTAAATTACTTATCACTGATGTATCATATAAATATCATACCAGAATCTGAAGGTTTTTAATGAGGTTCCCATATGTCGTCCTGCACTGGTGGCGCTGCAGCACCATCCCTATCCTCCGATGATCCAGATAGGCCACCAACTGCTCCTCCTTCTGCCTCTCCTAACTGATAAACAGCTACTGACACAAAAGAGGAAGATTACATCAACAAGACATTGAAAATGATGTTCAGTACTCCAACACTTATACAAAGAGAAAGGCATTTTCTACACAAAGTCAATTTAGTTCAGCTAGCTTGGTTGCCTGTGGTATGTCAGGTGGTGCTCATCATGACACATGACAGACATATTCGCAAAGATTGTTACTGTTTGCTGCTAACATTTTATTGCTTTATTTTTCCCTGATTCAAATTTTTGTTGCTGGATATAGCTTCTGCTGCATTATTATAGGGTGTGCCTACAGGTGTGTCCTTACAGATTACTACTGTAATCTTCTGATTCAAATTGTCTTTTGCAAGGTATATCTTCTGTTACTGCTTTATTTTCCTCTGTAGCAAAGTGTTTCTTACAGGGTATATCTTCTGTGAAATATTTACAGTTGGTGCTTTACAGGTTTTACAAATTTTATCTATCATTAGTATAAGTGTAAGGCCCTCACCCCTGCCTTTTTGCAAAATGACAGGTGGTATGGTGTTGAAGCTGACAGCAGTACCAGGTTGGGACTGGGTTCGGGGAGGACTAGGTTACTCGGCACAGGGGGCCTAGGTTTGGCTACTCTGCACAGGGGCACCCAAGTAAATCTGAACACAGGAAGCAATAACTGTAATGTCCAATACTAGGAATGGGATTCTAAAGTGTGGCTTTTATTCACATCCAAACTGAACAAACAAAGCATAGATGGACCCCCACGGGGCTACATTCCTGGTAATGCAGATAAGAGCAACAGAACACTTCAAACATTTCAGCCCTCAAGCTCTGAACCCACCAGGCACTCAGCCCGGACTTGCATGCAGCTTTGGGTACACAGCCCAACTTGTACGCTACTTGGGTTTTTCCCTGGCCCGGCTCCCCCACCGACCACTCGATTGCGGTCCATATGGTAGTGAACCAATTTTCTGTTGGTGGCTCCCCAAACCACCTTAGAGCCTTCGACTCCTTAAGGGAAATTTTCCTTCCAATCCCACGTCTGGGTACTTCCCTTATCACTGGCCAAGTGCATGAGGCAAAGTAGAAATCCACAGAGCAAATCCGTAGAGGTGGACCTGGTTACTAAAGGTAGGGGGTCTCCTACCTCCAGCTCCCACAATCCATACCCGACCATTTATCTGGATACTAAACAACTCTTTTGAAAGCTTGGCAATGTAGATTACAGGGTAGACGTATATCACATCTCCTCTACATGTCTTGACTTTCCCCTTGTGCTGGACTTGAACATACTTTTACTTTGGCTAAGCCTGTTCCTCTAGGCCTCCCACTAATTCAGTAGTCCAATCCCCACTTTAACACAGTTCAGGTGAAACATGGGCCCTTTGAAAAGAGTAGAACTCACCCTTTGGTTGCAAGTGTCCCACATGCGAATCTTGAAAGCTTCTTGTGCCACAACACATTTCAGAAAAATAAGCAGCTTCTTCTCTAGAAGAAACCAGGGGGGTTGCCCCTGGAATAGCAGGCAAACCTTCCACCCCCATCCCCTGAGGGATGGAGCACAGAGACCCGTATCAGCGATCTCTACCACTTCAAGAACAGCTTACTGTGTTCCTCTTTAGGTGGAAACACACACCTTTCCCTAGAAGTAGCTCTATTTCAGAGCTTAGGCTCCAAGAGCCTGTGCACAGAATTGCTGTGCTCCTCTCCTTCTCCTCTCCTCTTGACTGCTCACACACAACTGCCACTACTCACTGTTCAAAACTCCCAACATTCTAATCTAACTCCCTTCTGCAGATTCCAATGTGGCTCATGCAGCTGCGATAGTTCTATGGTGATGTCATCCTTCAGTCTCAGCTGAGACTGAGAACAGAGTGAGACAGTGTGAAATCCATTTAACTGGAGTTTCACAAGCTGCCTTACCTGCCTACCACTAGGTCTTACTGGGATTCTAGTAACCCCGGGTAACAGGGGGTTACACTCGGCCTGGACCAGGAAAATGACTGTCCACAGTCATTATTTACCCGGCTTAGGCCATCCCACCCTATGTGCTACCTGCGGAGGGGGGTGATCAGGCCCCCACCTACCATGTGCGAGCACAGGCAGGCAACACTAAGGGCCTAGAGGCCTTTAGCTGACATATCAGCCTTTACTCTACCCACTTACTATGGATTCCTAGTGGCTCTGGTAGAACTGTCCAGAGCATAGCCCTAATAGCTCAGCACTGCAGTCCCTATGGCCATTCAGGACCACAGCCTGTCTATCCCCCAGCCCTCTAGGGAAAATCTGTCTACCTCTAACTTAACACCCCAAAATAAAAACAACCCGGGGACGTCCCTGACCTTGGGAACCCTGCAACCACACACCAAGAAACCAATACCATGTATTACATTACATTACATTACTGCCTCCCTACCCCCACAACCACACCTGTGGAAGGAAAGGGTTACTACAGTAACAACAACAATAACAACCACAGTACTTTAAATTACTACACACTAAAGTACTAGTGAGGAACTCCGATGAGCCCCTCCTCCTCCTCTTCTTCTCTTCTCTTCTATCTTCCTCAGGAACACCTGCAAGAAAAAGAAAGACAACACACACTCCTAATCTGCATACACAGTCTACCTAACCCCTACCATCAAAACACTGGAGAATCCCAAAAAGATTTTTTTAGAAAAGGTAGAAAAACAGTATATACATTAGAAAATAGTAGAAAAACAATGACATTATTTACAATACACATTTGGGGGATGGAGTGCTCTAAAAGTCCCATCTAGTGACCACAGTGCCCAAAGGCTAGTCCATTAAAAACTCTCTCCTGGGCCGGAGCCCGGTGAAGCACAGTTCTAGCAGGCCAAAGTCCCGAAGAGGAGAGACTTTGAGGACAGTTCACATATTCTGGAGTCTGCTAGTGTAGGGTGTGTACTGCAATGTCATAAGGATAGAAAAGTTTGGACTTACCAGCCCCTTGTAGAAAGATTAAGACAGACCGACCTGCTCCTCAGCCGAAGACTCTCCCTGGCAGCATTTCTTCCAATACAGCTAGGTGGACATCTTCCGGAAGCTACAGGAGGGCAATCTGGGAACTGCTGGGTGATGTCATCTCTGGAGATGGAACCTTAGAACAGGAACAAAAAGGAAAACAGCTGGTCTGACGTCATCTGATTACCAGGCGATGGATCAGTATACAGCTGGGTTGGAGTCCTCTCTAGATCTGAAGTCATCTGGTGGGCCAGTCGATGGATTCTGGAAAGGTCAGTACACTGTAGAACTGATGAATGTGGGGCACCTGAGTCCTGGATGTCCATACTGGCGGGTCAACAAAGGCACTGCAAAGGCTGGTGTGGCAGTATTGACTACCACTGCTCTGCTTTCCATCTGTCAGGCATGGGCACACTTGCCGGGAGGTCCTTGCATTGAGACCAGTAGTACAGGGGGTCAGGAGCCTGAATTATTACCCCGTCTGGGTGAACATAATTCACACAGTAGAAGGTTTCACGTCCCACTCCATCCACTATTCGCACAGTGTCCATAAACAGTGTCCTGCCTATCTTCCACTGGGTATATTTCTCATGAAACAGTCTGTTCTTGACATGCTTGTTTGCACCAAGATGCACACATTTCATTGCTTCGGCCCAGATCCAGGATTTCCTGCTGTTCTCAATCTCCTCCCAGACTCTCCAAGGAAAGGTAGGAAAGGACATTCCATAGATTTCATTCACCTTTCTAAGAACCAGTCTCTCCTCTTTACTAGCTTTGGTCAACCTGAGACCTCTGGCCTGGCTTGGGGGTGGCCAGTCCTGGTTCTGCCAGCTATGCATCCTCAACGAGATGAAAAATGGATCTCTGACTTCTTCTTGCACAGCCAGGGCAGTGGCATCACCACTCTCTTCCATGCATTCCTCCGAGGCAAGAGCTTGAGGCTGTGTACCCATTCCTTTTTCACAAGGCCACATAGGTTCCCCCTCATCTTCTTCCTCACTGAGAATCTGTGCCCAGGAGTAAGCAGTCGTTCTCACTCCTGAGGCTATCCACTCATCACTAGGCGCGGAGGTTGACACCTCCCATTCAAAGGCCTCCCTCATCTCATCTTCTCCTGTGAGACTTGGGCTAGCCCCCCCCCCAGGGGTCTACTGATGCTTTATCTGAATTATCCTTCTGCGATCCAGCATCCAAAACATCAGCATTTGGTTCTGTCTCTAAATCTGCACCCTATAGCTTTGAGCCACAATCTCCCGAGGGGCCTTCTTCAACAGGCTCCGCCTGGTGCTGTGTGCTGCCAACTACAGATTGCTGAACTTTTGTCCATGTGGGAGCCAAACGAATCTGGGGCGCTTTATACAAGCCATGTTTCTCTAGGCACCCAGAACAGTGAGGTACCATGAAGACATCCCTTCCAGCATTTAAGCATATTTGACACACTTGCACTGGATATCAAGGGATCGCCACATGAGAAGGCAGTTGTCCTCCATAATAACACTTTTCAATGTCCCTTAACCTATTTACTGCTGCTGTTACTGCAGCCCGGGCATGATCCAGGTAGCGAGCTGGTCCTGAGGACATAACTGCAGGGAAAACAAACAAAAGCTCACTGTTATTGAAAGTCCCACTTCACTGAACACTTTCTTTCATTTTTCAAATGGCTCCTCTGCTGCTGTGTTTACATTACTACCCCACCCTGTAATGGCGGTGGCAGCACTCCTGCGCATCAACATTCAGAAATTGGGTCAAGCCACTGCGCATTCGATTTACACACACTACTGATTACTTTTGCTCAAACTGCACAAACTTGCGCTGTTCTTTTTCTAACACATTTACATGATTTGCCACGGACTTTTCACTTGCTGAAAACATTTCTTTAGCTCACAGTCCCTTAAAGCCTCAGGATTTCAAGCACAGGATTGCCTGTAATTTATACTGCACATTTTGCTACAACTCACAGTCTCTCTCTGGCTTTGAAACTTTAAACTGACGCTGAATCCATAACTATGCTCACAGTCAATGGCTTAACAGACTTGCTCTTGCTGGTAAAACTTGACACAGTCTTTATTTGCAAAGCGACTACACTGCTGCGCACATATTCAGCTGGCTTTTGGCAGAAAATCACTGTTTGAGCAATTTTTACTGTTGGTACTCACTCTTATCAGTAGATGTTTGCCGATGGAAAAACGGCCTGCAGCCAGTCTTGGAGGCCTCAGAAAGGAAGCAGGTGGGCAGTCCTGCCGATCGTCTCTCCAATCACAACACTCGCAATCCAGTCGATTGAGATGCGGGTTGAGCCCAATTTTAAACAGCAAAAGCTATTTTTAAATGTTTTACAGTGCTTTTTAATCACTGCAATGCTCCTCCACCAGGCCAGTACACACACACTCCACTCACACTCCCTCTCGAATGCTGGGCAGTCACTGAAGAGCTGGCTGGGGGGGCGGGACTGACTGCAGCCTCAATAATCACACAACGCCATGCAAATGAGCCTCTTTTCCCACGCAAGTGCTCTTCTCCTCATGGCAATTGTCGAGCAGGCAAATTTGAACTGCAGAAACCACTTTTTTTTTCTTTTCAACTAACTGCATGGCGGGAGCCCATTTCAACCATTTAGCATGGCCATTCACACAGCAAGTCTCTCAGTTTACTCAATAGCATTTCCAATGTCCAGGGCACAATTTTCTTGTTGTTACCCCTAGACTTCCACACTTTTCTTTATCACAACAGTTCTTTAAAAAGCATTTCCAACGTCCAGGGCACAGTTTTCCTGTTGCTACCCCTAGTCGTCCACACTTTTCTTTATCACAACAGTTGTTTAAAAAAGCTGGCAAAAACACTGTAAATAATTGATGCAGGACATGGGCACACTCTTTTAGCTTTACTGCTCCTTGGTAAAAAGTTGGCATTTTAACAGCAGCGTAAGGACCACCGCACACAGTGACACACCAGTTAACTTGATTCAGCTTTTTGGGCTACCCACTGCCAGATAACCAAAACGCTAGCCCCCGTCCGAGCACCTTTCCTCCCTAATTTTAAATCCAAAGTGGTGCCTCCATTTTGTAAGGCCCTCACCCCTGCCTTTTTGCAAAATGACAGGTGGTATGCTGTTGAAGCTGACAGCAGTACCAGGTGGGGACTGGGTTCGGGGAGGACTAGGTTACTTGGCACAGGGGGCCTAGGTTTGGCTACTCTGCACAGGGGCACCCAAGTAAATCTGAACACAGGAAGCAATAACTGTAATGTCCAATACTAGGAATGGTATTCTAAAGTGTGGCTTTTATTCACATCCAAACTGAACAAAGCATAGACGGACCCCACGGGGCTACACTCCTGGTAATGCAGATAAGAGCAACAGAACACTTCTTCAAACATTTCAGCCCTCAGGCTGTGAACCCACCAGGCACTCAGCCCGGACTTGCGCGCAGCTTTGGGTACACAGCCGGACTTGTACACTACTTGGGTTTTTCCCCTGGCCCAGCTCCCCCACTGGCCACTCGATCGTGGTCCATATGGTAGTGAACCAATATTCTGTTGGTGGCTCCCCAAACCACCTTAGAGCCTTCAACTCCTTAAGGGAAATTTTCCTTCCAATCCCACATCTGGGTACTTCCCTAATCACTGGCCAAGTTCATGACGCAAAGTAGAAATCCGCAGAGCAAATCCGTAGAGGTGGACCTGGTTGCTAGAGGTGGAGGGTCTCCTACCTCCAACTCCCACAATCCATACCAAGCCATTTCTCTGGATACTAAACAACTCTTTTGAAAGCTTGGCAATGTAGATTACAGGGTAGCCATATATCACATCTCCTCTACATGTCTTGACTTTCCCCTTGTGCTGGACTTGAACATACTTTTACTTTGGCTAAGCCTGTTCCTCTAGGCCTCCCACTAATTCAGTAGTCCAATCCCCACTTTAACACAGTTCAGGTGAAACATGGGCCCTTTGAAAAGAGTAGAACTCACCCTTTGGTTGCAGGTGCCCCACATGCGAATCTTGAAAGCTTCTTGTGCCACAACACATTTCAGAAAAATAGGCAGCTTCTTCTCTAGCAGTAACCAGGGGTTGCCCTGGAATAGGAAAACCTTCCACCCCCATCCCTGGTGATGAGGCACAGAGACCCGTATCAGCGGTCTCCACCACTTCAAGAACAGCTTACTGTGTTCCTCTTTAGGCGCAAACACACACCTTTCCCTAGAAGTAGCTCTATTTCAGAGCTTAGGCTCCAAGAACCTGTGCACAGAACTGCTGTGCTCCTCTCCTCTTGACTGCTCACACACAACTGCCACTACTCACTGTTCAAAACTCCCAACATTCTAATCTAACTCCTTTCTGCAGATTCCAATGTGGCTCATGCAGCTGCGATAGTTCTATGGTGATGTCATCCCTCAGTCTCAGCTGAGACTGAGAACAGAGTGAGACAATGTGAAATTCATTTAACTGGAGTTTCACAAGCTGCCTTCCCTGCCTACCACTAGGTCTTACTGGGATTCTAGTAACCCTGGGTAATAGGGGGGTTACATAAGCTTTCAGGGCTACTGCATTTGTTGCTGACTGATTGTTTCTGCTCTTACCTCCTTGTTTCTTTTGCCATGGTTCTTCTTTTTCGGCAGGGGAAGGGCCCAGCCACCCACCCCCATCCCCAACCTCCCCACACTACACTCCTTTAATAGGGTAGCACAGTTGTGACATTTCCTGTAGCAAGGCATCAAGGGGCGGATCGGAGGGGTATCCACACAGTGACCTCATTTACAGAGGCACTAGTAATTTAACTTGTTATAGCAAGTTATACAAAAACAAACAAACAAAACACAAAATTAAACTTTTGCTTTCATTTTCTTCCTTCTAATTACTCTGACCAGGTTATAAACCCAGCAACTTATCTGGAATGGATATCATTAACTGCAGGTACCGAGGAACACTTTTCAGAAGGGCAGTTTTAAAGGATTTAGGACACTGTCCTACATGCTGGGCTATTGGAGATCTAAGGGCTCAGCTCCTGGAAGCATGGGCAGAGATTGTGTGCCTCAAATTGCATATTCAAGAGGAAATATATTATAAGAACTGCCTGCCATTTCCCCAAAATAGAAACATAGAAACATAGAGGTTGACGGCAGATAAGGACGGCAAGGCCCATTCAGTCTGCCCATTTCTTTTTCTACTTTATAAATGTGCCATCGGCCTTTGCTCTGTCAGTGGCCTATCTATTCATACTCATCTGTATTGCTCCCTTATGCCTATCCCATGCCTGCTTGAAGCCCTGCACTGTATTCATACCCACCACTTCCTGAGGTAGACCGTTCCATGCATCCACCACTCTTTCTGTCAAAAAGAATTTCCTCACATTCCCCTTATTCGGCCTCCCTCTAATCTCATGCTGTGTCCTCTTGTCCTACTATTTTTCTTATATTTAAACATGTTAGACTCTTTCACCTTGTTAATGCCCTTAAGGTGCTTGAATGTTTCGATCATATCACCTCTCTCCCTCCTTTGCTCAAGGGTATATATATTGAGCTCTGTTAATCTGTCCTCATATGTCTTCTGATGCAGTCTCTGCACCATTTTGGTTGCCCTTCTCTGGACTGCCTCAATTTGGTTAATGTCCTTGTGAAGGTGTGGCCTCCAGTATTGCATGCAGTACTCCAGATGGGGCCTAACCAGTGTCTTGTAAAGAGGGATTATTACCTCCTCTTACGACTTGTGATACCCTACTAATACACCTAACATCCCCTAGCCTACCTACTGCTTTAGAGGTTTACTTGATGATTTCAGGTCATCGGTGATGATGACGTCCAAGTCTCTTTCTTCCTTTGTGACTGCCAGCAACTCCCCTCCCAGCCTATAGGTGGCTTCAGGGTTTCTCTTCCCTATGTGCATGATCTTGCACTTCTTTGCATTAAATCCCAGTTGCCACTCTTCTGACCATTTTGCTAGTTTATCCAGATTTCTTCTCATTCTGCCCACCCCATCTGGATCATCTACTGTGTTGCAGATCTTGGTGTCATCTGCAAACCGACAAGCCTTACCCTCTAGTCCACATGCAATGTCACTAATGAAGATATTGAAGAGGACTGGCCCCATGACTGATCCCTGAGGTACCCTACTTGTGACTTGCATCTCTTCTGACTGTATACCATTTACCACCACTCTCTGTTTTCTGCCCGTCAACCAGTTTGCCACCCAGTTGACCAATTTCTGACCCATCCTGAGCCTACCCAGCTTATTTATCAATCTTCTATGTGGAACAGTGTTGAAAGGTTTGCTGAAGTCAAGGTAGGTGACATCAACTTCTCCCCCTTGGCCCACCACTCTGGTTACCCAGTCCAAGAAATATATGAGATTAGTTTCATAGGACCTTCCATTTGTAAACCCATGCTGTCTTCAATCCTGTGCCCTTATGGATTCCGGGTGTTGCACTATCCTTTCCTTAAGGAGTGCCTCCATAATCTTGCCCACTACTGAGGTAAGACTGACTGGTATGTAGTTCCCTGCCTCCTCCCTGCTACCACTCTTGTGGATTGGGATCACATGAGCCCTTCTCCAGTCTTCCAGGACCTCTCCTGTGCTCAGAGACTCACTAAACAGTTCTGCTAATGGATCTGCTAGTTCCACCCTTAGCTCCTTAAGTACCCTGGAATGTATGCCATCAGATCCCATTGCCTTGTCCACCCTGAGCTTAGCAAGCTCTTGTAGGACCCTTTCTTTTGTGAAGGGACTAGTACACACCTCCCTCCCCCTTGTGTCCATGGTGCTGAGCTGTGAAACCTGCCCTACCTTCTCTTCAGTAAATACTGAGCAGGAGTATCTATTTAGGATAAATGCTTTTACATGGTCCTCCTCCTCACACAAACCCCTTATCCCCTTTGATCTTAGCAATAACCCCTCTGGACTTTCTCCTTTCACTAATGTATTTATAGAAAGTCTTGTCATAATCTTTTACTGTTTGTGCTAGTGTTTCCTTGGTTTGGGATTTTGCCTGCCTTACTGCTTCCCTGCTTCCCTTAGGGAAGTTTAGTATGCCTCCCTATCTTCATCCTGCTGCATTCCCTAATATTTCCTGAAAGCCAGCCTTTTGGCTCTGACCTTTTCTGCTGCAGTTTTTGAGAATCAAAGTGGTTTCCTTCTTCTTTTGCATTTCCTTTTCTCTCTAACACAATACGATGTTGCTTCAAGTACTGCATCCTTAATGCTTGCCCATTTTGCCTGTACCCCCTCACCTGTATTTCTTTTTGCCAGGGCTAGCTTAACTCTGTTGGCCATCTTATCAAAGTCAGCTCCTCTGAAGTCCCATATTTTTGCCTTGGAATTGGATGATTTTGTTCTAGTGGCCAAATTGAACCATACCATGTGATGGTCACTGGCACCCAGGTAACCTTCTACCTGGAGATCTGTGATCCTTTCCCTGTTATTCAGTACTAGATCTAGGATAGCACAAAGGAAAAAAGGCAGCTTGGATTCTTGGGGGTCATCCCCATACAAATCTCTCAGAGTTGTTTGAATGAGTAACCAGGGAAACAGACCATAGGAGGGCAGTGGGCATAGCCTATCTACACTTCAGCAAGGTCTTTAACACTGTGCCTCATAGAAGGTTGATTAGGAAGCTGACCAGTCTGGGGATGGGGGTCAAAATAGTAGAGTGAGTATGCAACTGACTAATGGACAGAAAGCAGAGGGTAGAGGTAAACAGCACACACTCTGAAGATGGAGGGGGACCAGTAGAGTTCTGCAGGATTCAGTGCTAGGTCCAGTCCACTTTAATGTCTTCATAGGGGACATGGCAGAAGAACTGGAGGGCTGAGTATGGGATGGCAGGAGGTATTGGCACTAACCAGGAAAGGGACCTCTGGTTTATTATTTCAGAAGACCTCCAGGTGGCAGCGCAGTGAGACAAAGCTGTGGGTATGGCTAGTGGGATGCTGGGGTGCATAGGAAGGGGAGTATCCAGGAGAAGGGGGGAGGAGGTGCTCCATTCTACCACTTATTGGTGCACCCCCACCTTGAGTACTGTGTCCAGTTCTGGAGACCACACCTCATGAGAGATATTGACAGGGTGAAAGCAGTTCAGAGAAGAGCAACCAAGATGGTGAAGGGGTTTAAAGGGAAGCCCTATGGAGAGAGACTGACATTTCACAATATGCACAGTCTAGAGGACAGGAGAGGGAGGGATGACATGATCAAGACCTTCAAGTCCTTACAGTTGTGAAAAAAGTTGGGGTAGCCTCTTCCAAAGGAAGACAAGCTCAAGGAATACGGGACATGGAATTAAATCAGGAGAGGGGAAATTTCAGGAAGGATGTGAGGAACTACTTCTTTAAAGAAAGGGTGGTAGACTCATGGTACCAACTGCCAAGTGACATTGTTGAGGCTACAAGAGTAGAAGGATTCCAATATGAATGGGATAGGCACATGAGTATAGTAGTATGAAGGGGGGGGATTCCTGGAGACCAGGTAAGGTTTGTTTTTGGGAGGTACAATAAACAGGGAATCCTTGGGCAGACTAGGTCAGCATAGCAGTCCTTTTCTGCTGACGGAGAACATGTGTCTGTGTTTTTAAGTGGCACCATGGCCCACAGGATGGTGTTCAGTTGGACTGTGGTGACTCAGATAATTGTAATGCAGTTGAAGATCATACTTCCAGCAGAGGCAGTGGGGGCCAAAACAGTGGTGGGATTCAAGCCTGTATATGATAGGCATATGGTAATCTTAGTTGGGAAGAGGTTGGGGTAGCCAGTGATGAGGAAGGGTCTGCAGTAACAGTATAGTCAGGAAAAAATAGGTGGACTGGGAAGGTCAAGTGGCCCTGCTCTATCAACACATTCTGTTTCTGTGTTTGTACATGGGACAAAATCAAAATGATCAGGGACAAACAACAAGGGAAAGGCAGCTCTAGGACATTGCCAGCCAGATACCAATAGCTGTACCACAGCTTGGCACCTCAACATCACCACCCACCCACTCCATCGACTCTGAATCAGTAGTGCCTCAATGCATACAGCATTCTTATAATATTTCAGTGCTGCATGTGTAATATTACTGAAATGAAGATGAGTGGAAACACTCACCACCAGCACTGTGAGGGTGTTTTCGTCCTCCTGTCACAGTCACCATGCTCCCCAAGTTCTACAGTATCTTGTGCTTTCCACATTGGATATCATCCCAATGGTGCTTGAGCTGTTTCACTGATCTGGACAATCTGTTTTCCCAACCAATCAGCAAGGTGGCAATCTCTCACCAGATCTCTTTCTCTCTCTCTCTTTCTTTTCTCTCTCTCTCCTCTTGGTACACAATTTTTTTTCCTCCAAAAAGATGCTCAGCTTTTTTATTGACTTCTGTCAATAAATATTGCCCTCCTCTGGCAAGTGCAGGTGGAGATTTCTATGAGTTCCCTCCACAGCAGTAATTACAGGAAATACCAATATTTTCAATTCGGGTTACTCTCTGTCAACCAGTTGCTCTTTCTCTCACTCTCCCTCACTCAAACTTTCACAGTCTCATATGGTAAAGTAAACTGTGAGAACATGCCAAAATTGTGGAATAGGAACCCACTGATTATCTCACATTTTATGAATTACTTAGTGCATCACTGAACATACATAGTAAATGTTTCTAATGCGTTCATATTGCATCATAAAAATTTACATTTGAAATACTTATCTGCAGTTCCAATAAATCTGCTGCATGTAACTTTGTCAGATTATAAGGGTGCAACTGCAATCTGCGGTATCAATGAGTATTCTGCAGGCTGTGTTGGGAATGCAGTATAACTACAAAAACAAAGGCAGAAAAACTCATTTTATATCACACTTTGTATTATATATATAGCTTATGACCTGTGTTGCTTCTACCTTTGCCTCCTTATCAATGTGGTGCTGCCCAAAGGAACTGAAGTTATATAACCCACCTCCCCAACTAGGTGTTACCTTGACTCCAGAAGACAGCACCAGCCAGCAGCTGTCAGCACTGTTGTACCCCTCCAACTAAATGGACCTGGACTGTTCTGGGGGCACAGAAAATAAATTATGCAGTCTTTGGTATGCTGAACCACTTCAGCACATGACCGCAACCACACCAGGACCTTGCAGCCCCAGTGCTGCTGATGAATCACAGTAGACTGGAGTATACCTAATCATGAGGTACAGGGGGATTCACTCATCCCATATGATCACTCTGCTTAGCCCTGCACCTCATGACCATACCTGAACACTTGCCCCAACTGGTTGAAAATAACTTTGAGGGCCACAATGTGTTTTTTGTCCAACAAAGCCCTTTAAAAAAGCTCAACATTTGGGTACAGTTCCCATCAAAAGAAATGGTGGAGCTGAAGCCATTTTGTTCACCTCCAACCCTACACCACTACAGCAACAGGGTAAGGGGTTTCCACATCAGTCAATTTGACTGGAAGAAAGTGCTAATGGGCTGTACAAGGTGTTCATTAATTTAGATGTGACTTCTGTGGCTGATTATTGAGTGACAGACCTCTAGCACTGACCAGAATGACAGACAGTTCACTGGACCAACCATTGGAAGATTCAAGGCATGAGAGACACACTGTATGCTTGCAGATCAAGGTACAGTTTGGAAGTTGTCTTTTTTGGAAAATATGTCCACAAATCACTGGGGCAATGCATTGCCCCTTACATTACAGAAATCAGCAAATTTTCATCAAATTAGTATGGCAGCATCAACTCCAAGCATTTGAGCCCCACCAATAACTAACTCATCAACCACTGAATGGTTACAATATTTTGTGAATTTGGATGATGCTGGTTTAATTGTGGGTTGCACATGGGGAGGTTGCACATGTGGGGATGATGTCTGGACTGGGTATAGAGCACATTCTTGGTGGCAGTCCAGCCAAGTTGGGTTGATGGCTGTGACATTCTTTACTTTGTGAAATAGCCAGTTACAGACACTGTTGCTTTGTTGCACTGTTGCTGATGGGAACACTAGTTGGCACTTTTGTGTGCTTGCAGTAGTGGTACCAGTGCTGACATTTTCCACCTACTCACTGCTTTATTCCTCCTACAAAATGAATGAGATTGCTTTTCCAATTGTGTCAATTTATCCTTTGTGTTTCTCTTCACAGGTCTCATGCTGAGGTGTAAGAAAAGTTTGCCTCTAGATGCAGTGTACAGAATCACTAATGCCAGGTCTGGCAGCTGACCTTATTCCCATCACCTTCACCATGGAGAATGCCCCCCATTCAGTAAGGGAGAAGGGGTTGGCCCTGCCTCATCTCAGGTGAGGTGAGTAGTTTCTGTGGCCCTATCCTTGGTCAGCAACTTGGTCAGAGACTCTGTAGATACACTCTTCACACCTAAACATACAGTAGCTTCTGGAGATATTGTCAATAAACATAAGGCTGTGGCTTTTCAACTCCAGATATGAGCATGAGTGGTTGTTGAACAGAAATAGATGGAGGAATATGGAGCCTGACTCTGCAATGCCAGGTCTGCAAAGAATTGTTGTGAGAGATGGATTTGATAGTTGGCTCCTCTTCCCACCCCTCGCCCCTTTGTTAGCTAGTGGACAAAAACTCTCACATAGGTTGGACAGGGATTTTGCATCACCCATTTCTATGGTAAGTGGAAAGTAGGTTCAGTCTGCCATAAGTGGGTGATCATTATGACTGCCCAGAAGGCAGGGATGCAACTGGGGGAATGTCAAAGAAAGGGGGCTTAAGAGCAGGCAGAGCAGGGCTTCTTTGACTTTCTATGAGGGACCGCATTCAGGGTCGGAAAAGAATTCCCATCAATTTTCCACAGAATTGGCTCACAGTTGTGGTTTTCTCAGCTTTTTGCCTCTTCCAATGGTGTTAGTTAAGGCTGTTGTTTAATTTATGCCAATGCCCATAAACATGGGGACAATGGAGTCTCTGATTGTGTGGTATGCAGAAAAGGGGAAGGGAAACAGTGCAGAGAGTGGGCAGATCACCTGAGGGATAGCAGGGAGGGTAGTCAGTTCTTTACTCACACTCTCTATGGATTGGTTCTGGTGCCACTTCTTCAGGACATGCTGAGAGGGAGAGGGTCTCAACTAGTAGGTGAACCATGACCTCTGCCAGTTGAATCCTGCACCCCCACCTCCAGTGAATGCCAGCCCTCCTGTGGTCAAGGGATTAGGATGTGGGGGAAAGTGGAATGGGTACAGCTTGAAATGGCCACCTCATTCCCTTCTTCTTTATCATGGTGGATCCCCCCTTGTATGAGGTGTAGGTGAGTGATCCTACCACCTCCCACTTCAGCTGAAGTGCAGTTGCTGTTGCTTGGTTCCTATTCAGGGGGACTGATCAGATACTCTCTAGCTGTGCATGCCATGTCTGAATGCAACTTCTGATGATAGTGTCAATGGGCATTCAAATCCAGATTTATGTTTGACTGGTTATTGAAAGAAAAAGGGGGTAGGTAAATGGAGCCTGAAGTTACAAGTTTAGTGTAGGGTGGATGCTGCTGCTGCTCCTCCTCTTGGCTATACTCATGGAGATGGTGCTACAACTTGTCAGTCTTCTGATACATTTCTGTGGGAACTCATGACATATTTCAGCTGTCTCCATGTACCAGATGCCTGTAGATTAATGAGACCTTTCTTGATAGGGTAGTAGTTTCTGTGGGCCATGGAAGATGGTGGAGGGGCAGATGACCCACCAGCATCTTGCTCCTGCCTCTCCTCCTTTCTGATCCTGAATCTCATGCAGAATAGGAACATTACTTGATCCACCCATGCCTTTTTTTCTAGCCTTCAGTACATACCTCTCAACCTCTAACCTCATAAATCAAGGACAAGGTTTAAAGAAATTAGGAACAAGGGACAAGGATAAGGAAGACATCTTAGAAATGTGGTGATATCAACCCAAGAAGCTAGTAGAAGAAGAGACTTAGTGTAAGATTGATTTTCTGAGGAAGAACAAGCCCGTGACTAATTTTTGTCATTATTTTGTGCTTACAATCCCTACTGTTCAGTCATGGAAACACACATTTTAGGAGGGAGAGAGATACATTTTAGGAAAAATCAGGGCTGTCCCTTTAAAATTGGGGACAACTGAGAAGTATTCTTCAGTAGCAACACTGGTACTACTGCTTGTGGTGTTACAGTAGCAGATGACACACGGAAGGCTGTGAAGTAGATATCCAAGCTGATCTAGGGGAACCCATCCATTTCTCCACACTTGACTGCATATTCTTCTGCTTGTGTCCTCATCCATGACCTGAACTGCTTTTCTTCATTGCATAGTTGTGATATCCATGAAACACTGGAGAAAATAGCAAAGAGTGTGCACTAGAAATATTTTTCACAATCCTCAAACTGGTAAAGATAACATTTTGCTACCCTCACAGTCTCAGATTGTATAGTAATTCAGTGCTAGTTATCTCTCATGCTAGCTATTACTGGTTGTGTCCAGAGTTCCCTATCACACACACACACAGCACTGCACAAATACACAGCAGCTACCAAGCACTACCAAAAAACCTTAAATGCTAAGACTGCAAATATAAGAAGAAAAAAACTTCATGGCAGTCCTTTTCCAGCATAAAATTGTCTGCTTTTCTCTATAAATCAGCTATTATTGAGTCTATTTAAATGGCAGAATTTGAGTATAGTTTCAATAGAGACTTAAAGTCATCCAGATATCTTTCACAGACTCTCTGGTAAGTGTGTCAGCAACATTAGGAAGCAGGAGTGTGCATTTCTTATTAAATTTACCCACTTGCTTCCATGGAAATTGCATACAATGTTTGTGGACCATATCAGCGGAATTGTTGTTGAACAGCAGAATGCCATTCTTCTTAAACCTTCCTCATAAATAAATAAGCGGTTCTGCAAATTCAGTACTGAATCTTCAGATTACTTTTAGAATTCCACAGAATATTCCAAGTCCAAGAAATTCAGCTGGTGGAGTTGCCATTCTGGATGAATTCCAAAGGCCAAAATCCACATTTCACACAGCTATAATTCTCACTCTTCTATTTCAAAATTTAAACAATTGGATTATAAAACCAAACAAGTCTGCTGATCAATCAATGTAGCATATTCTCCTAACACAGACGTCTTTCAAACTAGAATTGCTTCCATTTCTAAAGAAGTAATAGACAAGACTGCAATGTAACATGCATTCTGTGTCCCCATGTATCATAAACATCTAGGGCTCTGAATGCATGACCTTTAACTCACTGAGGCCTCAGGAGCTCTTTGAGAGTTCCACCACTTGTGGCCTGTATACTTTAAACAGTGCAACCTGGAGCTTTCTGAGCAAAATCAAGTCATAACAGCATGCCACAAACCTCATGAACCGTAAGTGCTACACACAAAGTATGAGTGGCAAAGTTGTTCAGCACAAAATTACCTTTCCAATGGTACTATGCAATTAAATATAAGTAGTTCCTATTTTTTTTCCATATTGGTTGAAATAGCGAAAAACATTTTTTTTCAATAAAAAAGACAACCGAAACCTTATTTTGTGGGAAAATATTTAACATATCAACACCAAATTAAGCATCCATACATTAGACGGAGGTACAAAACTAATTTTGTACTAAAACACTATTTTTGTAATATGAAGCATGTATTTCTTTTCTGTTTTATCAAGGTGTCTAGGTGAAGCTTGAGAGACAAATGTCAGCCATACACATCACACCATACAAAAATGTGAATATCTTCTAAAGTATACATAACAGACACAAAGTATCAGTGGCAAAGTTGTTCAACAGAGCATTACCTTTCCAACGGTGCTATGCAGTCAATTCTACTCACTTCAGTTTGTGAAATATTTAAGTTTTAAGCAGTGACGTCCTCAGGCGTCAATAGTCCTCAGTGGCACAAAGTGCAGGATGTCTGGAGGTGTTAAAGACCTCAGGAGCATATTTTCTGCTGCCACCTACAGGCGTCTTGGGGCCTCAATGAGTTAATGAACATCATCACCTGGCACTTGGATTAGTATCCCAATACTGACACGGTAGTGCAGCATGAGGGGGGGTGCTGCACTTCTGAGGTGCCATATTTCAGATGGGACATTATACAAGGTTCCATCTGCCTGTTCTGGTGATAGTTCAGATGGAAAAGACCCCATGGCACTTATTGAAAAGAGCAGGGGAATTTTATTTGCAAAGAAATCCAAAACAGAGACAGTATGTTTACATATATAAAAAGAAACAAAACAATGCACATAATTGCTATAAGCATAAAAAAAAATGAAAACAATACAAAAGAAACAAATCATAATACAGCATAAACATCATTGCCTCATAGAGTTATTTTCCCTGTTAAAGAGTTTCATTTATTCTCCTTCTCTCCCCCACCCCTTCCTCCTTAAAGAAACTGCCTGGATATTCTAATAGACCTTTATGAAAACCCTTAACCCTAGCCTTACAAATAACTTTACATCATTTTACCAATCCAGGAAAGACTTAGGGCAACCAATTAATGCGAGCCATAGAGACTCCACTTTATGTCTGTCTAATATGCAAAATTCCTGTATTTTAACCTGTCTGATGGTAGATTCAGTTTGTAGAATTATAGAAATATCAGTGGACTGTGTGTGTTGCAACAATAGCTGACACCTGGCCTGCCACATGTAAAATTTTATGCAGGCAAAAATAATGTTTAACGTACTGGGATGGAATTTCCCTGAGTCTTCCTGAATAAATGCCCAATATGAGTACTTCATGGGTTATGTTCCTCAGAAAAAAAAAACAGTTCCATCTTTGTGCAAGTGTTTTCCATAAATGGGCAGTGTAATGACATGAAATAAAAAATGTTCTGGAGTTTCCTCTTGTGGCACACATTCCTGCCTAAAACAATATCTTTCAACTTGTGACTTGTCTTCAAGGTTTCCCTTAACCCCTAGTTTCCCATAACAGCATAGCCAGGTGATATCCCATACTTTGGGGGGTAACCTT
Organism: Neoceratodus forsteri; assembly: GCA_016271365.2. Taxonomy (NCBI): domain Eukaryota; kingdom Metazoa; phylum Chordata; order Ceratodontiformes; family Ceratodontidae; genus Neoceratodus; species Neoceratodus forsteri. Next base: position 303,709,507 of record CM028135.1, read on the forward strand.
TTATCATTTAACATCAGTAATGTTGATTGCATCCGAGTTGGGGAACAGAAGGGAAAATCTGCCCTTGTGGCTGAATTTGTCTCCATTATCTTTTGGTATAGATTTTTCCTAGCTAGACTAGTTATATCTATTTTCTCTACTTTCCATTGTCTTGCTTTCCTGATGGCTGGTTCAACAAAACTGGGGATCTGCAGAGAACTCACTAATTTAGGAGGTTCCATCTTCCATTTATCTAGTAGAGGTTTCAAAATAAATTTTGTCCACTGAAACCACTGGTGCTGTGAGGTATCCTATCCTTTGCTAAGGTTATTGCAGAAGAAAAAAAGATTGGTAAAACACTAAGGGGCTTATCATCTCAAGCCCTCACAGCTTCCTCTTTAGGTAGGTAAATTCTCTTTTGATAGGGTTTAAACAGCTCCCCCATAGCATCTGAAAAAAGATGCTGTAAATTCTGGAGTCAAACTGTGTAGGGGGCGATAGATCTGATTGTTGTAAGTAAAAATGAGAAGCATAAACTGCTTAATAATGGTTATCCTTTTTTGTTTGGATAACCTCCATCATTTCCATAAGTGTATTTTTTCCCCACTGCTATCTTTACTTCCCAGTTTTGATGAGCTAAATTACCTTGTCTGAACAAAAGACTTAGTATTTTTATAGGTGTCTGAGATAGAGGAATCTGAGCAATTTCTAAAGTGACTGTGTCTGTTTTAGCTAAAGCAGTAGCAATGCTTTTATTCAGGTTAATTTCAGCCCCTGAATAAACAGTGAAAGATTTAAGCTGATTAATAGCTGCTTCTCCTGTTTCTGTTTTTTTTTATCAACAAGCACAAATCATCTGCATAGGCAGTGATTTTTGTTCTTGAAATGAGAGATGTGGGGATAAACCTATAATAGCATTATCCCATAGGATTTGTCTGATAACTTGGTCAAGAACCACTGTGTACAGGTTAGGGCTCAGAGGGCAGCCCTGCCTAACTCCTCTCTTTACCAATATCTCTTTCCCTAATAACCCATTCACAGATGGGAACATGGAGGCAGTAGCATATAAAAGTTTTACCCAAGAAATAAATTTAGAGGAAAAACTGTATAACTGTAAAATTTTAAATAGTCATGGGATACTTTGTCAAAGGCTTTGGACTGATCCAACGCCAATACATAACCTGATAGTCTTCCTTGATTATTAAGCTCAAAAATATCCCTTAAGAATTGTAAATGTTGTGATATAGATCTGTTGGGTATTGAACAGGTTTGAGCAGGGTGTGTTATAGATTCTGTTACTTTCTTCATCCCACTGCAGAGAATATAATGAATAAGATTTTATAGTCTGTGTTAAGCAGGCTGATATGCCTCCAGTTTTGCAAATCATGTTTAGCCCCTTTTATGAATAAAAATAACAATAGATTTAGAGAATTCAGGATAGGCAAAAGGATGGTTTATGAGGTTGTTAAAAAGTTGAACTAAAAAGAGATTATCTGTGAGAAGGTTTTATATAATTTGTTAATTAAGCCACCTGGGCCTGGGGAAATGCCTGGTTTCAGGTTAGAAATGGCTTCAATAACTTCATTCACAGAGATAGGCTCTGTTAACATAGATTGCTCTGCTACAGCAATATTGGGTACATCAAATTGTATAATCCTGTCTACTGACTCTGGGGCTGTATAAGCAGAACCAAAAGTTTGGTGTAGAGCACTGATCCTCAGACTGTGGCTCTAGAGCTTCAAGCAGTTCTTCAGCTTATCACCTGTGGCTCTTCTCAGTAAGTGATGCAAATATTTCCTGCACTATACTGTATTACCCAACCAGGATGCACTACAACACCACTGCTTTGTACACTAGCAAGCATTATTTGCAAAGTTTATTGCAAATTTTCTTGCAAGTTGCACCCTTCCAGACTGTGCAAATGTTAAATAATGTTTAGCAAATGAAATAATGTTATTTTACACTGGCGTGTGCTTGCCAAAAGGTGCTAGTCTAGGAGGTGCATGTTGTGGATCCTTGGCTAATGCTGATTGCTCATGTGGCACCTGAGCAAGTCAGAATTGAGTGTCACTGGTGTAAAGAATTATGCACAATATCAAGCATTTCAGCATCTGACATCCTAACTTTCCCTGCAGTATCATATAAGCCCTGCATCATTTTTGCATCCAACTTATGCCTACAAACATGGAAAGTGTCTGCATAAGGATGACCGCTGGAAGCAAATCTCATTTCAGCTTCCAAACAGGAAGCTCAATCATATTGAAAATAACACATTTTTTTCCTTTGAATAATCAATTTGGGATTTATAAAAGCTCTGCTAGAGGGTGAGGAGGACATAAGCTTATAAAATTGGTGTCTATAGTCCAAGTAGTTCAAATAGTCCTTATTAGCCTTTGATTTGCCAAAGACTGTAAACAGTTCTTTTATTGCTATTTTGGTGTCATTCCACCAAGGTCCTAGGGAATCATATACACATTGCACAGATTGTTTTGCAATAAAAAAGTTTAACATACTCTGACAGATGTCTTCATTACCTAGGAGGGACAAATTTAGTTTCCACCTTTGCATAAAGGAGGGAGATTTTGGAGGAATCATACCCGAAGAGACATGACACATTGAAACAGAATGATCTGAACATTCACAGGGAGTGACCCTGGCTATAAAAGGTATTAGGTATTTGGAGGAAAATAAAAATCATTTCTAGTTGCATAGCAACTTCTATGGTAAGTAAACCCATGGTCCTTAGTGAGAGCCATGTATGAGTCTCTTAAGTTAGCTACAGAAATAGTGTTCTTTAAGGCATCAAAGTTGCAATACACTTTTATTTGAATATTGTCCTTCATTTTTGTGTCCAGGACTAGAGATGTTGCGAAATTAGGCTTTGTCGGGAAAATTGCTACAAAACCGGCAATTTCGCCACATGAAACATTTCGCGAAATTCTGCCATTCCGTGAAATTTTTCACCGGGTGTGAAACTGTGAAATTTCACTCATGAAATGAAAAATTTCACCACGAAATATGCAATTTTGCCAAATTTCACCTGAATTTCACAAAATTGTGCCCGAATTTCACCATTTCACAGGCAAAACTTGCATTTTGCAGTGAAATTTTACATTTTGTGGGTGAAATTTCATATTTCACCAGCAGAATTTCACATTTTCCAACCAAGAAATATTCTGCAAAATGCGTAAATTTCACAAAATATTTTGAGGAATGAAATTTTCTAATTTTGCACATCTCTATCCAAGATACAGTTCATGTCTCCACCCTATATTATATTATTTTGCAGAAAAAAGCAAAGGTTTAATCTTATCAAAAAGCTTGATTCTCCCTGTCTTTTTTTGAGGTGCATAATTGTTAATTAACCTGAATGGAAAATTGTGATAGGTGCAGTCAAGTAGCAGAGCCCTACCTGTGCATATGTCTATGAGTTTTTGAACTGTAACTGATGTGTCCTTGAAAAAGATACCCAGACCATCGTCAGTGTCTTGGCCAAAAGACCAAAAGGAGTGTCCCCATACCCATATTGCTTTGGCTTGAGTTATGTCATGTAAACAGCAGAGCCTAGTTTCCTGTAAAAAGATAATGTGTGGGAAGAATTTGCAGTAGGATAATACAGATACAGTATCCTTTTCTTGTATGCTTTCATACTGCATATATTGATAGCAGCAATCTATATAGAGGCCATCTACCTGGGGTTTTAGGTCAGGTTTTTAACCTTTCTTTTTTCCCTTCTCTTTTTTGTTTCTCTTGTGTTTAGAGAAGCTTCATCTTCCCCCAATAACTCAGAAGTGGCTTCAGGCAGGGAAGAAAAATCAAATTCTGGATCAGATGGAGCCCCCTCCTTCTCCTGCAGTGCCTGATAAGGATTGTGAACCAGGACAGTATGAGTTGTCTGTTTAGATGAGGCTCTAGTTACTCTTTTGGGAATGAAGAAATCTCCAGGGGGACCCATACCTGGGAAGTCACCCTGGGGTGCAGCCCATTCTTCAGCAATTACTGTGGGGGGGTTCCATTAGTGGGTTCCACTGAAAAAGGGGAGTCAGTCACAGGTGGGAGGGAAGCCCCTGTATTTTGTATAGGAGGGGGAGCAGGTTCTTGCTGATTTGTTTCCTTAGTAGGAGCTTGGTCACTACTGGCCTGCATTGGTAAGTGTGTATTACTTGTGCCTTGCTCTGACTGACTAGTGGAACCCCCATTGTCCACAAGAATATTGCTGAGGCTCTGACTCTCCTGGGTCTTCTGTCTAGATTCCTGTACTTTCTGAACCAATTCTTCTTGATTGATGATAATAGGACAGTTTTGCCCAGCCCAAGGACATTGGTGGTAGGCATGGCCTTCCTCCTCACAAAAAACATATCTAGCTAAATTTCTCCATCCCAAATGACATGTCCAAACTCATTGCAGACAGTATATTGGAGTTTATCACAAGAGCTGCTTAAATGTGTCCTGCACCCACATGTATAACAGACCTTCAGTTTGGCTGGGGTTAAAAGCAGACACCCCTATCTTTCCCATGGTCAAAGCTTTTAGGGATGTACAAAATGTCATCACCTGACTGCAAAAGTTTTACCTTAAACCTCCATCCATCCATCCATCCAAATTCTCTTCGAGTCTATGATGGTTTCGGGAGGGCCTAATACTGTACATTTCTTCCCTAACCAAAACTTTATATCATGCACATTTACTCCCTCATTTCTAAACATGAGGGTAACAGTTTTGAGAAAAGATTTGGTTAGGGGAATAGTAAGAAAAGGAGCCCATAAGGTAGATAATCTTAGTTTGTCATATGTTTCCTATAATTTCTCTGAAAGAGAAAAAAGCTTGAAACTGACATCAAAGACATCCTCCCCTGATAACATGCATTAAAGCATAGATATCCAAAGCATGAAATAGCATAGGGCTTTTAAGCAACATTCTGGCTATATAAATGCTGTCTGGATTAAATTCCAACCCCCCCCCCCATACCTTAGTCTTACAGCATTTTTCCTAGGTGCCTGAGAACTTCTATTTCTGAAAAGTTCATAGAAAGTAGAGCCTTTATTACTGTTACTGTTTTGTCTCCTACTCTGAGGGGGAGACTCATGTCCAGTATCTGACTGAAGGGTTGCAGAGTCAGACCCTGATTCATGGTCCTGCATATTGTCCTGTTGACTGTTTAGATTCTATTTGAAGGTACTGGTACCTGTCTATCCCATGATTCTGGGGCTGTACCAGCCTGGTGATCTTTGTTTGTTAGAGCGCTCTTTGTTGACAATGAGAGGACCCCTTTAGATGAAGAAAGGTCCTGCAAATCCAAGGTCCAATTTGGGTCCGGGACCCAGGAGCCATCCGGTGTACACATTCATCCAGAATTTAATATACAAGTCTCTGCAGACCAGTCTTTATCTCCCAGGTGTTCTGTCAGGTGAGAGAGACCAAAAGCAGCCACAAGGTACTGCAATACTGAATCTGACCCAGCTGGGTGCGGTCAGGAGGAGTTCAAGTGGCATTCTGGAAATCATTGATAGGCTGTTTATCAGGTAGTTGAGAACCAACTCTGGCCACTTCCTGGGCTGATGATGTAGTCACTGTCTCCGCAGAAATGGCACCATAAAGAGTAGCTTTTTCATTAGTCTGAGCACTCACATCCTCTGACAAGATACCATCTGTGTCCATGTGTTCAGCCATCTTGTGCTGCACAGAGATAGCAGGTAATTCACACTCTTCTTGCTCTCTATGTCTGTTGTGACTGCCTCTCCAAGTTTACCTGGCATTTCAACTTCTTCCCCAGGCAAAACACAGTTCAAGGTCGGGGATCAGACCTTAGCCTGCCTCACAGCCACCTCTTCTGACATCTGACCAGCTTCTGCCATCATATAGGAGGACAGCAGCTCCCCCAACCAGCAGAGATGGGGATTTTTTTTTTATTTAGGTATCAAAACAAATCACATCAACAGTAGTATGTCATACAGATTAACATTTCAAATAAAAAAACAGAAAGGAAATTAAGACTAAGTATTTCAATCATACATTCATAAGTTCCCCATGAAATGAAAAGGAAGAAAACCCAACCAGTCTATGTACATTTGAAACCAATACCGTCAATCAGAAACAAGGAAAAATAAGTATGTATGCATACATTGTCTTCTGGTAATCTCATACTTGTTCTACATTGCAACATATCCTTAAATGAAAATAATTACACATCACTTCATACCCTTAATGTAGACCCCCAAACCCAAAAAAAGGAGCAAGGGGATGTTTCTATGAAATCATCACAACAGTCTAATACAATATAATACATATTGACCTTAAAACAAAGAAAAATACACTCATAAAACAGATATGTATCAACCATACAGCACTGGGTTTGTAAATAATGAATCCAAATCAAGAATTCATAAAGCTGAAATCAGCCGATACCTTCAAAACACTGAGAATACCCCCAAGAAAACTATTCCTAGAGGAAACCCTCTCCTCATTCCCAGATAGGGTTGTATCTAATTTCTAAAAGAAACAATCAAACAACAAGATAAAAATCCTAAACCCAAATAAGGTAGAGATATGTTATCTGAGCCAATGAAAGGCATCCCACCTGTTATGCCAAATTTTATTGTCCACCTGCTGAGATTCCGTTACTGTCAAGTCCTGAAGGTCTTTCTGAATCTGCAATATCAATTTCAGTTGTGAAACAAACTGTTGTTGGAGCACATATTGACAATGAGTTTGCCATATCCAATAAAGGAAACAAGCCATAAGTATTCTTAAAGGCCCAGTGTCATAATTGCCCCATCTCTTTGGAAATAACCCCGTAAACAGGTTTGCAGAAGATAAAGAAAGCCAAGTGACCGAATTCCATTTATCCAAAAGTTCTGTCCAAAATTACTTATTATATGGACAGGTAAAATAAATATGACCCATTGTTTCTATTACAGTACCTGATGACACTGTTCCCTGGGACAATAATGGTCTGCTAACTCCTTATGTTTCTGATTTTCCTTAACATTTATTTTGTCATGTATCCCTAACCACACTACATCTCACATCTTCTATGGAATTCTAGGTTCAGTCAAGAGCTCCCTTATTGCTGTTTGTTCCGTAGCCGGTTAATGTAAAAAGGGCTGCTCAAGGAAAAAATTCCCTAAGATCAGATTATGTAACATTTTTCTAGATGTTGTCAGTAACATGGCCTGGGTGATGTTCCATTTCTTTAACATATAGAAACATTCTACCCAAATCTGATTTAAAATCACCTTCTCTTATTCTTGTGCTAAATGGCATAGTCTCCCAATCTTACATCACCTCCTCCAATGAACAAGTTCCCCAGTCCACCCACTGAGCCATATTATTTTTCAGGATTGGAACTAAATTTGCAGACATAAAAATACTCCAAAAAAATACTATCGGATGCATCATTCCCACTCCCCCTCTTTTCTCCTTAAATATGTAATACTTCTCTTAAGAGGATTCAGGCAGCTGTCCTAAAGACAGGAAAAGACACAATAATATAATTTAGTTTCCATTACCCTAGGCACTGGATATACATAACTTAAAAAAAAAAAAAACAGTAGCAGCAAAAATGTTCTAATTAAAAAGACCCTCTTCATTTTACTCATATGCCACCTATTCCATCTGGACACCATCTATTGTCCTTTCCCAATTTAATGTGCCCAATTATAATTTGGCATATTGCCCTTCCCACAAAAGACACCCAAAATTTTACAAGATTCAAGAGCTACTACTCTACCAAGAGTTGCAGAAGTCATCTGAAGTGGAATACACCTAGTCTTGCTCATATTGATGTCTCCCCCTATAATAGTTGATAACATCTGCACAAACTTAGTAGCTTGGCCCCCAGACTTCTCATCTGCCACTGTTAAAATTAGATCATCCGCATATGCAATACATTTGATTGATGTCCCAGAAATATATGTCACTCCCCTAATTCCACGGGAGGAAATCAGGAGACGAACCAATGGATCAGTTGTTAGGACATATAAAAGAGGGTTTAGGAGACAACCCTGATGAACCCCCTTTTTAATTGTACACTGTTTCCCCAACCATTTATTATGATATGGTCTAATAAAGGCTTCACTATAACACGATTAAATCCAATAAATAAATTGTCTTAGTAACCCATAACCCTGTAAACATTCCCACAGAAACTCATGGGAAACATTGTCAAAAGCTTTAGATTGATCTAAATTGATCACAAAACCCTCGGCATTACCCTGTTCCCCTTGTTCCATAATGGTCCTTAATAGAAAGAAAGCAACAGTAATATGTCTTCCCCAAACTGTACACACCTGAGCTGGATGGATTATGAATTGCAAAACCTTTGACAACCTTTTACTCAAAATTTTAGAAGAAATTTCAAAGTCGTATTTAATAGGGTTATTTGTCTCCACTTTTCTAAATCCAATTTATCCCTCTTTTTATACAAAAATATTAATAATCCTTCAAACATTTGCAGATTTAATCTGACTTCTGTCATAAAAGCTTGAAAGATGATAAGTAACCCTTGTGGAAACAATTGAAGTATCATAAGATAACATTCACTGGGTAACCCATCTGACCCAGGAGCAATCCCCTTAGTACATGACTTAATAAACTCCAATAATTCTACCAGTGTTAAAGGGGACACTAGTTCCTCCAACTGTGCAGAATCCAACTGGGGTACTACTACTGCTGCTTGTAATATCTGCTGAAACCGATAAGGATAAGTGACCAAGTAGTTTTGTTGTTCTTCTATTCTATTATTCATTTCTTCCATAATACCTAAGTTATCAGCAAGAACCTTCCTTCCCTTTTCCCTAAGTCCCACAATCTGCTGTCTAGTAATTCTATTATAACAATCTTCTAAGGGGTTAGACTGATATTTCAACCCCTGGGTCTCAAATCTTTGTTCTAATTCCAACGATTTTTGAAGATTATATTGCAATTTAACCATTTCTATCTTTATACCTTCTAATTGTTCCCTTCTATCCAATCCCTGATCATATTGTTCTGAAAGAAACTTATGGAAAGTATCTCTCAAACCAAGATAACTCTTCTTCTGACTTATCCTTATCTGCCTTGCAACAGACTGTAAAAAAGCAAGAATCACCTGTTTAGTGTCTGACCACCATTCTAATGGAAAGGAATATAAAAAATCCACAGTGGATCTCTCTTTTAATATCATTTGTAAGTCTAGACATACAGCAGAATCCTTCAAAAAACTAGTATTCTGTGCCATATCCTCCTCCCCCCACCCTAGGGGTTGAACTAGAAATATGTATCCCTGGGTTAGTGTCTCCAAATGTTTAGGGATTTCTAATACCGTGGCAAGAATGGACCCCATTCTTTAGCCAGGGCATATTCAAAACTCAAGAAATTAGTACTGTATTAATCTTTGATGTTTGCTGAGAGTGCTCTTCTCAGCACACGCAATGTCCCCAAAATAGCTTCCTTTTGCAGTTCATAAGGTGTCACAAATATTGGTAGCATATTTAAATGTGCCTGAAAATTCTTTTGATTAGTCCCATTGCTCCAAGCACTACTGGAACAATCTTGTGTCCTTATTCCACATCAGTTTGGTTTCTGACTGCATATCTTGGTATTTCATGATTTTGTGTCTCTCTCTGTTGCAGCACACTGTAGTCACTAGGGGTGGCTATTTCAATCAGTAATGCTACCTTTGTCCTCTTTTCTTGTATTACAATATCAGGCTTTCTTGCTTCCACTTTCTTGGCTGTTGGTATGGGGTGATCCCATGTGATCATTACTTCTTCATTCTCTGTGATTCTTTGTGGTTCATGTTTCCAGTGTCTCTCTGCTACCTGTATGTTATAGTGTTTGCACAGTTTCCAGTGGATCAATCTTGCTACATTGTTGTGTCTTTCAGTATACAGGCCTTCTGCCATAAGTACTTCACATCCAGCCACAAGATGCGCAACTGTTTCTAATTCTGTACTACAGAACCTACACTTGTCTGTTTCTCCTGTTTTTTCTATGGATTTTGTGAACTATCTTGTGCTAGCCCACTATCTTGGGCTGCCATTATTAGTCTCTCATCTCGTGGCCTAAATTCACTCTTTTTAACCAATCATGGGTCAGGGCTTGATCGACCTGTGGTTGCTCCAGTAGCTCCTGTATTTTCCACTATAATTATGGACTTTCCAATTGTTTTTTCTTTTCTGTTGGTCTTTATCCTTATACTCCTTTTTCTGATTCTTTGCATTTTCTGTTGCTGACAATTCCTTATCTACCTTTGGATTGACATCAATCTCTGCTACCCTTCTGAAGGCTTCTCCTAATTTGATGAGTGAAGTCATTTTAGGCTTATTTTCTTCATGATGTATCCCTATGAGTGCATGATCCGATGTTTCTATAGGTATTGTTTCTGAAAAAGATACAGGGGTGATTATGGAAATAAACTAATAATCTATATGTATTGATAAAGATCCTTTAAAAAAAGTATGCCAAGGTTTATTATTCAATACTGCCTATGCATCTTTCAAACCTGTTTGTTTAACAACATTACACAGGAAAGCAGTATCACTGTAAACCTTTATTTTCTTTGACTGAGTGTCTGTGTCTAATAAACTGGTATTAAAATCACCACCAAAAAGAACCTGTTTATTTGTGCTCAAATATGGTTGAAATAGTTTCAACAGCTCCACCCTCAACACCTTCGTTTGTGGGGCATATATTGATTATTCTATAATTTAGGCCTTCAAAACCCACATCTAGAATCAAAACCCTCCCAGGCATCAAGTCTACTAATTTTTATACTGTGAACCCAGGACTAGAAAAACAAATCCCAGGGCCACAACAAAGATCTTCTCCTATAGACCAGTAAGATGCTACCATATACCATGCCCTTTGAGCCTTTTCTATGTCCCCCTGAGAATGTAATCTGGTACCCTGCAATTAAAAACATCATATTTTAATTTCTGCAATATTGCAAAGGATATATTCCTTTTAAAGTCTGATTTTATGCTATTAACATTGAGGCTTGCAAGCCTTAATGGGAGTCCAGGCTCATGTTTGAGAAAGTTCTTGAAACTTGGACCATGCTCTCGTCACTCTCATGGGTGTAAGTACAGTACTTGTCTGTAAAGGAAGTCCTGAACCATCCTTCGAAGGTTCAGTCTGAGAAGACTGGGAAGAGGTGTCTGAATCTTCCTCCTCCATTTAATCATTCCAACTCTGTAATACCTCATAGGTATTTTTTACTGGGATCTCTGATGCATTACAAGGAAGATTGATTTTCAACCTTGACCCACTTTTTCCTTTAGTGACCTCCCAAAAACCCTGTAAGTCTCCAGGTTCAGAAACATGCTTTATTGAACCCTGCATTTTCATGGCAGGGAGTGGGGGAAGAGGCGTATGGACTTCTTGTTCCCTTGGCTCCTCCTGCAACTTGTCAACTACCAGGGTGTCATTTATAGGTGAAGAAACCCTTGATTCTGGGGGGGAGTTTGTATGTTCCCTCAGGTCTAGGTGCATTTCTGGGGGGGGGTATCTCTCTGCACAATATGCCCTTTTTGCTCTATTAAGATAAAACTCTTGTTCCAGAGACTTATCTGAATTATGGGCTGCCCATTGGCATGACTGAAACGAGTGTTCATCATCACCACATAAATTACACACAGGAAGTACAGTACATACACTTGCTGCATGGCCCAGTTCCCCACACTGGAAACACCTGATTTGATCACAGTCAGAATTTAAATGGCTTAAAGACCCATATTTGTAACAACTCTTCGGCTGCCCTTCATAAAAGAGTATGCTCTGATCCCATCCCAAAAAGAAAGATGTGAGGAAGTGTCTGATACCTGACTCAGTATGCTTCAACTGTACACGAAAGGTCCAACCCCCAGTCCAGAGACCATTGTCATCCATAATTGGCCTTGGATTGCCTTGAATATCCACCCTTTTTTCCAGCCAAAAAATTATGTCATTTACCCTCACCCCCTCATTCTGAAATAGAATCGTGACAGTTTTAACAGATGGCTTTGTGATGGGAATTGCATAAAAGGCCTGCCACACCAGCTCCTCCTTTACTGTATAATACACTTTCCAGAATTTGTCAAGCAAAGCAGCCAAACAAAAACTAACATCATAATTACTGTCCCCTGGTGCATGGATAAAGGCATAAACTTCAGCAGGAGAAAAATGCATATAGTCAATTAGCAATGTTTTTCCAACAAACAACCTGTCCAGGATCTTACTAATCTGCCCTTTAAATTGAGTCTGAACCACAAATCTCCTGTTCACCGCTTCTGCTGGCTATTGAAAAAGATTTGCATAGCTAGGAGTAGAGATGCAGTGAATTTTAAATCCGCTGGCGAAGTGGACGCGAAGTGCTCACTTCACGTTGGCGAAGCACAAAGCAAAGTGGGCACCACAAAGTGCTCACTTCACGTTATCATTGTTACTTCGCGTTGTCATTACACCTTAATGTGAAGTAAGGTGAAGTAGCATGTATTTAGGCAGCCACTTGACTTACAGTACTGTAAGTCACATGCTTTAGCCCAGCAGGGAGGAAGAAAGTGAGTCAGAGAAGCAGTTTCACTTTCTTCTTTGCATTGGTAGAGGGAGAAGGCATTTTGGAGGGGAGAGCAGTAGAGTGTCATAAGTGCTTCACTGCTTTTGTGCCTTAAAAAAAACAGCTTTTTTAAAAGCTATATATTGATTTAGGTTTTGTATTGTGTTTGTGATTATTTTTTTTGGTAGTGAACTTTTTTTTAAAGTTTTGTTTTGCTTTGTGTGTGTGTGACTGTGTGCGTCAGTGTGTGTATGTCTGGGAGTGTGAGAGTGAGTGCAGCCGCCGGGTTAAGGCTAGGCATCAACTCCGGTTTTATTTGTTTGTAGTTGGGGTCAGGGACTTGTGTGGTAAGGATGGACCCTGCAGAAGGAGAGTCACTGGACTGTGGGCGCAGGCAGAGGAGGGGAGTGCGCACACGTGGGGGCAGTCGTTCTGTTGTTGGACTGCTCCCGACTCTTGTGTCTTGCTTCCCCCCTGTGGAAGCAGCAGTAGCAGCAGCACCAGTGCCACCGGTGACTGCTGCTCATCCACCTACTCTGCCACTACCACCACCACCACCACCACTGGTAGCAGCTGTAGGGGCTCCAGTAGCACCCCCTCCACCACCTCCACAGCCACAGGAGGTTCCCCAGGCAAACATAGGTGGTGTTACTGCTAGGAATGTATCTGGTCCCCCTCCACAGCTCCCCATTGTCAGAGTTTTTTAGTTGTGTGGGGGGGAGATGGCACAGTCATAGTGTGCTGTCTCTGTGGTGTGCAGGTGCACCATGACCCCCAGGGGTCACATTTGGGGATCAGTGGGCAGCGCGCACACACATGTTCAACCACCACAAGGAAGAGTGGCAAGCTGCCACAGAAGGGGCCAGGTGTCCACCTGCTGACCCTTCTGTGGCAGTGGCCGAGGGTGCTGCTGGGGTTGAAGTTGTACTTCATCACCGCAGCAGGAGGCGAGCCAGTACAGCAGCTGCTCCACCACCACCACCACCACCACAGCCACCAGCACCACCCTCTCCACCACCACCAGTGCCACTACCTGGGTTCTCACCTGCAGTGGACCCCTCCACAGTCCCTGCAACAGAGTCTGACATTGCTCTGGTGTGGGCAGCCCTGGAGGAGAATAATCAGAGGGTAGGTGTTTTGCAGCAGCAGGTTGATATGATTCAAGAACAGCAGTAGCAAATACAATGCTGCACCTGCTGCTGTGACACCAGGGCATCCCATGTCCAGAGTAAGGGATTGTTTTGTGGAACCCCCCACCCCATCCCACTACTGTGCTGTACTTTTTTTTTTTTTTCGCTATTTAAAACAGCAGTACAACAATCTGGTGAAAATTTTGACCTATACTTTTTTATGCTATTATGACATTGCCACGTACCTCCTGACTTGTATGATAATATTCTTTCCACTATTTGAGTCTGCTTTATTACTTTTTTCATGTCTGAAATAATAAAAGGGGTGCTCCTTTTAATACAGTGCAGACAAGGTCTTCATCAGTATTTTCAGCTGGTTTTGTCTATCTGTTGTTTCTATAACACTTCTGTTATGACTAAAATTAACAATTATGATGCATGCAGTATTCGCTGACCTTACAGAACAATATTTGTTCAAAAAGAGCTGCAAATACTGATGAAAACGTGGTCTGAGCCATACTAAAAGAAGTGCTCCTTTTATTATTTCAGACATGAGGAAAAGTACTAAAGCAGACACAAATTGTGAAAAGAAGGGAATCATACAAGTCAGGAGGTAAGTGGCAATGTAAAATAGCATAAAAAGAATAGGTAAAAATTTTCACCAGATTGTTGCACTGCTGTGGGTGCTTTACTTCCAGGGGACTCTTTCTTGCTCCACATAGTGCAATACAGTTCTGTGAAAACCACCCCTAAATTCATTACAGTGTGCCACATCATGGAGGAATTCCCGTTCATAAAAGCCACCCAAATTCTGCCCCCCTTTTGCAGCAATGTTAGGACGTGATGCCAGGGAAAGCACAGGTGCGTGCTCCATTATACTGAATGTCTGACTGTCTGACAGCTTTCTGAATGTTTCTTTATGTTATAATGGTCAGTTTGTGGTGAAATGTGTGGGCACGTTTCCAGTAAGAAGAGCCTTGTTAGTGGAAACATGCCCACAGTTCACCACAAAGTGAACCTTATAACATAAAGAAACATTTGGATACCTGCCGGATATTCACTATAGTGGAGTACACACCTGCACTCCCCCGGCATCATGTCCTAACATTGCTGAGAACGAGCGGGGCAGAATTTGGGTGGCTTTTCTGAATGGGAATTCCTCCATGACGTGACACACTGTACTGAAATTACGGGCAGTTTTCACATAAATGTATTGCACTATGTGGAGCAATAAATATTCCCTTGGAAGTAAGGCACCCACATATTAGGTTATGTGCAACACCATAACTATGTAGCGTGATGAATCTCTGTAAAGCAGCAGCGCAACAATCTGTTGATAACGTTGACCAATATTTTTTAATGCTATGTTACCACTTCCTTTACTTACATCCTGACTGGAATGATACACAAATTTCCAGTAGCTTGAGTCTGCTGTACTACCTTTTTTCATGTGTGAAATAATGAATGTAGCATTCCTTTTAAATTGGTGCTGACCAGGTCTTTATCATTGTTTTCCTCTGCTTTTCTCTATCACATCAGTTAGTTGTTATATATCACTTCTGCTGTAAATTAACAGTTATGCAGCCTGCAGTGATTTTTGACACCACAGAACAATATTTATTGAAAAGCAGCTGGAAATAAATATAAAACTGGTCAGAACAATATTGAAAGGTGTGCTCATTTTTTTTTCATACATGAAAAAAGTAGTCAAATAAGTAAAGCAGACAGAAATTGTGAAAAGAAGAGTATCATTCAAGTCACGACTCAGAGGTAACTAGTGGCTGTGTGAATGTAAAGTAGCATAAAAAAGTACAGTTCAAAATTGTCATGACATTCTTGCAATGCTGCTTTAATTGATAATGTTAGTATGACATCATGGGCTGACAATCACATAACACACAAAATGCATCCGCCTTGTGTGCAGAAAATTGACAAGTCATAGCAAAGTGAAATGGGAGCGTTTCAGCACATACGTAGTCCCCCAGAATTAATGGCGCACTCAGTCATGCACGCACTGATGGCACAGAGTCCCCAGATTTTTTCTGCATGCCCAAAATGCATCCGCCTTGTGCACACAAAATTGACAAGTGGTAGCAAAGTGAAATGGGAGCATTTCAGCACATACAAAGTCCCCCAAAATTAATGGTGCACTCAGTCATGCACGCAGTGGTGGCACAGAGCCCCCAGATTTTTTTCTGCATGCCCAAAATTCATCTGCCTTGTGTGCAGAAAATTGCCAAGTGGTAGCAAAGTGAAATAGGAGCGATTCAGCACATACAAAATCCCCCAGAATTAATGGCACACTCAGTCATGTGCACAGTGGTGGCAGAGTCCCCAGATTTTTTCTGCATGCCCAAAATTTATCTGCCTTGTGTGCAGAAAACTGCCAAGTGGTAGCAAAGTGAAATAGGAGAATTTCGGCACATACAAAGTCCCCCAGAATAAAATGATAACCATGAGTGAAGTTTTGCTGGTCCAATGTGTGGTGCGATTTGAGGAAATGCAATGTGATCATCTCAACTGGATGGAAGGGTGTCCTTTGTCTGTAAACTAATAGTAGCCTTGGTGAGTTGATATATATATATATATATATTTTTTTTTTTTTTTTTTTGTGTGTGTGTGTGTATTTTGTAGGTGAGGGTGGTTGACATGGACATGTACTCATCTTATTGTTCTGTATCACAGGTCACAGATACTGTGTGTGCACAGTCCAGTGCTTGATGAGAATGTTTTGCATCAAAATTTGAAATGGATAACTCTCAAGCATGTGAAGGTAAGTATTTTTTGGGGGGGGTGCGGGTGCGGGGAAGCATATTTGCATTTTTGTTTGTAATGGTTTCTTATTGTGTTACTTCTTCACAGATTTCATCTGCATCCTTCTTGAGTCTGGTTGTAAATGATGGTCATAGTCATCTAATGAAACAACCTCTGCATGTTGCATGTGTGCCCCAGCCGGGGGGGGGGCAGATGTTGAAGAACTTGTTTGGATAAGGCCACTTTAACAGAACAACAAAGCATCTGAAAGTTTCCTAAAAAAACAAATGAATGACTTCTTACTACTTAATTGTAATTTGTCCCTGGTTCTCAATCTCCTCAAGTCAAGTTACAGTTCAAAACCACATATTGTCAAGTAACCCAACCTGTGTGCAACTTTTTCAGCACTGTCATGGTCAGGGCTGCACAGCTGCAAGTTCAGAATACAGTGCATGAATGATGTCTTACAGAAATAGTTTTGGTGGTGTACACATCACCTAGTTTATGAATCGTATTCAGTGTCATTTGCTGCAGTCTTTCTAAAACAATGAAATGGATGAAATAAAATCTTCATACTTACCAGAAATGTTCCATAGGTTCCTTTGTATGGCACAGCTGCAGTACCATTCCCACCGAGTTTCAGCAAAGGAGAGATTTTTTGTTAACCTGTAAAAAAAAAAAAAAAAAAAATAAGTGTGCCGTACGTGTTTGACCATTGATGCTCTGAAAAGCTACAGAAAACAGAACATACAACTAAAGGAAGTGAAATAGCGTAACAAACATTAGTACACATACTCACTTTATGGTTTAAATATTAAGAAGCTTTGTGCCTGTGGCTGATGGATGTGGTCTTCTGTTCGATTCCCTCCGCCTTGGCATAGTAATGTAATGGGGAAATATTGTCTGAATGACACTGGTGGCGGGTGTTGGTGAACTGGTGATAGCTGTGGCACATGATGACATTCTCTGTTATTATATCTTCCTGCATCTGGTGGTGGTGGCAGTGGCTAACAACATCAGTCCCAGTGGTGGTGGTCCGGGGCTCATACAGACTCGTGCTCAGTGGTGGCAGTGGCTAACAACATAAGTCCCAATGGTGGTGGTCCAGGGGGACAGACAGACTCATGCTCAGTGGTGGCAGTGGATAACATCAGTCCCAGTGGTGGTGGTGGTCTGGGGTGACACAGCGCCTTTTAACAACTTCAGTTAAAACCTGCCAAAATTAACCACATCATCATCCTCATAAAGAAAGCTGCCCTCACAGTCATCTATGTCTGAAGTCTGAACACTGGGAAATTCTTTCTATATTGTGTCGTCATCTACGCCAGTGGTAGGCCATTTCAGGTAGCCACTGCCAGTGCCACCAGGATGGTCCATTTCCACATCACCAAAACCACCATGACTAGTCCGGGGTATGAATACCGAGGTTGCAGTCTGTGCTGGTATGTGCCTCTCATTCATTTTAATGAATGTTAGCAAACTAACATTTGAAGGAGACAGGTTTGTCTGATGATTCCTGACTATTGCACCTGCTGAGCTGAATACCCTCTCAACACTTACACTGGAGGGTGGGCATGTGAGGTACTTCATTGCCACTGCAGTCAGCTCTGGCCATTCACTGGCCTTTCCACTCCAGTACAAAAGAGTATCTTCAGTTATTGTCAGATGCCTGTTTTCAGACAAATGTGACTCAACCATTCTCTGAGCTGCACTAAGTCCAGTTGTTGATGCATCATCCTGTTCTACTTAATCATTTATTTTACAAATGCCCACTTGGGACAAAGTCTCCTAAAGTGGGTTGACGGCAGACACTTTTGATGACAGACCACCTTGAACTTCTGTCCCCTTCCCCTTGCAGAATATGCTTGATAGTCCTACAGGTACACCTTCAGCTGGATTATGCTGCTGAGGGTTGCTGACCTTGGCACGTGACTTCTGTGCCTCATGAACCAAGCACACCAGTTGACCACTGATATTTTTTACCTGTTCAGGACCTCCCTCCAGTACTGATGCAATTCCACATTTGTATCATGAGTCCAGCATTGTTGCTATGACAAAGTTGTGACTGCACTGAATGCTCACAACGTGTTGATTCTGGTCGAATACTGTCAGCATGTGTTGCAGCAACATACTGCCACCACTGTCTCCGGCAACATCAAGGCGATGCTGTACATTCACCAATGTCTGCCTCAGCACCTGCAGCAGTGGAATTAATTGGATAATGGAGGCAGACTTGACACTTACTGCCTGCGTGGCATGTTCAAAAGGACACAAAATTGTTATTACAGAGTCCATGAGGCATCACTGTTCAGTCATCTTGGACATGGAGGCCCTGGAACTGTTAGTGTGCATCACAAGATATTATGAGATGGCTTTGTATTGTTCATACAACCTCTCTGCCATGTATAAAGTGGAGTTCCATCAGGTGACAATTTCCAGCTTCAAGCGGTGCTGAGGCAGACTGTTTTGTATCTTCAACTGCCGCAGTTGGTCACGGGCCTTTCCAGATCTTGAAAAGTGAGAGCAGATACGTCATGCAATGGTCAGCATTTCCTTTACATCAGGGTGATGCAGAAACTCCTGCACCACAAGATTTAAACAGTGGGCCATGCATGGAACACGAAAAAAAAACACCATTCGTGATGCATTTCACCACATTTGACCCATTGTCATTTGCTATGAACCCAGCTCTCAGGGACAGAGGGTTTAGCCATTTGTCAGTTTCAGTCAGTACCACGTCCAACATGTTCTCACCAGTATGTGAACAGGTCACATTGCACATAGCAATCATTGCATGCTGTTGAATTCCTGGAAGATTGCTACCATGACAATCCACCTTACTGCACTGATTATTCACACTACCAACATCACAAACACCCCCCGTCACCTGCGCCCAGTGTGCAGTTATACACAAATATGAACTCCCCGTTGTTTTGCCACTTGTCCACATATCCATACTTAAATGGATGAATGGAGAGGAGGAATGTTGAAGAGCATGTCTCACTGAGTTGGACACAGTGCGAAACAACTCGGGGACAGCACAGGTAGAAAAGTATGTCCTGAATGGGACTTTCCATTTTGGACAGGCACGTGCAGTAAACCACCGGAATCCAGAATCCTACACAAAGTGGAAGGGAAAAAGATCAATTGCCAGCATTTTCGCTACAGCAACATTAAGTTCATGTGACACTGTATGATTCGGGGGGTACTTCAGCTTATGTGCAAAAACACTCAGTAACGTGGGCAGACTTAAGCATTTTACATGGGGTGTGATCACAAATGGTTGTGCTCTGTGATGAATGGCATTGGCAGGGGGTGGAGTGTGGAAATTTGATGAAGATGATTGTACAGCTGATGATGACAAACCCAGAAATGCAGTTATTTTGCCAGATTTGCCATCCGGGGTTGATGTACCACTTGCACTAGACATACTGCATTCACCACCACCAACACCACCACCACCAAAACTGCTACTCTCACCAGCACTGGACAACATTTCAAAGTCATTATGGTCCTCCACCTCATCATGTCTGTAGTAATCCTCTGCTCTTATTACCTCAGTACTGTACACATTTAATTTACTACTGGACTTAACAGTCATGGAAGGGGATAACATGCTTCTTATTGTTGCCGGTGACGAGGGTGAGCACCCCACTGTGGTATTAGCTGCCAGCTTGTGCTGGGTCCACAGTGCCAAGTGCCTATTCTTAAGATGCGTATGCTGTCCTCCTGTGCCCAGATGGCTCCCCTTTTTACCTTGACTCACACAAACATGGCAAACCTGGCAGATTGCAACTGACTCATCATTTGCATCTTGAACAAAAAAATCCCAAAGAAGGGACTGTGATGCTCTGCTTTTAACATGTCCATGATGTGGCTTATTTAAGTCCATTATTTAAGCACTGAAGGGGGGGCACATGACATTTCAGGCACTGCACACCTGGACTGCAACTGACCACCACGACTACCTATCATATTGATTACTGGGTCATCATCATCAACCAAAACCGGTAAATCACAAGTTTTTATAGAGGGGGATTCCTGCAAACAGACTCAGACACAGCCACTTTGAATTTCTTTTTCTCCGGTTCCCAACTGGGGTCAATTACATCATCATCATATTCACCAACGTCACACACATCCACATCTTCTGCTTGGATGCTAGCATGTGGACTGCGTGTTGCAACAACAGCAACATCATCGTCATCATCACATTCATCATCAGCATCTACACCACTATCACCTAATGTTTTTTCACCACACTGTGAATCACTGCATGGAAAATGCATGACATTAACTGCCATGGTGGATGGAATATCACATTGCATGCTATCGTTGACATGATTATCAGAATCCTCAGGTTCAGTTACTGGGATGTTACTTGGAAGTATGACATCATCTACACTGCCACTCACTTGCATTGCTTCACACTCAATATTTTTGGATATGGTACACTGGTCGGAATTTGAACTTGATGCACCAATACTAATACTACCACCACCACTAACACCAGTAACACTAACACCACCGGCTGGGAAAACATCATCTCCTCCAACTATGATTGAAGCTACTGATTGGGCTATAAAAATCATTGCAGGAGAAATACCTTTCCTCACATCAGCAATGCACTTCTGCGTCTGCTTACTACCATGCCCACAGACTATCTTACTGCTAGCATTGCTATGCTGTGAACCAGCTTTGCTAGCATGTCTCTTTGTGGGCATTTTGGAGGATCAACCACAATATTATAACCAAATTTAGATTTTGATACGTTAACTCTCTGCTTGGGGGGACGCTGGATGTGAAGCCAAAAAAACAACTGTAGCTTCAGCAATAGATAAGAGACTAGTCTGTCATGCAATGAAAACAACTTCAGTAACCAGTGGTGTTGATGAGGTCACAAAAACAATCCAATCTACTAATAAATTCCTTTTGCCGGTGGGGATGGGGGGAGCACTGACTGCAGATTTTTACAGCAGTACAAGCAGCAAAACAAAGAACAGATACCAGGATCACAGTACAAAATCAGGCAGCTGCAGTGGAGAGCAGGTTCACACTGCTGTGCCTGCAATTACACTAGTCTGTGGCACAATAAAAGGTGTATTATTTGATGTCACACAACACCGCACACACACTCACACACACACAGCACAGTTTGTCTACAATGGTGAATGAGTAATGCGTAGCAAATTGAAAAGATCAGTAATATGCCACATATTGTAATGTAAACAACCTGAAATTATGAACTGCTGCACCAGATCCACACAACACACAATCAGCAAGAACACTTTAACAATTACTGACAATATTACTGTGTGTACATTGACACAGTCAGTCATATAACAAAAATATAAACAAAAAAATCACTATTTTTCCAACTTAAATCGACCTACACCACAGATATGCCCCTCCCCCAAAGCACACTTTCACTATCTTTCACTACACATACTCAATGTTGTACATTAACATTCAAAATCCACACAAAAACAAAACTGCTCAATGATATGAGCACAGGAGGGTTTCCTACAATCGATGAACTAAAGTTTCAGCAAAACAAAATGACTCAAAAAGGCTTTTTTAACATCTTTTTGAAGGTTTGAATCACAGAGAGCTCTCAGAGCAGATTGTCTCCTACAGCTTCCTACACACACTACCCCAAACTGAGGCTGTGCAGAACAATCTGGAGCCCATGTGACCTGAAATCCCATGAATCTCTGCAGAATTCGCCTTTGTAGCTTAAAAACAAAGCGAAGTGAGGTGAAGTGCACTTCACCTTAAAATTTGGTGGAATAGTGGTCTGGGAAGGCGGAGTAACGCAAAGTCATTGTTTACAACGGACTTCACTTTACCCATTACAATGCAAAGTGCTCCGCTTCGCGTTGCAGAGCACTCCGTGAATCCACCTTTGCTCCACGAATCACTTCGCAGAGCGGATCAAGCCCACTTCTCCCACCACTAGCTAGGAGCCTGTCTTGGTCCAGAATTATTATTAGGTCTATTTGCATCTTGCTGTGGAGGTTGCCCCCCCTTCTTTTTTTAGTAAAATCAACATTAGTTTGAGTAAACAATACCTGGTCTTCTTGCTCTGTTCTAGAATCCAGTATTTGTTCCTTAGCCACGTTCTGTTGTGCAAAAGGGGGAGGCCCTCCCCACCCTGCTGACTGCTGCAACTCATCTGGACCACCAGCGTCTGGTGCAGTAGCTGCATGCTGAGCCACACCCTCCTGAACAACTTCTTGAGCATCCTCTGTCATAGCAACGCTATGAGACCTATCGCTATTCAGAACTCCTAAGGGTAATACTCTTCCTCTGATCACCATAATAGTGTCCTTTTCCCACTTCGGTGATCCTGGTATTGGGAAAGTAGGGTCAGGAACCAATCGTCCATTAAGGAAAACCCAGCCCACCTGCTGCAGAGAACGTCCAGGCATCCACTCTCCGGATTAAAACACTTCCTCCACTGGAGAACTTGAAGACTGAACATTGACCATCCTTGCCTGCTCACTACTGCCCTTGATATTCAAGGATAGATCATCTTCTACCAGACAGGTAACTCTTTTGTCTGATGTGGATTGTGGATTTACCACAGATCTCTTCCTATTGTTCTCCTCTATAGTCCATTGATTCTTTTGGTAATCTTGCTCTGCTTCAACCATCATGTGTAACAGATGCTGTTCTTTCCTCTCAAGTTCATTTTTCAACTCTGTTTCATCATTAGCCAAATTTTATAATTCTGTAGTAACCTCAGTATCCATTTCTGTTTCATCCTCCTGTAAGCCATTTAAAGGATCATTTTCCTCTGCAGAAACCATTTCATATTCTGATTCTAGATCATCCAATCTCAGGTATGTATTTCCAGAATCTCCTTGCTGCTGCTGCATTGTAACACCTCCTGCCACTTCCAAAGTGCGTCCTGGACTGGAGTCCTCCATTCCACCCACAGGAAGTCAAGCCCCCTGCTGGCAAAGTAGGGGAGTTTTTATTGATAATTCACATATTGCATACATAGAGACAGAAGCAAATGATTTGATACCTTTTAATGGACCAACATAGATGTAACAACAAGAACAAAGTGCTCTAGCTTTCAGACCAACCAGTCCTTCTTCAGAAGCTCATGGCAGTTGTTTAGAAAATACAATACTTATAACAGCTAGATAATGCAGAGAAATACAGGAAAAAGTCCCCATTGGTTAAAAATACTCATTTAAAAAAAAAATTATGTCAGAGAAGTTTAACAGTACCATACTGCCTCCAGCCAGGTGGAACACACATACAAAGAATCCTACTGCATATAAATTTAATTGACATAAGATAACACTGCTGGAGCAGATAACTCCTAAATCAAGCTATGAGTGTCACAGTTTGTATAAGGATGTGATTACTGAAAGGCAACCCCCACCCAGATTAGAGACAAACTAAGATTGTTATAGGGCTCATGAAGTTTCAATGTCTGCATTATAGACAAGAATTTACCATTAAAGTTGTCTTTAAAACATCCGTGCACACTGTGTGATGTAAACCTAGCTGGACCTGTCACCAGCTGTACTTCAAGCTAGATATAAGGCCCAAGAAATTTCAAAAACCTCAGGACTATATAAATGATAATTTAAATATAAATTAACAATATTAGTGTCAATCAAAAACTCTAGTCTAAGGAATCTGAAAAAGAGATAAAAATGTAATTTCTCTCCTCCTCTTCATACAAACAATACACCCTGACCCACCCCACATCACCATAATGTGGGTGGGGGAGATACATAGCTTTAAGGAGATGTCTCTCTCTCTCTCTCTCTCTCCCCCCTTTTATTTCTCCCTCTCTCTCTCTCTCTCCCACAGACACACACACACTCTCCTAGCGAACCTTTATTCACTTCAGTCACTGCAATTGTTCCCCAAAGGAATTCAACTTGTCATGAAATCCTGAGTAAAAGGCTTATGTCTCCTAATACCTACAGTGCAAAAATATGACACTATTTAACCATACTACTATCTGCATAGTAACATTTCCAAGGGTTCTGGATAGAACTACCATGAAATAAACCTGCCACCCTCTCCAGGATAAGGTAACTAGAAGTAAATATAAAGTATGTGTGTAAGACCAGAGGTCTAACATACCTACATATCCACAAATTACTACAATATTAGGCTAATGTAAAAATATATGTGCAGGACCCCCATGGAAATGAGAGAACGCACCCCAATATGTACAGAGTTACACAAATTATATGACAGTATATGATAACACTCCTGTGTGTACAGTAGCAGGCTGGGTAATCTGAATATGGTGCAATGGAATCAATCCCAACCCCAGGCAAAGATGAAAAGTAAGGAGGAATTAATATTCAGTATGTGTGTGAAGTAAGAATAGTAACACATTATAACTCCATATATCTAAATAGAGACCTACCTCAATGTGACAGCAGGCCCCACATCTGTTATATCACATACCTCACAACACATACCCACACACATACATACACACACGCACCCACATCCCACACATGCTGAAGTCCTATAATATATCAGTCTGAGGAAGAAGAGGTCTGTGGATGTTAGTTTCTGTAGTGTCCCATAAAACCGAGATCAACATTTATCCCATCTGCTACCATATTGAGATGCAAAATAAGTTTAATCTCAAAAGCTCGTCTCTGTTGCATTCTCGTCTCTATTGCATGCTCATCTCTATTGCATACAGTATTACATCAAATGACATGTGAAAAGGAAAAGGCTAACAATAAACCAATAAGAAGAAGAACAAGCAGCAAAGGGATGACTAGCAAGCCAGTACAACACTGCACATGAATTTCATCTCAACAAAGCTGTTTTCTTAAGATCTGAACTAAAAATAATACACTCTCAATCATTATGAAAAACTGTCAGGAGGAGGTAAAATTATTCATTATAAATAAAGTTGTAGGAGCCATGTTGGTCCTTTTAAGAACAGATCCAGAAACAAATGATGTGATACCTTTTATTGGACCAACATGGATGTTAAAGAAAAGAACAAAGTGCTCTAGCTTTCGAACCTACCCGGTCCTTCTTCAGCACTGTGGTGAGTGTGTGTGTGTGTGTGTATTGATGTATTTATGTATGTGTGTGTTTTGCATGTGTTGTGTTTTCATGTGTTGTGGGTATGGTGTGTGTGTGTGTCTTGTTTGTGTGTGTGCGGTGTGGTGTGGTGTGGTATGTGTGGGTTGTGTTTGTTATATTTGTTGTGTGTTGTGTGTTGTGGTTGTGTGGGGTGTGCAGGGGTGTGTGTGTGGTGTATGTACACACATCTGTGTGGAGGGAGCATGGTATGGGACAATTGTTATGTGGCTAGGACACAGAGTTTTCACATATAGTGTACATTTACTTCCTTCTACTAGTTGTCAGTGGTTGGATTACACACTGTCACATTTTTAAATCTACTCATATTAAGATGCATATCTCATTTACTTAGGGGTTCATAAAAGGTGTAATTCCTTTGGGTAACAATTAATATTGGTGTAAATGATGTTGTATTATGACTCTCGCACATACAGTATATCTCAGTCCTACTAGTTACAGTATCTTTCCCAAGGGGAAAGAGAGAGAGGGAGAGAAAAATGGAAAACAAAAGGAGGGGCACTGAAGGATTTCATCCTTGGAAGTTTTCATTTAGATTCCTTACACTGATTCCATGCATTTTTGTTATACACTGACTCTGTGTTGAAATCTGCACTTATCAGGCTTGTGGTCTCATTTTCTTGGGGGTCCTTGACAAGTATTTTTAATTGGCACTTACACGTACAAGTGATACTATCGTGCATCATGTACAGTATATATATATGTATGTTTACTTTGGGGCTCTTTTTCAACTTGCAGTTATACCTAATTTCAGGATTTTGTCTCTCATTATCTGTTCTTTAATACACCAGGACACTTGGCATGTGAGTTGTAACCTCATCTTGCATGTATTAGAGAGAATGCTAGCCCAAGTTTTTTTTATCACTAGAATGCTTTCTTAGCATACTGAAACATTTTAAAATTTATGTGAGAAGAACTCTCTGGTTGTTGAGAATTCTTGATAACCTTTGCCCTTCTGAGGCTCCTCAGTTAAAAGCAGGCTGGTGTTAATTAGCTTCTCTGACATAATCTTCTGTTATGTTTTAAATGTATATGTTAAACCAATGAGAATTATTTCTGTTTTTTCAACATAATCTGGTGTTAATAGTATGGGATTTTCAAAATAACTGCCATAAAGCTTCTGAAGAAGACCGGGTAGGTTCAAAAGCTAGAGCAATTTGTTCTTTTCTGTAACATCCATGTTGGTCCAATAAAAGGTATCAAATCATTTGTTTCTGGATCTGTCATTATAAATAAAGAATAACCAATATAAAATAATATTGACATAATAATCTCTCCATTATTTATATTTTATAAAGATTTGAAAACCCTTCCACCATTTAAAAACTTAGGGCCAGATATTCAAAACTTTCCTCCAGGGCTAAATTAGCACTGCCCAGCAGGCAAAGTTAGCCTGGAACCCAAAGCAAGCTGTATTCAAAAGGAATAGACCAAGGCAAACAGCCTCTGAATATAGCATGGGAATGAGGCTGGGCAAACTGGGCTGGGAGTGCAGGGCAAACATAGCCCTGTAATAAGACAGCTCTGAATATAGCAACCAGAAAGTGCAGACCACAACAGCAACACAGCGCACAGTGACATGAAGGTAGGTAGAGGTAACCTATGTGGCCAATAGGTGTACCAGCAAATGCGTGGACCCAGTAGAGCTGCAGAGAGCAGCCTATGGGAAAGTACAGTGTGCAAAACAGTATAATATTCCCTGAACCGTTTGCGCAGGATTAGCGTGGAGCTAAGCTGTTTGCCTGGTGCAAACACGTTTGCCTGGTGCTAAACTTTGCCATATTCAAAAGTGACATGCAAATGAGCCTACTTAGGTAGTCTCTGGGCAAACAGCCACATTAGCATCCCATTATGCCCTGATTTGCATGCAGTTTGCCAGCATTACTGCAGGGTCCCACAGCTGCACCTGCAGATCAGTCTGGAAGTACAGGGGCTGGCCAGGCTCAGCTGCAGTGCCACTTGTAGGTCAGTCAGACAGTGCATGATGATAGTTGCAGGCTACATGTGAACAGTACAGCATAGCATAGCATATTGTACCTCAGAGGACAACACAGCATTGGCACAGGTGGTGGTGGTGTTGCATGCAACTGTCACACTGTAGGTCATGCTACAGTGCACAGCAGACACTACAGTAGCAAGGGTGCCAATAGTGTGAGGGACACAACAATGCCTATGGTAGGTAGGTCAGTGATGACCACTGCACTGTACACAGTGACAGGCCCAGCTTGCAGGTGATTACTGACAGTAGACAGTACTGTTATACTGTTGTGTGATCCACAGATGCTGCACCTGTGCCATTGTATGCTCACAGTGACATATACATGGCTGGATGTGTGTGCTGTGGCATCTGTACAGTTGTGCAGTATGTGACTGGGGGGGCATGTAAGATCCGACAGGCACACAGGTGGTGGGATATTCCCACTACTGGCCCATGTGCACTGCATGATGTGTCCCAGCTTGTGACCACACCTGGGCTGTGGTGAGGTCTGGCCACCTGTACACCCTTCCCTCAATGGCTGCCATGCCCACAGTGCTGTATGTGTGTGCTGGCATCTGTTGGGCACCACAGACGTATGGTCTGCAGGTGTGTCCTGTATGGCCACACTACCATGATGTCCCCTGTGGGCCAGATCATGCCTTACTGCCTGTGCTTGGCTGGGACTGGTGGCAGCTGTTGGCATCATGGTGGTGCCAGCAGTGAGCAGCATGTGTCCTCCATGTCTAGCATTTTCTAAGTATCATAATCATATGTTAGGGTCATGCAAGCCACGCAAATGCCCCACAAACACCGTGCAAAGCAACGATGTCATGCAAAGCTGTTTGCCCAGGGTTAAGACCAGCTTTTCCTGGGTGGTACTACGCTAAGTGTCGCACTAAGTCTCGTTAAACACCTTAGCATGGCACTAGTCACTGAATATCTCATAGCACCTGTATTCATGTTCACTTTGCCCCTTGCATATAATTATGGTTTGCCCAGTGCTAATGCAGTTTGCTTGCACTATTTGGCCTTTTGAATATAGCAGACCCATGCTAATCCTGCACTAAATCCGTGCAAATGGTTTGCACACCACGCAAAGCTTTGAATATCTGGGCCTTTGTCTCTAGGGTATAATAATAAATCATTGGTATACACTTTCCCCATAGCTTGGGAAACTAAATGACTAAACACAGTGTAAGGCATCTTCCTCTGGTGAATCACCCATTGACACCTAGCCTGCCATAAATAAAACCTCAAACAACAAAGAAAAAGCATATAAGTGTCTTGATGCAACTGATAAAGCCCATGAGGAAAATTTCCTATTACTAAGATTTCATAAGTCAAGCTCTGTAACCATCCCATGTTCCATACAGTAAATAAGAATAACCATAAATATTTTGAATAGTAGCAAAAAAAATAAGAAGTGTTCCATGGATTCCTCTTTATCAATACAGTCCAGGTAGGGACAATTCCTCTCTGCCAATCCTTTATGCTTTGCATTACCTCTAATATTCAATCTCTCATACACTGTGAGCCACAAAATCTCCCACATCTGGTGAGGGGCTCTACTATTAGTAAGTTTGTTTTAAAATTAATGAGGAAGAGCCAGATGGGCAATTCTTAAAACAAGGCTCAGTGGGATACACCTGGGCCAGAACATTTTGATAGAAATGTTTCCTAGTACCTTGCAAAATGGATACTTTGGTATTATTCCATTCAAAGAGTTTTTGGGCTGCTAGCCGAAAATAATCTGGAATATGCAAATATGTATGCAATTTGGGGGCCATGTTATGCCATGTAGCCAGATATTGTCCCAATGTAAGTTTCACTAGTCTCTGAGCCCTAGTAGTTAGGGGAGATACCGTATTTCACTGTGTGTTTAAAAAAACAGAGAATGCAAAAACACTATAGGTTCTATCATGCCCAAACCACCCTTTTCTTTACTTAAATAAGTATAACACCGTTTAATGGGGTTGAGTTTATTGCCTCATAACATTTGGAAAAAAAAACATATAGTTGTGTTTTTGAGATGAATTGGAGGTGGGAAAATGTTAGCTACATATTGCAACTGGGGAATAATGAATTGCTTCAATATCTGTATTCTTTTTAGTTTCAATACTCTCCAGTGCTTCCACCTCTGTATCTTGCACTCTACTTTATTCAGGGAAATCTCCCAATTATCTAAGGGAAGGTTTTGTGGCCCAAATAAAATGCCTAAAATTTTAATAGGAGCTGCAGTCAAGGTTATACCCTGAATCTGACAAAAAATGGGGCTTCCAGCACCCACTAACAATCCCTTACTTTTAGGAAAATTTAGTTTAGAGTTAGATAAATGTGCATGTAAATTTAATTCTTGTAAAAAAAGGGGAAGTTGGTTGTAATTGGCACAAAAAACACAGCTGTCATCCGCATATACTTGCAGCAAAAAGGGCTGCTGACTTCCCCAATAAACCTATCCATTTAGGCCTATTAATCAAATGTTTTAATAAAGGGTCTAAAGAAAAAATATATAGAATGGGACTCAGGGGGCACCCCCGTCTAACCCCAGTGAGAATTGGAAATCCCTCTGATATCTGCCCTTTTATAAGAGCCTGAACATAAACTTTAGAATAAAGCAATTGTATTTGCCTAATAACTACTGAAGGTACCCCATAAGCCCTGAAAGTAGCAAACAAAAAAGGAGCGACTAACTTGATCAAATGCCTTTTCTTGGTTGACTGACAGTTTGCAGCCTGTTAATCCTGAAAGGGTTATGTGTTCTACTATATTCCTAATAATTATAAGTGCATCTTGAATTTTCCTATTGGGAAGTCCACAGAATTGCTGTGGAGAAATTACTAAATTAGCATATTGCTTTAATCTATTATTCAGGATATGTGTAAGAATTTTATAATCAGAGTTCAATAAAATAATGGGTCTCCAGTTATGTATTTTAGCCCTATCCCCTGATTTGAAGAGATATACTAATAAACCTTCAGTGAAGGAAAAAGGAATATTATCAGAGTGAAAAACAAATGGTATACTTGCTCCAAACATATTGCTATTTTGGAAACAAAAGCTCTATAAAACTGATTTGGAAGACCATCCAGGCCAGATGAAGTATTAACCTGTAATGTTTTTATTGTTCCTTCTATTTCCTCAACTGTAATTTTATTCTCAAGGTGAAGCGCCTCTGCAGGAAAAGCCAGGACATGTATGCCCTGCAAATAATCCTGAATGCTGTGTTCCATTGGGGGATCAGATGGAAGCAAAGATTGATAATGTGATTTCATAATGTTTTCTATGCCACTAACAGCCTCAATCTTTTCTCCATCCGAATCAGTCAGATATTCTATGGTCATGGTATCATGCAGTTTTTTGCATGCTTCAAAGGGGTCCCCTACTGGTGTTTTCTAGGTTCCTCCATAAAGCATTGCCTGTATCGATTTAGCTCTATCATATTGATAAACTTGTATGTCCTGCTTTAGTTGTGAAATTTGGTCAGTATAATCCTGTGTAGAAAAATAAGAAATTGTATAAAGATGTTGCAATTGTTTACATAGAGATAAATATTTCAAGAACCTATCATTTCTGGATGTTCTCCCATAATTAAGAAACTAGGTTTTTAAATCTGTCTTAGTATCTGTCCACCATTCTCCAATATCGGAGTACAAGAATTGTACTGATCATCTGGCTTTTAAAAGGGATAAGATATGCTTTTTAACCTGAAAATCTGTTAACACTGAAGTGTTCAACTTCCATCTATTCTTGATTTTAAGGCCACCACAACTAGCTGTTAGAGTCAAGATCAACATCAAGTGGTCTGAAAATTCTATAGGGACTACACTGAAAGTCCCTTTAGGCAAAGGATGGGAAATAAACATATGGTCTATCATGGTTTTAAACCTATTCTGGGTATATGTAAATTGGGGGCCTTTGTTATATACATACAGTCAAGTTAGCCTGCAGTGTCTATAACCTTAGTTAGCATGTTGGAGTCATAATAGATTTTTCTTCTCTTCCCATTAGGTTTTTGCACCTGCTGTATGTCACAATTAAAATCCCCTCCCAAAAAAATGTCATAAGAAGTAACTAAATACTGCTGA
This sequence comes from Neoceratodus forsteri, assembly GCA_016271365.2. Classification (NCBI taxonomy): domain Eukaryota; kingdom Metazoa; phylum Chordata; order Ceratodontiformes; family Ceratodontidae; genus Neoceratodus; species Neoceratodus forsteri. The sequence continues at coordinate 303,741,055 of CM028135.1, forward strand.
ATGGTTTGTAAAAATGCAACTCTGTCAGCTTTTAATTGTGGACAATATGTAGTAATAAAGTGGCAAGCCATGGATTTCCAAGTACCATCTATTAGGAGAACTCTACCAGGAATAAGATCCACTAGTTTACTTAAAGAAAAATTGTAAGAACCCAACAAAATTCCCACCCCATCAGCGCAGTCAGGGCCAAAGGACCAATATGAAGGACCATATAGCCATTCTCTTTTAAAATTCATCACCTGTTCCCTAGAACACACCCAAGCTTCTTGAAGACAAAAAACATCAAAATTAACATCATGAACATAAGAAAAAACAGCCTGTCGCTTTATACCATTTGATAAACTATGGATGTTTAAAGACCCAATGGAAAAGGAAACCATCAGTAATAATGAAAAAGTAATGGACAAACTACAAATTCTTCTTTCATTTTTTTCTTCTTCTTTCCTTTATAGTAACCTTGTTCTACCCCCGCCCAGGAGGTTGATCTTGCCCCACAAATTGAGAGTCAGAATCACCCTGATCCATCTCGGAGTCACCCTCATTTAAAAACGATGCTGCATAAGTATTATCAGACTCAAAGGATACTGGGGAAGGGAGTCATTTTGGTTTTAAGTTCCTGTCAGATCGTCTTCTAGGTAAAGGCAATACAACAACAGGGTTCAAAGGACCTCCTTCTATGTTATCAGGTTCTTTATAACAGATAGGAACCAGTAACGCAGAGTTAGCTAAGTCGCTATGCACATGGTCCTCCTGAAGGCAGACCTGAGGAAGGTCCTCAGGGATAACTACAATTTCTGTCCCATCTGGGACTGGAGGAGGGGGAGGTGGGAGGAATGATACTAAGATAGTAGAAGGTGATTTTGGTGAGGTAAGGAAGTGGAAGCAGAGTCCTGAGCATGCTGAATCAAAAGCTCGGAGCTAATACAAGAAGCTTTATTTCTTGCAGCCCAGGACATTCTCCAAAAACATGACCGTACTCCTCACACAGATTGCACCTGGTGTGGTTAGCACACTGCATGGTGATGTGGTCTAACTCCCCACATGTATCACAATGAGCCTTGTCACAAGTGCTGGATAAGTGGGTCCTGGAGCCACATTTATAACAGGCTCAGGGCTGTCCAGCATAAAGATACACACCCCAATCCCTACCCAGCATGAAAGAATTAGGGATATGTTCCATGCTGGCATCAGTTTGCTGCAGCTTAATCTTGTACTTCCATCTCCCCATCCAAAACATTTCCGTATCAAGTATGACTTCTGGCTCACTTAAGATGTCACACCTTTGGGACAACCAATACGTGATGTCTTCCACATGGACCCCCTCATTCTGAAACATTATTGTAACATGTTTTATAAGAGGTTTGGTTAAAGGAATAACCAAAAGGGGGGTCCATGTGGGAGAAAACTTTACCTCGGAATAACACTCCCAAAATAATTCCAAGGCATAAGCAGTTCTAAAACTTACATCATAGTTGTCCTTCCCTGAAATATTAATAAAAGCATAAACCTCTGTCAGTGAAAAATGCAAAGAATCTTTTAACAAGTTTTTCCCCACAAATAACATATCAGGCCTATCTGCTAGACCTCCTTTATAATGGATGCGAACTGAATCCGCCTAGAAGCTGCCTCTTTTATAACTTTAGAAAACAAGTCAGAAAGAAGAGGCTTTTATGTTGGTAGGCCTTCAGGTGGCACCTCTTGTAAGGCAGACATAGGTTCTTTGGGAGCAATAGCCCATTCAGGCTGCTGTGATGTTTTCTCATGTTGCTGGCCTACTTCTTTTGGGCCCAGTGACAGTTCTGGCATGACTTGTTCTACTCCCTCCATGATGGTACAAATGGCAGGAGGCTTGGGCCCAGAAGATCCTGAGATACTATGCTCTGGGACTTGTGGCTTCCACTCAGAAGAAGTTTGTGAAAAATTCAAAGTGGTGTCCCAATCCGGATTAGATAACCACTTCCCTTTGGGAGTCTGCAAGCAGCTTGCATTTTGCAAAGCTTTCTGAGGGGACCAAGTATCATTACAGATAATAGACAGAGGGTAGTTTACTGCAGACTGTACTGCTACACTTTGCTGCTCTTCAGCTGTGTGCAAAACCTGCCTAATGTCAGAGCCAGTCCCAATATTTCTGTTAGTCAGGGTGATGGCAGCACATTTCCCTTTCAAATATTCAGATTTCCCCATTTTAAGTATAGGAGTTTTAGCAGAAAAGGAAAAAGTAGTTACCCCTCCTGAGAATCCATCTTGATTGGTATAAAATCGTCTCAGCAGTGGATAAGGGGTTCTCAACCCCCAAAGGCTTGTGGGCTGCTTGAAAACAAAGCCAGTGGCCCGAATCATATGCTTTGTAATTTTAACCTCCACTCCATGTTGCAAAGGTTTAGAGACTCCCCGCCCTGTCTGAAGGTCAGCGGGGGAGTCAGACAATACATCAGCAGTAATCAGTACTTGATAAGGAGGGTCCAAGTTAGAAACATCAAGCTCTAGACACACACCCATTGTGGCATTTGTACTGCCAGCCTAAGAAACACTCTCAGAGTTACACACATCAGTTTCAGAATTTATTTCGGAAAATAATTCAGGCTGTTGGCACATGCTTTCAGCAGGGCTCAAATTGCCATCCTGTAAAACAGCTAAAGGAACAGCAGCATTTGAAAAAATAACATTCTGACAAGATGACTCACCTGGCCCAGACAAGGCCTTTGAAGTGACTGGTCAATCTCGAGTTTGACAGACAGAGCAGGAGCTCTAAACTCAGTAGTAGAAGCAGGGAATTTACACTGAGCGAGTTGTGCTTTCAGCTTACCTTGCATTTTCCAATGCCTTTCTTCTTCTTCATAAAGATGTAGCATTACTTGATTAATTATTGCTGCATCTTCTGTAACAACAGGCAAACTGATCTCCATGGTCAAATCCTCTGTAGATACATAGAAATCACTAATTTCTCCTTTGGTTTCAATTATTTCAGGTACATCCATTGAAATGCTGTCAGTCTCTTGGTACAGAAAGCAGGAGAGGAGACCAGACCAGCTCCCCTACCTCCACAACGTCCATTCCGTCCAGAGTCTAACTCCGAGTGGCCATCCTCCAGCCCACAAGGCCCCCTTCTGACAAAGTAGGGGAATTTCGTTGGTGTCCTGGCCAAATTTCCCCCATTCACTAATAATACCACCAACAGCTTAATCTGGTTCAAGGTCAGTCTGCAGTCATCTGTGTGAGGGGTAATTGGGGAAGGGGAGGGGTTGAGGGGGAAGGGGGAGAGGTGAAGGAAGGGAGGGGCCAGCTGCAGAAAGTGGGGTGCCAGCTGCACACTTGAACAGACTTGATAGACCATGTGGCCTGTTTCTTCTGACAAGTGTTAAGTAAGTAAGTAAATAGTACAGTGAAATTTAAATAGTGTCAGTGCAACTCAAACTGTAGAGGCTCATCACCCCTCAAGCAACAGTGGCTCACTGGTCTTAATACTGGATGTCATGTAGGGTGCTAAGGATGAAAGCAGGCAACAGGCCATAGGGGCAATCTCCTGCTTCTTAGCAGTAAATTATATACCGTCCTTCCACATACATGAATTTATTTAATGATTTTTGAAGGTCTTCAGGTTATCTGATTCCACATACTTGGGCAGTGCCCCCCACATACCAACAACACTTTGTGTATAGAAATTCTTTCACATTTCGTCTCTGTATGATTTCTTCATTATGTGACAATTGTGCCCACAGGTGGTATGATCATTGCTCTTCTATGTTAGTTTCATTGAATAGTGCTTTGCCCTTGTGTATTTTATACAGTGGCATCTCCCAGGATAAAACCCATTTTTAAAGCACTCTGCAGTATGCTGCAGCAGACCTACTGAATAAAATAACATAATTTCAATGGCACTTAGTCCCTTTCATCATGCAGGAAACTATGGCATTCACGTCATCCTGTCAGTCACATTTTCCTGAATGACAAAAGGGACTAATTGCCACTGAAATGAAATTGCTTTATTCAGTAGGTCTGCTGCAGCATTCTGCAGAGTGCTGCAAAATGCTGCAGAATTGGGTTTCATCCTGGGGGATGCCACTGTATGTAAAGAAGAAAGTACACTCATTTCTTCTCCTCCTCTCAAGGCTAAATATATTTAAAGAATGTAGTCTGTTAGTGTATGTCAGATTGTGCAGCTTGTGCACCATTTTGGTTGCCCTAGACAGAAGGTACTGCAGTCTTTTGATGTCTACTTGGTAACAAAGACTTCAAAACAGGAAGCAGTCAAGGTGTGGTCAGATACATGTTTTATACAAAGGCATCATAGCATCTCTAGATCTACTGCATAATGCCCTCTGAATGTACCCCAGGATCCTATCAGCCCTTTTGGTTTCTTCCTCACATTGATAATGATTTTTAAAATCATTAGATATTATTGCCCCTAAACCTCTTTCTGTATCCATAATATTTAGCTCAACATTGTGTAGGTAATATTTGGACTTATTGTTACTATGGTCCAGCTATAATACTGTACATTTTCATGATTTAAGGTCATTCCATTTAAGTTAGTCCAGGTACTAATGATACTGATATCAGGCTCCAATGACCTTGATCTGGATGCATTTCTGTCTGGTTCACCAAGTTTAGTGCCATCTGTTAAATTCCTCATCATCTGGAAGAATTGCTCACTATATAATTTAATGTACATCAATTGTAAACAGGCTTGGGCCCAGAACAGAGCTCTGTGAGACCCCACTGCACACAGACCTTTTATCACAAAAGTTGCAATTTACGTGCTCCTGTTGCATTTGGTCAGTTAACTAGTCCCAAGTCCGGTTTACAGTCAATGCATTAAACTTGAGATTTTTAAAGAGAAACTCGCCAGTATAATATAAAGCTTAAAAATTACTAAATTTAAATGAATGGTAGTTTAACATCATTGTTATCTAGTTATTTGTTGTTGTATTTTGTTACTTTTCCCTGGTGTTGGTCTACTAAATATTGTAGATAATGTAGCAATTATTTGAACGAGTCTTTCAAAATGTATCTAACTCACAAGTGCTAATTATTCAATTGCTGCTTGTGACATCACAGCTTGTTGTCATGGTGAGCACTACAGTGTCATAAGCAAAGGCACTGTGAAGTTAATGTGGCAAGACAAATGTTTTCAAATGTTTTCTATACAGACTTTTTTGATGGACTACCAAGACTTGCCAGAAATCTTGGAAAGGGACATTGAACATGAAAAATTGTATTCTCTAGAAAATTGTAACAGCTGGAACATCTTATTTATAAAAGCACATGCTGAAGTGTAGAGTTTCTCTTTAAGTTTATTGATTAGGTTAGTGTGAGGGACGTTATTAAAAGCTTTACTGAAGTCTAAGGAAACATTATCCACAGGGATGCCCTTGTCAGCTGCCTCACTGATATTTTCATAGAAGGTGAGGAGATTTGTCAGATTTGACCTATTGTTTCCAACACCAGGTAGACTAGTGTCTTCAAGACTGACTTGTTTTATTTGTTTATTGAGATGATCCCTGTCAAAATCTTCCATAATTTTGCCTAGAATAGACATCAGGCTTATGGGGCAATAATTGCTGAATTATTTATTTTTCTCCCTTTTTAAGACTGTTTGGTGTTGCAAGCATATTTTTTGTGGGTACACAAGAGTAGGTCTACAAAAAGGAAGCAGAAAAGTTGCCCAGTGAATTTTGAACTACTGCTGTGTGTGCCTCCACCTAACCCTGCCTGCTCAAGGATTTCCCCATAGAGACTGCACGTAATGATTTACATAATATACAATATTCCACCTATCCCACTAATGCAAAGCATGATGAGAAGTACTGTATATGTAAATCACCATGCATATGCTTTCCAAGATGCTTTGCATGAGTGAGGTATGTTGAATTTGGTATTTCTTTAAAATGTGTTGATAATACCCTTCAAGGGTAAATCAGTGCTTTTGCACCGAACTTGTGTTTAAAATTGCTGTACTATTTTGGGTTCACTGTAACCTAAATAAATTAGATTATGAGGCAGCTTCCTTCCTGTCCCTATGCTGAGATAACAGGACACCTATATACAGGCACAGAGGTGGGTGGCGTGATTCTGGGGAAATACAGACATCCCTTGTCTGCTATTCACTACAACTGCCATACAAGAATTTTTTTTGCTGTTTGCAGGAAATGTAGTAACTCCTGTAACAGTGGCACAGCTTTACTTAAGCATATTTTTTGTCTGGTTATTAAAAGTAACACATAGGCTGTTGGACCATTAACATGCAAGACTGTGACAGTGAAGGGGTAAGCCCATGGCATGGCACCAGATGTATGGTGTTACTGCCAAAGTTGTTCCATTGAATCCCCCACCACCCTTGTACCACATCTTGATTCCAGCTTCTTGGCCATATCAACATGTATACATTGTACACTCTTCCTGAACATCCTTGGAAGAGTTGAGTGGTGCTATACCTGTGATGCAAAGGGCTCCCTGTACTTTCACCAACCAAAACTGCCACACACAAATGGGTATCTCTGTTTGCAGGTGGCAGATTTTCCACTGTGACAGCAGTGCAGCATGATTAATTCAAATCAATCAAAAATCAGAGCCACCAAGAAAACCACAGGGTGCTCTATGATAAAAGAAATAACTATCTGCACAGTCACGGCATACCAAGCACATTACAAAAGGGTCTGACCACAGTTCAGTGCAGTAAAATTCTTTTATTTCTTCACCGCATGGTGCATAGGAATGAATACAGGACTAAAAGATGCACAAGAACTATTGTCTGACTTTTCACCAATTCTTTGGCTTTCACGAAGATGAGTTCAATCAGTACATACACCCATTTTAAAGCCAAAAGGCCATTGTCACCTGACCATTTATTAAAGTGACAGTGCTAAGAACCATAGTAATCATTAAATACGTTTCATGTGTGCATTCTAAAGTGCATAACAATAAATAGAGTATACCCAAAAAACAATTAAAAACAAGCACTTCCATCTGCAAGCCCTGGTTGTATTTTAGTGCTTAATCTGCACTCTAAATATGTTCAATAATTACTTCAAGGAATTTACTATTCCTGGAGCAAAATTTAATTATTATTACAGAAACAACCACAGGGCAGCAGAACAGCAGTGCATATTAGAGTATATTCTCTAACTAAGGAAAGTGCAACAAAAATTTATTAAAGGGCCTAGCAAACAAGCTATAAAATATATCATGCATATTTGTAATGCCTGCTTATTGTTACAAAAAACCTTTTTGCACGTACTTCAAAATATTGCACATAATACCATTATTTAATGGGTCATAATCACCTTAGATAGTCCTAATAAAACCTATGTCTCTAGTAATATATACTTGAAAAATCATACACATAAGGGTAAAAGGGCAGCAGGAAGAAGATGCTAACCAAGGAGGAGAATATAGCATGGATGAGGGGGAAAAGAGGGGACACTATGATAGGTAAAAGGAAGGAAAAGGAAAAATAAGGAAAGGAAAGGGGGAAGGGGAAAAGAGAGGGGGGTTTGGAAGGGAAATGGGACAAGGCAAGAAAAAAGGAAAACGAAAGGAGAAAAAGGAAAAAAGAAGAAAAAGCAACAGTGGATTGTAGAATAGAACAAAGAACTCAGGAGTGGAGAACATATGAAGGAGAAAAGAGTCAGGCTACAGGAAAGACTTATTAGACACTTATACTTTGTACACTAAATATGGAGAATTTGATGGAAAGAAGGGGGAAGGGGACTCTCACCGAACAGGCTCAGAATATTACAAAAGAGAAGGAGGAGGGGTTATATGAACAGGAGCCCACACAAAAAAACAGCAGGAGATGAAATTCTTCATTAGTAATAATCCCTGAGAACATCCTTTCCAGAGGGATAAATACCTACAGGAAAAATAAACAAATTATTTCAATAAGAGCTCATGTATCATACATGGATACTTAATATCAAGGATAAACATATACAAAGAAGTATAAATACCCATACGTGTACATCAAAAAAAAGTATATACATGTACATAAAAATGTACAGACATCTCAAGGTTCTTCCAGTAACATCACTTCATTTTACCATCTAGTTTTCAGAAAAGGCTTTAGCTCTACATGATCAGTTAACCCAGATCCCATATAGGCCATCCCCAAAGTGCAGCAGGTACGTGGTGAGGAGCCCCACTTGCAACTGCGAGGAAGGACTTGCTTTGTGGTTTTGAAATTGGCGCCATTTCTGTCGGCATAGGTCTGAAGATAGATTCCTGCCTCTACAGATTCTTCCTTAACAGCTCAAAAATAGCCTGAACCTTAATGATTTTGTCTGCCCAAAGTTTTCCCCTTTAAAGCTATTTAATCTAGTGCACACCTGATACTGACTGTATTGCAAAACTGCAGATTCTCCCTTAACAGCTCAAAAATAGCCTGTACCTTAATGATTTTGTCTGCCCACATTTTCCCCTTTAATCTGCTTTGTTACAGGCTTCTTTAAATAATTAATTTGTATTTTTTTGCTGTTTAATTCGGAACTAAGCTCTGCTACCTGTTATTTTCTGCTGTTTTAAATCGGATTTAAGTGCTGGCAATCCTGGTTTCAGTGCTGGCAAATGCCCCTCCCCAACTCAAGGTATGTATATACACCTTACCCTCTGTTTTCTCTCCTCCTCAGATCGTTTGAGGGTCTGAGAGGGTCGCGGAAGCAAGGTGCCCTCCCCCATCCCCAGAGTGCAGCAGGTACATGGTGAGGAGCCCCCCTTGCAACCACAATGAAGGACTTGCTTTGTGGTGGCCCCGTCAATGCAGGGCGTCGGCTCCCCACCTCCCCCACCACCGCCCTTGGTCAGCTTGCCCTTTTATAGGGTTTCCTAACCAAAAAGGTTTCCTAACCAATCATTATTACCAATTACACCAATCATTTCCATTAGCAGCCTACATGCTCTCACCACTAGAGGCTGCTCTTCTACCACAATACTTGCTCCTATTTCCTACCATAGCACACATACTGTGGAGCAATGCTACCCCTTATTCTCTTTCAGTACTTTCTGCTACCCACTGTTCAGACCCCTGCCCTGCAATACACTATTAACCCTCCCCCCCAAATCATACTGAGTATAGTGGGGTGTCTTGGCAGTTCAGAATCTTGAGGGTATTCTCTCCTAGCCTCCCCGATGCTGGAATTAGGGCTCAGTATATGACCTCCACCTCATATACTCACTGTGGCCTTAGGTGCATAACACATGACTCACCATATGAAGACTGGCAGCATCTCCACCTGCAATAGCTGATGCGGTCCGCCCACCTCTCGTGCCAACTCCTACTCCTGGCTACCCCTAGCTTACAAACTCTCCCCATCCCTACCATCACTTCTCCTACTCACTCTGCCAAACTCTTACATTTAACAAAGAGAAAGACATCCTGGCAACCTGTGCTTAGTCTCTCACTCCTCCTCCTCCTCCTTCTTCTCATGTCAGACAATGTCCATCCCAATCCTGGGCCCCAGGTATCCTTGACACCTTCCCAACCTTCTACTGGTGGTTTGCACATTGCCTCTCTCAATGTTTTGCAGTATATTAAAAAAGTGGGACTCCTTCCAGTGCTGGGTCATACAATATCAACCTGATGTTATAGCCGTTACTGAGACCTGGCTTTCCCCTCAGATCCCTGACTCTTCAGAAACCCTTATTGGCTGCACTCTTTGCCGTGTGGACCAGCAGGGTAAATGAGGGGGTGGTTGCACCATCTACACTAAAGACATAATACACGTTCAACAATTTCCCTCCCGACAGTTGGGACCAGGTCCACAGGTCTTAACCATTATACTTACCATGGGGTGCACTGGCAATCCGCTATACATCATGGTGGTCTACAGTCCACCTAGAAACCAAAAAGTAGCCTTCCTCTAGGTAATGTCTTATCCGAATACCCTGCCATCTCACACTGAAATGATGGTACTAGGTGATTTTAATGTAAATTGGCTAAGTAAGGATGTCTCCCTGCTCCACGATGTTGCCATAGCCCAAGACCTCTCCCAAGTGGTTACCTCCCCCACCCATCATGACCTGCGCACTGGTTCCTCCTCCCTGCTTGACCCCATCTTCACCAACCATCCACACAAAATCGAAAGTGTCTCTGTCCTTCCAAATGCCCTTAGTGACCACTGAAAAGTTATCTTCTCCTGGTCCTGCAGAGCCCCTAGACCCCCTGCTAAACTAATAACCCAATGCAAACTAGGCCTTGGTAAACTGGCTGCTCTTAAAGCGCACCTCAAGGCCTCGGACTGGTCTTTCATTACTAACATCACTGACCTGAATATAGCCCTTGACTTCTTCATCCAGTCCTTCAATAACATATGTGACAAATTTGCACCATTCACTAAAAGAATGTTTAAAGGCAATAGTGTGCCCTGGATCTCTGATCACCTTATAGCCTTGCTGCGGGCAAGAGACTCTCTGTGGCAATGATCCATTGACTCTGGCCTCCCACTTGACAGACTTAAGTACCGAGAGGCTCATAACAAGTGCACTTGTGCTGTTTGCAAAGCCAAAACAGAGTATTACAAATCCTCTAAAACCTCCTCTTGGGGCTCTGGACGTAAGTTCTGGAACAACATTAAGGAAATCTGTGGTAAAGATCCTAACCACGTTCCAACGCAGGTCAGGGTTGATGGCTCTTTGACCACTGACCCACCCCATATTGCTTCCGTCTTCAACAATGCATTCACTAACCTTAGTAGTGTGTTCCCCCGAAATTTCTTTGATCCTCCTACAGCTAATGCCGCTACCTCCTCCCCTGTAGCTCCCCCCTTTTACCTGCACTATATGACTACTCAGACTGCGGAGCTGTATCTCAAAGCAGCCCTTAGCCACTCCTCACACAGCTCCAACTCTCTGGACTCTAAGATCCGTCATCTCACTCTCAATGAGGTTCTCCGCCCCCTGACCCACATCCTAAACTGCTCCCTTTGCCTGGGCAAATTCCCCTTCAAGTGGAACTCTGCCTCCATCACACCAATATTTAAAGGCGGGGATTGTTCCAATATAAACAACTACCGCCCTATCTCCATACTCCCTCCCCTCTCCAAGGCATTGGAGCGGATTGTATCTGATCAGCTCTCGGAGCACATTAACAAATACAACCTTCTCTGCAAGCAGCAGCATGGTTTTCACAAAGGACACAGCACCACCACCGCCCTTCTCGAATTTACCACACATATACACTCTGCACTGGATAATGGACACATAACTGGTGCTGTCTTCATTGAGCTCACTAAGGCGTTCGACACCGTCAATCACTCCCTTCTTCTAATCACTTTGGCCAACTTGAGTCTATCTCAGGAAGCCGTGGGGTAGTTCACTGACTACCTCTTGAACCGATATCAACAGATCAAAATTGGAAGCGCAGTCTCCAGCAGACTACCTCTCCTCTCTGGTGTCCCCCAAGGGTCCATTCTGGGACTGCTACTTTTTAGCCTTTTCCTCAACACCCTCCCCATATCGTGCCCTGGCAATCTATTACTATATGCAGATGACACAGTCATTTTCTCCTCCAGCCCTGACCCAATGCATCTTCACCACTCCCTCCAGTTCTCCTTCAGCCATGCTGAAAGCTGGTTCTCAGTGCATCGCCTAATTCTTAACTATAAAAAAAAACAAAGTTATGATTTTCTCATACGCAGAACACCAGACAGGTGCTCTGCCCACAAGTTCTAACCTCAAATCTGACCCCTTTGGAGCAGATGGACTCCTTTAAATACCTGGGCATCACCTTGGATCCAGGACTTAACTTCCATGAACACATCCACCACCTCTCCAAGACCATAAACCTTAGGCTAGGGCTTCTAAACCGAGTCAAGCACTGCCTTACTCCTGATGCCCTCAGGCTCACAATCTCCTCCTCAGTCCTCTCGCTGCTTGACTATGTCTTGTCACCTCGTATTAGGTTGTGACCATCTTACACATACCTGCACACTCTATAGTGCTACCAACTGGCTTAATCTCGACAACAGGATTAAGTTACATACCTGTCTGCTGGCCAAAAAAATCACCTTAGGCCTCTCCCCCTCTGGACCCACCCCTCTAATCCATCCTATCACAAAAGTCAAGTTTACCCGTAGCTCAGCTCACCATCTCTTCTCGATTCCCTCTAGTTGTACCTCACAATTCCAAAGATCTTTCAACTACATGGCCCCCGTGTGGATGAACAGCCTTCCCTCCACCCTGTGAAATGAGCAGAGTATTGGACATTTTAAAACCATCCTTAGGGCCCATCTTCTGTCTTCACATCACTGTGACTGCCTCTGAACCCTGGCCCTCTACCTCCTCCTTGGTCTATGACAATGGCCCTAGCCTGCCTCTTCTCCAAAAGTGTCCAACCTGAGTCACTCTTATGATACAATTTGAACTGTGTAAATTACTCCATTAAGTTTACCCAAGTATTTTGAATGTTAGACAAGCTGATTCCCTGTAAACAAATTCTATCTTTCCCTGTGATCTACCTCTGTAATTACTGTAAAGTCTGTCTGTTTATAACCTATGTGACGTAGAACCTTTTTAAATGAGTCTGTGACTCAAAGGTACTCTCCGATTTTGTAATAAATGAATAAAATAAATAAATAAAAAAATAGGCCGCTGTCATATATATCCAGTAGTTCTCACTTTGGCTTAACAAATCATCTCCACTGCCACCTCTAGGTCCTAGTTTTACATGGTCTAATCCAATAAACTTAATAGTATGCTCCATTTTATTCCTCACATTCTTAATATGATATGCCCATGCATTCTCCACATTGTCATTCCTTATAGCCCTCAGATGTTCACCTATTCTTTCTTTCCATCTCCTTTTGGTCTTGCCTATGTAGTAAGCCCCACAAGTACTTACAGACATATATAACACACACGTTGTGTTACAGTTAATAAAGTGGTAAATGTCACTCATTTTACCATTATATGGGTTCTTAAACATACTGCATTCACGTACATTTTGACAAAAGTAGCAGTTACCACATTTTTTACATCCACGTGGCAAAGGAGGACACCAAATTCTTGATTGTTCTGGTTTCTGGGCTGAACTAACCAACTAATCTTTTAGATTCCGAGCCCTCCTGTAGGATATTCTTTGCAAGACCTTAGAGGCCTCCCTCAATCTAGGTTCAGCTGCTAAAACATGCCAATGTTTGTTTATAATCTCTTTCACCTGACATGATCTTCTACTATATGTTGTCACAAAATTCAACTGATTGTCATTATTATCTTTCCCTCCTATACTGGCAGTGAGGAGACAGCTTCTGTCTAAGGTGTTACATGATTCTTTAGCTCTATAAAGGGTCTCACTTGAATACCCCCTTTCCAAAAAGTAATTTTCCTGTATCCCTAGTTCTTTGATGAGTTCCTGCTCTGTACTGCAGTTTCTTTTAATTCTGCAATATTGACTCTTGAGGATGTTCTCTACTGTGTGGTTGGGGTGGCAGCTGTTTGACATCCACACAGTATTCCTGTCAGTGGCCTTCCTGAAAAGGGAGGTCTCTATCTCTCCTATTTCATTACATCTTATTTTCAGATCCAAGTAGTTTACCTCATCTCTACTTGCTTCATAGGTGAACCTAAGGTTAACATTAGTACTATGCAGGAATGCCACAAATTCTGCTAGCTCTAGCATGTCTCCCCACCACATAAGGAGAACATCATCTATAAAATGTTTCCATAATGCAATTTTGGGAAAAAAGGGATTAGCACGGGTGGCCGATATCATGCCCTCTCCCCAGAAGCCTAAATACAGGTGTGCATAATTGGGGGCCAAAACTTGCCACATTGCTGTATCTTTCCTTTGATGGTATGTCTCGTTTTGAAATTTAAAATAGTTCCCCTCTAATGTAAGTCTTGCTAGCTCAAGAAAAAAGTCTGTATCCAGTCTAGAAACCAACTTTCTCTTATTCAAATAATATCTCAAAGCTTTGAGGCCTTCACAGTGAGGTATATTAGTGTAACATGACTCTATATCAAGTGTCACTAATATACTATTTTCCTCTAACTGTATCCCATTCAGAACTCTCAAAACATCACCAGTGTCTTTCAAATATGACAGGAGAGTGACCACAAAATCTTTTATGTAGTCATCCACCATACAAGACAGGGGTTCTGTGGCTGATCCCACACTATAAATTATTGGATGGCCCGGAGGGTTATCAAGAGATTTATGGACCTTTGGCAAGATGTAAAACTGTGATTTCTGGGGGTGCTCAATGATTAGATATTTTCTTTCTTTTTCACCTATAAGCCCCTCACTAAGTGCACATGCAACAAAACTATCAATTTCCTTTTTACAGGAATTAAAATGTTCTGATGTCACCAATGCATAATAGTCTTTATTTTCTAATTGTCTCTTTGCTTCTTTCACATAGTCCACACTATTCTGTACAACTACACTGACCCCTTTATCTGCTGGTTTTACAACAATGTTAGTATCATTTCTTAATGTTCTAATAGCTTACCTTTCTTCAAAGGTAACATTGTGGTATTCCAGCACATAATCATCGGACCGCAATTGGTCTAGTTCTTCCTCACATAATTTCTGGAAAGTAGTGACTACAAAGGATTGCACTGGACAAAATGTGCTAGGTTTATTTCTACCTAACACCACAGATACCTCTCTACCAGTGTCAGCCATCTGACTGGATACACTACCTTCCAGAGCTCCATTGCCATTTTCATATATCTCTAGTGCTTCCAGTACATCCTGGGTATAAATAATCATAACACTCCCCCCCCCTTCCTCAGTCATATTATCAATTCTCTCCATTTCTACATTTTTATAATACAAACATTTCAGGCTTAATGATCTGCACAGCCTCTGTATATCTAAATAGGTTTCAATGAAGTAAATATCTGCAGTGAGGACAAAAGAAAGTCCCTTACTTGACACACTTACTTCACCATCTTTTAACACATGCTGTGACAAATTAATTACAGTATCCCTTTGGTTTATAGTCTATTGTTCAGAAATTAACCATGGTAAAGTCTCTTCTGGGCTTGACCTTCTTGACCTCTTGTTGATCCTCCTTCCTCTCCTGGTTTGCCTTCTACCTCCTGATATCTCCCTTTGTGTTTGCCTCTCCTCAATAGTCTCTCTGTGGGATGTCCTGAAGAAGGTCTTGAACTTTCTGAGTCACTAGTTTTAGAAGCACTCATTCCACTTGCTCCACTAAGATCACTCACTCCACTTTGTGTTTCATCTTGTCTTGCAGTGTTCGTTATTAAGATGGAGATTGGCTTGAATTGTACTTTTTGTGCTCTGCCTTGTTTTCTGTAGTTTTGTTGTTTAGGCCAACTGAAAATGTATCCCTTTTGAAAGTCATTTTCATCTCTGATGAATTTACGTTTTTTAGTTGCACCAACTTATTTTCCTGGAAATGTATCTCTCTCTCTCTGCAGTTCAGCTTTAAATCTTGCAAAGGTCTTATTCTTTGAAAATTTCTGTAAATCCATCTCCTTCACTTTCAATTCAGCATCTATTCTCTCCTGATCATTTTTTGATTTTTCTACTATTGAATCCATCCACTTGTTTGTTGCCTCTGTAGATATTGCATACCATTTATTAACAAAATCCTCATCTTCGAGGAAAAAGGAAGGGTCCTTAATTATTCTGAGCCCCCAAGGGGCTCTCCCAGCATTCAAGTAGGCCTCAATACTCTTACTTTGCCAATAGTTCCTTCTTAACCTCAAAGCCACTCGTTCAAACAAGAAAAAGTTCCTCTGATGTTGTCTACAGATGGTGTTCTCACTGTCACTTCCGGGTTCAGCTCCAAGCCACCAACTGCTCTCATGTGCACTCCTCCACCAAACTGATCACGTTCTTTCAAATTAGAAAAAATACTCTCCATAATTCCAAGTTCAGTGCTGTTCTTGTACAGATTTACACTCATGCTGCTGCTTGTACTAGTATTCACGCTCACTGGACCAGACATTTCACGACGTACAGCCATAAGCAAATTGCACTGTTTCAATATGTTTACCTCATGGTTATGAAAATGCAAGCCCACAGTGTATATGGTTCATGCGTAGCACAGAATTTGACACAATCAAAAACCAGAGCTGCACAGAAAACCACAGGGTGCTCTGTGACAAAAGAAACAACTATCTGCACAGTCATGGCACCAAGCACACTACAAAAGGGACTTACCACAGTTACTCGGTAATACTCAGTTGTTAAAGGTAGAAGTAGGTGTGAGCTCATCAAGACCACCTTCCCTGAAATAGCAGGGTGAATTCAACCACCAATTTGAAGAAGATATTTGTCTAGACTGTTTTTAAACATCCCTATAGAAGTAATGTCCACTAAATAGTCTGGTAACAAATTCCAAAGTTTACAGGCTCTTATATTGAAATAGTTCTTTCTTTTATTAGTGTTAAATTTGGGGATCAATAATTGTCTTTTATGATACCTTAGCCCTACAGGTTTTGAGGCCCAATGAATGTTGTATTCATTTATAAGACATGGATCCTTTAAAATATTGAAGAGAAGCAGTAAGTCCCCTCTGGTTCTACTACTTGATAGGTTGTATAGCTTCAGTTCCTTTAGTCTATCTGAACATGATAGGTGACTAATGCCAGAGATCATGTTAGTGGCCCTCCTTTGAACCTACTTGATTAACATGGTGTCCTTTTTTAAGTATGGAGACCAGAAGGAAGCAACATAATCAACATGAGGCCTACCATATGATCTATATAGTGTTAGAATGCAGGCACTGCTTTTATTGATGAATGATTTTTTGATAGATGTTATAATGATATTAGCCCTATGTGCTACCTGTCTACAGTGGTTGGTGGATGTCAGGGACTTATTTACTATTATTCCTAGATCTCTTTTCGACTCAGCAGATTTAATTGGGCATCCGTTTAGAGCACTAAAATACAACCAGGGCTTGTAAATGGAAGTGCTTGTTTTTTAATTGGTTTTTGGGTACACTCTATATACTGTTATGCACTTTAGTATGCACAAATGAAATGTATTTAATGATTACTATGGTTTTCAGCACTGTCACTTTGAGAAATAGTCAGGTGACAATGGTCTTTTGGCTTTAAAATGGGTGTATGTACTGACTGAACTCATCTTCGTGAAAGCCAATGAACTGGTAAAACATCAGATGCTAGTTCTTGTGTATCTTTTGTTTTATTTTGTTGACCCGGTAAGCCCACTGGGCCTAGAAGTCCCTTTTTCAGAGGTGAACGGGGGGTGGGGGGATACAGATGGTAAGCAACTGAAATTGAACCAGATTAAGCTGTTGGTGGCAGTGAACGAGGGAAATTTAGCCAGGACACCGGGGAAATTCCCCCTACTCTGTAGGGTGGAGTTTCTGTTTCCTATGATGACATGGAGGACTCAGGTAGGGCTCTGACTACCTGTGCTACTGACTCCTTAATTTCGTTTCTACCGACGACTCTTGATATATCCAACGTTAAAGATATGGAAACTATTACTGACCATCCTACGATTCCAGCAATGAAACAAACTGTTTGCCAAACCGAAGACTCTCAGACAGATCCTCTGCATGGTGAAATGAACGACCCAGCTAAACTCTGCATTACCCCACTACGCCTGCAGGAATGAACTCTCCAGGACACGGCGGGAGTAACGTTGCTCCTTCCCCCAACGCTTTCCGGTTCTCCCTCACGGAAAGTCGGAGAACGCTGCGACCAGGGATCTGCAACTAGCCTTGTAGCAGGAAGTAGGATTTCCCCACAGATTACTACTCTTAGCCAAACAAATACTGCGATTCTGAGCTCCTCTACTGACATGGACTTGGCATGCCTACGTTTTGGAGCACATCTGACAAAGTCAACCTCAGAGGCTTCTTGGTCCGTTGAAAACTCTTTAAGAAATGCAGGATGGACTCAATCGCCGACAGGGACTTGGACACCGGACCCAACATGGAATGAATTGACACAGGGTGTTCTACCATCTACTAACAGGTCTGCAACGACTCTGAGCTCCAACGAGGTATCTCATATAGCTACAATGACTATAACAGACTTTAAAACTTTAAAACCTGACTCTACTATATCTTCACATTCCTGGGGGGATATAATGGACACAATTGATAAGGGAATTGATCAAACATTACAAGAGACTACTGACATGCCTTTAATACCTCTACACATTTCACCAGCAGCCCCCCAGCCCCCCCACTCCTAAGACTAACTTGCCCTAAAAACTATTATCCCCCACTTACTTTATTAGATTCTGGACCAAACAACACATCTTCATTGGGTAACCCTGAACCAGGGACAGATGCCACATTAAACCTGAATAAAGATAAACCCCCCCTAACTCAGACACCTGGCCAGTCACCAATTCTTTCAGACCTCTTCAAAAATAAACTCGAACCAGCTCCCCGCAGAAATGCAGTTCATCTCCGATACAGAGGGGGACTGCCTGATTTTCCAGATCGATACTATGTAGCCAGAACGCTTTTGAAAAACACACTACACTTTAAGGCTTCTGATATTTACGCCCTGATACATATTGCAGGGGAGGAAACTTTTGATGTCAGCTTTAAGACCTCTGCAGGGTTAGACCGTTTCTGGCATTTATATACTTTACAAAAAACTGACCCCATATGGACCCCTTTCTCTGTTATTCCTTTATCAAAGCCCACAATACGAACTGTGACCATTATGTTTAGAAATGAAGGGGCCAGCGTTAGTGACATCTACCATTGGTTACAAAACCACTGTAATGCCCTCTCCCCTCCTGAAGCCATCCTAGATGGTGATGGTCTGTGGACTGGTGGCTGGAGGTTTAAAGTAAAACTATTCCAAGTTAACTCAGAAGTTATACACCTACCAAATAGTTTTTTTCTTGGCAAAGATAGAGGGGTCTGTTTTTACAGGGGCCAACCTAGAGCCTGCTATAAATGCAGTGCCACCACACATCTAAGCAGTACCTGTGATTTGCTTAAATGCAGCTTTTGCGGAGGATATGGACTTCCAAGTACGTCACGTATGAACGTATTCAAATGTAATTTATGCAATGAAACAGGGCATGCTTACCACCAATGTCCGTGGGCAAGTAGAAACAGATCAGAAGGGTGGAATTCAGATGCCCTAGTGCAAAAAGCACAAGATAAAGTGCAAGAGCATACTCCTTCTATACCTACTACTTCTGATCCCCCCTTGGCCCCCCGAACAAGGTATCTCTGCTTTGCCGGAACATCTAACCCCCCTACCACAACAGGACCATGTTTCTCAAGTGAAAGTGCCTACCAACCCCCGAACCTTTACCTGTCATACCTTCCTCCTCCGCTACCAATGATAAAGAAGGCTTTCAAACCGCCAAACAAATGACTAGAGCTACTGCTCGAAAGTCGCTGAAACCTTTAGACATTCCCATATCTAACACTTCTGATTGCTTGAAAGAAGATAAAGAAGTTTCAGATGGAGATTCAGATATGTCTATAGTACCCTCTGATGTAGATACCCCCACTATTAAGCCTCCTGATGTTGTCAGAAAGAAATTAGTGAAAACAAAAAAAGGTGGGAAAAAATGGAAAAACATGACAATCACGGATGGAAGTGGTTGATATAAAATTTGTTGATGAACATCCACATTGCCTCCCTAAATGTATGCAGCCTCAAAGGCTACAAAAAGAGATTGCTTTTTTTTCATTATGCAAACTATCTAGCACTAGATATTCTAGTAGTACAAAAAACTCACATTTCAAGCATCTGGGATATTCAGCAATTAAAACGTGAATGGTATAAGGGTCCCTCGTATTGGACATTTGGAGTTGACTCTGCTGATGGCATAGGTATTCTTTTCTATTCCCCTCATTTTTCAATAACTCACATTGTTGACATACTTCCAGGAAGAGCATTCATCATAGATTTCGTTAAACAATCTTTACCATTTAGACTGATTGTAATTTACAGTCCTCAAACTAAGGCAGCTCGAATAGCTCTGTTAGTTATTTATGTACACGGAAACATATTTTCTGGGGTGGAGATTTTAACTGTTCTATTGATACACAAAGCAGAGTATCCTCAGGGAAAAAAATATACTGTGACTCCACAGCGTTTTCTGCTTTAGTTAAAGATGCTGATTCAATTGATGCATACAGATTTTTACACTCAGATGCAGGATATACATATTATAGGTCAGTATTTCACACCAGGATAGATTACCTTTTTGTTTCTCGTCAATGCACCCCGCTTTCTATTTCAGTAGTTCCAAATGAGATCTCAGATCATTGTCTTCTGATTGGTAACTTTTCTATTAATTCCCCTAATACACCCATATTGCATCATCCTTTATGGAAATTAAATAACACTTTGTTTTCATCACATGCTGTGCAATCCCATGTATACAGTCTTTTTCAAGCACGTCTTTCAGTCATGATCTGTTATGATTCTCTATGGGAATGGTGGGATGACTCAAAGATAGATTTAGCCTATTACTTCAAGGC
This sequence comes from Neoceratodus forsteri, assembly GCA_016271365.2. Lineage (NCBI taxonomy): Eukaryota > Metazoa > Chordata > Ceratodontiformes > Ceratodontidae > Neoceratodus > Neoceratodus forsteri. Next base: position 303,761,466 of record CM028135.1, read on the forward strand.
TTTGGGGAAAAAAGTTGCCAGAGAAAATTACCTGACGTATCTGATGTATTGTAATCAGCTATATAAATTAATGTCTCTCCAATCTACATCCAAAATAGATTATTCATCACAAATTTCTAAGATAAAAACTAATATGCTCTCCTACCAATATGACAGAGCCCGAACACTAGATTTCATTATGAGAGCAGGCACAAATACTTCTCCAGTTATTGATCCTTTCATTGCTTTTAAAAACAGACTACATTCCACAACTATGCATGGCTTAAAAAATACTCATGGCACTATATTAACCTCTATTCCCGACATGATATCAGTAATGTCTGAATATTTGCAAACCCATTTTTGTACTGTCCCTGAAGATTCTACTATGATATCTCTAGATTTATTAACCCAGTTCCCTCAACTTCCAAAGCAATACATTCCTAAACTAATTAGCCGGATATCACAAGAAGAAGTTGCTGAGGCCATCTCTTGCCTAAATTTGAAAGTTTCCCCTGGACCAGATGGCTTGACACATGAATTTTATAAAATGTTTAAAAAACATCTCTTAGAAATTCTAACACAGGTTTTTAATTACCTTCTTGATACAATGGATAAAACAGCAAGTTTTGGCTTGTCTATCTTGAAATGTATATATAAGAAAGGAGATACAACTTCTCTAACAAATTGGAGACCTCTACACCTCTTGAATACAGACTATAAGATTTTTTCCAAAATTCTTTGTTCTCGATTATGGCTGGTTGCACCAGAGTTAATTGACGTCGCTCAAACATGTGCCATACCTGGTATAGCCATCCACACGAACCTATTCTTATTACGTGAAATTTTTGAAAAAAAAATACAAAATAAATTATCAGGCTATCTCTTTGCTTTAGATCAATCAAAAGCATTTGATTCGGTATACCACAAATTTTTGATACAGGTATTATCATTGTATGGCATCCCGAACCAATTCATATCATGGATTTCATACATGTTATCCTCGGCATTTTTTTTTCCTATGATAAATGGCTTTAGTGGTCCGACCCTTTTACAGTGAATTGGACTACGCCAAGGCTGTCCTTTCAGCCCATTATTATATGTTTTCACACTAGATCCCATCATCCGGCGAATACAACGAAGTCCAGACATTATAGGTATTACCCCTCACCCTAGTTTACCTTCCATTAAAATATCTGCTTATGCAGATGATGTAGTCTTACTATGTTCAGACCTTTCCTCGCGTGCTAAAGCTGTTTTGACATTTCAATCCTTTACATCAATTTCTGGAAATAAGTTAAATTTAGAAAAAAGTGTGTGTATTCCTCTACACCACATTACAAATGATATAAAAATAATACATGGGATTAGAGTCTGTACCACACCTCAGAAAATATTAGAATATGGTTCAACACACCAAATAACTCAATTTATAACTGGGATAAACAATTAGCTATAGGAGAAAATATGATAGCATTTGGAAAACATGGAAATTAAGCAAGAAGAACGGGTAATGGTAGTTAAAAATTTTATCCCGATTTTTTATTCTTAAGTCATATTTTTGCCCCCAACATTTAGAATCTAAATTATTTAGTCTTTTTTTTCAAATGATATGGGGTAGTCGATTAAATCCTGTAAAGAGACAGGTCACATACTTACCCCTTTCTCAAGGTGGCTTAGGAATGATAAACCCCCTATTTTTTTTCTCTCCTTTTTTCTACATCATATTCTACAAAGTTATACCTATACACTAACTGTATGTGACTCCTGGGTATCAAATGCAATAGATACTGTAATGTCAACATGGACTGATCTGCCACCCATAGCTTCCCGTATACCCTCCGCCCCATCCTATATTATTGATAGTTTTCGAATTCTTCGTTTCTGGAAAGTGACTAAAGTTTCTATCTTAGGTTTAACTAGAAAACAGTTATATACTTATTTGCTTCAGCTTGATGACCCAAAATTAAGCTTCCCACTATGCCCTCCATCTTATATAATGACTGCACTTAAAACCCTCAAAGATAAAAGAATTCCAACTCACATGTGGGATGTTTCCTGGCTATGCTGTCATGGGAAGTTACAAGTCCGTGGTAATTTGAAACACAAGTCAGCACAAGAAAGATTCTGTCCCAAACCTTTTTGCATCAATATTGAAGAGTCCATGGAGCATTTTTTCTTCACATGTACAGACGCCCTCTTACTTTGGAAAACCCTAGCAAATAAATGGAACTGGTCTTTTTTAAGCAGAATCACATATCCTGCTCTAATTTTAGGAATTTTTCCTAAAGAATGGGATTCTTTCCACCCCAGTACACTTAGAGTATTCTTTACAGCATGCAAATATTTCATGTGGCAGGCTAGATGTAAATATATTCTACAACAAATCCCAACCTGCCCACTAGTCATTATACAATATATTGAATCCACCCTGTTGAACCTACAGGAATTAGAATTGAAGCAACTATCTCCTACCCAATTTACATCTTATTGGACTGGTATTACCCTTTAATTTTATTAGATATGTGAATTCGCTTTCAAAGTTCACTTTTCTTTGTTTCTTTTCTCCTTATATTTGAGAGGCATTATCATATGTTCATGTTTAAATGTATCAAATATATGTTTTTGTATATATACTTCCTTGTCTTTATGTTTATACATGTGATGTTATGTTTTTTTTTTTTCAAATAAAAAATTCCCCTACTCATTAACCAGTAGGGGGACGGGTTATCTTGATGCAAGATGGCCACTTCTGGAGAACATTTGACGAAGAAGGAGGTCAACGCTATAGGAGAGGTGGCTATGCAGCGTACCGAGTCTGTTTTTCAAGGGATTTCTACACTAGAGGTTGATAGTGACGAGATTTATCATGAAGCAATATCTACGAGTGATATTTTTGAGTTGCCACCGGATTTTTCGGAAAAAATCAGTGAAACCGGGAGTTCCTTAGTAGCTGGAGCAGTGGAGGATCCTGTGCGTTTAAATCTTCCCGGTACTGAAGCGAGCTTGTTGGCGGATGTTTTCTCTATCACACGAGAGGTCAGGTCTGATGGATTGAATGCGGAAGTGAAAGCTCCAACTCCAGTGTTAGCTACAAGTACTGTACAGCCCGCTTTTGTGGCGGAGATTACCCAGCAAATAATTTCTTTACCCGAAGTTGCTCAGTCAGGAGGGGTGCTGTGTTTGGAGCCTCTGAAGGAGCCGCCTGTTACAAACCGGCTGGTGAATACGGATCCTGTTTCCCCCAGTTCGCCTGTGCCGGTACCGGTGAGTACTTTTCATATTCAGTTGGGGATTATACAAGGGAACTTGGATAATGAAGCGGGTTTTGTTTTCCACCCTGCTGCAGTTGGAGACGTGGTTTTGAATTTTCAATCCAATACGGTGTTTCAAATGGATAAGAATAACCAAGATGGGGTAACGGAGTTTGGATTTGGTAGTAAGGCTACTCCTCCAGTGGATACAGTAAAGCGACTTGGAACTTCTGCCTTAAAGACAATTACTAAGGTGCCTTGTTCAGAGGTACCTGTCATTCGATTTTCTACTGGATTAGACTCACAACTTCACGACCAGTCGTGGTCTCCACAGGGTGCACTGTTAGCAGCTGGTTGGTAAAGGCAGGCAAATGGTGTTTGGACTCCTGACTTAGCATGGGACTCATCATTTGATTTAAGTAGTCATTCTCCTGGGTGGAAACCAAGTGGAGCATCTAAGGGAACAGTAACAGATGGGGCTGTGGATAACAGTTCCCTACCTAAAAACATGCATATGGGACTTGATTCTCAAGTTGATGGTATTGCTAATACTAATGTTACTAAGAATCTTGACACTAGTAAGACACTGCCGACTGAAAAACCACTTATGTCTCAATTATTCACCCAGGCTAAAAGGGAGGCGGCACCTAGGCATAATGCAGTCCGTATAAGATACAAAGGGGGTCTGGCTGAGAGGCCAGACCGGTATTTTGTGGGGAAATTTTTGATAAAAGAATCATTGCGGTTCTCACCCAGAGATGTATTTGCTTTCATCAACATATCGGGAGAAGATAATTATGACATCAGTTTTCGATCTGCTAATTTATTAGATTTGTTTTGGGAAAGGTATGGCCAAGTAAAGTTTTCCCCAAAGTGGACTCCCTTTTTAGTTGTTCCCCTTTCACAACCTTCTATTAAACATGTTACTGTTATGTTTAGGAATGAAGGAGTCCACGTTGAGGATATCACTTATTGGTTATCCCAGAAATGTGATATTCAGGGAGACCCAGAGCCCATTTTGGATTCAGAATGGTTCTGGACCGGAGGGTTGAAATATAAAGTAAAATTACACCAGTCAGAGGTGGGAGTTGAACATATCCCCGATTCCTTTTTGTTGGGAAGGGATAGAGGGGTGTGTTTCTATAGTGGCCAGCCCAGAGCTTGTTATAAATGCAGCTCCAAAACTCATCTTTCTAGTGTCTGTGACCGTCCAAGATGTGATAATTGTGGGGAGGTGGGTCATGTCACAATACAGTGTAATAACCACACTAGATGTGATCTTTGTGAAGGGCTTGAACATTCCTTTAAAGAGTGCCCCTGGGCCGTACAGAATAAGGCCTCCTGTGGAAGCACTGACCTGATTATTCAACAAGCCCAAGAGGCTATGGAAGGAAAGATAGGTGGAATCACTGATATGGGCCCTCCCTCCTTACCTTCCAGACCGGCTAAGCTGCCCCCTGTAGCTGAGGTGCATCTTTCTTTACCCTCCCCCCTGAGTTAACATCTAAATCACTTATTGTAGAGAACATAGCTCAGGATGCAGACTTATTGAAACCTGTCAGTTATATAGATACAGCAGACAAAACAGTGGCTGTTTCGGCTTCCCAGTCACCATTACCTCCAAGGAGGTCCATTAGGAATTTGAAAGTGGTTCCAATTCCAGTTAATGAGCCATTTGAATCTCAGAACCCCTATACTGCCCTTTGTACTACATGGGGAGATTCGGAAATAGAAGTGGGGGACTCTGATTCTCAAAAATCAGTGCAGGATGCATTAGGGGTTCCCATGGAAGATTATCAAGACAAGAAAAAGGAAAGGAGAAAAAAATGAGGTGAAGTTTCTCTAATTTGGTTATTATAATGGGTTTTCTTTGGACTTCATTGCATGTGCATAGTATTTTAAATAATACCAAACGAAAGGCTATTTTTCACTTGATGCATGAGGAGAACATTTCTATCTGTTTTGTGCAGGAGACCTGGATGTTCTCTAAGGATCAGATTTGCTCTTTTACATACTATTGGCCATGGGGACCTTCTTATTGGTCCTTTGGCGGGGAGAAAGCAGATGGTGTTGGGATTATGTTTAACTCTTATCAGTTTGTTTTACATAAGCTCATTGACTTAGTTCCTGGAAGGGTATTAATCATCGATGGCGGGTGGAACTCTAAATCTTTCAGGTTGATTAATACCTATAATCCCCAGACGAAAGCATCCAGGATCTTCTGTATGAAAGACATTCAGCCTTATTTGGTTACTACTTGACCTATACTTTGGGGCGGAGATTTCAACTGTAGTATAAAGTCCACAGGGGCTACTTCTACAAAAATTTATTGTGATTTGAATTGTTTACAGTCGATTATTAAGTTGGCGGACCTTACAAATTGTAATCAGTTAGAGACTAAGGGTCCTGGATGCACCTTTTTTAAAGGGCTTAAGGGGACTCGAATTGATTATTTGTTTACTTCTAATAGCCTCCAGGTTACAGATTTCAGAAGAATTCAAGTGGAATTTTCAGATCATATGCTAATTCAAGTGGAGGTGGAAGTTAATTCTAGCCAATATTATAGGGGACATAGATGGAAGCTAAATACTTCCATTTTACAGGACCAGTTTGTTATAAATTCTATTAGATTTATTTTGCAGGCTAGATTATCTGTAGGTTTTTTATATTCAGACCTAGGGATATGGTGGGAAGAGACAAAGCATGATTGTATTCACTGGTTTAAAAATTTTGGGACATGTCAAAGGAATTTGAATTTTTTGTCTTATTTAAAGTTGCGAGCCCATCTACAATATCTACTTTCGGTTGCCAATACTTCAAGGCAAGATTATTCATTACAGATTGAGAAAATCAAGATACAACTGTGGCAGTTTCAATATGACCGGGCTAGAACATTGCAAGCCCTTATGAATAATCATATGAAAAAATCTGTTATAGGGGACCCATATATTTTTATGTAAAACAGTTCGTGATTCCTCCATTTTGGAGTATTTAGACTCAAGCAAAGGTAGAATTGAAGATACAAGCGCAATAAGTACTTGTATTGAAACTTATTTACAGGAGCTGTGGCCTAAATCTTACCCATCTCTTCAAAAAATCCAGAACTACTTGGGGCCTTCTCCCCACCCTGGTGTAGATCACACTATGGTGAAGAGCATGACCAAGCCATTTTCATCACAGGAAATTGAGGCAGTTATTTCTAATCTAAAGACTGATATTGCTCCGGGTTTGGACGGTTTATCCAATCTGTTTTATAAAACCTTTCACGCAGAAATAGTAACTTGTCTAACTTTAGTTTTTAATAAATTTTTGACGGGGGAACCTATCCCAAGTTGTTTTTCAGTAGGTTTACAGATTTATATTTTTAAATCTGGCAATAAAGGGGACATACGAAATTGGAGACCTATCACTTTGTTAAATTCAGACTATAAAATTTTTACCACGTTAATAACGAATAGGCTTAAAACTTGGGCAAATGTTGTCATTTCACCTGTACAGCATTGCAGTTTACCCAATAGGAAAATTCAGTCCGTTCTTTTTATAATTAGAGACTTGCTTGAGTATTTGTCTACGACGGGTTGTTCTGGGGGTTTGATTTCTCTTGATCTTGAAAAAGCCTTTGATAGGGTTAGTCACCCTTTTTTGTTTACAACATTAGAATTTTTAGGACTTCCTATCATATTGCTTTCCTTGATTAAACAGTTGTACACATCAGCTAAGGTACACCCCGTTATTAAAGGAAGAGTGGAGAAAGGGTGGATCGTGGAGACCATCAAGGCTGCCCCTCAAGTCAGCCCAGCAGCAGAGACTGAAATCGGGGATTGCCAGAGCCTGTAAGAGGTAAAGTGTCCTGCACTACAGCCTGACTGTTGGGAGGCACTTCCCACCCAGGGTCGGCGCTCCATATATTGCTGCTGGCAGGTCACGTGTCACATCACGTGACCTACCCTCCTTTTTACTAAGTGCCCACTTTCCCATTTGCAGGTTATAGGCACCAACCACTAGGGGTCACTGCACTTTCCACTCTAGCTCCTCTGTCCTCTCTATATCCCTCCTAGCTACTACCTCACAGCTGTCCCACTAGAGGTCACTGCAGTTCCCTTGGATTCCTTCTACCTACTTTCTACACTCATCCTTCAGCCTATCTCTAAGCAACTGCTAGTATCAAACCTGGTACCCTTCTCTCTAAATTCTACTGACTATCCTCTAAGCCACTGAACCAGGCCAACAACTTCCTTCTATTTTATGCTCTTAACCATACCTCACCCTCCTGCCCAGATTTAAAATATTGGCCCTGTCTCACACTGTCCTGAGCTGTGTCCAAACCCAGTACTCTTGCAGTCAGAGTCAGCTGCTCTACCTCTGCGCCACAGTGCCTACCTACTGTATTACTACTTTCTAAGCCTCTTAATCACTTCCCTACCCAATCTGCCAAAATATAAGTTTACCTCTTCTTCCTGCTGCCTTGCAGGATTTGAACCCTGCACCCTTGTTTCCAAAGTCCACAGTTCCACTACTCACCTAGAACGCCTGCATATTTTTGCTGCAGGATTTCATAACTATAAAGAACGCACTAACCCTGTGATACAACTAAAGTGTTATCTAAGTGCTTCTACAAACCTGAACCCAACTCCCTGCTGCTACAGCCACCAGTCTAGCTCTCTCCTATTACCCTGATCAAGACTTGAACCTGGTACTTTATGCACTTCAGGCACATACACTACCACCACACCATTGCAGCAACTAGACTCAGAGGTGATCTCTCACTACTATCTCCCCTCTTTCATCCTAGTCCCCCCATTCTTTCCTCACTTCAGCTCCACCAGCCTTCCCAACTATGCACATGCATCCCCTGCTCACCAGTCTATCTCTTCTCCTCCTCCTCCCTTTGCCTTCCACATACCCTAGTGTCCCTATTAACCTCAGCCTCACTACTCCAGTGTTCCTACCACCTCCTGTCCTCCCTCCCTCCTCCTTTACCACTGCTCCTACCCTCCCTCCTCCTCCACACATCCCATATGCTCCTCTCCACCTCACCCCCCTTCCGGACATCACCTGTCCTCCCCCTACAGCCCCCTTGCACTTCTGATCACTCAGGCCTTCTCTGCCTGTGCTACCCTACCCACCCCTTGTGCAACCAAACCCCATTCCTTATTCTATCGCTCCTGGCGTAAACTCTCCATCTACCTCCCTCTGACCAGAGCACTTCTCCTCCTTCTGCTCCTAACAGGGAACATACACCCCAACCCAGGCCCTGCCCCCTCCCATCCACCCACTCAGCCCACTGGTCTTCGAGTAGCCTCCATGAACATATGCAGCCTGCTGAAGAAATTTGATGCCCTACAGTGCTGGGCCATGGCTCACCAACCAGACATCATAGCCCTGGTTGAAACCTGGCTGTCCAAATCAACTCCTGACTCATTTGTCTCCCTCCCAGGCTATACCTTATACCGGGAGGACCGAGTAGGCAAACGAGGGGGAGGCTGTGCAATCTACACCAGGGACACAATACCTGGACATGCACTCCCCACCCCTACCCTCATAAATGGGGCCCAGGCCCTTACCCTCAGACTCACCCCAGACCCCTCTAGGAGCCCTCTCTATCTCACCACAGCCTACATTCCCCCAAAGAACCAGCACCCAGCCCCGATATCTTTAACGGACTACCTAGCCACCCTCCACCATAAGGCAGAACAAGTCCTAGTGGGGGACCTTAATGTAAATTGGCTCAGCACCTCCTCATCCACCACCAGAGACTCATTTGCCGCAAGATCTGACACAACTCGTCACCCAGCCCACGAGACTTAACCCTAAGAGTGGTACCAGCACCCTGCTGGATGTTATTATAACTAACCGACCATAAAATCCAAAACATCAGGTCCTCCCAGACTCCTGAGTGACCACTCCCTATCCTATTCCACTGGGTAGCCCCTCAATCCCAAGCCCAAAGCCCAGACCACCCTCCGAGGCACTCCGCCCTGGTGGGCTGAAGAAACTAAGGCACTCCTCACCCAGATAGACTGGTCCCTATTCAGCAGGCAACCAACATTGATACTGCCCTCACCTTTTCACCCACACCTTCAACATGGCCTGTGATCTCTTTGCACCCTTAACCAAAACCGGTCCAAAAACAGAATGCACCCTGGGTTAGGCCGGCCCTCCTACAATTACTTAGAAACTGGGATAACCTCTGGCACCTTGCCACTGAAACAGGTCATCTGTCTGATAGGCAAGCATACAATGCAGCCCAAAATAAATGCTCATGGGCCATCAGGAAAGCCAAGGCAGACCATTACCAGGCCTCCTTACCTCCTCCTGGGGCTCGCCGGACCTTCTGGGATAATATTAAGCAACTCAATGGTAAAGCTTGCTCCCTGCCCCATCCCAGCTCACTAGAAATGGCACAACCTCCACCGAGCCTGCCACCATAGCTAACTGGTTCAACACCACCTTCTGACCTTAGCTCAGTCCTCCCTAGTAATTTCTTTGACCCTCCCCAGCCAAACTCCCCTGTCCTCCAGCACCCCAGCTTCCTCCTGCGAAAGATTTCCACCGGGAAGCTAGACCATCCTAATCAAAGCTCTCAATGGCAACAATCCCGGCAGTGACTCACTGGACCCCAGCATCCTCAGGCTGGTGCTAGATGAAGTCCTTGCACCTCTCACAAGCCTAATTAACCAGTCACTCTGCCTGGGACAATTCCCCACAGCTTGGAAAACAGCCATTATCACACCTATTCATAAAGGAGGCGACAGGTCATCGGCCAACAACTACCGGCCAATCTCCATCCTCCCTCCCCTCTCTAAAGCCCTGGAGAAAGTGGTGGCCATTCAAATCACTGATTATCTGGCTAAGCATAACATCTTATGCCCAGAGCAACATGGCTTCCATACGGGTCACAGTACAGCACTGCCCTTATTGAATTCTCCAACTTCCTACACCTCCTTGATACCAGCTCTAGCTGGTGCAGTGTTCATTGACCTCTCAAAGGCTTTCGACACTGTCTCCCATCCACTGCTGCTGAATGCACTCTGCCTCACTGGTCTCTCAGCTGGCCCCTGGCATGGTGTGCTAGCTATCTTGACACTCGATCCCAGTGTGTCAAGATTAATAGTACTCCTCCGACACCATCCCATTCTCTCTGGGGTCCCCAAGGCTCCATCCTGGGCCCTTCTCTTCTCGCTGTATCTGAACACCCTGCCCAGTGCATGCTCTGGCAAAATTCTGCTGTATGCAGATGACGCTGTCCTTTTGCCACCCACGTAATCCCATCTCCCTACAGGACTCCCACAGCAGTCTTTCAACAGTGCCGAGGCTTGGTTTAAGGAGCTAGACTCGTCATCAATCTTAAGAAAACCAAAACTATGCTCTTTTCACACCCCAAAACAAAGCTAGCAACCACCCACTCTATATCCTTCCAAGCACCAACCAACCACTGGAACAAGTCTGCTCCTACAAATACCTTGGGGTTACCTTCGATTCAGCCCTCACATTTCACAACCACATCGACGCCTCTAACATCCGCCACCAACACACGTGCTTGGCATCCTATTCCGCCATAAAACCTGCCTTCCACCAAATGCTCTCCAGCTAGCTGTTACATTGTCCGTTCTGTCCTTTGTTGACTATGGTCTACTAGTATACGGTGCTGACACCATTGCACTCAACAAAATTCACCTAACCCTGAATAAAGCATGCAGATTGATTACTGGTGCCCCAGGCTCACACACACCTGTCAGCTATATGTCGATGCTAACCTGCTTACCCTGGATGAGCGGCTCCGATACCAGACCTGTCTCCTCACCAAAAACCCTACGGGCTCTCCCCCTGGGAGTAACGGCATCCATCCACCAGAGCCCTCCCACCATTCTGCACACGGTCTTCCCAAGACCACTCTAAAGGTCCCGGCGAGAACCAGCGTGGCCAGAGGTCCTTCAGCTATAGAGCCCCAACCTGGTTTAACTCTCTCCTGCCACCATCACCAATGCCATCACCATCTCCACATTCAAAACCGCACTTGAACCACATCTTCAGCACTCATAACTGCTCCTGTCTCTGAACATAGCCTCCCACCTCTTTCTCTTGACAATGCCCCCGGCAACTCTCCACCCTACCATCCCCTCCACCACTTCCTGTACACCATGCCTAGGTTTAACCTGGCCAGTGCCAGCTGTTTTCAATGTTTATCTACCAGAATGCTCACTTGATACCGACTTGTGTAATACCGGTTATCAATTACATGTACCCTGTACCCAATTGTATTTGTCTGACCACTATGTGGACGTGGCACCTCTGGTGAATGCCTATTGATTTTTTGCAAATCTTTGCTATGTAACCGAAACGCAATGTATGTCTTTATGTGATGAAGTACCTTTGGAAACGAGCCTCTGGCTCAAAGGTTGTAAACTGATTCTTAAATAAATAAATAAATAAGTTCATTATTATACATTTGTTCCTTGGAACCCCTCATTAGAGCGGTCAGTATAATACCTAAGTGGGATGGTTTTCAAATACCCGGATCAAACTCTTTTTTGACAATTCAGGCGTACACAGATGACGTATGTCTTTTTTAAAAAAATCTGGATCAAATAGGAAGTTTTTTTCAGGAGTTTCAGCAATATGCTGCTCTCTCCAATGCCAAACTTAACTATATTAAATCAAAAGGATTGTTGATGGGTTGTTCTTATCAGACTCCGGTTGAATATATGAATATTCAAATATCAACAGAACCCATTACTGTTCTGGGAGTTGTTTATGGAACACAAAATCTTCCACATGATAATTGGGTAAAGGTACTGGATAATGTGGGATGGAAAATAATGAGATGGAAACTGTTTTGGTTTACAAAATTAAAGAGAGTTGAGATATTAAAACAATTTATACTACCCTGTTTGCAGTACATAGCTGTACTCTATCCATTACCTTCTCACTTAGAAACAAGGCTTTATAGCCTTTGTTTTCAGTTGTTTTGGGGCAATAGACTCAACCCAGTCAAACAATGTTACACATATTTAGATAAAAATAAAGGCGGTGTAGGTATGGTTGACCCAGTTGTTTTCTGTCATGCCTTGTTTTTGTCCCATTCTTTAAAAGATTGTTTCAAAATTCCTGTCAAGCAGGAGGGTTTGTGGTTTAGGGCAGTGTTGGGATGGTATTTCGTCGCTTGGCTACATTGTGCTCCAAAATTAAACTATAGAATCTCCCTTCCAAAATTTTTTAGGCCTGCTGCTCAGAAACTTTATAAATGGAAGCTAACTGAAACCCAAATAAGTGGGAGTTCATCCCAGAAACTGTATACAGCGGTCATGGCTCTTGTTTACCCTATGGTTCCTGGTTTTAAAAATTGTCCTTCAGTTTTGAATCATAATGTGTTAGATCAGTTGAACAACACTTGCCTACCCCACATGTGGGAGGTACAATGGCTTATTATGTATGGCTGTTTGAACATTAGAGGAACAGCAAAATATAAGGCAGAAGAGGAGAGGAATTGTCCCTTTCTGGAATGTGTAAATAAGGAAGAAACTATGGAACATTTTTTTTCTGTCTTGTTCATTTTCTACAAAATTATGGGGTTATTTAGCAAGGAAATGGTCTATGGATTGGTTAGCAAACCCAGTTTATGATTTATTAGTCATAGGGATTTTTCCTTTAAAGTTAAAGGACTATGAGAAAGGGACATTATGGGTTTTTATTGCTTGTCTACGGTTTTGTTTGTGGCAAGCGCGATGCCAATGGGTATTGTATCAAAAAAAGATCACAGAGGAAGGGTTTTGTCAATATGTTGTCACTGAATTACAGAAAGCTTATATTAAAGATATGCAATTGTATAATGCCGAGAAAGTCAAGAAATGGTGGAAAGGGTTCTCGCATATCATTAAGTTTAAATAGGAATATTATTTCTCCCACATACCATGTTTCTATGTTGTATTTGTGATTATGCCTAGAGTCTTGGTACAATACTTTTCTTGAATGTTTATTTTTACTTTGCCAATAGTTGTATTTGTGTTTTCCCTTCTTTTTCTGTATACATTGTAACATGCTTTATTATAATAAAAAATTACCCCTACTCTTTTCGATAAGTGCCATGGGATCTTTAACATCCACCTGAACTACCACCAATCCAGGCAGATGGGACCTCGGTTTAACGTCTCATCTGAAGACGGCACCTCAGAAGTGCAGCACCCCTCTCATGCTGCACTACAGTGTCAGTACTAGGATATTAACCCAAGTGCCAGATGTGGGAACTGAACCCACAGCCCTCTGATCTTAGTCTTGTATTCATTCATATGTACCAAGCGGTGAAGAAATAAAGGAATTTTACTGCACTAAACTGTGGTAAGCCCCTTTTGTAGTGTGCTTGGTGTGCCGTGACTGTGCAGATAATTAATTCAAATCATCTGTCCAGATATTAGTAGCTGCACATAGGCTGTGTAACTACTAACATACTAGATTGTGACAGCCACAGGGGTTGGCCCATGGCATATGGCCCGGACACCTGTTGCTACATCTGAAGTCATTCCCCTCACTCCATAACTTGATGCCTGTGTAAGTATTTATATATACCATTTCTCAACATTTCTAGTGGCACAGTAGTCCTGGAATCCTGTGAAGTGGTTGTCCATGTCCCTGACATCCACTGGATTTCATATTTCTAGTTCTTCCCTGTTATTGTTGTTAGTGACCCTTCACTGTGGTGGAATGAACACTCCATATCACAAAGCTATGACACATGCAAGATGTTAGAGGGGCCACTGCGCTTTGTGTCATGGGGTGAGCGTACCAGGGAGTTGCTGTGAAAAGCACAGCACCTCCCAGCATACCAGTGCCCTTTAAAAGACAGACTCCCCCTACCATGTTTCCTGTGCTGGTGCACTGACCACTGCACTCTTGCAGGGAAAGACCTGTGACTCCTTTGTATAATGCAAAAAGGTGTGCATCACAGAAATGTACTGCAAAGGGGTCACAAATTTAATCTCTCCTTATTTACTATATTTCTGTGCGCCTTTACCTTACTCTGCCTGCCCAAGGTTATGGCCACAGAAATTGCATATAAGGACAAATATAATATGCAAAATTACACATACACTCTAATGCAAATCATCATAGGAAGAACATGTAAATCACCATACACAGATTTCCCATAATGCTTTGTACTAGTATGGTATATCAAATGTGGTACTTCTTTGAAACTTGTCAACAGGACCAGGAACCAGAAGAATCTGCACAGGTGATGGCTGATTCTGCAATCTTGTCATCAGAAACTAGAACAAAAAAAAAAAAAAAAGGAAGACGTGTCCCCTACTGGGCTTCGATGGACTCGACTTTTGGCGAACGACCAGGGGCGCAGACTAGGTTCTCCAGGATGAGCACACTCTTCTGAGGAGGGTGACCAACTTCGGGACATCTGGAACAGGAACCATACAAAATGACACTGGCACGGCTGTCGTGATGTGCTTCGGCAGACGTACCTTCGAGCTGTAAAAACAAGAAATGGCGGAAATGACTTATATGACTGGCGATGGACTCGACTTCAGCGGACTACACAGACGGAAGAGATGAGATGATGGACAATCCCAATTGAGTGAAGAATGCTGAGAAGATGTGCTCTTCTGGGTAGAGACTGATTCTGAGTATTGAGTATTACAGACCACACTATGGGGCTGCAGTGTGGTAGAAGACTGAGACTGTCACCATACACTGGTAACAATATAGCTGAAAGATGCACCTTCCTGCAATGCCAAGGGGACTGCAGAATGATCCTATAATTTGCTGGGGAAGGCAAATTATAATTATGGGTAATTGTTACAGGTGGGGCAATTGTTCAGGTGCTTGTAGCAATAGTTCAAATGCTTTGAACAATAGTTTAGATACTTAGGACAATAGTTTGGATGCTTAGGACAATATTTCAGAGAACCAGGGTCAAATAACCACAATACAGTCTTGGTGCTTCTTAGCAAGTTCACAGTCTTTCAAGTACTTCAGCAAGAACAATTGTATAAACAGTACAGTTGTTACAGTAGATTCACAGTATTTGTGAACTGAGCACCCTTGGATGGACCCTTTTTCCTAACTGTAGGGCCTTCCCGAATAGGATCTGACTACCCCTGAACATTTTGCTGAGGATGCCCTAACCTCTACACTGAGGGTACCACTTGCCCTAGGTTAATTGCCTGGAACACTAAAGGCCTAAATGCCTTATTTGCTATGGGGCCTATTAGCCTCACTTACTGTCGCTAGGCTGGATTGCCCTAATCCGCTAGGCCGGGGCTACCCTTAGTACCACTAGGCTGGCTTGCCCTATTACACTAGGCTGGGGCTGCCCTCACTACCACTAGGCTGGCTTGCCCTACTCTACTAGGCCGGGGCTAACCTTAGTACCAGTTGGCTGGCTTGCCATATTACACTAGGCCGGGGCTGCCCTCACTACCACTAGACTGGCTTGCCCTACTCCACTAGGCCGGAGCTACCCTGGAATCCTGCTTTACCTCGGGCCTAATGCCCTACAATTACTTCCGGCCTGATGCCCTACAATTACCTTGGGTCTGATGCCCTACAAGTACCTCGGGCCTGATGAACAACAATTACCACGGGCCTGATGCCCTTAATACAGTGGTCCTGGTGCCCTTCGAAATACAGTGCCTGGTGCCCTCTTTACTGTGGGCCTGAAAGCCCTCCCAAAATGGGCCTGACTTGCTCTCATTACTTTGAGACCTGGTACCCACCTTACTTTGGGCCTGAAACCCCTATTCACTTTGTTTTGGGCCTGCCTTGCCCTTTTAACTGCGTGGCCCCTTTAAATATGTTGGCTGACAAAGATCCTAATGCCACTCAGACCTGAGTCGCCACCCTAGTCCTGCCCCTCTTATTAATATTTATAATCCCTTGCTTGGCCTTCCTGCGCTGGCGCCTCCCCATGGGTGTCGCTACCTCCCTGCCCCTTCTGAATAATTAATCTGGGTCTTAGTGACCAGAGTCTTCCTGTGGCGCTCGGCCACTCCTCTTCTGGGCCTTGCGCACTAAAGAAATAAAAGAGCAGTCCCTTCAATAATTTAGGCAGACAGCAAGTATCAGTGTGCTGCTGCCGACTCACAGCCACCACACACTTCAGGCGACAACCGGGAGGCGGGTGGTACTCAGGCAGAGGGAGTGAGGGAGTGAACGACCAACAGGCAGAGAGGGGGACAACTCAAGTGGCCTCGGAGGGCCGACAGGACAAGCGGCGATGTGGTGCTTGCAAGCCGCTGACAAGGGACCAGAAATTAAGCTTTTAAAATAGCAGGGGGGCCCAAAATAAATAAACGATTTCACGCAGTGACTGCGATATCACCTTTTGGGACTGATTAACATCAAAACTGTGACAGAATTCATGAGGAGGGGTCCCAAAAACCCCATGTTGAAAATTTGGTGCAGAAATTCCAAAAAATGCCCAAGATATGAAGCAAAGTTGAAAAAACCCTATTTAGTCCATTATACAGTTTACTGGCATTTCCTCAGTTCATGGTCGGCTTTGAAGAGTGCAGACGTGTTCCCGGTCCACCAAAGATCATCGCACTGGACTCCGGAGGTAAATATGGGGTAGGGGGTGTGGGGAGGCAGGGTGCACAGTGGGTGGGTGCGGGTGGTGGGTAGGGAGACTACGAGGGACCATTTTCAGTTTACAGGTACCGAGGAAAAAAAAAAACACGGATGGTTTTCTTTTTTACAGGTCGTTTCTTTTGTTTGGGGGGTACAGTAGCTGATGGGGATTGGGCACCCCTGTCAGCACAGAAGAAGGGGGGACATGGTGCCAACGGGAGTGAGCTCCCCATTGGCACAATTCACAGAAAGGGAGGGGCGGATGCCGACGGGGATTAGGCACCCCTGTCGGCAAACAACAGAGTGGGGCACATTCTGCCGGCAGGGAGCAGGCTCCCCAATTGTCACATACTTCACAGGGCAGGGTAAGCTGACCGGGGGATTGGGCACCCCGAAGTCGGTGCTGTTGGCAGTGTAGCAGCCACTGTGCCACCATGCTACTAGCTGGCGGGCATGTAGGAAGGGTCCACTATGTATGACGAGCTTTGCCCAGATTGCAGTGGACCTTTCCTTAGATGTGCTCACCAGCTTAGTATGCATGGTGTGACGTCGGCATGTAGGCTGATTGGGGAATGAGAGACGCACCTAATGGTGTGTGCCCTGCATTCGCCCAACAGTGACTGCGCCCCCAAATCCCCACTGCCGCAAGATGTTGACTGCGCACGTGCACCAACATAAAAAAGTGGTGCTACTTCTACCAGAGTAAACTTCTTTGGAGTGGAGGATGGTTCAAAAAGATGTTAGAAAAGTACTTTCAATAGAAAGGTTGATGCCAGCATAGAATAAATTTCCAGATGAGGAAAAGGGAAATTGTTAACCAGGAAAGGCACACTAAGCTGAAGCTTGTTTCCAGGTGCACAACGAAGTTAAGTGACTTTCTTGGGGTTACAACATATTCATGTGGGGGATGTGGAATTCAAGCCCATTTCTCCAGGTTTGCAGCTCAGTGCCCTAACCCACAGCATTATATAGAGAATAATGGATAGGCGACTGTGTGTTATATAGTTTTTTTACACACCTAAGGTGTGTAAAAAAACTTCATTGACACACAGTCACATATATATTATTTTTTAAGATTACTGGTGCAAGAAGTAAATGCCAAAGAAAGTAACTGAGGCAGCAATGCTGTGATCCCTGATGCTGCTGCTGCTGCTCAGTCCCCCTACTCCACGAGCGCACACACACACACACACACATACACTCCCTTTCTCTGTCTCTCCCTCTCTAGGATTGTTTCTTAACATTGTTTCACTGTGGAACTGTGCATAGTCAGCCATGGTCCATTTCTGATTACAGTGCCTGTCTTCAGAATCCTCGCATGAAGCATGGCAACAACAGGATCAACGAGACAGATTTTTTAAGAGGTAAAGGCAGGATCAACCAGATAAATACTGTTAAAAAAGTAATACATTATCTGAGGTGAGAGGCAAATGATGAATGCAGGTCCTCGGTAATGGAGAAAATGCCCCTAATTTTGTTGATGTGTTCAGCCCGCTCACACACTGAGTAAGAGCCAATCAGGTGGCATGCTACAGATGAGTGACACAAAATGCTGTAATAATCAGTTCCATAAGTCATTATGGCATTTGCGAAACAGATCGGCTCCATGTATTAATGGGGGTCACCAGTAATTATACTGTCATAAATGCTGAGAACATGAAAGGGTTTCAGAGTGCATGAGACAGGCATATGAGAAACCTGTGGTAGGCTAAAACTGGGGGTGTAGGAGGAGAACATGGAGACTGACAGGAGCTCAATCCATTAGCTAGACAGGCAAGGGCAGACTGTAGGGGCCATTGTGCCTTTCTCTGCTGACATGTTCTACGTTACTATGTTTCTATGTTTCCATCTTAGTTGGGCTAGCTACAATAAATACATTTGTAAATTTTGAATGATTTGTATACTGTTCCAAATTTTTCTATCTGTATTTATATGGACACTTTCTTTTGTATGTCCTCCATTGTTAACCATCCCTCTGAGGTAGCACCTGGAAATGAGTGCTTGCTCTGTGTGACTTCTAAACAAGCATTTGCCAATGCTGAATGTTGTCTTGCTGGCATAGACATTGGCATTGGTAGTGCAGGAGTTAGAGAGATGCATAATAGGAATGGCAGTGAAGTATGGAACTGATGCCAACCCCACCCCAACCTGCAGAGACTGACAGACATTCAGGTGTGCCTTTGGGTTTTTGGCCATAATGCTCATTCCATTTCACCTCACCCTGCCCTGCAGGCTCTGTCAAGAGTTGTGTCATGCATTGAGGACATTGGGACTTATGCTCACCCCATTCCATAAGGTAATACATTGAGATGGGTGCAGTGTAGGAGAATGGGGTAAACTTTGGGACCGAATAGTCCAAGGCACACCTTGATGCTTATCACTGGCTACAGGGTGGGGGTGGGGTTGGAATGGAGTGAGCATTACAGCCGACAATCCAAAGTCACACCGCTGATGCCTGTCAGTCTCTACAGGGTAGGACATTATGGTTAGAAACCCTAATGACCCGGGTGTTTGTTGGTATTTGCACTCCAGATTTTCAACATGGGCTTTTTGTGACCCAACCTCATGAAAGCATTTGGGACCTCTGCTCATGAACAGTGGCACTGTGATTTTATTAATCTGTCCCGAACGTTGATTTCCCACAGCGACCATGCCATTCTGTGCCAGATGTATGAAAATACATTTCAGGCAGGATGTGAAAAATGACATCTGTACTGTTCATAAGGAGGTGTGAAGAAATGGCAATGTTGAAAATCTGGAGTGAAAATCTTTAAAATTCTTGAAGCTACGAGCGTGTGTGGAAACTGTGCAACACACAGTTGTAACACAGTCATTTTCTGGAATTTTTTCACCAGATTTTCAACATAGGCATTTTGGGACCTCTGCTCATGAACAGTGTCACTGTGATTTTCTTAATCTATCCCAAACATTGATTTACCACAGCAACTGTGCCATTGTGTGCTACATGTGTGAAAACACATTTCAGGCAGCATACAAAAAGTGACAGCTATACTGTTCATAAGGAGGTGTGAAAAAAATGGCAATGTTAAAAATCTGGAGTGAAAATATTACAAATTCTCAAAGTTACGAGCAAGCATGGAAACTGTGCAACACACGCTCATAACAGTCATTTTTTTGAATTTTTTCACCAAATTTTCAACATATACATTTTGAGACCTCTGCTCATGAACAGTGTCACTGTGATTTTCTTAATCTGTTTCGAACATTGATTTCCCACAGCAACTGCACCATTGTGCACCAGATGTGTGAAAACACATTTCGGCAGGATGTGAAAAATGACAGTTGTACTGTTCATGAAGAGGTGTGAAAAAAATGGCAATGTTGAAAATCTGAAGTGAAAATATTAAAAATACTCGAAGTTATGAGCATGCATGGAAACTGCACAATGCACGCTCGTAACACAGTAATTTTTT
Organism: Neoceratodus forsteri; assembly: GCA_016271365.2. Classification (NCBI taxonomy): domain Eukaryota; kingdom Metazoa; phylum Chordata; order Ceratodontiformes; family Ceratodontidae; genus Neoceratodus; species Neoceratodus forsteri. The sequence goes on from CM028135.1 coordinate 303,781,708, forward strand.
GGAATGTTTTCACCAAATTGACAACATAAGCTTTTTGGGAGCCCACCTCATGAACAGTGACACTGTTGTTTCATTAATTGATCCCAAAAGGTGATTCTGTGCAGTGACCATGAAATCACCTTTCGGGACTGAACAATGAAATGACAATGACCAAGTTCATGAGGTAGGGTCCCAAGAACATTATGTTGAACATTTGGAGCCAAAAGTCACAAAAATGGCCAAGATATCCACATAAGTTGAAATCTCCACATTGATGCCATTATACAGGTTACCGTGATTTTCTTCAGTTTGCGGTCAGCTTTTGAAGAGTTCAGACGTGTCCCACAAGACTGAAGATCATTGCACAGGGCACCAGAGGTAAGTATGGGGTGAGGGGGTGCGGGAGGTGGGGTGCACAGAGGGTGGGGTGCGGGTCAGTGGAGGGGCACTCCGACTTAACGATGGACCGTTTTCTTATTTTCAGGAATGGACATCGTGGGAAGGTTTTCTTCATTTATAGATGAAATTAAACAACTGTTGGGCACACTGGGGTGGGCTCCCAGTGTTACACAATGGGGTGTGGGGTGGGAGTGAGGCGGGGCAGGAACATGCCAAAGCAGTCAGCTTCAGAACACATGTGGCACACTGGGGTGGGCTCCCAGTGTGCCACACAATCTTGAGGGGGGGTTATAAACATGCCAACAGGGGAATTGGGAACCCCCAAAGTCAGCTTGCTGAGAATTATGTGAGGCAGATGGTGACAGCTGCTGCCATGTTTATTGAAATGTTTCAGCTGGCAAGGTATGCCCTGCAATGATAGGGCATTCCTTCATTGCAGTGGTGAAATTCTTTCAAGTTTGTGGCACGCTTCTCAAGGGCTGTCATAGACAGCATGTTCATTCATTGGTGCCACAAAGACCAGCCCAAAAAAGCAGTGGTGCCATTAGCCGCAACACGGCCGCACCTCCACAACCTGCTACTCCAGCAAGCTGTCACAAAATGTTGCTTGAGCTGCACAAGCAATACAACATAAAACTGGGTAAAAGCAAGACTGCACTGAAATTAAGATGTGGCATCATAGCTTGGTTATCATTAGTAAACAGTGTAAAATGAGAAAAAGCATGACACCACTGAAAACAAGGGGCTACATTCACAAAGGGGCACCTGAATTAACACAAGCGTGGCAAACAGAAGCATTCATCAATCTCCGATGTTCCAGGTATCCTGCACCCAATTCACTATTGGTAGGGGTCCTGGCATCACAATTGTGCAGCTTGCTTCAGCTACTGCCATGTGGCAAAATCAAGGTGCATGGGAGAGGTTTGCCATGAGCTGCATGGTGGATGGGCAGCATTGGCGCCAATTGACAGAGACCCGCCTGGAGGCTGTCAGGGTGGTGAGGAATGGAACAGCAGATGTGGAGGGCAGGTCTATCCAGGATGGGTGGAGGGGATGGCAATAGACCCCGACAGGGACATTGCAGGACCACGGCCATGCCTGTGCTGTCCATGTGTAGGGGCAGCCACACATCTGACACCATGTTGGTGAGCCTGCAGGCATGTACCCACCACTGTGGGATACTGATGGCCACTCATCTACTGCACTGCAACTGTCTGAGTCCTGAGTGGCATGGGATACCATGGGTGACAGCTACGGGGTTGGCACATGGCCAGTTACACTAACTCTGGGGTGGTCTAACTGTAATGGACTGTGCAACCTATGGGGGGGCCTTCGTGAATCCTATCTCAGGGTTATGCTGCAATGCCACCCTGATGCATGCCCCCTTCTGTCATGTTGCACCAGTGTGATTGTCACAAGGGATAGCAGAAGCCTGGCTGGTAAGGCAGTCCCTGAACTGGTGCAGACAGCGTTGCTGAATTGGGAATGATGCAGAATGCAGCACAGTGAACCCCTTGTATCATATTTCTTTGACACAAGCACCTTGCATCATTCCCAGTGCTTTCTGAATTGGGATCCAGATGTTGCATCTCAGATGTGATATCCAGAGTAAACACAGACTGACAATGGATACAGGTAGGGCCTTGTTGAAAATGAGACACTGCATCGTTCTGGGCTGCCATGTTACACTGTAACACTGGTAAACGTAGGACCCTACTAAAATAAGATATTGCATCCTGTGTAGATGCAGCATAGCAATCAGTAGAAGTAGGACCTCCCTGAAACTGAGATGTGGCAGTTCACTTGTCCTACCTTGGGTAAATAAATTGTAGAAATGGGTGAATGCAGGACCCTCGTGAAAATAAAATATACTGTAGCATTCAACCTGGGCAGAGATATCTTGTGTATATATACTGCGAAAATGGGTTAAAGCAGGACCTTGATAAAATCAAAGGTTATATCTCACGTGGGCTATCTAGGAAATGCACTGTTAAAGACTGTAAAATTGAGATGTCAGTGAAAACAAGATATATTGCATCTCAGCTAAGCTGACCTGGAAAAATACATTGCAAATAGAAACCCACTGAAAAAGAGCTATTAGATCTCACCTTGGCAAGGCACCCATCGGTAAAAACAATGTAAAGATAAATGAAAGCCAGCTGACTAGCACAGTGGTAACAGTATTGCTTGATAGAACAACATGGTTCCTGCTCTGAGTCTGGGATGTCTGGTGCCGACCAGTGAGATGGGATTCTGAAATTTTTCTGGTGCACCTACTGACTCTTGAAGAGAGGACACCTCCTTCTGTTATATAACTGCCCTTTGGTGGTCCAAGAGGAGGGTGTAATATGCAAGAAGGACTATATTGTCCCTCTGGAGTGGTTTTATGCAGGCATGTAGCTGTTCACCTGGGGAGTGACATGGAGGTGTTAAACACCCAGAGCAGGTTCAAAAGGTATGTTCCAAAGGTAGGATATGGCACAATCACCCTCCTGGTGGCCCTGATAGGTACTCTGCCATGGTGTTCCTCATAGACACACCCTGGGGAGGCCTAAGGGAGGACTTAAGTGATATTATAGATTGAGGGAGCTCTACTGACCAATCAAAGCACTCCTTTCCTCTGCGAGGAAACAAACAACATTGGAAGAGGAGTGCAGGTGGACAGTACCCAGAGGTTTAGGCGGTGTGCAATTTTCTAAGTGAAACCAAGATGTTGCATCGAAATGGTGTTATCTTTGGTAAATATGTTATAAAAATATGTGATAGGACCATAATAAAATGAAATTTCTCATCTTATCGGGGCTGGGGTATCTTAATTAAACACAGTATGTAAATGAGTAAAAGTAGGACCCCACTAAAACTAGGTTTTGTATCTCTGCTGATCTTTCCAGGGTATGCAAATGGATGAAAGCTGGACTGTGCTGACAATGGATGTTTTATGTTAACTGGGATAGTCTGAGTAAATACAGAATAACAATGAGTAAAAGCAGGACCCCACTGAAACTAACATATTGCATGTCAGCTTGACCCTTGTTAAATGCATTATGAAAATGGGAGAACCTGGATCACACTGCAAATCACATGTTGAGTCTTGCCTTTTTTAAAAATAGGTAAAAGCAGGAACTCACTTACCTTGTTTACATGCACACCGGAACTGGGTTCAAACTCCAATTTCAGTGGAATCAATGCTGCATTCCTCAACTGGAAGCTCTTGTAAACTCATTCTGAGTTGGGTTCCTGTTTCAGTCGGAACCAGGTTCAACTGCAGTGGTTCAAGAGCATTGATTATTTTGAATCCAGTTATTTGTTCATGTAAACCTGATTCGTGAATTGTTTCTGCCATACTTACTGTTGAAACTCCTGCAAAAGGAATGCAATCAGATTCAAAATCCTCAATTGCTGTGTGTTTACATGGAATGGGAATCATTCACCTTGTAATCAACTCAGTTTGAACTGATTGCAAGGTGACTGATTCTCATTTCATGTAAACACACAGCAACTGAGGGTTTGTAATCTGGTTGTTCATCTTCATCAGTTCAACACCATGTAAACCAAAGAGGATTACAATCTGAATGAAAATAATTGATTACAAAGTAATTCATTCCCACTACATGTAAATATAGCAACTGAAAACAAGACAATTCAAAAGCAGCCATTGTTGGTTGTTGCCTCCTCTTGTTTGAATAAAGGAACCACTGCAGGTTCCATCTGGTTCTTAAGTACCATGCCCAATCAAATCTAAATGAGTTTTCAAATAGTTGTTTTACAGGACCACACTTACTTTGCTATGCCTTTCAGTTGTATGGGATGCAGTCCATTTGGGTCCTGCAGGCTTTGTAACATCAAGGCTATTCAATTTTATATATATATATATATATATATATATATATATATATATACACATATACATACACCATCCCACCACCACCCCACCCCCACCCCCACAAACAGCATCGGGAGTGTGTTGGGGTCATCGACCTCTCACCCCTTACATGTGTTAAGAAACTGAAGTGGTGCAGTATAAAGAGAATGGGGTGAGAGTTGGGCTATGACGATCATGCAACGCACACCCTGATGCCTGTGGGGTGAAGATGGTGGGATGGTAGGTATAACCTCAACACCAAATTTCTCACTTTGTCTCTGTGTAACAACCCCAACAGATGCATTAAACACAGTTTTTGCCATGAATTTCCCTTCTTTTTGAAAATGTTCACTATAAATAGTGAATGGTATGTGGCGGGGGGAGCGCGGGGCCCAAATGACCCCGTGCTCCCACCATGCTTCCCATTTTGTGTAATAACCCTTACAGTAAAGGTAACAGCAATGGTAACAGTAATCCTAATGGGAACGTTAACACTAACAGTAACACCAACGATAATGGTAACAGTAACAAGAATAGTAACAGTAATGAAAACACACATGCAAATGGTAACGCAAACGGGTAATGAAAATGTAAACAGTAACAGTAATGCAAACGCAAGCGGAAACGGTAATGACAATGGTGACGTGAAAGGAAACTGTAATGCAAATGGTAACACAAACGCAAACGGTAACGAACACACAAACGGTAATGGTAATGCAATTGGAAATGCAAAAGGTTACGGTAACACCAATGATGACACCAATGGAAACAGGAATGCAAATGGAAATGCAGACGCAAGCCCGTATGCAAATGCAAATGGTAACGCACATGGTGACGCAAAAGTAAACGCAAACAAAAATGGTAATGAAAACGCAAACAGTAACAGTAACGCAAAACACAAGTGCAAACTCAAAGGGTAGTGCACACGGTGACATAAACGGAAATACTAATGCAATCGATAACAGAAACACAAGCAGAAACGCTAATGGTAACAGTAACACAAATGCACACCTTTTTTTCCCTAAAAAGTTGCACTCAGAAGCACAGTGAACACAACGAATGTATGTGTTACACGAGGTCCCTGCACCCTAATTGATACCCTCAGGGGTACACCGTGGACAGCTAATGGTTAGGCATAGGTTATACTAATACATAGGGCTAAGGACATCTACCGTACAAGAGTAGATGTCAGGATATGAATGCATATTATTGTAACCCACTTTGCTTGCTAATACACACATATTATACCATGTAGTTTCTGTCTATTTCTACTTGTCAGATGCCAAGACACCTGTCCTTGAAGTAATTGTTATATGTAAGGCAACATCGCCATCCTTTGGTGATGTGCACCACTTCACCTTGTTATGTAAGACTCTGTATAAGAATGTCTTTGTTCTAAAACTGATGACTTTACAGAATTATATAATGTTATCTTGGACCGTGGAGCCACCTCTAATTTAGCCAATAGGGCTCATCTCTGTAACTAGAAATGTTTCTATCTTTTATTAACCATAGTAATTATCACAGGTATATAATGTTATGCACAGGCTTTACACCTCGGAGACCCGAGAGATCCCAAGAGACTACAGAGAAACCTCGAGGTATAGGGAACGCTTAGCACTGGCTCCCGGTTTGTATTGGTAAGAACTGCTTAGGGCAACTGTGATTTATTCCTTTTATAGTAATAAACTTGTTCATTACTCGAATGCAACTTGTTTGTGATTATTTGCATTCCCAATATTGCCAAGAACCTGAAAGTGAGGTTCAGACCTCTTACAAATTGGTGACCGTGTGCAGGCAATATTTGGTGTTTGCAAGTTTTCACTTGTTGCTATACATTTTCCTTTTCCCCATGGGGACTGCAGGTGTACACTCCCGTAACACCTCTCCCGTCTTTTCTACCAGTTTGTAGTTACTTGCAAAGTCTGGCTGACTTTTTGGGTGTGGTTGATGCCGTCTCGACCCACTCCATAGCAGCTTTGAATTGCAAGCCTACAACTCATACAGTAGCCCGGCTGCGTTTGAAGTACTCGTGTTGTGGATCAATACGCAACACGCGGTCTTCTTTACAGTTTGAATTTTCATTCCCTACCACACAATGGCCACAGTATCAGATATCTGTGCAGAACTGAGACTCGATGTCTCTAACTTTCTTACCTCCCATGGAGGATGGGCTGACTTTGTGCGGGACGCAAGTCAATCCGAAAACCCTGTACTGGGGATTTCAACCCAGTATGCAGAGACGCAACAGTCAACCAATAAGCTTTGCGCTAAAGGGTTGATGGTCGCCACTCTCTACGCTGCTTTGGAAGCCTCCAAAGCGAGGTTTCGTACCCTTGACCTGCAGATCGCATCTTTTAAGCAAGAGATGGGTTTACAGGAAACAGAATGTGTTCGAATACAGCAGAACCTGGAGTCAGAACTCCAATCTCTGCTTAATGAAAAGGATTCACTATTGCATCATTCTGCACAGGCTGGTGAACAAGAAATGTGTACTCTCAAACAGGAGTGTGAAAGCTTGAGACAGGATAAGAGTCAGGTTGTGCAAATGAATGATTTGTTGAGTGCTGCGAATGCACAGTTGAGTGATGAAATGGGTGAACTTCAGGACGAGATTGATCAGGTAGAAATAGCCTATAGGGACAATCGCGAATTAAGCGCCGCATACCGTGTTTTGCAGAAGCAGAAACAGGATCAGGTTGATATGGATGTTGCAAGTGTGAATCATGATGAATGTAAAGCTAAGATGGATAAACTGCGCCATCAGCGAGAGGTTTTGGCTGGCCACGTTAAGGGAATGGGAGGTGTAGCCCCTGCCTTTCACTCATCATCAGAAGGGGAGCTATCTGATGATGACGTCTCACAGTACAACACCCAGTCACGCCCCTACTATGGCCCAGATTCCCCACCCAGCCATCCACAGTATGGCGGATCCCTGCCCACCACTCCCCAGGTTACACATCGACGACATCATGATGCTCATCATGAGAAACGCCATCATGGCGGCACCCATGATAGGGGGGGAGCAGGCCCAAACTTGGTCCCAACGGCACCTCCGGTGGCTGTTATTAGTGTGGAAGACAGGCAAGAGATCGAAACCATGATTGATAGAGCATTAGGTAATGTTACCCTTCCTGAAAGAAGTATGAAAGCCATTAAAAGTCAGATCCAACAAATTTTCCAAGAAGCTGGCACTCAGGAAGGTGTAGTTCGTACTGCGGCTGAAGCTGCAGCTCGCGCAGCATTGGACGGTGCACAAGATGCATTACCTCTGCCTGATCAACCACCGACTAATCTCCTACAAATGGCCTACTCTGTTCAGCAAATTGCTGACAGCATTGGTCGGATGAGCCCGTCCGACAACCTCAGCTGCCATTTGGAAAAGGTGCGCTCCAAATGCAAGATGCTTAGCCTCGCCGCAGAATATCAGGTCCAAATACTACGCCAGACCATCGATCCTGGTTTATGGGCCAAACTCCCCGAAGCAGTTCACCAGGATGGGAATGCTACCTTTGACGAAGTCGCAGCTGAGCTCATCTCCGCTCACAGCCCTGGTGTGGTTGGAGTAATGCTGGCATACCCTGTGAAGCAAAATGTGAAAGAAAGCCCAGCAACCTACCACCAGAGACTCTGTATGGCCTACTGAGCAGGGAAGCATCTGGCACAAGAAGCTGCAGATGTAGATCTTATTGAATATAAGACCTTGTTCCTTAGAGGAACATGATCCCAGCCGTAAGAGAAAAGGTAGAGCCAACCACATACCCAAATACGGATAGGTTTGCCGATATTCTTTGGAAAACCGAGAGGGTGTATCAGCTGTACATCCATGATTTGGGTTCCAGTTCCAAAAAGGTTGCCGCCATGGAACCCGCTTCCGGGACTATGACACATTACACCGTGGAAGGGCAGGCCCAGCAACAGCAGCCTAAACATCCATCAGCCTCTCCAGCTAGCACCCAGCAAAACACCCAGCAGGGCCAACAACAACAACAGTGGGGTGGGAACCGGAATTGGCCCAAAAACAAAAGGCACAAGGGCAGAGGGAAACCATTACAAAGATCGGGTCCCTCATACAAGGAGATAGCTGAAGAAACCGGAAAATTTCAGAAGCTCCTGGGGAAAGTGCGCTACGTAGCGGACGCTGTTCCTGCACAGACCCTTGCAGCAGTACAACCGGCGACCCATGCCACTACTGGTCATGGAGACACCGGAAGTCCAAGCTCTCAGGCCCACACAAGCCTGAACCAGGAAGCTCCTCCCTACATTGCATCAGTGCAACATTGCAAAGTCATCCATGCAAGTCAAGCCCAACCTCTTCATTCCTCCAGCAATATGGATTGACAATTACAGGCCCCAGTCCGCATTGTAAACAAGCTGGTCTTGGATACAAACAGAAGGCCCTGCACCGAGGCTGAGGTCGGGGGCCGCCAACTAATTGTCTTGCTAGATACAGGTGCAGCTGTATCTGTGTTACACGACGAACACCCGGACACCTCTCCTTGGTCTACCAGACGGAAGACCAATATGTCAGGAGTTGACGGTACTAGGCTACCTGCATACCGTTCTCTACCCTTACCAGTAGAGCTAGGCCATTTGAAGGCCTCACATGCTTTCCAACTGATGGTGCTGCATGATCATCCTAGCATCATTGGGATTGACTTCCTTGCACCGCACGGCTGTGTGGTGGATCTAGCAAACATGCTGCTGATACAGATCCAGGGTCAATACCATACTGTCTTAATTCCTGACTCACATGCTGTGGCAACAATATCTATCAACAACAAAGAGTATGACGTCATAGATTTGTTCAAAAACCCTGAACTTTTCCCAAAACTCCTACCTATTCTGCAATGACATTTGGAAGCGTTTGTGGTTAACAAACATGATTGTGGCAGAATGCATACAGTTATCGAGGTGCCAGGCCCAGCACATGAGAGACAAAGGCAATACCCTTTTCCTACTGAAGCTTTACCCTCTCTCCGAGAAACGATTAAGTCACTCCTTGAACAAGGAGTAATCAGAACCTGTGTCTCCACTGCCAACTCTCCTGTCTGGCCTGTGAAAAAACCCACGGGCACCTGGAGACTTATTATTGACTACAGAAAACTGAATCAGGTTACTCCCAGTTGTTCCCCAACTGTGGCGTCGGCACCAGATGTGCTTCGACTTTTAACACCAGATCAGAAATGGTTCAGTGTCCTGGATATCTCCAATGGTTTTTGGTCATTACCATTGGCTCTTAAGAGTCAATATAAGTTTGCCTTCACCTTTGAAGGACGACAGTACACGTGGACTTGCTTGCCACAAGGATTCCATAATAGCCCATCCCTCTTCCATCTCCACATGATGGATGCCCTACAAGGTTTCTCAGCCCCTCAATGTCTCTTACAGTACATAGATGACCTGTTGTTGGCCACCGCCACACAGGAACAACATCTGGATCTCTTGGATGAACTACTGACTCTCATTCAGAGAGCAGGTCTGAAGTGCAACCCAGCAAAAGCACAATTATGTCAGAAAGAAGTACTCTTTCTGGGTTTGAAAATAACTGACCAAGGCCGGAGCCCTACTTGGAAAAAGATTTAGGGATTACAAGACTTGCCATTACCCACCAGCGTGGCAACTCTTCGAAGGTTTCTAGGTATGGTAAACTACTCAAGAGATTTTATTTGTGATTTTGCTCAGAAAGCCGCTCCTCTGTATGATTTACTCAAGAAAGACGTTCCATGGAATTGGGGCCCTGTCCATACCCAGGCTGTGACGTCACTGAAGCAGGCTTTGGCCTCCACCCCAGCACTAGTAAACCCCAATCCAGCACTACCATTCCATCTGGAGTGTGCCACCTCTGACATCGCCATGTCAGCAGTGCTGGCCCAGAAGGCACATGGCACCTTGAGACCCATTGCATATGCATCGCAGCTCTTGACCCCAGTGGAACAGAAGTACGGCCTTTGTGAAAGGAACCTTCTGGCCACCTACTGGGCTGTCAAGCACTTTCTGTATATCATTGGGTACTCGCCACTGATTCTTAACACTAATCATATGCCCACTACCTTTCTGCTCTCAGATAGAGTGAAGGATGGGTCAGTCTCCAACACCAGACTGACACATTGGTCACTTCTCCTCCAGGATAGGGATATCCAGGTCCACCAGACCAAGGTCCCATCTCTGCTAGTTCATGGTCTCCTTTTTCAGGGGGAGCCCCGTGACTGTACGCTGCAGTCACCTGACCTCCCAGATCCGGGTCCATTCCTCCCTGCCACCCCTGAGATACTGGAAAGTACCTCTTTGTGCCATGTTTTCACTGATGGTTCAGCATCGTACTATCAAGGAAAACAGATTGCAGAGATGGGTATTTTGGTGCTGTATCCTTATGGGAACACTGTCAGGATATCTAAACGCTGTAGTGTAGCTTCATCGCAGTATGCAGAGATGGCAGCGGTGGCCTGTGCGCTTGAGTTTATCCAACATGGAACTCAAGATACCATCATTTTCACAGACTCTAATTGGGTTTGCTGTTCCCTCACAGAATTTCTCCCTTTCTGGCAGAAGAACTCGTTCCTCTCCTCTGATGGAAGTCCAGTGAAATACAAAGAATTGGTAATTTACATACACTCATTAGCACAGAAACAATCACACAAACTTTACGTGCACAAGGTTAAAGCTCACTCCCTACATGATCCCTATCATGCATTTAATGACACAGCAGATACCCTTGCTAAGGAAGGGGCCCAAGGGGGGGACATCTGGATGATGGATCATCCAGAAGCCAATGCAGTTGTACATGTTGCAGCTCTCAAAAAGAAATCCAAATCTTTTCCCCCCTGGACCTCTCAGCAGCCCAGCATTTGGACACTGAACTTAAAGAAGTGTTCAGATTCCTGTACAAGGGTACTGAAGAAAGACTCCCTACACATAACCCATATCGCAGGCATGAAGGTAAGTTGCACTTATCCCCTGACGATAAACTCATTTGGTTCCAACGAGAGGACACTACCACAAAATTGTGGGTAGTCCCAAGACATTTGAGATCTGAATTTTTGTACCAGGTACATGACACTCCTACTGGTGGACACCAGGGGGCAGAAAATACCCTCCAACATCTCAAGACCACTGCCTGGTGGCCTGGTATTACCAAAGATGTTAAACAATACATTGACAATTGCCTTGTTTGTGCACAAAACAATCCCATACCTACAAAATGAAATGCCAAACTTTTACAACAAAGACACACTGGCCCTTGGCATGCCATTCAAATTGATTTTATTGGTCCTTTGACCAATGTCAGCAGAAACAACAAGTATGCCCTTGTGGTAACCGACTTATTCTCTAAGTGGGTTGAGGCTTTCCCCACTAGGACATGCATCGCAAAAACAACTGCCAAAATCCTGGTAGAACAGATTTTCTCCAGGTGGGGCCTGCCTCTCAAGGTAGACTCCTACAAAGGAACCAGTTTTACAGGTGAGTTGATGAAAGAGTCCCTCGAACTCCTTGGGGTTCAGAAAAAGTTCCACATACCTATCACCCTCAATCCTCAAGTCAAGTAGAAAGAGCCAACAGATGGATTAAGCAAATGCTTTCCAAATTTATTGAGGACAATCCCAAGACCTATTGCCTTTACTACTTATGGCAATTAGGGGTACACCCTCAGCCACCTCCCAGCTTACACCTTTCAAGGTAATGACTGGAAGACAAATGAGATTGCCTGAACACTTGCTCTTTGACCTACACACCCCCACTGCAGACTGTGTGTCTGTGGATCAGTATGTGGAAAAGCTCAGAAAAGACCTCATACACACACACTTGTTTGCTGCAAACTGCATGGGCAAAGCCAAGCAACAGTCCAAAATACAATTTGACAAACATGTACAAGAAGTGGATTGGCAGGTTGGAGATCAGGTAAGGGTACTTCGATTTGCACATCCCACCCACTCCTTCTCCAATAAGTGGGAAGGCCCCTACCCCATTGTCAATAAGCTCAGTCCAGCAGTCTATCAAGTTAGACTCCTCCACAACAATAAATTGACTGACAAATGGTTACATGCCAACCAGTTGAAACTGTACAAAGGAACTTAAACTTACTTTCCCTAACCCCACTGGGCGGAATTGTACTAATGTACTAATCTTTGATCTTCCTTTTCAGATACATTGACAAGATGGCTATCTTGTTCCTATCTCTTCTCCTTGCAGGGAGTGATCCCTTCTCCAAGGCATGGTACGGACCTTCTTCGACATCTGGATCCTCCAGCACCCCTACAGAGGAGTTTCCATCAAAATACCAGATACTATGATTACTGTCCAGGAAGGTTCGATGCATACCTCTCACTGCCTCACGGTCGTTGCTCACAACAAATCTACCCCTTCAAATTGAGTGGCAAACCACATCACAAGGACAAATTCTCCGTGGCCAAACTCTCCAAGGGAACTTTTCAGGGTTGGCCCAATGCTAAATTATCCCCAAATGGTTCACTGTCCTTGCTACAAACTGCCTTAAGACACTTTGGTTTGTACAACATTACTGTTCTGATTGATCCTTCCTATTGTAACTCTCTCTCTCCCAGGATTCTGCCGGCAGATTCTGTGCTGTACACCACATGGCCTCTGCTGCCATGTATCTCTCTGTATTGCCTCCTACTGAAAAACAGCTTTTGGAATGTCCAAAACATAACCCTGGTCCCCGTAGTGGTCTCACAGCCACTGCCCTCCCAGGTTCTTTGATTAATAATTTACAGTTTATGCATATACCTTACTTTTGTTTAACCTTACTTACTGGAATATGAAAGAATTTGGCGTGTGTCACAATACCAATACATCTGCATTCTATAGTACATTATTGCTTGACAGTTTAGCTGCATTTCAGATTCGTGCTAAGGATCCCTTTACTGGGGTTTATTCTACTGAACATAGAGGTAATTTTAGGAGGAAAACCCCATCTGGTACTCTTAATCATAAACGTAGTAAACGTGAAGTTGACAGTTCCGATGTTACAGGTGCTACAGGTACTGTCACAGGTCTTTTTGGTACTGCTATGTCCATTTGGAACAAAGCAGACATTGCTGCTATTAAGAGTCATTCCGCTAAGTTCTCCACTGGTTTGGTTAATAATGTTTTACCACCATTATTGCATGGTGTGGATGGCCTTAGTCAGGAAGAAAGATACACTGTATACAACATGCACGACATTGCAAAAGCTTTCACTGATTCGAAAGATAAGATTAACGCACTCATACAACAGAACAATAGAGAAGCTGAAAAACAATACATTGGTAGAGAAATACTTTGTTCTGCATATGGTTCATACATCCTCACTACCATCAACAACCTCTTCCGTGATTTAGAAACTGGAAGAATCCCTGATATAATACATGACAGACGGATCTCTAAATGGTATTGTCCTAAATGTGAACTCTCAACTTGTATTTCTTTATGTATGCAACAGACTTTGTCTATTCCTCTCTCCACCACGAGAAATTTGGGTTTTGTGACCAGACACCCTAATACTGATCCTTGTTTTTCTACTAAGAAATGTTCTATAACAGATACCATGTTTGTCTCTTTTACTGTCTCCTTGCCATGTTTTGATCCCACCACAGCCTTGTTCGACAAGCTGGCACTGACGCATTCAATTGGGCATTTGGATGACAACATCTACAGAGAACGCCTAGATCTACCACCTCTTCTGGTCTACCATTCTTTTCTGGATGCCTGGGTGGCACCGCACAAGGACTGCTGTGCGAAAAAGCAATATATCTACTTGTGCTGATGTGATGTGTTTCACGTTATACGCCCTGTTTGTGGCTACTCTCCAGACAGCATTGATTGGACTTTCACTATGGATGATGACATCACTGAGAATGGCACCAACTCTTTTGAATCGACACCGATACCAGATGAGCTATACCAGTCCTATCGTGAGGAAGTTCATCGCCTGTCAACATGGAACCCGAAGATGACCTACACATGCCCTGTCCAGTTGCAAAAATGGAGACTACCTACTGTACGTTCACAGTATAACTCTGACGGAGAGTATTGTATAGTCACTAATGTTAAGTCTTATACATATGGTTCTGTTACTTGCTCAATTGATTACCCCAACTTTTGTTTTGTTCCCCATCAGAAAACTGTTATTGGACATACCGTAATAACACCTGTTCCCCTTATGGATGCAGACATTATTGATGGTAACCCAGATTACTTACTCACACTTTCAGAGTACCTGCCATACTTTAACGTACACATAGATCCACTTACACTTACACTAAAATCCCTTTTAGATAGAAAGGACACACACCTCATCCACATCAGCAATAATATAACCAAAGCCAATTAAGCTGTTCTTGACCTGATCAATGATGGAGATATGAATAATGCATTGACTAACACCTGGTTAGAGATCGCTTTTAAAGGTTTTGTTATAATACAAGCATTTTTAATATTCACTTTGATTATTATGCTTTGCTGCCTATGACGTACCCTGCGCCAACACCGTGAACAGCTTGAGTTCCTTTACAAGGCTCGCGCCTCAGGCTTGTAAATGTCCACTGCTCCTGTCCATTCCCTGGATTTGCCTGTGTTGCCCTTGGAAGCAACAAGGGGGGGGATTGTTACACGAGGTCCCTGCACCCTAATTGATATCCTCAGGGGTACACCGTGGACAGCTAATGGTTAGGCATAGGTTATACTAATACATAGGGCTAAGGACATCTACCGTACAAGAGTAGATGTCAGGATATGAATGCATATTATTGTAACCCACTTTGCTTGCTAATACACACATATTATACCATGTAGTTTCTGTCTATTTCTTACTTGTCAGATGCCAAGACACCTGTCCTTGAAGAAATTGTTATATGTAAGGCAACATTGCCATCCTTTGGTGATGTGCACCACTTCACCTTGTTATGTAAGACTCTGTATAAGAACATCTTTGTTCTAAAACTGATGACTTTACAGAATTATATAATGTTATCTTGGACCGTGGAGCCACCTCTAATTTAGCCAATAGGGCTCATCTCTGTAACTAGAAATGTTTCTATCTTTTAGTAACCATAGTAATTATCACAGGTATATAATGTTATGCACAGGCTTTACACCTCGGACACCGAGAGATCCCAAGAGACTACAGAGAAACCTCGAGGTGTAGGGAACGCTTAGCACTGGCTCCCGGTTCGTATTGGTAAGAACTGCCTTGGACACCTGTGATTTATCCCTTTTATAGTAATAAACTTGTTTATTACTCGAATGCAACTTGTTTGTGATTATTTGCATTCCCAATATTGCCAAGAACCTGAAAGTGAGGTTCAGACCTCTTACATATGCATAATAATGGCCCTTGGAGCAGAAAATGAGCACTTGGAATACTAAATGCCTTATATCTCACGAACCGTACGACGTAGAAAAAAAATTTAAATCTCATATTATTTATGACTTTCCAGACTATTTTTGTACTTAGCCCACTAACAGGGGACTAAGCATTTTTCTAACGAAAAGTCCATATCTCGAACCGTTTTCGAGATATGGGCCCCGAAAGGTGCGGTGGACGCCTTCATGTTATCCTATGGGAAGAATTGTCAGTATCGGAGTGCCATAACTTTGCAGCCCCTAATATTTTGTTACCAAACCACCAAAAGGCACATCTGTGGGATCTTGGCTTTCTTCCCTCCAAATTTCAGCCCAAAAGACCAAATCGTTCTTTTGCAGCAGGGTGGCAAAGATTCCCTATTGTTTTGGCCATAGTGTCGCAAAGTACTTTTGCAAATCACAACACTTTCGCAAATGAAATCATGAAAGTGTCACATATGCGAAAGTACTTTACAACACTATTTTTTAAAAAAAATTTAAAAAACTTATTTCTGGGGTGCTTTACCCCCGAAACAAAATCATGGCTAGCATCTTCAGGGCTCGACTAGGTGAACACAACAAGAATGGTGTCCCTAGAGGGTCCCAAATTTAACTGCTAAGCATTTCTGTGACCACCAACAGAAAGCAAGATGGCTGATTTTTAACACTACAAGGGTCATTTGCGAAAGTAAAAAGTGCATTTGTGACACTTTCGCATATTTTGTTAACTTCCCATTGACTATAACTGGAAACTTGTTTTTTGAATAACTTTTGAACAGTTTAATATTTTTTCACGACATCTTCAAAAGGCACATTGGTGACCCAGGCTGCATGATCATTGAAGGTCTTGGGCTGGTCACGCAAACCGTGCAGATTATAGGCGCGAGCAAATAATGGGCAAAAATGCGTAATTTATGCATTTTATATGATGCTCTGTAGCTCCGCAACTGTACATCCGACCATAACAAAACTTAGCAGGTCCAGAGATCTATGGTACCAGACTGCTTTCCAAATTTCAGACAAATCTGTCATATGGTGGCAAAGTTAATAAGCTGCCAAATTTCCGATTTAACCTTAAATGGGGTACTCAACCCTTACTATAGTGGCACTACCGTGCCACTATAATATATATATGTAATAGATAAACCACTCTGAGGTGTGTGGTCGCGCTCTGATATACACACGCCTTGGTGTGCGTTGTTATGCACGAGGACGCAGGCGAAAAGGGTCAACTCACCCAAGGCGATGAGTATCAGAGCGCGACCGCACACCTCAGAGTGGTTTATCTATCTTATAAAATGTCAAAATTACTTTATAGGGGTGTAAAAGTACAGGTGTGCAGTCACACTCTGATATACACACGGTCATGTGATGCTGTTCATCCAGTAATACTGCTGCAATTTCCCTACCCATTTTATAAATATATATATATGGAATACATGATGGGCAGAAGTGGGATATGGACAATATTTTCACTCCTGCAGAGTGACCTCTGGATACTCACGAGCGGAGAAACCATGAGTGAGAGTATCCAGTGATCACTCTGCAGGAGTGAACATATTGTCCATATCCCAAGACTGCACATTGTGTGTCCGATCTATACAATAGGGATTTGGTGTTATATTTGTTTGTAAATATGCTATTTTTTATGGTGTTACTTTTTGTTTCTATGTTATTCCACTGCTGCACTTGGGTTTGTTGAATGACTGCAGGTGTCTGTTTCTGTGAGTGGTGGTGTTCATATGAATGGTGCTGTTTCTAGTGTCTGATTGGTTGTTTTAATGAATGGGTTATTGTGTTGTGAGACGATTGGGTGTTACAGTTCTGCGTGCTCATTGCATGAAATTATATTGGTTGTGGTACATTTGTGGGGCGGAGTTTCATTATATAGTAGAAGACAGCTTCCATGTTCAGATACATGTTTCTCTCAGAGACACTTTGTGTTTTAGAACATACATGAACTTTATTTTTTGTATTTCACTTGTTTTTTGTTGTTTTAGTGCTTGTGCAACATTTGTAGAGCTTCCAGTTTTATTCACCGGTATCGAAAACCTGTACACTTTCAGTAATCGTTTTCAGCTCAGTTATACAAGGTAAACAGAAAGACTAAGGAGGTATAACATTTGCTTATTTTGCAGTATTCATGCTATTTCTGTAGGTCTTTTTCTTTGCAGGTTGTTTCTGTTTCTAGTCTCAATCACTGTTGAAGTCTACGATAGCTAATTGCTTTTGAGAGGTCTGCTCATACTGCTGTCCTGTGAAAAGAGAAGCCGAGAAATGTTAGTGAATATGTACTGAAGATTTTAAATATTTGGTACATATTATTTACAAGGAAATATAATACTACCTTGTATTATGTTGAAAGTAATTTTCGTGGCGTGTATGGTGGGATTTTGGAAGCAGGTAGACATCCCTTCAGGTATAATATGGGTGGCTGCTGTAATATTTTTCAGTGCAGAGTTTGCTGTTGAGTTGGAAGGTTTTGGTTCTTCACTGTAGCTTACTATGTGTGAAATATTTTTCTGCTTTTCTTCATTAATTTTGCAACATTCGTTTAGGGATTGTACCTTTTTATGGCCAGATACTTCGATTATTTTGTTCAGTAGAATATTCTTGTCAGAAAGTTTTTGTACCACATGCTTCCAAATGGAGTGGTTTGTGAGCTTTTTTTTTGTTTCTATCCCAGCTGATTCAATCATATTCTGGACAATGTTACTAATGCTGTTTATACCAAGGGGTTAAATTTTAAACCATGAAGTGGGATAATGTGCTTTGCTTGTGTAATTTACAGCAAGGAAAAATGGTGGGGATTCAGAGTTGATTTTGTTAGGTTGTTTGGCTTTCTATATTATATTATTGTTCACTGGACATTCCATGCCTGGAATATGCTTATATTGTATGGTAGAACGCTGTTATGGTCTAAAAATCATCTTTTTTACAGCGTTGTTACACTATCGATGTGACGTCATGCTTTTGTTATACTATCGCCGATGCGTCACATTGATAGTGTAACAGATTCGAACCACCACGTGATGCTGTTGCCATCGCCCCCATAACAGCCGAACATGCCTATGTTTAAAAAGTTTATCAGGTAACTGGTGAGAGAGTTGCAGAGCTCTGTCAGAATGCTACCATACGATCGGAAGCTGCACCGGAAGTAAAGGTGGAGGTGGTAGTAGTAGTAGATTATTGTTTCCAACACTGGCATCATTTTTTTGTTTCACCGCTGACCATACACTATAAAAGACAACATATGGTCAGCAGTGTGCAACAACACTGTTTGCCTTCTTGTGGTTGCCTTGGCAACCCAGTAAACTTCTCGAGCTTCGCTCTCCAGGTTTAACATAGTTGCCAAGAGAACCACTCGAAGGCAAACATAGTGTTGTTACACACCGCTGCCTATACATTATCCTCTATATTCTGCTGCAGTAGTGACACATCATTATGTTGTTCTGCTGCAGTAGTGATGTCACTACTGCAGCAGAACAACTTGGAATGCTGCCACATAGTTGCTTTCCTCTATACAGTTAAGCTGCAAGTTTTTTTTTTTAACTTGAACTTGCAGAAACACCTGCAGTAGAGTGTGTCAGTTAACAAAAAAAGAAAATGTTAAAATTAATACTCTAGGCCGGCCCGGTGGTGCTGAGGGTTGAGGCGCTGGACGCCACACCTCGCTCCATGCCGGCGACATGGGTTCGGGAGCGGACTCAGGTAGTCGGTGGGTCGGCCGTGGGGAGACAGGCTTGAACGTCCGATGACAGCTCGCCTGCTCCGGGGAGGGATTCGGCCGATGCCTGGCACTTGCATGACCCCGAGCGGAGGCTCGGGGAACTGCAAGCCCCATTAGGGGATGGCTGGCCGTTGAGCAGCATGGACGTCGACGTGCACGTCATGACATCAGGGGAGGTTGTCAGCTGCTCGGGGAGGGAGAAAAGAGGAAAAAGAGCCTGCCTCATCCAGGAAGAGGTGAGGACCTCGGACGTGCCCATGATGTGCCCGTGCCCGCCCAACAGACCACGAGACTGACGAAAATGTAAAGTTACGGGGTTAGAACCCCTCCACCTTGTCCCCACCCCGGTGGGGTAAACCACGGCTTCATGGGGATCCGTGGTCTGTGGGGGCAGGGTTCCGGGCAGTGGGATGTCCGGAGGTCATCGCTGAAGGGTCGGAGGAGGCAGGCTGTGAGGAGGATAAAAGAGAAATTTCAAAAAAAAAAAAAAATTAATACTCTCAGTTGTCTTCACTAGCTGGTTTTGTGTGATTTTCTATACTGTGATTGCCCATACACTATAAAAGATTGTGTATGAGCAGTCATACATAAACAAGGATATTCTTGCATCTCGAGGTTCCCTTGGTAACAGAGCACCTCTCGAGCTGTGCTCTCGAGGTCATCTGTTACCAAGGAAACTTCTTGATACAAGAATATCCTTGTTGTGTATGACTGCTCATACACAATCCTCTATATCTGGGATAGCATAGGCATGGGGGCTTTAGAATTCTTGTTTCTTTAGGATTTAAGCCAGATCTTTTTTTTGTCTGCCTCTCTTTTATATACTTCAGGTATAGTACTCCTTGTTTGCCTTTTCCAAGTCTTATGTCTCCCCACTGTAAATTTTGGGTTTCTGTGTTACCACAGATCCTGAAATACAGTATCATGGTTACCTACATGGTGTATATTAATGACTGTGGGGTAGGTGGTCCCAAAATATTTTTGGTGTACAGTTCTTGTATGATTTTGTCTGTGAGCTCGGCCGCTGCTTGTAGAGGATTCCCTTTCCCTTTTTCTTTTCAAACTTTTTGTTTAGAAAGAATGACTTGACGAGTTTTTAGAAAACTGGAGGACACAGACAAAGACTCAGGATACTCACATTCTTTGAGATATCTCTCGAAACTTTGAAATTTGGATCTAATGCTTAGGGGCTCATATTCAGTTCCATCATGTCTTTGAAGGGACATTGGGCCAGATATTCAGACTGCTCCCGGCAGGGGTGCAAGCCTGGGCGTAGTGCAACTGGGCTGCTCCAGGGCCAGGACCAGGCGATGTTCAATGGTGCTGCACCATAGCTCAGCACCATTGAATAAGGTAAGTGCAATGCACAGACAGCACATGGCACAGTGGCACTGAGCCAGTGCAAGCCACAGAGAGGGAGCACAGGGATGCGCCTGCACAAGTGCAGTTGCGCTAGGCGTATCACCTGCAATATTCAGCCAGGGGCATGCAAATGAGTCCATACTATATGCAAGGCATAAATGGGGCCATTTGCATGTCATTATGGCCCCATTTGCATACCTTGCGCAGGGCTGCCCTGGGTCTTGCACCTGGCACCCTGTGCAGCATGATGTCTGTGGAGGGAATCCCAGACAACCCCTGCCTGTAACTGCAAATGTGGAAATGTGTGAGGCTTACTCCCTGGTAGTCTAGTGGCCCCCCCTCCCTCCTGAGTCCCCGAGTACCATAATGGTAGCCTTGCCCTGGTAGCCTAGTGGAACCCCTCTCCCTCCCATGTCCCCGATCGCCAGAATACGGCCACCAAGTTATGGCCTGGTAGTCTAGTGCCCCCCACCCATTGCCACAATCACAGCATGGTGCCAGAACACAATTCCTTGGTGATCTAGTGGTGCCACCCCTCCCACCCACACAGCACCCCTTGCCCACCCTGCTCCTTCCCCACATCATCGGCCCGGGTGGCTGCAGCTTCAATCCACATAACACCCAGCTACCGCCAAATGACAGGTACAGTATACAGCCCATTGGTCCACAGTGACTATTGGTAGCAGGGTATATTGTAATAGACAGTCCGCAAATATGTGAATGACTTCATTCATACTTTTGGGACTGTCTTGTACAGTATGCCCCTGCAAGCCCATACTGTACCTGTCATTCAACGGCAGCCGGCATTATGCGGGTGGGCTACAGTTGCCTGCCGCTGATGGGGAGGGGTGGGCAAGGGGCTGTGTGGGTGGGAGGGGTGGGGCACCACTAGATCACCAGAGAATTGTGTTATGGTGCCATGTTGCGATCGCAGCAAAAGGCGGGGGGCCACTAGACCACCAGGGCATACCTTGGTGGCCATATTCCGATGACCAGGGACAAGGGTGAGAGGGGAGCCACTAGACTACCAAGGATGTGTATGTGTTTATGAATGGTGTTCTGGGTAGGTGGGTGGCCACCCATGGCTAGCGGCTGCTGTGTTGCACCCTGCAATATGGCAGCCTGCCTGTAGGTGGCCAGGAGTTGCTCTACATTTACATGGGCTCAACCTTAAGCCTCCCTATGCGGCGCACTGTAGGGGAGCACTGGCATATGCACCGCACATCCCGGGCTGAATATCAGGATGTGCCACTTATGCATGGGCACGCCCCCCCTGCATCTGCTCCGCACACACTTACAGTGCGCCCTGGCTCATCGGGAGTTGCGCTGCACCTGGCAGCCTTCTCAATATCCTACTGGAGCCCACTGATTTAAATATGTTTTGAAGTAGTACCAGCAAGGTGCTTTTTATTAGGTTGTGGTCCTGATGTAGTCACAGTGAGAATATCTAGTATCTAGAATATCTAGTGATGATGTAGGCACTGTGGGTATAAATGTAGCAAAATATCACTGTGTCTACGTCATGATAGATTTATTCCACCAGAGTGAGGATGTGCATTTATATTAGTAGAACTACTACCACACCCCTATTGTATAACTATATATATATATATATATATATATATATATATATCTTTAATTTCTTGCAGATTAGTTGATCATTGTTGTTATAACAACTATCAAGTAAAGGACTATAGAATATGGTTAGAGATTATTTATTGTGCATGGAATTCAAGCAGCTCAAAAACCTTATAGTGTATAGTAGAGCATTGTTCTCTATAGAATTCCATCCCTTTCAAAATACTGTTGTACCACAGTTCAAAGGTTATGGAATGTGATTGTACTCTTCTATGGTACAACAGCATTCTGAACCCTCTAAAGACTGCACAAGTCAGTTTTGCTTTGAAAGTGAAAGAACTGACATACTATACTATACAGTATAAAAAATAGAGGATGAGCAACTTTATCCACAACCAGTGTGTTCTGCCACCTTGGCGATGATTCCCATGGACCTCACAGCTCCGCTTTCGAGGTCAGAGGAAATCAGAACCCCTCTGTGGCAGAACACACTGGTTTTGCATAGTTGCCCATCCAGTATTCTGCATGTTGTGCACATTCTAAAGTTGTTGTGCATATTCTAAAGTTGTTGTGCACGTTCTATATTTATGGGACCTTAGCCCCACTTATGCTGATGGCCACCTGTCAGCTTTTGTTTTCTTTCTAGTGCTTTCAGCACTTCAGTCACTCATCAAGTACTGTCTTGGATCATGCGATTTGACATTACTGCACTCGATCTCCCATATTTCACATTGCTTCTCTACCAGCACTAATCCACAGATAATTAAAATAAACCTTTTGTTTTCTTTTTAAAGAAGGCTAACCCTTGCTTGTTCACTTGTTATACAGCTTGGTTCGACTCCATATTCTAAAGCTGTTGTACACGCTCCACAACCAAAGAAACTTTTCCCACTCGTCTGATGGTTACCTGTCAGCTTTCATTTCTTTCAGTGTTTTCAGCACTTCCGCCAGTCATCAGGGACTGTTTTAGAATGTGATTCGGACATTACTGCACTTGATCCCCCATCTCCCACATTACTCCTCTACCCTTGCTTGCTTGCTCTGAGATACCACTCGGCTCTGTTCATGCTCACTGCAAGATCATGCTACCTGGCTCTCTTACCTGGCTTGCTCACTTGCTCTCCAGCATACTTTTAAATTATGAACAGCTTATAAAAGTAATAACATTTATTTTTATGTCTGCTTGTGCGCATGTGCAAGAAACATTATGTGACAGCTTAGGAGAGAAGCGGGGCCCCCTTTACCCAATGCAGTGGCACGCTGCTGCTGACACTAGTTCAGCAAGTGTGCTGCCAACTTGAAACAAAATCGCCGCTGCAATGAGGGAGCAACCTGTCATTGCAGGGTGGTACCTTGCCTAGTGTAACATTTCCAGTGACATGGTGGCAGCTGTCACCATCCGCCTCAGAGTCCCCATCAAAGCTGACAAGGGTGCCCAATTCCCCTGTTGGCATGCCCCCTCCCCAGTTCATTTGCCGATGGGGGAGCCCACTCCCCATTGGCATAATGTCTCCATAGATCTTTTTTACTGAGGGGGGTGCCCAACCCCCCTTGGCATCATGTCCCCCCCAACACAGATCCTTTTCTTTTGCCGATGGGGGGCCCAATCCCCATTGGCTCCAGTCCCCCTCAAAAGAAACATGCAGGTGGCATGCTGGAAGCTCACCCCAGTGTACCAAATCTAGCTGCAAAAAAAAGGAAACCTTCCCATGATGGTATTTCTGTTTCCTTTTACCTGAAAAAAAGAAAATGGTTCCTCGTTGTGTCCGGTGCCCCCTCCTCCTACCCGCACCCACCCTCTGTCCACCCACATCCCCACACTCTCCCTCACCCCATACTTACCTCCAGAGCCAGGCATGACAATCTTCGGTGGACCGGGAACATGTCTGCACACTTCAAAGCCGACCTGAAACTGAAGAAATGCCGGTAAGCTGTATAATGGCATTTTTTCAACTTAGGTGGCTGTCTCTGCTATACCTGTGAATTTTGGTACCAAATTTTCAACAGGGTTCTTGGGACCCCACCTCATGAATTCAGTCACTGTCATGTTGCTATTATGTCCAGAAAGATGATTTCACAGTTACTGCATGGAATCACCTTTTGGGATTGATTAACGAAATGACAGTGTTACTGTTCATGAGGTAGGCTCAAAAGGCATATGTTGTAAATTTGGTGAAAAATTCTAAAATGACTGTGTTATGAATGTGCATTGCGCAGTTTCACACGCTCATAACTCAGAGAATTATTTATATTTTCACTCCAGATTTTCAGCATTGCCATTTTTGCACACCTCTTTATGAACAGTACAGCTGTCATTTATCACATCCTTCCAAAATGTGGTTTTGCACATGTGGCACACAATGGCATGGTCACTGTGGGAATCGTGACACTGTTCATGAGTGGAGGTCCCAAAATGCCGATTTTGAAAATTTGGTGAGAACATTGTACAAAATGACTGTATTATGAGCGTGCATTGCACAGTTTCCACACACTCTCGTAACATCAAGAATTTTTAATATTTTCACTCCAGATTTTCAACATTGGCATTTTTACACATCTCCTTATGAACAGGATAGCTGTCATTTTTCACATCCTGCCCAAACTGTGTTTTCGCACATCTGGCACAGAATGGTGCAGTCGCTGCAGCAAATCAACATTCAAGACAGTTCAACAAAATCACAGTTCCACTGTTCATGAGCAGAGATACCAAATGCTTTCATGAGGTTTGGTCACAAAGAGGCTATGCTGAAAATTTGTAGAGCAAATACCAACAAACACCTGGGGCATTATGGTTCCTAACCATAGCATCCCACCCTGTAGAGACTGATGGGCGTCAGGGGTGTGTCTTTGGATAGCTGGCTGTAATGCTCATGCCATTCCTCCCCATCCTGCAGCTAGTGACATGCATTGAGGTGTGACTTGGACTCTTCAGCCCAGACTTCACCCCTTTCTCCGGTTCTGCACCCATGTCAGCATATGTCCTTATGGAATGGGGTGGCTGTGAATCCAAACACCCCAAGGCACACCTCAACACTTGTTGGTGTCTGCAGGATAAGGTGAGGTGAAATGGCAGGAGCATTATGCGCGACAACTCAAAGGCATACCCCAAAGCCTGTCCATCTCTGCAGGGTGGAGGTGGGGTTCGCGTGAAGTTCAATACTTCACTGCCATTCCTATTCTGCATCTGTCTAACTCCTTCACTTCCAATGCTAATACCAGAAAGCAAACATTCTGCATTGACAGATGCTTGTTGACATATAGTTTCCACAACCATGCTATCTAAACACTATATAATTTCATTACTTTCAGTGCTTTATATGGAAGCCACTGTATAGCAACTTCATGCTTCTCTGCTCTTTTTTACTTAAACCATACACTATAAAAATTAAAATATAGGTTACCTTACAGTTGAGTCTTGTGTTTCCATCTCTGGTTGAGATAACTGCATAGACCTCTTGAGCTTCATTCTCGAGGTCAATACATTGTTATCTCAATCTCTCGATGGAAACATAGACTTGTTGTATATGGTCAACCATACATTATTTCTTATATAATTACTGATGACCCCTTTATCAACCTGTTTTCAGGTTCTGCAAAATGCTGTAATAACCTGAAAACGAGTTATTACGGTATTTTGCTTTAAAAATCTGTACACTTCCCCTGTGTTGCTTGTCTTTCAAACCTAGCACGCCACCTTATTGGCCCTTAGTTTGTCAGTGGGCGGACGCCAACATTTTCATAATACAGGCGACTTATTTTGATCTGACTGAAGCACCCGTGCGTACTATCTGCTTGTAGCCTCGCACAAGTAATGTATTACTTTAAAATATATTTATGTGGTTGATCCTGCCTTCAGAACAAAAAAATAACCCCATACACTATCCGGTTGATCCTGCAGTACTTTCGCTTAAGGCAGTGCTTGACGATCGGTCACATTAGGAACCGACTGCAGCTGACTGACTGCTTTCGTTCATGCGGTGTAACAGTAAAAAGTACCAGCAATTATAAAATAAAAGATTGTCAAACAATGTGTTTATAGTATTTTTTCACACCTTGGGTGTGAAAAAATATCTACAACACACACTTGCCAATCCATTATTCTCTATATTCTTATTTGGCAAAACCATAAAAGTATATCTTGATTATTAAAAAGAGGGTAAAAGCAAGAATTCAACACAGAGGCCATGGAACAAGGGCAGCTACCTCAGTGTCATTATTTATTAATCCAACAACCTGACTTCCATTCTGTATAAAATTATTAACATATTTAAAGAATGCCCTTCTATTGTCCTTACAATGTACTAATTAAATTCAGTTTTGACTCTTTCCCTTCTGATATTGGTTTTACTTTCTGTCAGTGCAAATTTATACTTTTTAAATATTTTTCACAGTTCTTTTTCCTGTTTAAAGATCTGTTTATCTTCTTGGGTAGCCAAACAGGTCCCTACCTTTATTGTTAAATACTCTTTGGCGAGGAACACATTTAGTTTGCAAGTTGATCAAAATCTATTTAATAATAGCCCCTAACTCACTACCAAGGCTGCCTTTCCTGTCATGTTAAATGCAATAACCAACTGGCAGTTGAATCATATGGTAGTTTACTGTCAGGACTACATAGGGGGTTTGTGAGGGCATCTCTAAGCCCCTTCCAGCCATGCTCTCCATGACCACTACCATGGATCTCCAGATCAATCAGATTTCCCCCAACTAAAGCCACACCTCCTCCTGCTGCCCTCCACCAATTGTGAGGCAGCTTAAATCTTAGACTGCTAAATTCCTCTGAGACCTGGAAACCTACAAACTAGACAAAGGACTTTCAGTATTTGAGCCTGCTTCCAGGACATCATAGAGACTACAAGAGGGGTTGTGAGGGCCAGCTACAAGCCTTCCAGCTGTCCCCTCCACAATCACTACCACAGAGCTCCAACTCCATTAGTGCCTCCCATACTAAAGTTGCACCTCTGCCTGCTGCCCTACACCAATTGGGAGACTGCACAAGTGCTAGAGGGTGTCTTACCCTGAGACCATGAATCTTACAAACTGAACAAAGGACTTATGGTGTTTCAGCCTTTCTCCTGGACACTATCTGACTACATGTGGAAGTCATGAGGTCTAGCTCCATGCCCTTGCAGATGTCCCCTCCATGATCACTGCCATGGATCTCCAGCCCCATGGGGTTTCCTCCCATTAAAGCCGCACCTCCTTCTGTTGCCCTCTACCAACTGGGAGGCTACACTGTCCTCTTCAAGAGATACTCTGCACTGCAGTCCTCAGTGCAAAGGGCACAAGGGAGTCTGCCCAAGAGTCAGCCCAGGAGGAAGACAGCAGTCAGACATACTGTGCAGGTTCCGTGCTAGCTTGGTAAGGTTGACCTGACTGTTAAAATATCTCTTTGCTATCTCTGTGTTGATATGTTTATCACAGCCACCTTGCTGCCCTTACTATAGTGTAAGTATTACCTCTTATACATTTGTTCACTGCCCCAAAGTGATATGGCATGTCACTGTTTGTATAGTGTTGTATCCTGTAGTATCACTGCACAATAGATTGGTCTGTAGGTTGGTTTTCTCTCCCTAATGTTTCCATTGATTTGGGCATCATTCTGTTACCACTGCTTTACCCCATCTAGGTGAGTGCTACTTAACAACTTCTGTTGTGTCTTTTACCTAAGTATACTATTTAGGTGGTTTCAGATTTGTATTACACTGAAATTGTTGAATCCTAGAAATATTCAATTTGGGTGGTTGTTACTTTCAACTCAGCTTAGTGTCACAGCATATCCTTACTGTTAGAGCTAGGTATATTTACTTTCTTGAGCTGGTCCTTGTGAGTCCACATAAATATGTAAAGGCTGCTGGTACTCTATCTGAGTGGCCAATATATTACTTTATTACCATATAACCTTGTAATTAGGATGGTGTACTCTACACTCTACACAGTTCCTCCTAGCCCCAGACACGAGCAGAAGCCTTGGGCTAAGTGGGCTGAGTATATAGTCATGACAGCCAATGGTGATAGTGTAGGAATGCTATAAATATAGTGTCCTTTTTTGTCATGGACTGGATGGATATTATCACCCTCAACCCCAGGTGTAACCTTAACCATGACTCACCAGTGTTCCTAGCTGCTATGCCATATGCCACAACATGCACTTCTCAGTTTCTGGTGCTTTACATTCTGTCTCATAATGGGCTGTACTATAAGCTGCGTTTTCTATACTAGTAAGGCAACCCTGAAACCTTACCTTACCACCCACCTTAAATGCAAACTACTACTGCTACTAGTGTTGCTCTCGGCAGGAGATATGGAACCCAACCCTGGCCCTTGGCCTGTGAACTATAAAATAGCCTCCCCTACTGACCCCATGTGATTCAGCACAAAAGGCTTCAAACTGGTACACATGAAAGTACAAAGCTTAAGGCCTAAGTTGCAGAACCTGGAAGCATGGATAAATCTTTATAACCAGGATGTCCCGGTATTTACAAAAATGTGTCACTGAAGACCTGTGTGTCTTCCCATGAAAATGAAATCCCTAATGATGCAGAGTTTAGGAAGTACAGGTAGGTGATGAAAGGAGGAAGGGCACTGATGTATGTAAGGTCCATATTAATACAAAGCAGAGAGTAAAAACAACAAATATGTTGAGGGTGATGTCTTTTATTGGACTAACAAAATTATTTCTGAGACTAGCTTTTGAGAGCTAATACAGTGCACGCTTCAGGTCAAGTCACTGAAAACAGAATCTGGATAGCATGACACATATACAGGTCAGTTACATTTTAGTCTGTACCATCAATTCACTTTTGTACTAAAATGTAACTATCACTCACTTTGATTATAAGGTTGGCTCTTTAACAAGTACCTCTAATGACAATATGATTCTTCATGTCTGTTTTTTTTTTTAACAAATGTGAATTGATGGTCCAGACTAAATATTACTGCCTTTGATCTTATAAAGTGGCTCCTCAACAGACACAGTCCACTGGCTATGGATTATTCCTGCTTGTTTGTTAGGCATGTGAATTGAATATAATGCTTTGATGTGTAAACTGCTACCCATGTCTTGAATCCACAGCCAACCTATACGTGTCATGCTATCCAGCTCTGTTTTCACTGACTTGACTCAAGAAAAGGGTATTATCTCTCAAAGCTAGTCTCAGAAATAATTTTGTTAGTCCAATAAAGGTATCACATGCAACATATTTGTCGCTTTTATGTTGGTTCTCACATACGCGCAGCCAACATATTGTTGTAGTAGCAGATTTGGAGGCGCGGTCACTGTTGGGCAAATGCAGGACAAACATCAGTAGGTGCATCCCTCATTCCCCAATCAGCCTGCATACTGGCACCACACCATACATACTTAATGTGGCGATCACATCAAACAAAAAGTGCTGCAATTCGAGGCAAAGCTCTTCATAAGTAGCGGACCTCGGCCGTGCTTTCCTGGTGAATTAAGTACATAACATGGTGGCACGCTGCCTGCATAATGCCGACTTTGGGGTGCACAATCTCCCTGTTGGCATGCCCAGTTACAATGTATAAAGCAACGGGAGCCTACTTCTCCGGCGTCCATGTACCCCTTTATTTATTATGTGTCGAGGGGTGCCAACTCGGTTCTTGCCCCACCCACTTTCATTGTTTGCTGATGGGGGTGTCCAATCCCCCATTGGCTACAGCATCTCCCCCACCAAAAACACTTAGGTGGCTTTCTGGGAGCCCACCCCAGCATGCCAAATTGCCCTAAAAAATAAAAACCATCTCGCAAGGTTTTTTTTTCTTTTTAAACCCTGTGAAAAAAGAAAACGGTCCCTCGCCATCTCCCTGCCCCCTCCCTCAACCTGAATCCACCCTCTGTGCACCTGCTCTCCCACACCCTCACCTCATTCTTACTCTCCGGAGTCTGCGCAGATCTTCTTCGTGGACTGGGAACACATCTGCACTCTTCAAAGCCGATCTGAACTGAAGAAATGCCAGTAAGCTGTATAATGGCATAAATAGGGTTTTTTTTTCAGCTTTGGTGCATATCTCAGGCATTTTTTGGAATGTTTGCACCAAATTTTCATCTTGGGGTTATTGGGACCCCTCCTCATGAATTCTGTCACTGTCATGGTGTTATTTGGTCTCGAAAGGTGATTTCATGGTCACTGCACGGAATCACCTTTCAGGACCGAGTAAGGAAACAACAGTGCCACTGTTCATGAAGGGGGCTTTCAAAAAGCCTATGTTGTAAATTTAGTGACAAAAATCAAAAAAATGTATGTTTTAAGAGCGTGCATTGTGCTGTTGCCATGCATGCTCGTAACTTCAGGAATTTGTAATATTTTCACCCTAGATTTTCAAAATTGGCATTTTTCCACACCTCCTGATGAACAGTACAGCTGTCATTTTACATATCCTGGCCAAAATGTGTTTCGCACATCCTGCACAGAATAGCATGATCGCTGTGTGAAATCAGTTTTTGGGACAGTTTTGGGAAATGATGGTGATGCTGTTCATGAGCAGAGGTTCTAAAATGCCTGTGTTGAATATTTGATGCCAAAAGTCCATAAAATGACTGTGTTACAAGCACATTGTGCAGTTTCCACGCACTCTTGTAACTTCGCAAATCTGCAATATTTTCATGCCAGATTTTCAACACACTGGCATTGTTTCACACCTCTTTATGAACAGTACAGCTGTCATTTTTCACATCCTGCCCAAAATATGTTTCTGCACCTGTGGCGCACAGTGGCATGGTTGCTGTGGGAAATCAACTTTTGGGACAGAGTAATAAAATTACAGCACCACTATTTATGAGAGGAGGTCCCAAAATGCCTATGTTAAAAATGTGGCTAACAAACTCCCAAAAATAATTGGGTTGCGGACATCTGTTGGGCAGTTTCTATGCATGCTCATGACTTCAATAATTTTTCTAATTTTTCACACCAGATTTTCAAAGTTACCATTTTCTTATGCCTCCTCATGAACAATACAGTTGTCTTTTTCCACATCCTGCCCAAAATGTGTTTTCATCCCTGTGTCACCAAATGGCATAGCTGCTGTGCAAAACCACCTTTTAGCTAACAAACTGATTGTGCTGCCATGAGGTGGGCTCACAAAAGCCCATGTTGAAAATTTGGAGGAAAATACCAACACATGCCTACATTGCTAGGGTTTCCAACTGTGCACCTCACCCTGTAGAGACTGACAGGCATCAGGGGTGTGACTTGGGATCATCACCTGTAATGCTCATGCCATTCCACCCCCACCCCCACCCTGCAGCCAGTGGCAGGCATCATGGTGTGCCTTGCACTGTTTGGCCACAAAGTTCACCCCATTCTCCTATACTGCACCCACCTCAGCATATTTCCTTCTGGAATGGGGTAAGTATAATGCCCAAAGACCCCAAAGCACACCACAACACTTGTCAGTGTCTACAGGGTAGGGTGAAGTACAATGCTATGAGCGTTATAGCTGATGACCCAAAGGCACACCCCAATGCCTTTAGGTCTCTACAGGGTGGGGGTTGGGTTGGCATCACTTCAATACTCACTGCCATTCCTATTATGCATCTCTAACTCTGGCACTACCAATGCCAATGCCAGCGAGACAACATTCATCATTGACAAATGCTTGTTTCTCTCTGCATTGTTGACTGACCTAGTGCAGCTACCACACTTACTTTTTTCAGACATATTAATACAAAGGAATTCTCCCTGATTACCCCACAAATGCACCTGGTATGTCTCTCTTTGTAAAAGTGCAGCTTGGGAATGCCAAACCTCTTTTAATTGATGGTGATTATAACTCCCTCCAAGTGGCCAAGGTGGCCCTTGAAGCAATCTCCACCAGTTTGACTGAACATTCTCCAGGACAAATGATTCTGCTTGATGACCTAACATTAACTGGATAAGTAGTGGCCTTCAGTGTAGCCAAACTAGCTTAGCTGAAGCACAGTTCTGACCAATTATTTGGGAACCACACAGTTGAATAACAAATCTGGCAACCGTTCTGTACTGGACTGGGTCTTGTAAATAAAGTGAACAGGATCAAAGCTGCTGGCATACTAGTTGACTCTGAGTGATCACTCTAGTGTTGCATCTAGAAAAATAATGCCCAATGACCCTGTCCAGAGTCATCTCTGTCCATAATTCTTCTAAATTTGACAAAGCTGCTTATCATCTACTCTTGTTGAAATTTATTGGAGTACCATACATCAGCTTGATATAGTTGACCAAACCCTGATTTCTTCCTTAATAATTTACAATCATGGTCAACAAACATGCTCCTTAGTCCAGAGAAGGGTAAACGGTCTATATTCTATATTCTAAATGGTTGATCAGTGCCCTATGCCTGACTATGAAACAGATGGACAAAGCTTGGGGTCTCATCAAGACTCGCATGCTCTTAACTTCGCAGATTGGCAAAACTATGGGAAACTAGAAATGCCTGCAATAATTACCATAAAAGGCAAAAGTTAAATATATTAAAAGTCTGTAGGATAGAAACCTAACTGACCCAAACACTTCTGAGCCAGCTAAGTGGTCTGCTGAAGGATTGCCCTGGTATCAGACATGGTGATAATGTGATTTCAGATTCTGCCTCCTCTGCCACTACTTTTAATATCTTTTCACCAACCTGGATAAATTCAGCACCACCATGTGGGACACCTACATCTCTCCACCCCCTCACTCAACCTTATTACTCCTCTGAGTCTCCACCAAAGTTTCACTTCAAACTAATAACCAGGAAAGAGGTGCTTGCATAAGTCAATAGCCTGAAGTCTGATTCTCTAGCTGGCTATAACAAAACTGAGACCAAATTTCTCAGAATGGCTGCTCTGTATATATAGCCTCCCTGCTAAAGGGCGTGTTCAGCAATTCCCAGATCAAGGGCATGGTACCAACAGTATGGAAAGTCACATTAGTAGTGCAAGTCCACAACAGTTGAACCAACTAGCCAGTTGAAAATTATAGATCCATGTCCCTCCTTGACTTTCTGACCAAAATCCAGGAGAGGTGGATTTTCAACTAACTTAAAGCTTACTTTGACACCCATGATTTCCTGAATGCTACTTAACCTGACTTCAGATCCAACCACGGCACAGACACTGCACCAGTCCAGCTGACCACTGATATCTTCCGTGCAGTGGACTCTGGCTTTGAAAAAGGTATCGTATTTGTTGATTTGAATAAGGCTTTGACTTGGTTAACCATGAAGGCCTCCTCAGAAAATTAAACATGCTTGCCCTTGATGAGCTTTCCTGACTCTGGTTTAAAGACTATGGGCCCAGTTCTCAAAAGCAAAACTACGATGCAAAGTGCCTGTGCCAAACTGAGATAATGCAATTGGCACCTTGCGTCATAGCTGGCAGCAATCCCGATTCTCAAACACCAGTTGTGGCAACATTGGGATGCCATGTGGCAAAGCCCCCTTGTGTAACCCATGTAGCAAAAGCACCTGTGCACCAGATCGCAAGGGGGCTTGCACCATGGTGGGGCTGCACCACTCCCTTTTTCTGTATTTTGTAAGCCTCACTGTGGTCACTGAAGGGGCTCAATTTAGACCAGCCATGAAGTTTTGTAAGTGCTGTGCACTAATGTGACCAATTGGGGGCTCTGAATGTATGATCTAGGGTAGAAGGGACATGGGGTATCATGTTGGGGCAGTTGGATGCGAGGGGTGATGTACCTGCCGGGGTGTTGTTGATATAAGTATTTAGCTAATGGGATACTATTGTGGGAGGTGGTTCCAGGGATAAACAGTGCCATGGCCCCAGGTGGGCACAGCTCTGTCAGCAGCCCCAGCATCTGGCACTGTTTGTCCCCGGACCCCCTCACAGTACCGTCCCATTAGCTTAATAGTTATATAAACAGCACCTCTGCCAGGTATCACATCACCCCCTCACATGCCCATTGTCTCCCCAACTCCCCCCATGCCCTCAAACCCATCCTTGCAAACATGTTTCCCCACCCCACCATCATCCTGGCCTCTCTATTTGTGCACCAGGTGGCAGGAGCTGGATCCTTGTGGCAATTCACGAAGGTGTGCCAATTGTTTGGTGCTAGACTGCGGGTGTGGCAACTCCTGGGTTTTGGGCAGGGACCCCTGTTTTTACAGAATTGGGAGCAGGGTCCCTGATGCAACTGGGGTTTGCTGCAGCCCTAGATCGCAACAAATTGCAGCAATCTAAGTGTTCTTTGAGAATCAAGCCCTATTTATCCTGGCAGGAAGCAGTTAGTAAAATGGAAAGGCTGCTTATTCCCTGCAAAACATTTACAGATGGGGTACCACAGGACTCAGTACTTGGTCCTGTGCTGTTTCTCTACTTGTAAATGATCTGCCTGGAAACTGTGGTGAGGCCAAGTTGCTCCTTTATGCAGATGATGCTCTACTTTTCCGAAACTATTCTGACTCAGACTTCCTAAATTCAGGGTTGGCAGAGGACTTCAAGTAACTTGAAAGATGGTTTGGAAGGAACAAATTGATGTTTATTTACCACATATACTCACTGAGAAGTCAGATTTTCAGTGCTGATGTTGACAAGAGAAATAATCCTCCGACTTATATGCAAGACTTTGCACTTCTTTAAAATTTCACTGACTTCACAACAAGCAATAACTTGTGCTAGCTTTGCTGCCTGTGTTTGCAATTGTCAGTATACTGACTTACAATGATTTACGCCTGCTTAGCAGCCTCGAGTGTCTAACTTACATCTAACTGACAGCTTATATAGCTCTTTCTAATGCTGATTTAGAACCTGGCAAGCTAATGAATGACTAACCAATAACTAATTTATTCATTAGCTAACTGATGATAAATCTTGTGACCCACTGCTGTTCTCTAGTGTTCCCTCAGTCCAAGTTGCAGTCACAAATGAAAATGCAGTGTGTATGAAGCTGATTTTAAATTAAAAGTTGCACGCTTTGCCTAGGTGAACACCAATGCTGCTGCTTAACGTGAGTTCAATATTGAAGAAAAACTGATCTGGTATGGAAAAGGAAAAAAGATGCCCTGCTGTGTGTCAATAAAAATGTGAAGTGCATAAACGTAAATCCTTCACATGTTTCCCCTATAGAAGATAAACTGAGCTCCTGGGTCATCGAACTAAGGCAGCAAGGGTACATTGTAACAAGAAATGCTATTCGGCTTCATGCTCTATCATTAGCCAAAAAACAAGGGAGTGCTAACCACTTCAGAGCATCTGCTGGGTGGTGTACAAGATTCTTGAGGACACATGGCCTCACATTGCAGCAGAGGATACACACAGCACAAAAACTCCCTGCTGACATGCACCAAAAGGTTGATAGCTTTCATGCATTCATAATAAAAGAAAGAAAACTATACGACTACCCCTGATATCAATCGGCAATATGATAAGCTTTGATCTGCCATCCAACTGCACTGTGCATTTTAAAGGTGAAAGGACAGTTACAGTTTGCACCTGTGGTGGTAAAAAGTCCAATTTTACCATGGTACTTGCTTGTCTGGCAGACAGAACAAAATGAAAGCCTATGATCATTTTTAAACAAAAAACACTTCCTAAAGAAAAACCGCCCTTCAACGTCCTTGTGGACGTCCATCTAAAAGATTAGATGGATGGATGAAGGACTTGTAAATAAATGGATTAAGGAAGTTTGGGCAAATAGACCTGGTGCACAACTGAACAAATAAAGCCTTTTAATCTGGGACATGTTCCTTGGTCATTTGGTGGACTCAATAAAACAAAATCTACGTCATAAATGCACCCACCAATCAGTAATACCGGGTGGTTGTACATCGCTCCTTCAGCCTCTCGATGTAAGTTTAAACAAGCCCTTTAAAATAACACGAGGAACTCTGGAGAGATTGGACGATTGATGGCAGCAATCAATTTACCCAGGGTTGGGGAATCTAAAACAAACAAGTTATGGTCTTGTCTGTCAATGGGTCCCAAGCACAGCCATAGTGAAATCTTTAAAATCTGTAGCATCTCAAATCTAATGGATGGGACAGAAGATAAATGCTGTATGTAGACCTAGTAAACGAACAAGTGCTTCAGTCAGTCAATCCCCGCCCCCGCTGTGACATCGCCAGTGACTTACCCATGTCTGAACTAGATGAACTCAATAATGTATATGATGATATCCCTCTATCAGAATTTCAACTCCACATGATGTTTGAATTGGATGAGGAGGAGGGTGAGGGTGAGGAGTTTTTTGGATTTTAAGTTTCACACTGCACAGCACTTTATTGTGAATACAGAAGGCTTGTATTGAACCACACTTTATACCCCCCACCCCACAATGGCGAGGACTGCTTGCTTTAAGGAATCGACTGACTGAGTACTGACTCAGTGCTTGCACTGCATTACTTGCTTGTGTTCTTTTTTAACAAAGTGTGCCTTACTGTGCTGTTTAATGTGCTTCAATGTGCTTAAATTTAACAAGCGTTTTTAAAGTGTTTTTAAAAATTAAACTTTACTTTTACTTCTAAATGTTTTTATTTACTGATGCTGAGCCATTTACAGGGTTTGGGTTAGATTACTGATATCAAAAATATGGACCTGACTTATAGGCAGATCATGGACAAAGTTATAATTTCGAGTGTGCAAGTCGGTACCCCGACTTATAGGTGGATTGACTTGTAAGTGAGTATATACAATATTTATTGATTTAATTGAAGATTCAAATGATACCTTTGAGCACAAGTTCTCTTTTACAAAGGTTCCATATCTGAGTTACATGTTTTACAACAAATGGCACAACAGAATTACAGTAGATGTTACAATTAAGTAAGAGACAGGGTGAATAGGCTTATTCCAGAGCGAAAGTTTATCTAACAAAACAAGAAACATCAAGTTGTGTAAGTGCAAAGCTGACTCAACAAGAACAGGTTCCAGCAGCAGGCTGCTAGAGAGACAGCAGAGCACAACAATGATGATTATGACAAGTTCAATGACAAACTGCTCTAGCACCTAAATGCTAGGGCAGCCTACAGGGATTTTTGAACTGGGCAAACCTGGGAGGTTCAACAAGGATTCCTGCAGTTCATTTAGCCAGCCTGTAGCCCTAATGGCAAAGGAACACTTACCCAGCTGAGTTCTGCAGAAGGTAGTTTAAAGGTATTCCTGGCCATGCTTCTTGTGCTATAGTGGTTAAACACTGGGGAGAAACAGTTTTTTTAGCACAAGGGTGTTAGGCTCATCAATGCTTCCTTGGCTAGCAGACAGGTTTGAAACTTTGTTCTACTTGGAAGGGGTAGCCAGTTGATTAGTAAATAAAGGTTACAGCTGTAGGTGCACTTGTCAGCTCCCAACACAAAGCAGCAAGTTTTATTGCATATCACCTTGACTCTGTTTAATACAGAGTCTCTGGCAGCTGCATAGATAGGTTGTCCATAGTCCACTAGGAACAGTATGGAGCTGGACACAGTCAGTCACCTGACTTCAGCAGTGAAGGCCATTCTGATTTCTGAATAGGGCACCCAGCATTCTATTTACAGTGGGCATCAGATGGGATGGGGGCAAGGAGAGAGTGTCATCTAGCACTATACCAAGATATTTGAATGTCTTCACTTGATCCAATATTAGACCTTTGTTATTGAAGATGACAAGGAGGAAGGCGTGATTGCTGGTAAAAGCATTTTTTTTGTTTTTTTTGTAGTTGAGGACTAGATTATTATTAGAGATCCATTTTTCTGAGGACTCAAAGTTTCCTTGACACTAGAGGTGAAGTTGCTGAGTTAGTGCTCTTAGTGTAGATGAAAGTGTTGTCTGCATACAGGAGAACATGAGCTGGCCAAAAGACATCAGGCAATGGGTTAATAAAAATATCTAAGAAACACTAAAAAGACTAGAGAATGTTGTTTAGGATTAGGAGGCCTGGAGTGGACAGAAGAAGTCTGTTAAAACATTATTCAGTGTCTGGCACCCTGATAAACGTGGTTAATGCCATAAAATATCTTGGTATCCACTATTTACCTCAACCTAGAATTAAGCTTCAGGCCCCATGTTGATTACTTGTTGACTGCTTGTTGAAAGCTGTTAACCAAAAGCTTAGGCTAATGTTCTGCCTTAGGGCCTACCTCACCCAGACAGTACAGCTGACCATCATCAGCTGTATCCTGCTACCCCAGCTACTATATGGGGCCCCATTACTTCAGTTAGTGAGGGAAACAGCACAGCAGGCTTACGTTGTTATATAATAAGACTGCACAGTTCACTGCTAGTGTCTCCAGTAGGTTGTAACACTGCATAGCCTTTTCCCTACTAAAATAGCCCTCCTTTGAAAGTAGGCTGGAATTCCCCTCGCTGTGCCTTATGCACAACTTAGTGTTTGTTAACCCCTCCCAGCCCACAGAATATTCTAAAACCTAAACCACAGTAAAAAACTCTTCACTCCTCATCCAGCAAATTTCTGAATGTTCCCAATTCAGAAGCAGGCAGCAGGTTCTTCATTGCTTTGTTACAAAACTTTAGAACAACCTCCCTCCAGAAATCCAGCACTGTGGTACTTTAACTGGTTTCAGAACTAGTGTTAAGACCCTTTACCTGGGAGGAATCACTGTAATTCTACTGGTGAAAAGAGCTTGGCTCATTGACTGTTCTGTGTCAGTGTTCTCTTCCATCATTTCCTACTAAGCTTGTATTGTGATATGACTGTGATGTAACAAATGGATCTTGTATAAAGGCTATATATCTGCTCCCATCTCTGTAATTTTACTTACTTTTTATGGTCTGAATATTTATTGTGTTACAGCATGTATTTGTATACCTATTATTATCAATGTATTTCTGCTTTCCTGTTAACAAATTTCAGGTTGCCCTGAAAATGGACTTTTAGTCTTGGAAGGCTTACCCTGTTAACAAAATCCAATAAATAAAATACAAAAAATAAACATATGCATGAAAGAAAGTAATTTAAAGCCCTGGACCCCCAGACGCTCTTCCACCTTTTTTTCTCGCCACCATGCCAAATGTCTTTTCATGAGGAGGTGGAGCTCCAGCTGTATTCATCTCTGAGGGAGGAATAGCAGCTTGTTTTATCCTCTTTTCCTTTAGTATGAGGACCAAGTTCCTTTGGCACCT
Organism: Neoceratodus forsteri; assembly: GCA_016271365.2. Taxonomy (NCBI): domain Eukaryota; kingdom Metazoa; phylum Chordata; order Ceratodontiformes; family Ceratodontidae; genus Neoceratodus; species Neoceratodus forsteri. The sequence continues at coordinate 303,821,008 of CM028135.1, forward strand.
CATAAAGGGTGTAAAGTCAGGGCTGGTCCGTCTGTGCAGCGTAGTAGTACTGCTCATGATGCCAGTAACCCAGGTTCAAGAACAGGCCTGAGTGGTTGAAGGAATGGTGTGGAGAAGATGGCAGAATGTCCCAGTGAACACTCACCTCCTTGCCTCAATTTTACTGGGGATGCAGACTGTAGCTCCACCCTCACTGAACCTTCTATTTAAAGCAATGGTGCATGTGAACATTTTTTCATAGGATTCATAGGATCTGTATGAGTATATTAGCATTAGACTATATGACTTCCCATTACTCAGTGAAGTACTGTGTATTTTTATTCACTATGAAATTATCCAATGCTCTTTTAAAGGAGTCCATGTTTGTGCTGTTCACCACTGTTTCAGGAAGGCTATTCCAGTAGGTCACCACCCTCTGGTTTATCAATACCCTCATTTGCTGGATCTACAGTATATACTGTATTTCTCCTTTTAACTGGTATTTATGGTGTCTAGTTGTCTTATCAATCTTTTTCTTTACCAGTCCAATGCATCCTATAAATCTACTTCCTAAATGCCCTATACACTAAGCAAAAATCACCCCTAAGTCTTCTGTACTGAAGGAATACATATTTAACTTAATCAGTCACTGCTCATGTGATAGTTTTGCAATATTTGACACCATCTTAGTGGATCTTCACTGTACAACCTCCAATAGTTCAATACTACCTCTTGCATGGCACCCAAACCTGAACACAATACCCAAGATAGGGTCTCACCAGGGTTCTGTACAGTGGAACGATATCCTCTATTCCTACTTCTAATATTGCTGTTTATGTAACTCAAAATTCTCCTTTTGACCACTTCTACAGTGTTTATCAAAAAGTCATGTTGTTTATTATCTTATTACCCAGATCTTTTTCCTCATCAATCACTTCTAAGTCTCTCCCATTTAGGATGTATTTAGCTTTTTATTCCTTGTTCCAGAGTGCATCACTTTACACTTTTCTATATTAAATGAAAGTGTACTTGTCTTAGCTCATATTTCTAATTTGTTAATTTCACTCTGAAACTGCATGATAGCATTGTAATTTTCCACTATGGTGCCTATTTTAGTGTTGTCAGTGAACATAGGTATCTAAACATTGATGCACATTGCAAAGTTGATATACCTATATTCATTGCAAAAACTTTGTTAATGCATCAGTTAGGTGAATACTATAGCAACAAAAGGAGGGAAATGAGGCATTAGGGTTTCCAACCATAATGCCATACCTCCACCCCCACCCACAGAGACTGACAGGCATGGGAGTGTGCCTTGGTGTCATTGGCCGCAACTCTCATGCCATTCCACCACAACCCCCACCCTGCAGACACTGACAGGCATCGTGTGTGCCTTGGGGTCATTGGCACTAATGCTCACCCCATTCTATAAGTAAATAAGGTGAGATAGGTACACTATAAGGGAAAAGGGTGAGCGTTAGGGCTGATGACACCAAGGCACACCCTAATGCCTGTCAGTGTCTGCAGGGTGGTGGTGGTGGTGGAATGGCATGATCATTACATCCGATGACCCCAAGGCACCCCACATCTGTCAGTCTCTGCAGGGTGGGGGTGGGGATGGGGCATTATGGTTGGAAACCCTAATGCCTCATTTCCAACCTTTTGTCACTATAGTACTCATCCTAACTGATGCATTAACAATGTTTTTATGCAATGAATCACCTTACTTTTTGAGACAGTGTAATCTTACCCTTATTTGGTTGAGGGAGCATCAGTCCATAGTGTAGTAGGGAAGCACAAGGCCCTTTGGGCCCTGTGCTCCCATGCATGCATATTGTAATTGCCCCTGATTTTCATCTAACCATAAGTATAGAGACATTGTAATTAACTGTTATCTCCTGTGGAAGCGTGATGAATGTCTGGGCCCTGCACTCCCATTACTGCATAATGGAGGGCCCTGATCTCCCATTACTGCATAATAGTACCAATAAATGTTGAGACACAGTGCAGGCTCAGATATATTCCAAGTAACCCTTGTGCTGCAAATGGCACAATATCACAGTAACTATAGGAACATTGAAACAAATTCCACTGCAGTTGTAATCATGGCCTACAACCTGCATATTTGCTTATACGCCTTTAGTGAAAAATCTATATCTCAAACTGTTTTCAAGATATAGCTGCCAAATGGTACCGCATGTACCACAATGTCATCCTATGGGAAATTTCCAAACTTTGGAATATTATAACTATGGAACCAATGTAAATTTTATCACCAAACCAGCAAACTGCACATCTGTGGGGCAAGCTCTTTCTACCCTGCAAATGTCAGCTTAAAAGTCCTGTTTGTTTGTTTTTTGCAGTAAAGTGGCAAAGAAACAGCATTTTTTTTGAAAGTAGTTTTGCAAATTTGCAAAAGTTTCAAAAAATTTGCAAACATTTTAAAAAACTTTCAGAAATTTATGACCTTCTATTATCGTACAAAAACTTTCACACAGGACATCTAACTTTTTCCATAGGAAATAATGTGGAAAACATGATATAACTTTTAAACAGATTCATATTTTTGCACCAAACCTGAAAAAGGCACATCTGTGGGCCAAAGGCTTTTCAAACAAAAAATCACACCAACACCTATAGCCGCTTTCTTAGCTACATGTGACAAAAATGGCAAAAGTTGGCAAATTTAGGGATTTTACACTTTAATAACTTTTAACCATTCAACAGATTCACACAAAATGTAGTATATCAATGGTCCTGCCCCATGTGCTTATTTCCTGCTATATTTCATACAACCATTGAATGGTTCAAAAGTTATTAAGGTTCAAAGATTTGGCTTTAACGCTAAACTGCCCTCTCACTCTAACTATACTGGTACTACCACGCCAGTATAATATTGAACAATGTGGGCCCAATACTGATTCCTGCGTGGCACTCCACTATTCATAGTGCCCTAATCAGAGTAATGATCCCAAATACAGACTCTGTTTTCTCCTCCAACAATGATATCACCAAGTTTACTATATTACTGTTAAGTTTTATTTCAATCCATTTGTTAATTATTCCTTATGTTGCACTGTATCAAAGGTCTTGGCATAGTCCAGATATACAACATCCAGTGGTAATCCAGAATCCACTGTGCTATGTCATTCAAGTCTACATTTGACATGCGTCTGTACATTTTTTCTTTAATGAGTCCCTCCATTATTTTGACAAGCACAGACATTACACTAATTACTCAATAATTTTTATAATCCTCTCTGGAACCCTTTTTTTTTAAATTGGGGTAACATTAGCCTTCCTTGATGAGGACAAGACCTTGCCTTCTTGCACTGAGCTATTTGGTAATGGGTTCAGCCAACTCAATTGCCAACTCCTTAAAGAGTCTAGGATGCAGGCCATCAGGCTCAGGGAATTTATCAGGTTTCATCTCCTCAAGTTTCCTTCTAACCTCAGTTACCAGGAAATTAACATTATTTCTATCCCCATCTACTGTACATCCATGTTTGCCAATATTTTTCTTTAAGTGGGTAAATACTCTAAAAGTTGTTAAATTGGCTGCCATATCTTTATCATCAGTTATCTTGCTGTCTTCCACTATTAGAAGCCTTATCTGCTGATATCCATTTGTCAAACAATTTGGTTACAAAAGGATTTTTTATTGTCCTGGATTTTGGTGACTAATTTCAATTTTTCCTCCTCTTGGCTTTTGTAATGTACTTTTACATTATGTCATGCTAGTTTTACATATCAGCCATGTTTCAAGTGTCCAGTTTCTTTAGCTTTTTAGGTGCTCTTTTTTCTGCCTAATTAATTTCCTTATTTTCTTGCTAAACCACATACTGATTTTACCCTGATTATTATATTTTGGTCTTTCAGGCACATATGTGCCTATGCAATAGTCTAGTTTGGAGTACTACTTGCTCCACATTTGTTCCAGTGTACCTCATTCAAGGTCCTTCACCCCATTCCATTTCTTCAGAAAGTTCTTCATTTCTGTGAATTTGACCTTGGTCACTCCTATTTGGGGTGCCCAGTTTCATATTATGTTGAACTGTAGCATATTATTGTGACATCACTACCCACCAGAGGTTCTCTTGTTATACAGTTAGAACTTTCACTCCCATATTACTAAATATAAGGTCCAGCATAATTTCACACCTTGTGCTAGATTTGACATGCTGTTCCAAATTTAGCATGTCTCCAATCTCCACCAGTTTCTTAGCTAAGAAGGATTTGCTAGTTTGATTAGTCCAATCTTTACCAATAGGTTGGAGTCACCCATCACTAATAGTGTATTTCCCAGTTCTAACCCTTCCAGGACCTTCATAAAGCAATTGTTTTCTCAGTGGATAGGTCAGATCTCTCAACACACTCCTACTGTATTTGAATTTTACTTTTGTTTGTTTGATTAACTTGAACCCATATTTGTTCAACCTCCACCCTTTACCATTTACTGTTTCCATTTTGACTGCCTCTATAGTGTTTCTTATGTATTTTGCTACACACTCTCCTCTTTGTTACAAAGGTCCCGGTAGTAAAATTTAAATCCCTCAATGTCCTTTCCCAGTCATCCTTTCTCCACCACGCTTCTGTAATAGCACATATATGGATGCCCTCCTTGTGCAGTAAAAATTCCAGTTAATTTTTCTTATTCCCTTGGCTTCCAGCATTGAGCAATAATACATTCAGCTTCTCAGTACCCCAGTTTTTAGCATCTTCAATTACATTTTGTCTGGACACTTTCATACGTGTAGTATCTCCACCCCTATGCCCCTTGGCTGTCAGTTTAAACATTTCCTCATAGCATTGTTTATTCTTCCAGCAAACACTCTTATTCCATTTTTATGTTGCTTGCACGCATGTGCAAGAAACATAGTGCCATCATCAGAGATTTCGGAGGTGTGTCACCTCCTCCTCCAATTCAGTCAGTGAGCTGGCAGGCGCGGCCCCTGTAAGCCAATGCATTTTGGAGCTGTCTATGACACGCTCCAAAATGCAGTGGCATCCCAGTTGAAAGGGGAGCTACGCCTGTAAGCGAGAAGTGAGTGAGCTCCCAACAAGCAGGCATGCGCACTCACGCATGCCGGTAGCCGACGGGTGTCCAATCCTCGCCGGCTGAGCTGTGTCTCTCCCCCCCAGTTGTAGGTGCCATGCTGGGAGCCCACCCCAGCGTGGCAATCAGTCCATAGGCCGATGGGGGTGCCCAATCCCTCGTCGGCTGAACGCCCCCCAAACATCCTTGTGCCATGCTGGGAGCCCACCCCAGTGTGGCAAACGGTCCCACAACGTCTTTTTTTTTATTTTTTACCTGAAAAACGAAACCAGTCCCGCGGAACATCTCCCGGCCCCCCTCCCACAACCCGCACCCACCCACTGCACACCCAGCCTCCCCACACCCCCCTCACCCCATACTTACCTCCGACTCTGGCGCGAAGATCTTCGTGGACCGGGAACACGATTGACTCTTCAAAGCCGACGCCTGAACCAATGCTAGTAAGCTGTATAATGGCCTGAATAGGGGGTTCAACTTTATTGCATATCTCAGGCATTTTTGGGAATTTTTGCACCAAATTTTCAACATGGGGTTTTTAGGACCCCTTCTCATGAATGATGTCACTGTCATGGCGTTATTCGGGCCCGAAGGGTGATTTCGCGCAGTGACTGTGAAATCACCCTTCAGGCCTGAATAACTCCATGACAGTGACATGATTCATGAGAAGAGGTCCCAAAATCCCCATGTTGAAAATTTGGTGCAAAAATTCCAAAAAATGACTGTTTTACGAGCATGCGTTTCGCAGTTCCTATGCAGGCTCGTAAGTTCGCAAAATTTCAATATTTTCACTCCAGATTTTCAACATTGCCATTTTACCACACCTTCTTATGAGTAGTATAGCTGTCATTTTTCACATCTCACCCAAAATGTGTTTCTGCCCATGTAGCACAGAATGGCGCAGTCGGTGTGCGAAATCAATGTATGGGACAAATTAAGAAAATCACAGTGACACTGTTCATGAGCAGAGGTCTTAAAATGGCTATGTTGAAAATTTGGTGAAAAAATTCCTAAAAATGACTGTTTTACGAGCGAGCGTTACGCAGTTCCTACGCAGGCTCGTAAGTTTGCGAATTTTCAATATTTTCACTCCAGATTTTCAACATTGCCATTTTACCACACCTCCTTATGAGCAGTACAGCTGTCATTTTTCACATCCTGCCCAAAATGTGTTTCCGCCCATGTAGCGCACAATGGCGCAGTCGGTGTGCAAACTCAATGTATGGGACACATTAACAAAATCACAGTGACACTGTTCATGAGCAGAGGTCTTAAAATGGCTATGTTGAAAATTTGGTGAAAAAATTCCTTAAAATGACTGTTTTACCAGCATGCGTTGTGCAGTTCCTACGCACGCTCGTAAGTTCGCAAATTTTCAATATTTGCACTCCAGTGACTTCCAAATACCTAAACAGCACATAGAAGCAAGCAACATTCGGCATTGACAAATGCTTGTTACTTACTGCAGTCCATCTCTTGCAAACAGAAATCCACCATTTACAAATCTGTCCCAGTTTCTATGAAAGTGAAAACCTTCCCTCACATACCATCTCCTCAAGCAACCATTTACATTTCTAATTGCTGTACTCTTTTTTCTTCCCCTTCATTGGACTGGCAAAATCTCTAAGATATTTATGGCACACTTTTTTGTTTGAGCATATGTCCTAATTCTTCAATGTCCCACTGTACGTCTAATTTTCTTAATTTGCCCACATTGTTAGTTCCAACCTGTACCACAATGATTGACTACTTTGTACTTTAAGCATACCTTCCAGATTGTTTATAACATCCCAGATTTCTGCCCCAGAGAGACTACTAACTGATGTGGTCTCTTTTCTGTTTCTACAAATCATTGTGTCTGTATACATAAGCGTTGCATCTCCTATAATGACTATGCCTTTCAGACTTTGAGTTTGTCCACTATTTTCAATTTCCCTCCCTTACTCTTTGTATCAAATGAGTTCCAGGCTGTGTTTCACTAATACAGGATCCTACGCATTAAGTGTGTAAAGTATGTGTGATAGGCACATATTCTACAGGCACAGTTCAGCACCCGTGGACTGTTGTGCACCAACTGGAATTCACTAATGCCAGCCACCTGTCCATGGCCCCACCCCCCTGGTGTGCAGCCTTGGAATGGTGGCTCTGGGCTGTGTGAGGGTGGAGTGCAGGATGCAGTCAGGCATCCAGTTGGATGCTTGCCCTGGGTCCCTAAGTGGATCCCTTACATGCCCATTCAGGGGTGCATGGGAAGGTCCAGAACCCCATTGGGTGAATGGGACACCAGCAGCACCTGCAGCCCTCCCATCCCCATGCCTCCAAGACATGGCTGCAACATATCAGGGATAGTTGCCACATCAGGGTCACAATGGCAACAGTGGTACTATGCACCTGGACCACCAATAGTACAGGGGGTAGGATATGATGCATGTGCTGTACAAGACCATGCCTATACAGTGCATGCCTGACAGTAATGTGTGCCTACAGTTCCTACTGGGCAGTCACAAACCACAACAGTTACAGGAGATAGAGAAACATGTTGCGGGCATAGCAGGGACATCCCTCTCACACAGGGACAAGTGAGAGGTATGAGCACCCAGTGACTGTACCAGTATGCAGACAGTTGTTGTGCTGGTATTACAGTGTATGGGAGGGCACCACCATATGAGCGTATGGATCTATCCTGCAGCACTACTACAATGATTTTGGGTAACAGCATATGCCACACCATACCGGCATACCCCCATGTGTGACAACCTTGGCATAGCACTATGGGTTGAACACTGCACTGTAACCGATCCCTGGAATGCTGTACCACTTTACGTAAGAAAGTATGAGCCCTCTTTGGCCACAACACCTGTTAGGTAACTGCTCTACCATGACCAACAAAAACCATGGCATTCTGAATATGGGTCCCGCTATACAGTACGTAGATGTAGTATACTGTACATGATCACCATGGTACATGATTCTGCATTGTGCCCTGCAGTGTGATAGCTGGTGCTCTGAGTGCACATGGGAGGGATGCATAGCATGTACATCAGAGTCTCTCCTGCCATAACTCATGTACCCTAGTGTGCTGCACTCCATGCCTTTGTGAATCACACATGTGTAGGCATGCCTCAGACACTCTCACTGGACTGCCCATGGCGTGTTGCTGTCCATGCAGCAGGGAGCTCCATTGTGCAACTGGCTGGGGCATAGGTTGTGAATGCCACCACCCTGCTATGCAGCTTTCCCGCATAGGGTTGTCTATGCACTTCACATATGCGGCATGTATGCTTCGTGCTTAGGGACCATTGTTTTGATTAACTTCATTATTTGTTGTTTTAGTATGCTGAGCCACCCCACACCCATTTCTTATCCTATCAGTTGTTACAGGTTGTTCCACCTGCTTCTTATTATCCATTTCTTGTAATACTTGTAAACCTTTAAATCTGTTTGTAATAGGTATTGGCCGCAGTACTCCTCCCCTTCTTTTCTTCCATGCCCCTCCTTTAACAAACGCCATTCATTCCCCTGCAGATGAGTTTTCACAATCTCATTCATCTCCAACATTTCTTTTCCTTTCTTCAAGGATTTGCAGATCCTTGCCTGTACCTTGTTTTTCATTTAGGATTGCCACTGTTTCATCAAATAACATACCAGTATTGTGCTCAAACTATTCTATGTTCCTAATTGTAAATTGTAAGGCCAGTTGTTCTTGAAATACCTTTAGTTCCTTTTCTAATTGAGTTATATATTGACACTTAGCACTAACATACTCCTCATCTCATACCTCTTTCTTTAACATGTTGCATGTCTTGCATTCTACCCATTTTTCCATGTTTGTACTATTTCTGCTATATTATGTTAAAAACAAAAGAATCAGAGTTGAAGATATTACCTTCCCCTCCTTCCCCACAGACCCAAAAGACACAGAAAATTCATGCAGACCACACACTTGCCTCTGTGTGTTTCGCCTCTGCCACATGCTCACTGATGGTCATGAGCAAGCATGATTAAAGCCAAAAACCAGAAGTATTGCTATGAGGGACATCCGGTCTGGTGAAACCAGCACTACAGTAAACATGCATTTGTCAATGCCGAATGTTGTCTCGCTGGCATTGGTAGTGCAGGAGTTAGAGACGTATAATAGGAATGGCAGTGAAGTATTGAAGTGATGCCAACCCCACACCCCACCTTGCAGAGACCGACAGGTGTTGGGGTGTGCCTTTGGGTCATCAGCTATAACGCTCATGCCATTTTACCTCACCCTACCCTGTAGACACTAACAAGTGTCATGATGTGCTTTGGGGTCTTTGGGCATTATACTTACCCCATTCCATAAGAAAATACAATGAGGTGGGTGAAGTATAGGAGAATGGGTGAACTTTGTGGTTGAACACTCAACGCACACCACGATGCCTGTCACTGGCTGCAGGTTGGGGTGAGATGGAATGGCGCCAGTATTACAGCCGATGATTCCAAGTCACACCCCTGACACCTGTCAGTCTGGTCAGGGTGGGTGTTACAGTTGGAAACCCTAAGCGTTGGTATTTTCACTCCAAATTTTCAACATGGGCTTTTTGTGACCCACCTCATGAAGAGCAGCACTATCAGTTTGTTAGCTGAAAGGTGGTTTTGCACAGTGGCTATGACATTTGGTGACACAGAGATGAAAACACATTTTGAGCATGTAAAAAATGTACGTGAAAAATGACAACTGTATTGTTCATGAGGAGGTGTAAAAAAATGGCAACATTGAAAATCTGGAGTGAAAATATTAAAAATTGATGAAGTCATAAGCATGCATAGAAAGTGTGCAACACACGCCCATAACCTAATTATTTTTGGGATTTTTTAACCACATTTTCAACATAGGCATTTGGGACCTTCCTCATGAACAGTGGCATTGGATTTTGTTCATTTGTCCCAAAGTTGATTTCCACAGTGACCATTCCATTGTGCGCCACAGGTGCAAAACACATTTTGGGCAGGATGTAAAAATGACAGCTGTACTGTTCATAAGAAGGTGTGAAAAATGCCAGTGTTGGAAATGTGGCATGAAAATATTACAGATTTACTGGTTACAAGGTGCGTGGAAACTGCACAACGATGCTTGTAACACAATAATTTTATGGACTTTCATCACCAGATTTTCAACATAGGCATTTTAGGACCTCTGCTCATGAACAGTGTCCCTGTCATTTCCTCAAACTGTCCCAAAAACTGATTTCACACAGTGATCACGCTATTCTGCGCCAGACGTGCAAAAACACATTTTGGCCACGATATGTAAAATGACAGCTGTACTGTTCATGAGGAGGTGTGTAAAAATTCCAGTTCTGAAAATCTGGAGTGAAAATATTACAAATTCCCGAAGTTATGAGCGTGCATGGAAACTGCGCAATGCACACTCGTAAAACAGCCATTTTTAGGATTTTTTCCACCAAATTTGCAAGATAAGCTTTTTGAGAGCCCCCCTCATGAACAGTGGCACTGTCATTCCATTAATCTGTCCTGAAAGATGATTCTGTGCAGTGACTGCGAAATCACCTTTTGGGACTGAATAACACCATGACAGTGACTGAATTCATGAGGATGGGTCCAAATAACCTCATGTTGAAAATTTGGTGTCAAAATTCCCAAAAGATGCCTGAGATATGCACCAAAGTTGAAAAAAACCTATTTATGCCATTATACAGCTTACCAGCATTTCTTCAGTTTGCGGTTGGCTTTGAAGAGTGCAGATGTGTTCCTGGTCCACTGAAGATCATCGCACTGGACTCCAGAGGTAAGTATGGGATGAGGGGGTGTGGGGAGGCAGGGTGCGCAGTGGGTGGGCGCGGATTGTGGGAGGAGGCAGGGAGACTGTGAGGGATCATTTTCTTTTTTACAGGGTAAAAAGAAAAGGAACATTAGGGACATTTTGCTTTTTAGGCACATTTGGCATGCTGAGGTGGGCTCCTAGCATGTCAGCTGATTGTTTTGGGGGCTGTAGCCCGTGAGAGGATTGGGCATCCCGTCGGCACATGGGAGCAGAGTTAGAGATTGGGCACCCCCTTGGCACACAACAGATGGAGGGAGACATAATGCCGATGAGGAATGGGCCCCCGTTGGCTGAATAAACAGGGACAGGAGATCAGCCAGTGGGGATAGAGCACCCCACTGGCAAAGGAAGACTGTTGGGGGAGTGCATGATGCAGAGGGGATTGGGCACCCTTAGGCACACACTTGGGGGTCATTCTGCTGATGGGGGTGGACTCCCCGTGGGTAAATTAAGTGGGTCAGGGAATGTGACAGGGGGTTGGGGCACCCTTGGTTGCCATGTTTATGTGAGAGAGCAGCTGCAATGAGAAGCTTGCTTCTCATTGCAGCAGATGTTTTCTTAGATGTGGTCGCCACATTACGTCCTTGCTGGTGTGGCGCATGCATGCTTTACTGGGGAATGAGGGATGCACCTACTGATGCATGTCCTGCATTCGCCCACAGTGACTTCACCTCCAAATCTGCTCCTTAATGCAATATAGTTGCTGAAAGCAAGCTGCAGCCATCATAAAAGAGTATTTAAAACACTATTTCAGCCTCCTGAATGGTGCTAAAGCTTGTTATCAGTCTTTCTTGGCTGTTCACAACCCCTGTTAATTTGCAACCAGCTTAGATGTTAGTTTTGAATGTGGAAGACCTCTGCAGTCCCTACACTAGCCCAGAATGCCCACTCCACCAGTGTTGCCTAGGTTACACAAACAGGACACAAACAAACATTTTTGAAGAGTTTTTGTTTTTAGTTTTGTAACACACAGACAGAAACATGCCTCCAAATAACTGGGAGTAGACAATCCTAATATGTATACAGGCAGCCCTCACTCTGAAAAGCCTGCACATTTTAAATTATGTTTTACAGTGCCCTTGTTCTCTTGTCTTGTAAGACATCCGTTTTCCTTGTTTTGAGTCTACTTTTATACTTTTTAGTACATTTGAAATGCTGAAATTAAAGGAGTGCTTTTATTAATATGGTTATTTCCCAGGTTTTCATCATTATTTCCTGCTGCTTTACATAGAAACATAGAATTTTATGGTAGATAAGGATTGCATGGCCCACCTAGTCTGCCCATTTAGTTTGTTTTGAAATACTCCTTGTCCCATAAAGACATAGAGGAGTAACAATTGCATTCTAGTTCACCTTAATCACATGAAAAGTACTGTTTAACAAAAGAGGGTATTTTAAAAGCTCCTGAGGCAGACACAGGTGAAAGATTGGGCCACATTTACATTGAGGGAGTGCAGCCAAAATCACCTGCAGCTATTTGCAAATGCTGTGGTGGTTTACAATAGTATAGCATGCTTTGAGCACCTTGAATAAATAAATAACACAAATTAGGCTGTGTGACCCTTGTGTCATTTACTGAGTGCAATGCAGAAGAAGCCATGTCTGACACTTGCACACATCAGACACATGTAGACCAGTTAATTTCTGGTCACCCTGTATGGATGTAAGTCTGCCATGAATATAGGGCAGGCAGATCCAGAAAGGATACACTTTTGGTGTATGCTACCTTCGGTGTTCAAAAAAGCTGAGAATAATATGATAACCAGAGGGGTAATTATCTTTAAAGTAGTATTCCTTTTATTATTTTATAATGTAAAACAACATTTTAAAGCAGACTCAAAATATGGAAAAGGAGAGGCTTATAAGACAGGAGAACAAGGGCGATCTAAGAAAAATAAAAAGAGGTATAGGTCAATCTTTTATTGTAATATGCACCGCAGCTTCAAACTTCTGCCATCTAAACCTTATTGCCCTAGTTCAGCTACATCACCTCCTTCGCCTACTTTTTCTCTGAGGATGGAGACACAGCGCTTTTCTCACATCACTAACTTTCATTTAGCCTCAGGGCTAAAGTAGCATTGTGAATTGGGCAGAAGGGAGTTTGCTGGAATACAAGATTCTGGGTAAGTAAGTAAAGTTTATTTATATGTGACATCCAGTCACGGAGGCTATGGGCTCCACTACATCAAACAGGCACAGCAGTATAAATAACAATAAAACATTAAAAATCTAATACAATAAATACAGTAACATATTTTAAAAACTTTCTAAAATGCCTTATTAAAAATATGAGTATTGAATGTGAATACACAGTGGTATCAGGCATCAGATGTAAGTGGAGGCTACTAGACTAACAGGTATTGGGCACTGGATGTAATACAGAGTGAAAGCAGGGACTGGGTGGGGATTCAACTCAGCTATCCAGGAATGCATTACATGGAGAGCTCAGTTGAGGAAGTCAATGGCTGGGACTCTGAAAATGCCCCATGCAGTTGTGCATGGAGGCATTGTACAGACTAATTAATGGCCACATAATGACATACAAATGGCCCCTTAGTACTGTGCATGCCATATACTGTATATCATTCACATGCAGGACATTTAAATGACTCTCAGTAGCAACATCAGCATCCCATTCTGGATGCACTATCTCCTTTACTTCTAGTAGTCTGTTGTCAGCAGTTGTATGTGGTAGCATGACACATATGCAGTTTGCAGGGTGCTATCACAGCCTAATATTCATGTAGGTAGCGAGCAGAAGACAGGGTATGGTACCCATATGAATATATCTCTCTTAGAGCGTGTGGAATTGCTTCAGTCTGGTGTACACAGCCACAGCATCCCATGTCTCTACAGCATTTTGAGATGAATGTCTGCTTGATTCACATCCTATGAAGAAAGAAACACATTCATTCATTTGTGACAGTATTAAATAAGAATTACATTTAAACAGTAAGCCTGTATTTTTTGTAGAAGCTGTTTCTAAAGGAGCAGTACAATCAGCATTTGCAAAAACATATTTAGTGCAGAGTGTTTTAAGAGTGTTTGCTATCAAGAGTTTTTTTTTTCAGAATTAGCCTTCTAGTTATATGGTAGTTTTATGGCCCCAGGGGATCTCCACCTTAATCAGGATTATTGTTTTTTTTCCTACAGCACCTCCAGTCCCATATGACAGTGATGCATCTGGGACTACTGAGTCAGTAAGTACTACAGCCTGAAGTTCTGACTTCCATTAATAGCTCTAACTCCATATTTTTTTGTTTTCTGTGTGTGTGTCAGGTATAGCCAGCAAGAGTAAATGTTTTGCTTTTAAAACTTTTCATTTCGTCAAATTACACATAGCCATAAAATGCACACAAATCACCCCAGATCATCAATGCTATAATTAGTAAAGACTCTAGCTATTTTCGTAGAGAACAACCCATTCAGTTAGCCCTCACATATTTGCTAAACTGTAAATGTAGCCATTAGTGCTCACTGGATAAGAAAAGCTACTGAATATCATAACTCTGCAGTTGCAACTTGACTCTAAATGAGTGCTTGTTGAATCCATAGTCCCCATTCATCAATGTAATATGGGACAGGATGTACTGTAGGAACAAGAAGAGCAATAAACCATCCTACAATGGAAATCCCTAGGGCCATACAACTACCATACAAATAGCAGGCTAATTTAGAAAAAAATCTTAATAGCAGGCAAAAGAGAAGGACACACTAGAACTACACACACAAATCAAAACACTTTGCACAACTTATGTTTTGTAATTCTGACTGTACAACTCCTTTAAATTATTGCTTTGTCCTCATGATTCTCCGCTTTTTGGTCTTTTAATGAACTTTGTGGGCATTTATGAATTCCACACTTTGGGCAAGAACCATTTTTGAACTGTAAGATGTAGTTTATCTTCTATTTAAGATCTTACATTTTTATCACAAAGCATCTGAGACTGGCAGTATAGCACAGAGGTAGAAAAATGAGCCATCAGTGAGCTTGGTACATACAGCAGGCCTGGTTTTGATTCCTACAACTTCCACTTCCATACCATGTGACTCTAATCAAGTAACTTAACCTTTCCAGTGCTCCTGGGTCACCCATAAAACAATCGATCCAGAAGCAAATGATTTGATACCTTTTAATGGACCAACACAGATGTAACAACAAGAACAGTATTCAGGTTTGGACCAGCCAGTCCTTCTTCAGAAGCTCATGGCAGTTGTTTAGAACATTGTATTTTCTAAACAACTGCCATGAGCTTCTGAAGAAGGACTGGTTGGTCCGAAAGCTAGAGCACTTTGTTCTTGTTGTTACATCTATGTTGGTCCATTAAAAGGTATCAAATCATTTGCTTCTGGATCTATTCTTGCAAGGACCAATACGGCAACTACTAAATCTAGATTTCAACATAGAAACAAGTCTTGGGTCTAGTGGGCCAAATCCATTTACCAAAGAATTAAAATAAAAAAAAAAATCTGTGTTCTGCAATTGAACTTTGTAACTGAAAGGGTCCTGAAAAACATCACACAGTTCTGAAATGGTATTTACCATCAGCGTGTAAATTGGGAATACCAATGGTTTGTGCACATGCTTGAGAACCAGGAGATTACTGGTTTAAAGCCTTACGGAGACAAATACTTACTGGTGACCTTGAGCAAATCACTCTAAAGTGGAACATTCGTGCACAGTGGCCATCACAGACTGAAAGGCCATGAAAAGCTCTTTCAAATGAGGTAGTGTTTACCTGTAACTGGAAGAACTCCAGAGATATAGATGACTAAGTCTGTTCAATACTGATACTATTGTACATTGCCAACATTTTTAGAACCAATGTGATGTCGTGGAGGAACAAGCTGTGCTTGACTACATGTACTGAGGCATAGCTTATTCATCCATGACGTCTCAATATTCCATAAAATGGTGTCAATGTAGTATAAATATTGAATAGACTCAGTCATCTATATCTCCAGACATCTGCCAGTGACAGGCCCAATAACAAGTTTAAAAGAACTTTCCATGGTCTTTCAAACTATGACAGCCAATGCTCATGAATGTTCCCCTTTAACCTCTGTGTTCTCCTGTTAACCCAGCTTATTTTGTACAAAACTGTCAAGACCTTGCTGAAGTCTATATAGACTATGTCTATGGCCCATCCCCTGCTCATTTCCATGGTCACCCACTTGATGAATGTGATCAGGTTGATTTTGCATGATTGGACCTTCATAAAGCCATACTGTGAGGGGATGATTACCTTGGAATCAACCAAGAGCTCCATTATTATCTTCTGGCACTGGTACTGCTGGGGAGGGGGACTTGAATGTTTGCCATAGAACATAAAGCATAAGATGAACATTTATAGGTATTACACTGGTATAGATACTAATTAAATTATAGAGACTAATTCCAAAATTCAGAAAATGTGCAAAAAATGTATTTATATTTTGAATTGTTTTCAAACCAATGGATATATGTGGATATTAAAAAAAGTATATATATATATATATCTATATATATATATATATATATATATATATATATATATATAATATATTAGAGGCAAAAAGCTCCATTTAATGCATCAGTTAGGGTTGTTCCACAGCAAATAAAAAAGCTAGGAAATTCGGGGTTAGGGTTGAAAGCCCCCCCTTGGACCTCCCCAGCCCACCTCTCCAACCAGCATCGGTGTGCGTATTGGGGTCATTGGCCCTAACTCTCACCCCATCACATGTGTAAAGAAGCTGAGGTATAGGGGAATGGGGTGAGAGTTAGGACTGATGACCCCAAAGTGCACTCCGATGCCGTTGTGGTGGTGGCTGGAGGGTCTAAGGGGACCTTCAACCCCAACCCCGAATTTCCTAGCTTTTTTTTTGCTGTGGAGCAATCCTAACTGATGCATTAAACAGAGTTTTTTGCCTCTAATATCCCTACTTTTTCAGAATGAGGATGATAAATAATGAAAGGAATGCAGTGGTGGCAGCACGGGGCCCTTCAGGCCCCACACTCCTGCCACATGATGTCTTGTTACACAGTAACAGGAACTGCAAAGTAAATGCAAGTGGCAATGGTAAGGCACATGGCAAAGCAAACGTAAATGGCAAAGCAAACATTAATAGAAACACAAGCGTAAAGTGATGCCCAAGCAAACAGTTACGTAAATGGAGACATCAAACAGAAGTGCTTACAGAATGCAACTGGTAACACACACATTCATGGTACCACAATTGTAAATGCAAATGGTAACAGTAACACCAACAATAACACCAAAGTAAACAGAAACGCAAGCACGTATGAAAGCGCAAACCGTAACGCACACACTCATGGAACCACAATTGTAAGTGCAAATGGTTATGGTAACAGCAACAATAAAGCCAATAAAAACAGAAGCTCATATGAAAATGCAAACTATTACACATAAGGTCATGGTACAGCAACAGTAAACTTAAATGGTAACAGTAACAGCAACAGTAAAGACAACAGAAACAGAAATACAAGTGCATACAGAAACGCAAACTGTTACGCACACGGTGGCGTAGACGGTAACGGTGATTCGAATGGTAACAGAAGCGCAACTGGAAACGCTAACTGTCACAGTAACAAAAGGGCACACCCTTCTTTTCCCCCAAAACTGCATTGAAAAAACTAATTGAAAACAAAGAATGTATGCATTATAATTGACTTCGAAGCAGAAAAGTATGACTTGGAATACTAAATTGCTTATATCTCAGGAACCATATGACGTAGAAAAAAATTAAAAATATTTATGAATTATTACTTTCCTGGCTTGTTTTGTGCTTAGCCCCCAATTGGAGGGAGGGCTAAACATTTTTTTGACAAAAAGTCTGTATCTCGTACTGTTTCTCAGATAAGGGCCCTGAAAGATGCGACAGACGCCATAATGTTATCCTATGGGAAAAATTGTCAACTTCAGAGTGCTGTCACTTTGCCACCCTGTAATATTTTTTCTCCAACCACCAAAAGGCACATTTGTAGGATGTTGCCTTTCTTCCCTCCAAATTTCAGCCCAAAAGACCAAACCGTTATTTTCCAGCAGAGCGGCAAATAATTCCTGTAATATGGTGGATGCCATAATGTTATCCTATGGAAAAAAGCACTAAATTCATAGTACCATAACTTTGCCACCCTGTAATATTTTTTAACCCGTCCACAAAAAGGCACATCTGTGGGATGTTGCCTTTCTTCCCTCCAAATTTCAAGTAAAAAGACCAAACCATTTCTGAGATATTTAATGTCAAAGATTGGCAAAATTTCCCTATCTATTCCATTATAAAAAATCTGGCCATCTTGTCCCTATTTTGCAATCAAAGATCATGATCAAAGAATCTCACGATCAAAGAATTTGCAGCCTCATGATCAAAGAATTTGCAGGCTTATGAACAAAGAATAAAAAATTTAATAAATCAAAAAATAGAAGCAATTGCAGAAAACCTCCACCATGATCAACAGAACGAAGCCCCCTGACTAAAATCCACCCTCATTTGACTTCCTAGGACACCCCTGGGCTAAGTAAACTGAATTTTAAATTGGGACATCTTGTCTCACCCTCGCGATGCAAGATTGCAATCAAAGAATCTCACGATCAAAGAATTTGCAGCCTCACAATCAAAGAATTTAGAGGCTCATGAACAAAGAATAAAAAATGTAATAAATCAAAATATTGGAGGAATTGCAGTAAACCACCACCATGGTTCGACAGATCAGAGTCTCTGAGTTAAACCCACCCTCATTTGACTTCCTAGGGCACCCATGGGCTGAGAAAATATTTTTAAATTCAGCCATCTCGTCCCTCGCTCATGATGCAAGATAGTGATCAAAAAATCTTACGATCAAAGAATTTGCAGCCTCACAATCGAAGAATTTGCAAGCTCACGATCAAAGAATAAAAAAGGATGAAATGCGATTTATTCACCAATTTGAACCAAACCAATGGCATGGTTTGACAGAATGGACCCTCCTTAGCAAAACAAGCCCTAATTTGTGTCCCTATCCCACCCCTGAGCCGAGATATTAGTGTTTTAGGTCACGATGCAAGATCACGATCAAAGAATTTGCAGGCTCACGATCAAAGATCGTTACCCAGCTGCGAATTAAGATTTTAAAAGCTTATAACTTTATTTTTTGACCGATTTGGATGGAACCAAAGCCATGGGTTGATAGATCAGGGTCCCCTGAGTAAAACCCATTGAAGTGTTACTTCAGAAGTGACCCCTGAGCCGAGATATTTGTGTTTGTGTGATTGGAAAACTGAAAACAAGATGGGGACCTCGAGGTCAAAGAATTTTGAAAATTCCTCGGCAACAAAGATTCTTGAACTGTGAGACTACAAATTCTTTGATCGCCAGGTGAGACCAGATGGCCATAACCCCCATTCTTTGATCGCAAGATATACATATACATTTTCCCATTGACTTATAATGGGAACTTAAAAGTGCCATAACTTTTGAATGCCTTAAAATCTTTTCACCAAACAAAAAGCAGCATGTTCGGCCACCAAAGCTCTTTCAAATGAGCCATATTGCAGAGTGGCACACCACACAATAGCCATGCTGGACCACATTAAGAATGCCAAAAGGTGCCTCCAAAAATGGATAATTTTGCATTTTTCAGCACTTTTGTACACGAAGACCAGCACTCCGACACAAACACAATTTGGCAAATCAAGAGATCTAGTGTGCCCCAATGTGTGTACCAAATTTCAGGCAAATCTATTGAATGGGTTTAAAGTTATTAATGTCCAAACTTTTGACTTTAGTATGTAACTGGCCACTCAACCTAACTATAGTGGCACGACCGTGACGTGCCACTATATATATATATATATATATATACGCACATATATATATATATATATATATATATATATAATTAAGAGGCAAAAATCAGTTTAATGCATCAGTTGGGGTTGTTCCACAGCGACAAAAATAAGGAAGTCGATTGTTAGGGTTGAAACCCCGGACACCTCAGCCCACCCCCAGCTGGCATCAGTGCGTGTTGTGGTCATTGGCCCTAACTCTCACCCCATCACATTTGTAAAGAAGCAGAGATATAGGAGAATGGGGTAAGAGTTAGGACCGATGACCCCAATGCCGGCTGAGGGGGTGGACTGGAGTTGTCCAGGGGGGGGTTTCAACCCTAACACCGAATTCTTTACTTTTGTTACTGTGGAACAACCCTAACTGATGCATTAAATGGAGTTTTTGCCTCTAATTTTTCTTTTGAGAATGATGATGAGAAATACTGAATATAATCGCGGCAGTGGGAGCGTGGGCCCTTTGGGCCCAGGCTCCACTGCACGGATGTCTTGTGACATAGTAACAGGAACAGCAATGCAAACACAAGGTGGAAATGCAAATGCTAACAGTAACAAAACGCAAGGGCAAATGACAATGCAAAGGGTAACACACACCGGTGGCAAGGCACATAGGAACAGTAACAGTAAGAGGTACAGAAAAGCAAGAGGAAACAGTAACTTTAATAGTAACTCAAGTGGATGCCCTCTTTTTTGCTGGAGAACTGCATAGAGAAACACAGTGTACAAAGAATATATGCATTGTAATAGCAATGGAAGCTTAAACGAGCATTGGAAGTACTTAATTGCAAATATCTCAGCAACCATACGATGTAGAAAACATTTTTTAATTTCACAGAAATCATTTTTTTTCTGGCTACCATTTTGTTCTATGTAACTCACAATGAAAAATCTGTATCTAGCACCTTTTTCCAAGATATGAGCCCTGAAAGGTGCGGCGTATGCCATCATGTTAGTCTATGGGAAAAAGCATCAACTTCGGAGTACTGTAACTTTAGAGAGGTAGAATATTTTTTCACCAAACCATCAAAAGGCATATCTGAGACATGTTGGCTGCCTTCCCTCCAAATTCCAGGCCAAAAGACCTAACCATTCTTTTGCAGCAAGGTGCCTGTCATTTTGGCCATAGTGTTTAAAGCACTTTACGTGATTTGTAAAGCTTTCATACAGATTCTGAAAGTGTCATGAGCCGCGAAAGTACTTTCAGTCTTTCAGTACTTTGAAAAATATATTTCTGGGGTGTTTAACCCCAAAATAAAGACATGGCTAGCATCCTCAGGCTCTGACTAGGTGAACACAAAAATAATTATGTCCCTAGATGGTCCCAAATTTAAATGCCAAGCATTTTTCTGATCCCCAACTGAAAACAAAATGGTGGATTTCAAAAGTACTAGGGCCATTTTCGAAAGTAAAAGTGCATTTATGAAAGTGTCGAACTTTTGTTAAGTTTTCCATTGACTTATAATGGGAACTTGTTTTTGAATAACTTTTGAACCGTTTAATATTTTTTCACGAAATCTTCAAAAGGCACATTGGGCACCTCAGTCCACCGCTTCCTGAAGATTTTGGACCACTGGCACAAAATGTGCAACCTGTGAAGCAATGGCAAATAATTCACCAAATAAGCGTAAAGTGTGTGCAGATCATGCTAATAACTCCACGGCCGTATATGCGACAGTATATAACTTGTTAGATCGCAAGGTGTATGATTCTTGATCGTGCATCCAAATTTCAGGCAAATCTGTTAAAGCAGTGCCAAGTTATTAAGGTGCAAAGTTTGACCCTTTAACCTTAAAGGGCTCCTCAACACTAACTATGGTAGCACTACCATTAACCTATGTAACTTTCAATGAGTGCAGGTCAAGGTGTTTACTAAGAAAATACAAAATCACATGCCCCCACAATGCAAAGCATCATGGGCTACATATGCAAATCACCACAGAATGTTATGCTGGTATAACTTTCAGCAGAATTGCATGGTGCCGAAAGGCCCATGTGGGGGCATGTGTGATTTTGTATTTTCTTGAAACTTGGCTTCCCAGCCAAATGCCCTTTGGGGTAACCCTTGCCTCAGTGTTTGTGTACAGAGGTTCTTTGTATTTTAAATAGTTTTTTTATTTTAATGGGTTCACCACAATATATCCAAGGCACACTGCCTTAAGGGTAGCTGGTCCAGTCCACTGGGGTGTCAAACAGATGAGGCATACTGATGAGTCCTGGTAGGATGAAACACATGTCTATGTCTTCTGTTAGCACCCTTTACAAACTGTGTGAAAGACCTTTCAGCACCATGCAATTCTGCTGAAAGTTGGACCAGCATAACATTCTGTGGTGATTTGCATATGTAGCCCATGATGCTTTGCATTGTGGGGGCATGTGTGATTTTGTATTTTCTTGAAACTTGGCTTCCCAGCCAAATGCCCTTTAGAGTAACCCTTGCCTCAGTGTTTGTGCACAGAGGTTCTTTGTCTTTTAAATAGTTTTTTATTTTAATGGGTTCACCACAATATATCTAAGGCACACTGTCTTAAGGGTAGCTGGTCCAGTCCACTGGGGTGTCAAACAGAAGAGGCATACTGATGAGTCCTGGTAGGACAAAACACGTGTCTATGTCTTCTGTTAGCACCCTTTGCAAACTGTGTGAGAGGCCTTTTGGCACCATGCAATTCTGCTGAAAGTTGGACCAGCATAACATTCTGTGGTGATTTGCATATGTAGCCCATGATGCTTTGCATTGTGGGGGCATGTGTGATTTTATATATATATATATATATATATATATTTATATATATATATGTTTATATATATAATAGGCAAAAACTCCATTTAATGCATCAGTTAGGGTTGTTCCACAGCAAAAAAAAAACTAGGAAATTTTGGGTTAGGGTTGAAAGCCCCGTTGGACTCCCGCAGCCCACCCCCCAACCGGCATCGGGGTGTGCGTTGGGGTCATTGATCCTAACTATCACCTCATCACATGTGTAAAGAAGCTGAGGTATAGGAGAATGGGGTGAGAGGTAGAACCGATGACCCCAGCGACGCCCCAATGCTGGTTGGGGGGTGGGCTGGGAGTACAAGGGGCTTTCAACTAACCCAAATTTCTAGCTTTTGTGGCAACAGTAATGCACATGGCAAAGCAAACATAATTGGCAAAGCAAACATTAATAGAAACACAAGCGTAAAGTGACGCCGAAGCAAACAGTTACGTAAATGGAGACATCAAACAGAAGTGCATACAGAACGCAACTGGTAACACACACATTCATGGTACCACAATTGTAAATGCAAATGGTAACAGTAACACCAGCAATAACACCCAAGTAAACAGAAACGCAAGCACGCACAAAAACACAAAACGTAACACACACACTCACGGAACCACAGTTGTAAATGCAAATGGTTATGGTAACAGCAACAATAAAGCCAAAAAAACAGAAATGCAAGCACATACAAAAATGCAAACTGTTACACATAAGGTCATGGTACTGCAATAGTAAAAGTAAATGGTAACAGTAACAGCAACAGTAAAGACAACAGAAATGCAAGCGCATATGAAAATGCAAACCATTACACACATGGTGGCGTAGACGGTAACGGTGATTCAAATGGTAACAGAAGAGCAACTGGAAACACTAACTGTCACAGTAACAAAAGGGCACCCCCTTCTTTTCCCCAAAAACTACACTGAAAAAACTAATTGAAAACAAAGAATGTATGCATTATAATTGACTTCAGAGCAGAAAAGTACGACTTGGAATACTAAATTGCTTATATCTCAGGAACCGTATGACGTTGGAAAAAAATTAAAATTTTGTATGAATTATTACTTTCCTGGCTATTTTTCTTTGCTTAGCCCCTCAATTGGGGGCTAAGCATTTTTTTGACAAAAAGTCCGTATCTTGCACCGTTTCTGAGATACAGGCCCTGAAAAACGCGATGGACGCAATAATGTTATCCTATGGGACAAATCGTCAACTTTGGAGTGCTGTCACTTTGCCACCCTGTAATATTTTTTCTCCAAACCTTGAAAAGGCACATTTGTAGGATGTTGGCTTTCTTTTCTCCAAATGTCAGCCAAAAGACAAAACCGTTATTTTCCAGCAGAGCCGCAAAGAATTCCTGTAATATGGTGGACGCCGTAATGTTATCCTATGGGAAAAAGTGCCAACTTCACAGTATTGTAACTTTGCCACCCTGTAATATTTTTTTTACCAATCTATGAAAAGGTACATCTGTGGGATGTTGTCTTTCTTCCCTCCAAATTTCAAGTAAAAAGACCAAACCATTTCTGAGATATTCAATGTCAAAAACTGGCAAAATGTCCCTCTCTATTCCATTATAAGAAATCTGGCCATCTTGTCCCTATTTTGCGATCAAAGATCACAATAAAGAATCTCACGATCAAAGAATTTGCAGCCTCAAGATGAAAGAATTTGCAGGCTCATGAACAAAGAATAAAAAATGTAATAATTCAGAAAATAGAAGCAATTGCAGTAAACCACCACCATGGTTCAACAGAATGAAGCCCCCTTAGTAAAACCCATCCTCATTTGACTTCCTAGGACACCCCTGGGCTAAGAAAATTGAATTTTAAATTTGGCCATCTTTTCCCTCCCTTGCGATGCAAGATCGCGGTCAAAGAATCTCACGATCAAAGAATTTGCAGCCTCATGATCAAAGGATTTTCAAGTTCAAGAACAAAGAATAAAAAATGTAATAAATCAAAAAATTAGAGGAATTACAGTAAACCATCACCATGGTTTGACAGAATGATGCCCCCTGAGTAAAACCCACCCTCATTTGACTTCCTAGGGCACCCATGGGCTGAGAAAAATGATTTTTAAATTTGGCCATCTCGTCCCTTGCTCACGATGCAAGATCATGATCGAAGAATCTCACGATGAAAGAATTTTCAGCCTCACAATCAAACAATTTGCAGGCTCATGATCAAAGAATAAAAAAGGTGAAACACGATTTAATCACCGATTTGAACCAAGCCAATGGCATGGTTCAACAGAATGGATCCTCCTGAGCAAAACAAGCCCTCATTTGTGTCCCTAGCCCATCTCTGAGTCAAGATATTTGTGTTTTAGGTCACAATGCAAGATCGCGATCAAAAAATCTCACGATCAAAGAATTTGCAGGCTCAAGATCAAAGATCGTTAGCAAGCCATGAATTAAGATTTTAAAAGCTTATAACTCTATTTCTTGACCAATTTGGATGGAACCAAAGCCATGGCTTGATAGATCAGGGCCCCCTGAGTAAAACCCATCAATGTTTTACTTCAGAAGTGACCCCTGAGCGGAGATATTTGTGTTTGTGTGATTGGAAAACTGAAAACAAGATGGCGGACCTCATGGTCAAAGAATTTTGAAAATTCCTCAGGAACAAACATTCTTGAACCATGAGGCTGCAAATTCTTTGATCACCAGGTGAGACCAGATGGCCAGAACCCCCATTATTTGATAGCAAGATATACATATACATTTTCCCATTGACTTATAATGGGAACTTAAAAGTGTCATAACTTTTGAATGCCTTAATATTTTTTCACCAAACAAAAAGCAGCATGTTCAGCCACCAAAGCTTTTTCAAACAACCATGCAGGACCACATTAAAAATGCCAAAAGGTAACTTCAAAAATGGATAATGTGGCATTTTTCAGTGCTTTTGTACATGAAGACCAGCACTCTGACACAAACACAATTTGGCAAATCAAGAGATATAGTGTGCCCCAACACATGTACAAAATTTCAGGCAAATCCATTTAACAGGTCCAAAGTTATTAATGTCCAAACTTTTGACTTTAGTATGTAAGTGGCCGCTCAACCCTAACTATAGTGGCATGACTACGCCACTATAATATATATAGTTTATATATATATATATATATATATATATATAGATTCATTACAAAAAACTCCATTAATGTATCAGTTAAAGTTGTTTCCACAGTGACAAAGTGTGGAAATTTGGTGTGGATTACCCCCTCCACCCACCGCAGCCCCCACCCTCCAGACACCACAAGGCATCGGGGTGTGCGTTGAGTGGTCATGCCTAACTCTCACCCCATTCCATCTGTAAAGAATCTGTGATGGTGCAGTATAGGAAAATGAGGTGAGAGTTAGGCATGACCACTCCAATGCACACCCGATGCCTGGTGGTGTCTGGAGGATGGGGGCTAGTGGGGGAGTGGAGGGGAGGTAACCCTAGCATTGAATTTCCACACTTTTGTCACAGTGGAAACAACACTAATTGATGCATTAATGGAGTTATTTGCAATGAATTTCCCTTCTTTTTGAGAAAGTATAATGTAAGTGGTAAATGGTATGTGTTAGTGGGAGCATGGGCCCTCCAGGTCCTGTGCTCCCTTCACATTGTCCATTTTTTGCATAATGAGATGCATGTGTATGATCGTGGGCACTCTGTGCCCTGCACTCCCACTCGCACTTCACAATGGAGCCATACAGCAGCCATATAGGACAAGGAACCCTTGTAACACAAAGTTGCTGATATCTCAGGAACTATAGGAGCTACCAAACAAATTCAAACATCCCTGTAATCATGACAACCAGCACTTCTCATGACTATAAATGACTGAACCCATATCTCACACTGTTAATGAGATATGGGCACTGGAAAGCCAACATTGGAACCCTTGGAACATATTTTTGCTAATATCTCTGTAACCATAGCACGTAGGAAAACAATTCCACTGCAGGTGTCATCTACTGTTTCCAAACTTGTTTCAGCAGGTTACTAAGCTGCCAGTAGCAAAAACTCTGTATCTCACTTCATTTTCGAGATTCAGGCTCTGAAAAGCATGATAGACACTGCAATGTTATCCTATGGGAAATTGCTCAACTTCGGAATGCTGTAACTTTGTGCCCCGTGAATGTTCTGGCACCAAACCACCAAAGGGATTGCTACCCTTAAAATTTCAGCCCAAAAGACCCAACCATTTGGGTGCAGGAGGGTGGCAAAGATTTGTTGTTATTTTGAGCATACTTTTGCAAAATACTTTCACAAATCACGAACGTTTCTCAAAACAAAATCACAAAACTATCGCATTTGAAAAAGTATTTTTCGGAAAAAGTGAAAAAAATGTATTTCTGGGGAGTTTAATCCCCCCCCCAAAAAAGATATGGCTAGCATCCTCAGGACCCGACTAGGTAAACACAACAATCAGTGTTTAACTAGTGGATCCCAATTTTAAATGCCAGGCATTTTTCTGTGTCACTAACTGTAAACAAGATGGCCAACTCACGAAAGTAAAAGGGCCATTTGCGACAGTAAAAAGAGCCTCTCATGAAAGTTTCATGATTTTTGCTAACTTTTCCATTGACTATAATGGGAATTTTTTTTGAATAACTTTTAAATGGTTTAATACTTTTTCACCAAAATCTTCAAAAGGCACATCGGTGACTGAGGCTGCATCTTCCCTGAAGTTTTCAGACCAAACAGACAAACCATGTGGGCTGTGGGCATGAGCAAAGAAATGCACAAAAAGTCCATTGTTTGTGTGTTTTGTGGCATTCTGTAGCTCTGCAACTTTACTTCCGACCGTAATGCAACTTGCCAGATCCAGAGATCTATGGTGCCAGACTACGCATGCAAAATTTCAGGAAAATCTGTTGTACAGTGGCAAAGGTATCAAGATGCAAAATTTGAGGTTTTGCATTAAAGTGGCTACTCAACTCTAACTATAGTGGCACTACGTGCCACTATATATATATATATATATATATATATATATATATACTGTATATATATATATATATATATATATATAGCCATAATTCAGTATTCGAGAGACTCATACCTACTGCACATTGACACCTGTAACTTTTTGCTGAATTGTTAAAGGTTCACATGACACCTAATTTGTAGTCCCACATTAGGAGAGATATCAAACATAACATGACCCAGTTTGGTTCCACTGTATTCTTTCAGTTTTATCACAAACATCGATTTACCCCTTCAAATAGGGTTCCATTTTGTGACATTGCTTTCATTCCCAATTTAAATATTTAAATACAGCCCTTTATTGTGCCTTAGAAACCCAACTGTTGTTAATGTGTTATCTAATTACTTCATTTAAGCCTCTCCCAAGAACTCCCTGTACAGAATAAAAGTTTTTGCCTTTTATTTAATCATTTTATACAGCTGTAACGTTCATTACATGTAGTGTCCATCTAGTACCTCATCCTAAGCAGACTGTGCCTTTAATTTGCATGAACTGTGGTCCAAAAGCATTATTGTGTCTGGTGACCTTCTTTTTGTTACTGACACACACTGCCAAAACCTTGTAGTTTGTTATAACTCATTTATTTAGAAAATTCCCTTTTCCCATGGAGTGTTATTTTCATGTCCTTTTGTTACCCACGTTACTATTGGTTCCTCCACTGGCCCAGAATGTTCAGAACCAGAAATGCATGCTGACACCTTCATTCATCGCCCTATGGCTCTTTAAAGCTGTGGATCTGGTGGGTCTGCATTCTTTGTACTGCCACCTACATTCTGGACAAGACATGTTGTCCTCCTGAAGTGTGGAGTTATGCACGTTACGGGCACTACAGTGGGCTATTCTCTCTGCATCTCTGCTGCTCTTTTGTTCCCTGGTGTGTCAGATGTCTGCAGATTGTAAAGGTACACATTTGCTTTTTGGGAAACACAGAGACATGTAGTCGGACCTTGCCTCATGGTCCCAAGATGCTGAGCTCAGGGTATGAAGGATGGGGTGGGGCAGAGAGAGTTGATTATAAAGCATTTTAAAGTTGAACAACTGTGGGTTTCCTAGATTAAATGGATATACATATTTACCTATTCTATAGACCAAGTCTCTACATGGGGATCATTCTGTGTGACCTGGTCCCTGTGTGGGGGGGAGGACATTTTGTGTGATCCTATTCTCTATCAGGGGCCCCTTTAATGTTACTGCTGCAAAATAGTTTGCTCTGTACTGGGCAAAAAAACTACAGTTTTAGGGAGTATATCAATTGGACCTGGTTAGTGCTGGGGCTCATTTTGTATTAGGCATCAGAACACCATATCCACAGTTTGGAGAGTTCTGTAATGAAAAATAAAATACATGTTGTATTGGGGAGTAAATGAATAGGACCTGGTCTCTGCAGGTGCTCAGTTTGTGTAGACCTGATCTCTTTAGGGGCTTATATTGTGTGGGAGGCATCAGAACACCAGAACTACTTTTAAACTACCTGCTTATCTGCTAAACTTAAAAAGAAATCCTGGTTAATATCATATTTATTTTTATAAAAACACTTCTGTAGAACAGAAAAATGGTCAGCACTCCAAACGTACTCACAGTACTTATTTATTTTATGTGCAAGTGCATCAAAGCCATTTAGCAGCAGAAAAGCAAATAACAGCAAATAGCAGCAGTAAACGAAGCATTGGGTAATCCACAAATTTCTCAGATCCACAGGAGTCTATAAGATGGCAACTTTTTTAAAAAACATATTGTACCCACTGACTCAACACTGAACACTCATACGCCAGCACAGAACCATTTACATTTCAGCTATATGTTTTGTGATCATTTGGTGTGCCATGTGCTGCATGTTAGGCCAAGAGTCTAGCATGGCACATTAAACAATTACTGAGATTCATTGCAACAGTAAAACGAGCCTAAAAGGGCACAAACATCAAAAATGGATGTAAAATGACTGTAATTGATGGTAACCGGGTTGCAGTCACCAAAACATCAACCCTGTTCATTGTTTTTGTGCAGTTTTAGGCTCATTTGGCTGCTGTTGCAGTGTATCTCAGTAACTGGCTATGTGCTACATGGTATGCCTTAAATGGCTTCCATGGCAGTACAAGTGAAGAAAATACTGTTTTTCCTACAGGATGATTACTGTCAGTGACTGTTAAAGTGTTACCCTTTGTTCTGTATTTTTTCATTCAGATTGCGGTGTGCACTTTTAGGCTTACTTTGCTGTTGCAGTGAATCACAGTAATTGTTTGGTGTGCCATGTGCTGCATGATAGGCTGAGGGCCTAGCATGGCATATCAAACAATTACTGACATTAACTACAATAGATGAAGAAACCTAAAAGTGCACCCTCTCCCAAAATGCACTGGTTGCCATATGCACCTGCAGGACCATGCTGTGGACACAGTGAGTGATGGTACCATGGAGGGGTCCATTTGACAACAGGAAGGGGCTGTGTCTTCAGTTTTGGCTGTGATCTGGGGGATGGCATCATTAGTAACAGGGATAATTGTGTATATCTGCACCATACAAGGGGACCATGCAAAATTACCTTGCACTCTGTGATTACAGGACTTCACCAGATTTCAGGTCCATGACTTTCCATTTGTATTGCGCCAACCTCAGAAAATCTCCTGGACACAAACCTTGTTTGCCCATAACAGGGCTTTGGAATATGGACATCTATGCAAATCTGAGTTTGTGCAGAAAAACTAGGCTTTGCACATGGGCAAGCTTTTGAAGATCTGGCCCCTGAAGTCAGTTTTTAATTTCATTTTCATTTCTTAAAACACATTTTAAGATTGAAGCAACCCACTCAAGGGCACAGTTCTATTAGTAGGAAGTAACCTACTCCAGGGTGTGCAGTTATTAGGGATTAATCAATACCCCGAGTGCATTGTGAAGCATGAGGCTGCTGGCTGAGTGTCCTCACAACACCCAGTGTGTTGATTAATCCCCAATAACCACACACCCTGGAGTGGGCTATTACACTTATAACAGAGGGTGTACTACAAAACAAGGAGAAAGCAATATACATGTTTTTCTCCTTTTATAAAAGACAAGCAAATTACTGTATTCTGCTGCCTAAAAAATAGTCCCCAACAAAATGGCAGTCATGCACATACAAATGTCAGAAGGAAAGTGTTGCTATGCTGTCTCTGACATTTGTTGTGCATGATATGCCTTCTGAGACAGCACAGTAGCTCTGAAGTGCAAAATATGGAGTTGCCTTTTGTGGTACAGACACAGTGTCTATACCTCCACTGGCTTAGCTGCTCTGTCTCTCTGTCTGTGGTTACATTAATGCATGGCAAGCAAGTAAACATTTTCCCCAGCAGTGCAGACACACAGTCTACCAGACTGTATTCTACCAATTAAAAATGGCAACTAATGGGACTCAGAGCTTGCAGGTCTTTCTGCAACTCTGTTTCTCTGTCCACCAGCATAAAGCTCACTTTCAAATCATGACATCATGGGGGGGTCTCCCTCTCTTCACACTGTTCCATCTGACTTATGCCACAACTATGGGATTTACCTGTCAATCTGGCTGTGCAACAGAAAAATGACCATGGGGACCACACACTTCACTCTGGGAACAAGCTTGGGTAAGAAGCAAGACTATAAACTTTGAACACTACAGCTACTGTTGCTGCACTGCCTGGGACTACATGGCAGGCCTTGGCTCTCCTCACTAAGCAGGTATAGTAATGACTGCCCACAGACTGCAATTTTGCACTATAACAAGATCAGAACAGAAACACAGGCTGATCTCTCAGAGGATGGTTCACCACTAGCTGTCATATATTGTGGAGTAAGCAATGGTCACCTGATGGTTGTTTACCACTCACCTGCCTTTATCTACCCCATGTTATAAGTCACTAATACACTTTCAGTGTTTTGCCTTCAGCCTTGAGAATCACAAGCAGCAAGGGCATGCATTAATCCCAAACACCCCCATTCATCTCATAAAGATATAGTTGGTTTCCCTCTCTCTTATTGTAGGCTTGGGACCAGCTGGTACATGTAATAGACAGACCAGGTGAGATTCAATCCATACTACACTGTAACATAAAACATTTGTGAATATATTAAGTTAATATAATGTTGTGACTACAGTACAATCTTCAAAATGTTCTAAAAATGTTATACCAAATATCCATAGTATGACAATCATTTTTTTGGTTGAACATTAGCAATAACTTTTGGTATGACTTAGTGAGACACTTGGTATGATACTGATACTACTGTTCTGGTGTCCATGTTACTCATGTGACTTCTTGTGTTGTGTCTGTGTTACTCACGTGACGTCCTGTGTAGTCTGAGTTACTCACGTGACATCCTGTGGTAAAAAACCCTTTTAAATAAAGTATAATTCACTTTCTGAAAATTCAGTGATTTCTGTCTTTTCCTATGAGGGTAATATAGTTGTGCAAAAAAACAATGGGCTAGAAAATCTAGGACATGAATGTGGTAGACAAACTTAAACATGTTCAGATTTGGGCATACTGTGATCAGTAAACATATTGTGGCATAATTACCAACAAGTTAAGTTTATGATAAAAAACTGAAAAGTTATATATTATGCTACCTAAATAGATACCATAGACATAGTAATATCAAACAATATATGTTTGATAATATGACAAATTTGCTGTCAAGGACAATATGTTACTCACATTACGTTACCCTTGTGGGAACTTTTAATCCCATTTTTTAGCACCTCTGAACTACAAACTATCTTTATGTTTTGGACTGAAATACTACCACATGCACCCAATGTAAACATGATATGGTTATGACGATTGGCCCAAATAAATTTTGGAACCTGATTGTCACACTTTGTCTCTCGAGTAGCATATTGGTACTATATATATATATATATATATATATATATATATACACATACACACACACACGCTTTATTATTATGGGAATAAGTATATTGATAATATTTATTTGGTTACAAAACACCTGTTGTGATGGACATTTATATATTGCTATAGCTAGAGAAAACTACTTGTTTCTAGATCGATAATATAATTACTACTGTTACATGCTATTGATAGAATAAAAACAGCATAGCCTAATGGCTGGACTCCAAGCTTTCATTTAAAAAAAATAAGTTTCTAGCCCCAACATTTCCAGGGTTAAATCTTTCAAAAGGTAGTTTCTTTAATATTTCAAAAAATAATTTCTTTAAAATGTGATAGCATTGGAACTGTTGGGACTAGAAACTTATGTTTTTTTTTTATTTTAATGAAAGCTTGGAGTCTCCTAAGTAGATATACTGATAATATATCACTGCAGAGACCATATATCAATAAAACAAAAATATTTATATCGATATAAAAAAACATGAAATGGTTTACTACATTTTTAAAGTCCTGTCATTTTTAAAAACATATTGTATTGAGACAATGACTTCAAGTGCGATGGCTGCCTGCTGAGACGCTCTTTCAATGGCTCCCCTACCCTTCCTGTAGTGTTACTACATAGCGGCAGTTAATTTTATCTTTGCGGCAGTACAGTTGTACATAATGGCTCCCCGATTGCCTGGTGAGAGTTACAGTACTACCTATCCATGAATTGTCCGTAGAAATGGACACGGAGATGAAGATGCCACTGCTCAGACATACACCTCCGTCGACACCGGCCAAGGACAAGGCCGCAAAATGATCTAAAGCGAGTGGACCTGAAACCTCCCCAACAACCAAACAGAATGTAGCTCTAATGGAGGACAGGTTTCTTGAGGAGTTGGCGCTGATGAAAGAAACCCTTTTAGTACTCTCCTCAGAGTTCAAAGGAATGAAAATGTCTATAGATGAGCTCAATGTCCGAACCAAAGATAAAGAGGCCCGTATATCCTCCCTAGATGATTGGAGAGGAAGGCTGGACCCGGAACTGGTTACACTGTGCCACAGGCTGAAAAAAAAAAATTAAGACCACCTTGAGGATCTCGAGGGGCACTCAAGACATAACAATCTGGTGGTGCTAGGCCTCCCTGAAGGGGAAGCGGGGCTTCAGGCCGTTGTATTTACTCAAAAGCTATGTGACAAACTAGTGGGGCCTTCACCTAATGGCCCCACTTACATTATAGAACAGGTGCATAGATCTCTTCGCCCCATGCCTCCCTTGGGTTCGCTCCCTCACCCCTTCATTTTCCGAATGTTGAATTTTTTGGATAAACAGCACGTTTTGGCCAGTTTGAAGGAGGTGGCAGAAATACAATGGGCTGGTAAGAAAATCTGAGTAGTGCAGGACTTACCATTCTCTGTCCGCCAGAAGTGCTCGGCTCTTCATCCCCTGTTCTCTATGTTGGTATCTGCTGGCATCAAATACAGAGTCCGCTAACCTGCAACCCTACAGAAAAATAATGATGGGTAGTGGCATTCATTTGATTCACTGGAATCCTTGAGAGAAGCTTGTAAGTAGTGGTATCCATATTTAATTAAATGAAATCTCTCCAGCTCCATGTTGTGGCAAAGAGTGACATCTAGTGGTCATTTTTGGTATTGCAATCTACCACTACCAATGGTTATCCACCACTTAGAGGTCTGATTCTTCTAGAGGTCCACCCTTATGCAGCAATAATTGGAAGGACCTAATTCTGGACTATTAGAGATGCTTTTGAATGCTCTCTCTGTTGTTGTTGTTTTTTTTAGAGCTTTGCATCCTCATCCTACTCATCACTATGATTCTATATTTGGGATTCAGGACTCCTCCTATTTTTCCAATGGTTATACATAGTACCAATAACTAGTTTTCTTATAGAATTATTAAAGTCTATTATATGGGTTACTTGGCTATAGGATAACTGTGTAGTCTTATTAACTTTGGCAGTTTTCTCTTCTGGTTTTCCAGTTACATAAATCTAATGATATATAATTATCTCCTACTATTTGGTTTGGTGGGCAGTATTAAACTCCTTACTTAAGCAGGGATACAATCCCTAAAAGTGTTGTTATTATACAGTAGTAATCTAGAATCCCATAGTTAAACGTGTTTCTATTGTTCTAAAAAGTTTGTTTAGACTATGTTAAAGTTTGGTGCAGAGGTGGGGAAGGAAGCACAGGGGCAGCATGATAATCATTGTACAGACTGTGAGTAGTGTGGTTAAGTTGCTAGGACTGGAGGTATTGCAATTCTTATTTAACTATTGGGGCATACTTAGGTTAAATTTATATATGCCCGATTGGGGATCAGTGTTAAGGAGGGGGGAAATATACTTCAGATTTTAGCTAAAGACTTTATTTGGGGATGTAGGGATGGGGGGTATGGAGCCAGTCACTGGGCAACTACATTCATTTGACAGTTGAAGGGGCATACTCTGCCCTAATAAACCTAGGCCTACTATCATGCGCTACCTATCAGCCTTACTAGGAAAATTATTTTGTGGAATATTAAAGGGGCACGTTCCAGGGTGAAACGCCACCAAATCCTAAAGCATCTGGCCCTAATGCATACAGGAGTTGCACTGTTGCAGGAGACACACCTGATGGCTAAGGAGAATACCCTTTTTTGGAGATAGCAAGTGGGGTGTGTCTATGCAGCTGGCAATTCCACTGTGCAAAGAGGGGTTGTGATTCTAATTACTAGAGGGATCCAATTTCAGATTTTACAAGAAATAGAGGATCCACAAGGTAGGTTTCTCTTCCTAAGAGGCCTTCTTGATCACAGAGAAATAATTCTGGGCATTGTATATGGCCCTAATCACTCTTCCCCTGAATTTTTCTTAAAAATATCCCTTATGCTAGCTCCGTTTAAATAACTACCTATAATTTTAGCTGGGGATTGGAATCTCACTTATGATACCACTCTGGACAGATTTACCCAGAGAGGTTATAGTTTGTCCCCTGCACAGTGATCACTACATGAAATGATGGATGTCCTGGGGCTATGTGACCCCTGGCGCCTTCTCTACCCGAATGTGAAGGAATTCACCTTCTATTCTGCTTACCACAAATCCCATTCCTGTATTGACTTCTTTTTGGTAAACCAGGCCATGTTGATAGGCCCAATAGGCTGTGGTGTTTCTCCTAGAGTGCTATCTGATCATTCTTTTGATTTGGTTTGAGGGTATTATACCCCAAGGGACACCGAAGGTTACCCTATGGAAACTAAATGTTCAAGTGCTTTCTCATGAAGAAATGGTAGGTAGGATCAAAATACTGATCACTCAGTTCATGGGGCAAAATGAGGGCTCAATCCCAGCATATGATCAAATCTGGAGTTCCCTGAAATGTTTTTTGAGGGGGGAATTTGTCAGGATAGCTGCTACCCGGAAGCAGAAAAGGGAGGCCACCATGAAATCCTTATTAGAATCCATCCAACAGCTTGAACTATCGGTTGCTACCCATCCCTCTGAAGGGGATTTAAATTGGTTTGTGATCCTTAAGGATCCATACACAGACACCTTTAGGGAATGGGCTGAATATGCTCTCCTTAAGATGCACGCTTTGTACTTAGACCAAGGAGATAAGGCTGCCCACCTCTTGGCACTCAAGCTGCAACAGCAAGAGGAGTCTAGATTGGTCACATCTATTTCTCCCTTAGAAGGTGGACGACCATTAACAACCCCTAGGTAATAGCAGAAGAATTTGAATTATTCTATAGACAGCTCTATAGCCTTCCTGATAATAGCCCTACACAGACTGAAATACAAGGCTACTTATCTAAAATCCCCCTTCCTATTCTTGGTCCTGATCAGCAAGCCCAGCTAATTTCCCCTGTATCAGCATTAGAAGTTACTACCGCCATTAGCTCTCTCCCACTAAACAAAGCTCCTGGGCTGGATGGTTATCTGTCAAACCTCTATAGAATCTTTGAAAAAGAGCATACTCCTATTCTCCAGAATTTATATAACTGTATCTGTGCCCAGGGACTTATAGACTCCACATTACTAGAAGCAACCATTATAGTCCTGCCAAAACCTGGTAAACCCAAAGACAAAGTAGCAAATTACAGACCAATTTATTTGATGAATTACGATGTCAAGGTACTAGCTAAAATGTTGGCTTCCTGGATCACCAAAGTCTGGGGAAAATTAATCAGCCCCGAACAGACTGGATTCATCAGTGGCAGGAACCCCTCTAATAACTTTCATAAACTAGCCCACATTTTCTCTGTATCCAGGGAGGTGGACCTACCGATGGCCCTTATCTCCCTGGATGCAGAGAAAGCTTTCAATAGAGTCAGTTGGCCTTTCCTCTTTGAAACTATGGCCCAGTTTGGTTTCCCCCTTGAATTCATTTCCTGGATCAGGTACTTATACTCCAAACCTAGTGCTAAAATTTATTGTAATGGGATCTTTTCCCGGAAATTCCTACTACAGCCAGGTAAGCGGCAGGGGTGTTCTATGTCACCCCTGTTGTTCAACCTGTACTTGGAACCCTTGCTTTGTAAAGTACAGTTATCTCCATATTTAACTGGTATTTCAATTGGCCCATTAGAACTTAAATTATCGGCCTATGTGGATGATATCCTATTTCATGTTGCTGATTTGGCTAAATCTATCCCAACAACTTTGGAGATAATTGCCAAGTTTAGCCAGTTCTCCAATTACAAGTTGAATATAAGTAAGACTGAGGTTATGCTTCTAAATGCCCATGTTCACAAAGTTGATATATTTGCCCTAAACTTGACTTGAACCACCAGACTCAAATACCTTGGAATTATTCTGTCACCCTCAAGTTTTCTCTTGAAGAAGCTTAACCTAGATAATCTCCTCTTAACCATTCAGCAAGACTTAATTAGATGGTGCCCCCCTTATCCTTCCCTCCAAGGAAGAATCAATGTCATTAAAATGAATGTCTTGCCCAGATTATTCTATCCCCTCAATATGCTGAATATTAACCTTCCCTTAACTTGGTTCCGTAAAGTCCAGAGAATGATTACTAAGTTATTATGGCATAGCAAACCCCCACAGAGATCTTACATTTGTCTTTGTGCCCCGAAATCCATAGGGGGACTAAAGCTCCCAAACCTTTATCATTACTACTTGGTGAGTCATATGGCCAAATATATGCACTGGGCAGCACCCCATCCAAACCATACTCATCCCCAGTATATCCCTCTATGGATACAAATTGAAAGGAATGTTACTGTAGGCTCAAAGATGACACCCTCTAGCCTCTGGTATGTACTCCCTCAAAAGCTGCCTCTCTCTATGCAGTCTATGGCTATATACACTTCAGTTAAGGTTCACAATTAACTATGTAGGTCTCTTGGGGTCACACATACTAAAGACATCTCACAGCCATTGTTTGGTAATCCCAATTTTAAAATAGGTAAGAATCTCCTCCTATCGCATAATCTGACTATACCTTCACACACAAAGGTTAATGATCTAGTATCCAAGGGAAGGGTGAGCTCGGTCCCAGATATTTTGGAGCGATTCCAATTATCGCTGAAGTACTCCTTTTTTGTATATCAAGTTAGACGTATGCTAACTACATGGTTTGGGCTGAATCCGTGGGAAACAAACCACGGGGAACCTTCTCAGAATTCCAGACCCTTGCCTGGCAGCCACATGCTGTCTCCTGCTTAGTCGCAGCTTTATACTTAAAATTATACCCTGATTGGGTGGAACAATCCCAATATTGGGTAGAGACCTTTACCGCTAACTGTATCAATTGAGAATACTTATGGCAAGGAATCTATATCTATAGTGCTAATGATAAGCTTCGATTAACACAATATTACATATTGCATGCCATGCACTTAACTCCTGCAAAGCTATATGGAATGGGGAAGCTCACAGAAGACATATGTTTCAGGTGCGATCAGATGCAAGGATCCTGGCTACATATTTTCTGGGATTGCCCTATGGTTGCTCCCCTATGGTCCCTAATTAAATCTAGGGTGGATCCCTTATTAGAGATACAAAATCTATTCACCCCGCAAATATGTATACTTGGGGACTACTCAACAGTGGCTGTGAAAGAAAGGAGGTATTACATTAACTTAATATCACTCACGGTGAAACATCTAGTATTAAGGCACTGGAAAGACCAGCATGTTCTAACCTACCAGGAATGGATCAATGATCTGCTATACAACTTAAGGACTGAGAAAACTATTGCCAGTTTTAGAAATGTAATTTCCAGATACTACACAAAATGGGAGAAATTCCATACTTTATGGTCAATTGCCCCAGCACATTAAACTAGGAGGCAAGGATCCCTTAACCTATTTAGGGTTAGAGCATGACCCCATAACTTTAGAGGTATTACCCAAATAAAACTTATTTTTTGTTAATTTCTTAATTTATGGCTAGTACAACTCTATGGATCTGGCTCTAGGGTGGGGATGGGTTTTGTGGGGAGGGGAGGTTTTGGGGGGATTTGTTTGGGGGAGGGTAGTGTGGGAAGTGGTTTTAATTGACAGCATCCTCTGAATTGTATCCGTACAATCATACAATGTTTTATCCTCTGTAATGTGTAATGTTCTGGTTGTATATGTGAAAGTTGAATAAAGTATACTTAATTTAAACAAAACAACATATTGTATTGACATGTATACACATATAGCAACAAAGGAGAACCATATTGTAAGGGTCTATGCATGTTGATCGGATTCCAAGCTTTTATTAAAAAAAATAAGTTTTTATGATTAACAGTTCAAATGTTACAAATTTCAAAATACAGTTTCAAGCACTATAACAATATAGTTCCATGTCATAACAGCGACCACAAGACAGCGGTGCCATTACAGCGAGTGTACATCACTGAACATCAGAACGGCATTGTACACTCCTCACCAAAAACATAAACAGCAACAAGGAAAACTCTAAAAATGGGGGAACAACTGTAATTAAATTTCTATGTGGGGGGCTGTGCCCCACAGGAAGCCCCCACACTCCCCTATCTTTAGATTACCAACTCCAGAGGGGTGCATGTTGGGGAGGGGGAGAAACTCGAGGGGGGCACAGCTCATGGAGACACAAGTCAGGAGGGGGAAAACATGGAGGCAACCTGGGGGGTGGGGGAACAATGTCGGGGATTGTGATAGCAGCAAATTAAAAAAAATAACACTTACACCCCCCAAACTAAAAAAATAATACACTCAGACCCAAACCTGGGTCTATTGGCATTGCAGAGAGCAGCACCCCAACCACTATGCCATGCAAGCAGCTCAACACGGCCCTCTCCAGTAACTTTTCTTAACTGAACCTTCGCATCCCTACTAATGCTGCCTCGCTGTTCAGTCACTTTTCTGTCACCCTCTCCTCACTATTCCCTGCTGGCATTCTTCCCTAGAGGTTGCTGTCCTGATGGGCACTCAAATTGAGTCGTTCAAAAGTGAGTTGCTTAATTTGATTCACTCACATCACTGGATACCTAAAAATATCATGAGTTTATTTTGGGAAATGGTCAGAACATAGTACTAATAGTCTAAGAATAAACATATTTTTTTCTAATCTTGCACTTGAAAATGGATTCCAAGACCCTGCCTGGTACTGATGTCAGGCTGACAGACTTATAGCTGTCTGTGTCAGGCCTTGCCCCCTTCCTGAACTGGAGACCACATTGGCCATTTTCCATTTATTTGGTAGCACATTTGTTTGGATGGACTCATAAAAAGATTACTGCAAACCACCATTTGTTCCCATTAGTTTCATTGTAATCCTGGGGTGTATCCCATCCTTTGGGACTTACCTGCCTTGATCTTCACTAGGTATTCAGCTACCAAGGCAGGTGTGATGATCACAGGCTGCATCATGGTCATTACTGATACCATGAATCCTCCCAGTGAGCACCCTGAGAGCCCCATGCTGACTACCGAAGCAATGTACTCATTCAGCATGTCAGCCATCACCTCTAACTCTCTCACTGGTTCCCCCACATTCCCTTGTTTTCAGATGGTCAGTCCCCTCCTTCATAATCCTCCTTCTTTTAATGTACCAGAAGAATAATGTGATGTTGTCTGGAGCTCCCACAGTGCCAGCCAGAGATATGTAGTGTTATATCTAGATATTGTATATCACAAAAATCATCTTCATTTCAATGATATTTCACAAAGATATACAAGATTTCACAAAGATGTGTATCTATATATATCTCTACTTAACTCTGGCTGCCACTTTATTGCCATCCTAGTTTCCAGTTTCACCTTTGGCTTTTGTAATTCTAGCTTTCTTGTCCTTCAGTTCTGCTCTGTACTCATCTTTGGCCTGGAGACAACCAATCTATATTTTTTAGTAGTCATAGA
This sequence comes from Neoceratodus forsteri, assembly GCA_016271365.2. Lineage (NCBI taxonomy): Eukaryota > Metazoa > Chordata > Ceratodontiformes > Ceratodontidae > Neoceratodus > Neoceratodus forsteri. The sequence continues at coordinate 303,861,622 of CM028135.1, forward strand.
CTTTCTTTTTGTTCAAAACTAGTTGTTTTTGATCCTTGTGGACCAAAGGTGGATACATTTTGACCAGTTTTCCCTATTGCTTACAGGTATACAGATTGTTGCAGCTGATTTGAGTACTTTCTTCATAAAATTCAGCAAGTGCTCTGCATTGTCTGCCTTATTCATTTTGTCAAAGGCCACCTTTCTGAAGTTCCACATCCTGGTGACTGAGACCTGGCTAGTCTTACCTATCACCACGGGGATGGCTACCCTGTTGTGGTCATCACCTCCCACTGGTTCCTTGATGGTCGCACTAGATGTGACCCCATTCCCATTACTGAAAACAAGGGCAAGGGTGAGCTCAAGCCTAGTCCCTTTTTTTTTTTTTTTTATTTTATCATTGCACATTTTATTGTTTTTTTTCTTTTCCATACAGTACACCAGCAGGAGCCCTGACTAGGACTTACAACTGAGCACATGAACATTGCCAAAAGTCAACAAGTTACAGATCACTAATCAATACTCCAAAACTAAGCTAGATATGGAGCAAAACATAGTCTCACCTGTGCATATCATAGTGAAACATCATAGAGAATTCCCTCAATCAGTGCAATACTCAAAACAGAAGGAACAAATCCATGCACAGCCAGGAGGCTGGACATTTATCCAGGAGGTATGGGATAGATAGAAGAGAGACAGGCATCTATAATGCCCCCTCAGACCTGAGAAGGGGATAGATTGGTCAGCTGAGAGAAGGAGAGCTGAAGGCATATGCAAAGAGATAGGATAGGCCAGAGAAGAGCAGTACCTAGGACCTAAAGGTCCATGTTCATGAACTATAAGCCTACTAATCACACCCAAAGCTCCCCTAGAAGTTTTCATACTGGGGCTTACTTGAGAGGATAGGGGAGACCAGACACAGGCTTGAGTGTAGGTAGGCATCCCACTTCTTATGATAGTCTGGCAACTGGCTGGAGCTACAATAGGAAGGTCTATCCAGTGTGGCCAGGCATGTCAGTGCAGCCCACCATAGGTTAACCGAGAGGGGGGGTTGTCTCCATTTTATCAAAATGGCACACTTGGCCTCCATTAAGGCTGCTAAAACCCATCATTGGTGTGGGGGAGAAATCTGGGGCAGAACATCAGCATCACCAAGTAGTAGCATGGGGTTGGAATGGTCCAGTAAGTGGTTAACTATACTCGAGCAGTCGGCTAGTACAGAGGACCAGAAGGAAGTTAGGGAAGGACACTGCCATAAAATATGGAAAATATCAGCTGGACTTTCTTGGCATCCCCAGCACTGGACATGGTCGAGGAAGTTCCTAGTGTGGAGGGCTGCAGGCATTCTGTACCATCTCAGCAAAACTTTGAGCTGGATAGATTGTCTCTTAACATCCCTGTAGACCGTATGCATGGCCCTAAGGCAGTGGCCGCAGGTCTCCTGGGGAATGGGTACACCTAGATCTGATTCCCATTGCTTGTGACACTTGACTGTGGGATCAGGCTGGGCATCTCTCATGGTCTGGTAGATCCTGCCAGCCTGGCCCCTGGGGGATGAATGCTTGTGCAGCAATGCCATCCACTGCCATTTTAGGTCTGTCTCCCATCTGGCTTAAAGGGCATGAATGGCACTCCGTATTTGGAGGTATCACCATAGGTCATGAACGGGAAGGTTGAAATTGGCCCTTAACTGGTCAAAGGACATCAACTGTTTGGAGTTGGGCATATAGAGGTCACACACCCACTGGATGCTCCTGTCCCTCCACCTTGTCCACAAAATCGGCTTTTTATCCACCATCACCCATTTAATATTCCACAATTCTGTATAATCTAAGGGAGGCAGACAGGTGGGTTTCATAGTATGAGCCATTGCTGAGGCCATATGTCAAGCCCTATGAGTTTCAACCATAACTGGAGAGGTGTGAGGGCCAGGTTGGTGATGAGACAGAAGAAGAGAGCTGAGGGACTCACCGCTGCTAAGGTGACCTTCTAATTGTACCCCCAACTGGGAAGACAGAGGTGAAGGAATGAACCACTTGATGGTCTGAGCAATGTGGAAAGCTAGCTGGTATCCCTGAAGCCAGGGAAAGCCCATTCCACCAGCCAACCAATTGGCCCATAGTTTAGCCTTGCTTCACCATGCCTTCCCACAGTAGACAGGCTATCAGTGCATCTATGGCCAGTATGGTCTTTGGAGAAAGCTGGATAGGGAGGTTACTAAACAGCTTTGTAACCTTCGATAACAGACACATCCGGATAGTCTCTACTTTTCCCCTAAGTGATAACCATAGAGAGAGCCAGTGCTTGAATACTGCAGAAAGGGTGGCCAGAAGGGGGGGAGAAATTAGCCTTCTCCAACTCTTTCAATCTTGAGGGAATAATAATTCCAAGGTAGGAGAATCTCTGTGGTGCCCAAGTAATGTCTGTACCCCACACACAGTCAGCTGAGCAAGCCAGATTTAATAGGGCAAGAATTGTTTTCTTTTGGTTTACCTGCAGGCCTGACAGGGATGCAAACTGTTGCAACACCTCTGGTGCCTTATGCAGTGAACTTGCAGGGTCAGACAGGGTGAGCAGTAAGTCATCTGCATACGAATTAGCCAGATATGAGTGTTCTCCCACCAGGTTACCTTTGATTCCAGGGGTGGATGTCAGCTTCCTGGCCAGAGGGTCCAGAGCAATGAGGAACAGGAGAGAGGATAAGGAACAGCCTTGTCTTGTGCCCCTTTGCAACTGGATTTGTGCAGAGATATCCTTGTTTGTTAGGATACGAGTGTTGGGAGAGTTACACAGAGTAGAGACCCAGCCCTTAAAGTATGGCCCAAACCCATACATCTGGAGCACACTATGGAGGTGTGGCCATTCTATTGAGTTGAAAGCTTTCAAAAAGTCAACTGTGAGTGCCGCCATGGGCTGAGTGGAGTGGGAGGCCCACCATTTGAGATTTAATACTAGCCTGAGGTTGTCTGCTCCACATTTCCCTTTGGTGAACCTGGCTTGGGAAGGGTGAATTATTGATGGTAAGATATGAAGGAGGCTGTTTAACACAGGGCAGTCATCAGGGGGATTACGTGCTAGTTCACGATCCCTCTGATGACATGCCAGTTCACGAAACCAGTCAGATTAACATGGAGCATTGATCCTTGTTACTACATGGCAGCTTTTTAATCTTATTTCAATAAAGCCTGTTTACAACCATCTGAGGAGTGCAGGCTTCTTGTGAGTAATGCTGCTAATTTTTTGAACCCCGCACCCTCCTTGTGGTGGAGCATTTTTTTGCCTCTCTGAACTGAGTCCATAGCAGCAGTACTAGGCTGGTACTGGGGATGAGAGGCAGTGAGCCTAGAGATCTCCATGGAGAAGTAACATTGAAGCGTAGAGAAGACCTCTGGATAGGTCAGTGGTAATGGTCCACCAGAGGACTCAAGATGGTATGGGAAGAGACCCCTACATAGGTCAGCGATGATGGTCCATTGCTGAGGACTGGAGCAGTATGGAATGAGACTGCCATGTAGGTTGAAGGAGTATGAGAGATCAGGATGCCAGGACCCATGTTCAAGCCACTGGAGAAGAGGTGGCAGGGGTGCAGACCCCATGTAGTTTGGCAGACATTGAGATATGCTGTGCTATAGTGGTATGGCTGTTTGAAGGCAGACGGAGGTGCTCAGACAAGGATTGAAGCAGGGGCATGCCCTCAAAAGAGAAATTCATGCACCGGGAATACAGCTGGGATGGATGTGAAGATCGCGAGCTAGGCACTGAGGCAGGAAGCACGAAGACAGATGAGGTCCAAAAAGTGATACTGTCACTTTAAGAGGTGTGCACCAGCCTGCAGGAACTGCCAAAGGGCTAAAGACCTCTGTTCCATGAGAAGTCTCCTGCAGTAAGGCAATGGCAATCAACAGGAGAAACTAAAGCGCTGGAAGCGTGGAGTCCCCAAACTGCTAGGATGGGAGTACTATGTTTGGTAGCTGGCAGGGGAGAAGAGGAGAAGGAAGCAGAGGGAAAGAGGAGCAGGGGAGAGGTTACAGAACTGCTTAGAGCTGGGCAGTGATGTTACCACATGAGGACCCCAAAGATGAGCAGCAGGACGGAAAAGTAGTCGCAGGGGGAAGAACCCCCCAAAAATGAGAAACAGGTACAACGGGGAAATAAGCCAGGAAAGAAGAGCGAGGGAGGCAGGAAGGCCGGAAGGTAGTGAATCAGTTGGGGACAGGTGGTAAGGGAGGAAGGAGGAACCAGAGGCAAGGCACCAGGGGAGAAAAAGAACAGAAAGGGGGGGAAGGGCGGCACACAGCCGCAGCGGTGGGAGGGACAGAAAGGAAAACAGGGGAGAGAAGCAGAAGAATCCCTGGGGCACTGAAAAACAAGGGAAAGGAACAGACGGGAAGCAGGGAGAGATGGAGACAGAGCGGGGGGGTGGCACACTGCTGCGACAGCGGAAAAAAGGGGGGCAGGAGGGGGGGAGGGAGTGAAGGAACAGGTAGCAAAGACAAACAGACAGGAAAGAAGAAGTGAAACAAGGCAGCAAGGGCAAACAGACAGTGAGGCAAAAGTGAGCAGAATGCAAGGCACAGCCACAAACCACACAGTTGCTCAGACAGAGCATACTAAGCACTGGGAGAGTGTGAGAGGGATACTTAAATTATACTTGTGGGTGGAGTTATCCCCCCATTGAACCAAGGGCAAAGCCCTTCAAGTATTAACGCTAGAACGGTTTCTCTAGCCTCTCAACTGATATTTGTTATGCACTTCTTACAAAACTGGAATAACTACCATTCTGCATAGTGAATGCTGTCAGTTACAGTCACCTTTGTTTTTGTCATAAACACAAAAAATAGAAATAAAAAAAGAACCATGATGTTTCCAGTAAGTGCATTCTGATAACAGTAAGGCTCAATGGGAGATTTTGAATTTTCTATCACAATACATACTTTGTTTTCTGCCTCTACCCATGGTTTTCTGATAAACCCACTTATCCTCATCCCTCTGGGCCTCCTCATACATTCTGAGTGCTGCTATTTATCTCTATGTTTTTGTGCATCCACTTACGAGAACAATTGTGGCCTCATCTTTCTTTAGCTTGTACCTATTTGTGAAACATATTTTTTTTGCATTCAGTATGTTCTCTTTTATTTCGGCTCAGTGTTACTACACTCTCCCTCCACCCAGGTAATCTCTCAATATCAGGTCATTCCTGATGTTATCACCCATCTTTCTAAAAGCAGTCATTCTGAAGACCAGGAATTTCATCTTTGTGTGGCTGTGGTCTGCACCTCCACTGATCTCAGATGATTTCTCATCTTGAGATGTGAAACACAGTCCCTGTTAGAAAGTGCCAAATCTAGTTTTGCAACAGTTCGAGTGTGTTCACTGGCTACTTGACTAAAGAACGACCACCCCCCTCCACCTCTCTTGGAAGTCCAAGATGTCTGTCTCCAATTGAAGCTGTAGATGGCAAGCTCCAAACTATATCTGGACTATTGAAGACTCTTACTAGTAGCACCTCCTCCTTTCGTGGCAGTTTGTTAATTGCTAATCATACAGTACATCCATTTACCAGCTTAACACCTTGAGCGGGAGGCCTGCAGATCATATACAGAAACATAGACTAGATGGTAGATAAGGATCACTTGTCCCATCTTGTCTGCACCTTTTTCCCTACGTACTGTAACACCACAGACCTTACTTGACCTTTGGCTTTACATTCGCCCTCCTATAGTCCTCTTTAACCACTCCCATCTCCAGTGAGTGGTTGAACAGGACTGTCAGAGTTGCAGCCAGCACCCATCTGAGCTCTCTTAATATCCTTAGATGTACCCTGTCTGGTCCCATTGCTTTGTCCATATTCAGATTTGATAGTTCCTTCAGGACTCTCTAGACTGTAAATTAATTAGTGTCTACCTACCTTCTTCAATATTCCTGTCATTTATCTGTGGTCCCTTGCCTTCCCCTTCCTCTGTGAACACTGAACAAAAATATTTGTAATGGATCTCTGCTTTTTCCTTGTCCAGTTCCAAACACTCCTTCCCCTCCCCTTCCCTTCCCCCCATTGGTCTTACAATCCATTCTCTAGTCATTCTATATTCACTTACATACCTGAAAAACATCTTTATCCCCCTTACTTACTGCCTGCTCCATTTTCTCCTCCATTTGTGACTTAGCACTTCTACCTACTTTCCACTGCCTCATTCTGTTTATCCTGATACACTTCCCTATAATTCTTGCTCTGTGTTGTGTTGTACCTCCTGCATGCTAACTTTTTTGCCCTTACATTTCCAGTCACTTCTTTTGAGAACCATAATGATCTCTTCTTCCTCTTGCTTTTTCTCAGTTGCCTAAAGCAGAGATTTGTTGCCTTCACTATCACCCTTTTTAGTTTCACCCTCTGCTTCACCACTCCACTTAAGTCTTACCCCCATGCCAGGGCATGACTGAGGCATTCCCCCATCTTTGCAAAATTGGCCTTCCTGAAATGCAGGACACTTGTCTTTGTGTGATTCGATTCTGCCACATTTCTTATACTGAATCACACTGTACAGTGATCACTGAGAACTGAGTGGCACCCCCCATGATATCTGCAATACTATTACTGTGGGTGAGTACAAGATCCAATATTGCCCTTTTACAAGTGGACTCTCTTGCTAGTGGCCTGAGGAACACACTCTGCAGAGACTCCATGATGTCCTTGCTTTTGACTAATGTTGCAGCTGGGATGCACCAGTCTACATCTGGCTGATTGAAGTCCCCTCATCAGCAGCACCTCTCTCTTATTTGCCATTTTTTGGATGGCTTCTACCAGAACCTTATCCATTTTCTTTCCCTGTGCTGGAGGTCACTGGGTCATGCCATTGTGAATAGCTGTTCCATTCCCTGTCTCTAGGATGACCCACGGTACCAACACCCATCACTGTATTCCTGGTATATGTTGCTTTGATGTTATCTATCACATAAAGAGCCAGTCCTTCCTCTTTCTTTCCCAACCTGTCCTTCCGGGACAGAGTATAGAGTGGTATGGCTATATCCCAGTCATGGTCAGCATTGCACCATGACTTGGTAATAGCGTCAATATCCAGGTCAGCCTCTACCATAGTGGCCTCTGTGTCCTAGATACTATTTCACAAACTACAAGCATTTGCACACATCACCTCTAAATTCTGCTACCAGCCTGTTTGTCAACCCTTTATTTTCTATTTTGCAATATCTCATTACCTCCTCTATTCTCATTCCCATCTCTCTTCTTTTTTACCTCTTTTTTGTTTACTTGTTATCCCCGGAATCTCACTACTGACTACTTCAGCTTATGTGGAGGAGGGGACAGTTTATGACTCCTTGCCTCTTTCCACCACCCTATGTGGATACTTTAAATGCTCACCAGAATAACATTTAACCCATTCTTTGGGGATGGTTGTTCCTCTCCTGGATGGATTCATGCCATCTCTCCGTATAAGAGCTTATCCCTCCTCGTGGGACCCAAGTCCTCAATGTAACCGAACCCCTTCTTTCTGTACCACTTCCTCAACCATGAGTTGAAGCTCCTGTTAATGAGTGTGAAGATATGTGTGAGGGCTGTGCGAATACCTTTTTTCAAATATTTGGCCGAATATTTGGTATTCGGTTCTGAAATATTCGTTATTCGTTATTCGGTATTGATATTCGGGTGGCTGGGAGGGGGGGTATTTAAAAATGAAAGAGTACCCCCCTCCTGGCCAGTATTAAATAAATGTTTTTAGCCCTGGTGTCTAGTGGTCCCAACCCACCCCCCTGGCTGATCGCCGGTCTAAAATAAAGAACCCCCTGCCCAGACTCTCAACAATATTCCAAGTCCCCATCCCCAAATATATAAAAAAAAAATATTTCCCTAATTTCCCCGGTGTCTAGTGGACCCCTCACCCTGTCATGTAGTGTCCCCACCCCTCCCCACCCATGACCCCAAGAGGGCCACCGGCACAGTCCTTCACTCACCTCCACAGCCAGCAGCCCGACTGAGTTTTCAATGAATGAGCCTGTGCTTGTACAAGCACTCACTCATTCACTGACACTCAGATTCAGCCACCAACAGCAAGTAGGACTACCAGGGGCTGGAGGGAAGGGGGGAGCTGCTCTGGTCACTGGCGGGAGATGGGATAGGGGAAATGGCATTGTGGACCCAGGGTCCACAACCCCACTTCCCCCCATCCCGCCCGCTGGTGACCAGAGCAGCCCCTCCTCTCCAGCCCCTGGTAGTTCTAGTTCCTAATTTGCTGGTGGTTGAATGGCACAATGAATGAGCACGTGTTGTACAAGCATGCGCCATTCATTGAAAACTCAATCGGCTGCTGGGCGTGGAGGTGAGTGGAGGGCTGTGCCGTGGCCCGCTTTGGGGTCATGGGTGGGGGGAGGGGTGGGGGCACTACCTGACAGGGTGGGGTTTCCACTAGACACCAGGGAAAATAAGGAATTATTTTTAATTTTATATATTTGGGGACTGGGTATATTGCTGAGAGTCTGGGCGGGGGGGGATCCTTTATTTTAGACCGGCGATCAGCCGGGGGTGGGACCACTAGACACCAGGGCAAAAATATTTATTTATTGCTGGCCAGGAGGGTGGGAAAGATTTTTTGTCCTTGAGCGCAGCCGAATACCGAATACCAGCTGAATAATGGACTATTCAGTATTCGGTTCCGAATATTCAGATAATTCATTATTCGTGCTATTTGGAAATTAATATTCAGTATTCACACATCCCTAATATGTGTATTAATGAGAATGCATGCATATTAATGACTCACACTCAGTGTGACATCATAACAGTTGAACCTGCTTATAAATAATGCTTGGCAGGACTATAACCCACCAGAGTAATGCTAGCATTGAGACTGTATGCATCTGCACTGTGCAAAGCTGGCAACTTTAAAGAGCAGCTGTTGCCATCAGGAGAACTTTCACAAAACATAACAGTTAGAGCCAGTTTAGCTTGTGTGTCCCATTAGTTATGTATTTTTCCTCCAAACTATTTATTACTGAGGTCATTTGCATGAAAACAGGATCTTTGCTGCTGAAGAGTTTATCTAGTCCTGTTGCCTTCTCCCTACCTGAGGTCATAATGCACTGCTTGTGACATCACAGTTACTCCCATGGTAACAAACTGTGATGTCACAACTGAGGATTATGACATGAAGTGGGGGTTAGCTATAGAGGCAGGTGAACTCTAAGGGATAAAGATCATGTATTCATGTAAATTTCCTGACAAATAAATAATGATGAGGACAAATCTATATAATATATATGGCATGCAAGCTGAATTTAAACTAAATAGTATGTTTTTCAAAGTTTTCTTGTGGTGTCAGCAGCTCTTTAAGTGTTGCAAACTACAATTATACAGTATGCCTTCGCATATTATTACATGGTGTAAGAAGATGGAGCAGCTCTCACCACCTCATGTACTTGATCTCACTGGCAACCTGTCTGAAAATTGGCGTCGTTTCAAGCAGCAAGTTGAATTTTTTTTGTGGTCACGGGTCTTGCTGAGAAGTCCCAAAAGATACAGTCTATGATGTTCTTGAATGTTGCTGATCCTGTGGCTCTGGAGATGTATAACACTTTCAACTGGGCAAGGGATGATGACAAGGAAAACTTTCCCAAAGTCATGGAGCAATTTGAGAGGTACTGCAACCCATGCAAGAACTTAACATTAGAGATGCAGCAAAGTTAAAATTCCTTGGTGAAGTGCCCCACTTCACGTTTGTTTAATGCTACGTGAAGTGCCCCTTATCATGAGCAACTTTGCGTTGCTGTCTTCGTGTTGACTTCACCTTATTAACACACAACAGTGAAGTGTGTGATAATGAAACAGCCCACAGATCACATGACTCACAGACTCATAGTCTGCAGGTCACATGCTGCAGGCAAGACTGTAAAATAGTTTCACTTTTGCCTTGCCTAAACTTGGTGAAGGAGCTTTTTTGTCTGCTAGAGAGAGAGAGAGAAAGAGTTATATTTCAAATTTTTCATTAAATGTAGAGCTTTTTTGGTAGTTTAGTTGCCTATTTGTTGTTTTAAGTTGTGCCCCTTTTGATTTTGAGTTCTTATGCCACGTTCTGATTCCTTAGTTTACCCATTTTTATTTTTGTTTCAGTAGTTGTGCTTAATAGTGATTTTTTTGTTTGTTCTTGTGTGCAAAATGGAGAGAGGTGGTTTTGTTTCCTCTGGGGTATGCAGAGGATAGCGTGTGGGGTCACATACGCATGACAGTATCACATGCATCAATCGCAGCACTGTCTTTAGCGCTGCTAGTGCTCCCCTCCCTGGATGAGGAGGTACTGGTGCCATGCAAGCACCACCACTGGTGACACCTACCACTGCCTCCCACTGCCTGCCATGGCCCACGTGGATCAGCAGCAGCAGGCGGAAATCATGAAGGAGCCATTGCAGCAGTCGCAGCAGCAGCAGCAGCAGCAGGTTGTCCCCCCCCCGCAACTGTGCACCAGCAGGAGGCCATAACTGTAACACCTGGGCCCCCCCCGAGCCCAGTCCTCCAAACAGCACTGTTGTGTGGGACATCTTCACTTTAAAGCCCAGAGACCCAAGTGTTTTGAAGTGAAAGATATGCAATGTGCTTGTGTGTTGTGGGCCCAGGGGTACTCATCTGGGGACAGGTTGGTAGTGCACGCACCTTGCTAACCAGCACCGTGTGGAGTGGAACAGGCCAAGGTGCCAGAACATAGAGGGAATGCACCTGCTGGGCAACAGGTGGCAGCAAGGCCTCCACCTGCATAGGGAGGTGTGAAGTGTAGAAGGGCCAGGGAGCAAGTGGCTGCTCCAGAACCTGCACCTGCATGTAATGACATTAGAGGAAACCCTGAAACAACGCCTGCCACACAGACTGATTTGGATGTAATGTGGAGTGTGGTAGACCACCTTACCAACAGGGTGGAGAACCTTGAGGAGTGGTTGGAGCATACGGAGGATCACCAACTGCAGATTATGTCCATGCTCCAACTGCTGGTGTCTCATCATAACATAGAACCTTAGAGTTTTTGTTTGGTGTATAATTTTCATTTTGTGTTCTGTCTTTCTTTCTTTCTCAGTTATAACTAGAGATGCAGCAAATTTAAATTCTGCCAGCGAAGTGTCCATTAAGTGGGCACTTTGCATTAGGAGTGGGCAATGCAAAGTGCTCACTCTGCCTTGTCATTAACACTTTGTGTTAAGGCAGAATGACTATGCGAAGTAAGGTGAAGTTGTTGTTTTCAATGGACTTCACTATGCTCTTTAGCCATAGCCAGGCAGGAAAAGGAAGGAAATGAGTCATTCAAGCAGACACTTTCACTTTCTCCTGCGCAGACAGAGACAGAGAGAGAGAGGAGTGTGTTGTTTTTTCACTGCTGAGACTTGGAGATCAGAGCGAGGAGGAGATCTAAACTTTGATTTAGACCCAACAGCTTTTTTAAAAGCTACATTTTTTTGTCTGTTCTGTACTCTTTTTTACTTAATTTGTTCTTTCTGTAAATTTATTTTTCTTACCTTTATAAGTAGTTAGTTGTCTGTCTGTGTCTGTGTGACTGTTTGTGTGTTGTGTGACAGTGTGAGTAGTCATTGCTCAGACTGAGGGAGAGCAGTAGGAGAGATGGACCAGGGTGAGGGAATGTATGGGGCGGGGGCAGCTCTGGGAGAGAGTGGTACTGGTAGGTGTCGTACCATGCGCATGCATGGTGAGCATGGCCACCGGTTCCTGTTGGACCAATCAATCAAATCTGTATTTCTAAAGTGCTTTTACAAAGCCAAAGTGCATATACAATGTAAAAACAAACTATTAATCAATTAAAACATAAAAAAATTAAAAGACAGCAGTAATAAAACTAAACATCATCCCCAAATGCCAGGTCAAATAAATATGTTTTTAATGAGGATTTGAATGTCTCGGTGGACAGGCACTCTCTAATCCGATGAGGTAGAGAGTTCCACAGGGTTGAGGCTACAAAAGCAGAAGCCCTAGCACCTGATGTCTGAAGACGTATCCTAGGAACCTCTAATAATCCCTTGTCGGTGGAGCGGAGAGGACAGGGGAGCAGTAAGGCTGGAGGAGGTCTTGCAAGTAACCCAGTCCATATCCATGTAGGGTCTTATAGGTCAGCAATATGACCTTGAAGGTGATCCTCCACTGCACCGGCAACCAGTGCAATTCGCACAGCACAAGCGTGTCATGGGAAGTTCTTGGCAACCCTGTCAACAACCTGGCCTCAGAGTTTTGCACTAGCTGTAGGCGATGGAGATCCACCCCCGGTAACCCTAGGTGTAGAGCATTGCAGTAGTCAAGATGAGAGGACACAAAGGTGTGAACCAATATAGGACCAATTGAAAACATTTTGAGTGTCCCTTCCCCAGAAGCAGAACCAGACCAGCACCACCTTCGGACTCTGAGTCAGTTGAACCACCACCACGATGTCCAGCACCAGCTCCAGCAGCAGGTCCTCTGGAGCAGGATGTTCCTGTGCCCCCAGGCCCAGTTGTGGATCCCAACCCTGCTGAGCACTGTGACCAGCCGGTTGCCAGTTAATCTGGCCCTCCCCTGCCTGTGCCTTGTCCTCCCTGCACCTCCATTGTTTGGAAGTTTTTTGATTGTATCAGGGGGACAGCAGTGTGGTCAGGTGCCACCTATGTAAGGTGGATGTGCACCTTGGCCCCTAGGGACTCACTTGGGGACTGGGGGCCAGTGCACCCATATGCTCAATCACCACCAGTTGGAGTGTCAGGCTGCCACAGAATGGGCCATGCCTGCACCTGCTGTCCCTTCTGTGGCAGAGGATGCAGCTGTGTGTGTCAGTCACCCTAAAAAGAGGAGGGCCAGAGCAGCACCTGCTGCTCCACCAGCAACCAAACCACCACCACCACCACCAGCAGGTTAGCCTGTAGAACGTCTGGACCCCAGAGAACTGTATGTAACACAGGCTGACTTGGCAGTCCTTTGGAGTGCTGTTGAGGAGAACCATGAAAGGGTGAGTGCTGTCGAGCAGTGGCTGGATCACATTGAGGGACATCAGTTGCAAATTATGTCCATGCTGGAACTGCTACTGGATCACCATGGGATCCCACATTAGGTTTTCTTTTCTCACATCATGTGACCCCCTCACCTTCCTTGCTGTGTTATAAAATGTATTCCTCCACCATCTCCAACCCTTGTATGTAATTGTGCGCTTTTTTGTTGTCTTCCCTATGCGTTACAGTTTGTATTCTAGCTCCCTTTCCTTCTGTTAAGTGTGTGTGTGTGTGCACTTTTTTGGTGCCTTATTAATGTTTACTTTCTGTCATGGAGTGTTTGTGGAAAAGCAGACTGAGCAGTGCAAGTATACTGTACTAAACTGCATGTGTGCAGTCAGTCTTCTTTCCTGTCTGTTTATGTACTGCAGACACTGTCCAATTCCACAACTTAAAAACACTTATTAATGAGTACAATAGTGGGGTGGTGAAGTCTGGAGGGATACTACAAAACAGGCTTACAATACATCCAAGTAACTAGTAAAAAAATGAATGTTGTGATTCGTGACGTGATCGTGAATCGTGATTTGTGACTGCATTTGTGACCGTGATGATGAAGAATGTGATTCGGTGTCAACGCCGATGATGTGAGATAAATATGGAACTGTATTGGAAATGCGAATGCCTACGGCTGTACTTCCCTGATGAGCTGTAGCACAAAACTCCCTGATTTAAAACATGTATTAATGAGTACAATGGTGGGGTGGTGAAGCAGGGAGAGATACTACAAAACAGGCTTACAATACGTCCAAGTAACTAGTAAAATAATGAAAGTTGTGATTTGTGATGTGATCGTGAATCATGATTTGTGACTGCATTTGTGACTGTGATGATAAAGAATGTGATTCAGTGTTGAAGGTGTGAGATAAATATGGAACTGTATTGGAAACGCGAATGCCTATGGCTGTACTTCCCCGATGAGCTGTAGCACAAAACTCCCTGACTTAAAAACATTCATTAATGAGTACAATGGTGGGGTGGTGAAGCATGGAGAGATACTACAAAACAGGCTTGCAATACATCCAAGTATGTAGTAAAAAAATTAATGTTGTGATTCGTGAGTGACATGATCGTGAATCGTGACTTGTGACTACATTTGTGACTGTGATGATGAAAAATGTGATTTGTATCACAAGTGACTCATGAATGTGATGATGGTCCTGACTTAAAAACACATATTATTGAGTACAATGTTCATGCAGAATTTTGCACCACACCAGTCCAGTACTCTGAAGGGAAGCCAAAGAAACAACTGTGACTTAAGTTATAGATGGAGATTGGGCCCTAAAGAGTTGCAAATGCACAGACAGATTAAGATTGTATTGCATACTAAAGAGATGCAGACACAAAGGCACAACACCTAACCAGTGCTCACCATCAGAAATTCAGATCTGGAAAAGAATACCTTTGCCAGTTGGGGCAGGCGGGGGGGTCAGTATACTAAACTGCTGCAGTAACAGTCACTAGTACTAGTACCAGTACTACCAATAAACATACCACAAAGAAGTACAAAAATCACACAGCTGCAGTGGATAGCAGGTTCACAATGCTGAAATTACTATGTGGCACAATAAAATGTGTCTGATTTGATGACACGCGTCACACACATACTCCCACACACACTAAGTAATGCATAGCAAATTGAAAACTTCAATAATATAACCACGTATTTTAAACAAACTAAAATTATGCACTGCTGCACCACGACAATCAGCAAAAAAATGGTAAGAATTATTCACAATATTGCTGTGTGTACATTAACACAGTTATATAAGAAAAATATCACCAAAACAGAAAGAACTGTCTTTTTCTCCAAGTTAATCTACCTACACCACAGATACGCTCCTCCCCCAAAGCACACTTTCACTGTCTCTTACTACACTGACTCAGTGTTGTACATTAACATTCAAAATCCACACACAAACAATAAACGCTCGATGATATGAGCACAGGAGGATTTCCTACAATCAATGAACTAAAGTTTGAGCAAAAAAAATTACTAAAAAAGGGTTTTTGAACAGCTTTTAGAAGGTTTGAATCACAGAGAGCTCTCAGAGCAGACTGTCTCCTATCGTACAACTTCTTACACACACTACCCTGAACTGAGGCTGTGCAGAACAATCTAAAACCCATGTGACCTGAAATCCCATGAATCACTGCAAAATTCACCTTTGGAGCTTAAAAACAAGGCGAAGTGAGGCAAGGTGCATTGTTTTCAATGTACCTCACCTTAAGAGTTGGTGGAGTAGTGGTTTGGAAAGGTGGAGTAACGCAAAGTCATTGTTTTCAATGGACTTCTCGTTACCCATTATAACACAAAGTACTCTGATTCGTGTTGCTGGACACTCTCTGAACCTGCTTTCGTTTCGCAATTCACTTCGCAAAGCAGACAGGGGTCACTTCACCCATCTCTAGTCATAACCTTGTTTCCCCTCCAAAAATTTTAAAAACATCCCCTATAATCAGTTTCAAGAATGTAACCTATAAAAATGCTGTCCTTCCCTTCCTTATATTCCTAGTTAACAATCTCTGTTTACAAACAGGAATTTTTTTTTTTTTTGGCAGTAATGTTTTCTTCCTGTCATGTTGTTTGTGTTAAAGCAGCAGTGCAATAATCTGTTAAAGAGCAGGTGCACACTGTCAGGTACCCAGTTCCCTGCAAACATATATGATAGATAACTTTGTCCAGTGTTGATGGTATTAATAATATACCATACGGTCCAATCTATTGAAGTATGAACAGTCAGCACGGCTCTCAGTCCCCTATCCACAGCTTAATAATCCTCAGCAATTGCAGTAGAATACAGTTCCCAAAAGTTTATTTTACTGGCACACAGATAGAGGTGCCCCTTCCCACATATCAATCCAAATGTTGTTGTGCAGTACCCGCTCTGTGTCAAGGTTGAGGTGGTAAAAAAATATTATATGGAATTTATCCTACTGCAATGATTGTGAATCATTAAGCTGTGGACAGTGACTGAGAGCCATACTGACTGGTCTTCCTTTTCCAGTCAAACATGTCTAGCACCCCAGACATGTACCCACAGAGAAACAGAGGCATTTCCTGAACCTGCTGACATACCACCATGCAGGCAGGCACCCGCAAGTTAATTTTGTGGCATTAGAAAATAAATGGTGAGTGTGCACTCTATTGACTTGTATGGGCGTAACCTTTCTTTAGCTGTTAGTGTTATTTATAGCTACAATTTAGAAAATTGAAAGCGACTGGTCTATTAAGAGTGTCTGTTACTCCACTCCTGCGATCACTTTGATTTCTATAAATAGCAATACTAAGTAGTACGAGATGCTCTAGAGAAATTGTGCCCATACATGTCAGTGGAGTGCATACTCTCAAAGTCTAAATTAATTTACTGATGTCCCCAAATTAACATTGGTGTGCTTGCCTGGGGTTGTGTCAGCTGGTTTTGGACACTGCTGTGTTTTTCTGTGGGTACACATTTAGGGTGCTCTAACTTTGTTACTGGACAGGACCGCATGGTATTATTAATAATACCCCTCAACACTGGAGCACATCAGCTATCATATATGTTTGAAGGGTGATGGGTAATAATAACCACCTGACAATGCACACCTGCTCTTGAACAATTTTGACTTATGCAGTTTTATTCTATTTTCAATTGTCCCTTATTTACTGGCTTGTTTGTATGATACCATTACCTTTTTTCAGATATGGAATAACAGTAGTGCTCCTTTTAATCTTGTTTTGAACACAAAAGTAACAACACATTTAGAGTTCTGAACTTTGGGATGGATTGGAAGCCCATCAACAACTGTGGCTTATAGATTGGAATGGGCCCTAAACAGATGCAGATGCACAGACAGATGGAGACTGCGTTCTCAACAGATGCAGCTGCACAGGTAAAACAACACCTTAACCAGTGGGCACACAAATCCAAAAATGGAAAAATAATACCTTTTTTTTGGGGGCAGTTGCAGTACCAGTCCACTAACTAGATAGAACGAAGCAGTAAAAAAGTAACACAAACTGATAAGAGACTCAGGCCCAGATATTCAAAACTTTGCCCCGGGGCTAAATTAGCAGTGCCCGGCAGGCAAACTTAGCCTGGAGCATAAAGCAAGCCATATTCAAAAGGAATAGCCCAGGTAAAACAGCTTCTGAATATAGCATGGGAATGAGGCTGGGCAAACTGGGCTGGGAGTGCAGGGCAAACTTAGCCCTGGAATAAGACAGCTATGAATATGGCAACCAGGAAGTGCAAACCACAACAGCAACACAGTGCACAGCAATGTGAAGGTAGACAGAGGTGAACTATGTGGCCAATGTGTGTGCCAGCAAATGTGTGGACCCAGTACAGCTGCAGGGAGCAGCGTATGTGAAAGTACAGTGTGCAAAACTGTAAAATATTCCCCAAACTGTTTGCGCAGCACTAACACATTTGCGCGGGTTTAGCGCAGGGCTAAACCGTTAGCTCGGTGCAAACACGTTTGCCCGGTGCTAAACTTTGCCATATTCAAAAGTGACATGCAAATGAGCCTGCTTAGGTAGTCCTGGGCAAACATCCAGATTAGCATCTCATTATGCCCTGATTTGCATGCAATTTGCACTGGGCTAATGGTTTAGCCCTGCGCTAAACCCGCACAGACATGTTAACACTGCGCAAACAGTTTGGGGAATATTATAGAGTTTTGAACACTGTACTTTCACATGCGCTGCTGCCTGCAGCTATACTGGGACAACACAACATAGGCACAGATGGTGGTGGTGCTGCATGCAACTATCACACTATAGGTCATGCTATAGTGCACAGCAGACACTACAGTAGCAAGGGGGCCAGTAGTGTGTGGACACAGCAATGCCTATGGTGTGTAGGGCAGTGATGATGGCTGCACTATACACAGTGAGAGGCCCAACCTGCAGGTGTTTACTGACAGTGGACATTACTGTTATGCTGTAGTGTGACCCACAGATGCTGCACCTCTGGTATGGGATGCTCACAGTGACATATACATGTTCAGTTTGTGTGCTGTGCCAGTTGTACAGCTGTACAGTATGTGGTCGGGGGGGCATATATTATCAGAAAGGCACACTGGTGTTGGGGTATTCCCAATACTGGCCCATGTGCACTGCATGATGTGTCCCAGCCTTGTGGCCACACCTGGTCTGTGGCACAGCCTGGCCACCCATACACTTTCCCCTCAACATCCTCCATGCCCACAGTGCTGCATGTGTGTGTGTGCTGGCATCTGTTGGTGTCCACAGAAGAGTGGTCCACAGGTGTGTGCTGTATGGCCACACTGCCATGCTGTCAACTGGCGGCAGGGTCACCACTTACTGCCTGGCATGGCTGAGACTGGTGGTAGATGATGGCAACATTGTGATGCCATCAGTTAGCAGCATGTTTCCTCTATGTTTGGGTTTGTCTGTGTCATATTTATTTGTTAGGGTCATGCAAAGCTGCGCAAAACCGCCAAAGCCAAAGTGTTGCGAGAAGCTGATTGCCCAGGGTTAAGACAAGCTTTTCCTAGGTGGTAATGTGCACTATGCTAAGTGTCATGCTAAGTCACACAAAACCACTTTGCGCAGTGCTAGTCACTGAATATAGCATTGTGCCTGTATTCTTGTCAGTTTGCCCCTTGCATACATTATGATTTTGCCCGGCGCTAATGCAGTTTGCCCATGCTATATGGCCTTTTGAATATAGCAGATCCACACTAATCCTGCGCTAAACCTGGCAAACATTTTTTGCCCGGCACAAAGTTTTGAATATCTGGCCCTCAGAGTGCTGCGATTACAGTGTGGCACAATAAAATGTGTCTGACTTGGTTGAACGCACACACACACTACAGATAATGTGCAGAAAATTTAACAGTTCACTACTCTATAACCAAAGCTTTTAAACAGACTGAAAAAGTGCACTGCACCACAGCAAACAGCAAAAAATAAAAAATAAAGTCTGCAGGTATTACTGTGTGTATTACATCACACAAATACTAACACACTAGCTAGTAGCTACCCAACAACAGTTAGAAAGACTGCCTTCTCACTGTGAATCTCCTTTCACCACAGATACGCCCCTTCCCGAATCACACTTCTACAGTGTCTGTCAGTACAGACACTAAATGTACTAAATTAACATCCAATACGCACACAACATCAATAAACGCTCAATGATATAAACACACAAGGGTTTCTTGCAATCAATGTACTAAATTTGGACACAAAATTTTGTCACAAAAAGGTGATTTTTAAAGATTTTAGAAGGTTTGAATCTCAGAGCTTTGAGAAAAACTGTCTCCAGCTTTCCACTACACACACTACGATGAACTGAGGCTGTGCAAGACAATATAGAGCCCATGTAACTTGCCATCCTATGAATCACTGCTAAAGTCACATTAAAGACCATTAACAAGGCAAAGTTAACCTGAAGTCCATTCAATTCAATGGAACTTCGCTATAAAATTAGGAGTGAAGTGATACAAAAGGTGACGTTAATGTGAATTTCATTATTACCAATGGAACTTCGCGTTCAAAAACAAAGGAGAAGTTATACGCTTCTCAATGAGGAATAATGGGTGAATTCTGCATTATACATGAAATACTCCATGTGGTAAAGTTTGGAGACTTCGCCCACCACTACTTGACATACTGCATGAGAGGCATTTGCTCAACATTTGATATCAAAACCCTGGTGACTCCATTGATGCCTATATTATTGAGTTACTAAGAGCTAAGTCTTGTGAGTTTAGCAGCCTGAGTGATTCATTGATTTGAGACAGAATAATATGTGACATTCTAAATGATCATGTGTGATGCTGACTGCTCCAAGAAGTAGATTTGACAATGGCTAAAACTACTGATATTTGTAGAGCAGCTGAATTGGGAGGCAAATTAAAAGTACGAGTGAGGCCCCCCGAGAAGGAATCAGCAGTTAATATGACAGTTCTCAAAATACAGGGAGAATGAAAGACTGTGCACAAAGTGAAAAGGAGTTTGCCAGCAGAGTTCAGAATGCGCAGATGTGTGAAATGTGGTTGAAAGCATGGGCTAAATAGGTGCCCAGCATATGGCCAAAGGTGTTGACTATGAAACTGACAGAATCATTTTGCCAGAATGTGTACTGCTGAATAATGTAGGAAAATGCATGTTGTCGATGAAGACCCTAGTAGTGAAAGTGAGAATGCATTTACTGTTGAAGCACTAGCTGACAAGGCTGTGGATACCAACTGGAAAGTGAATTTGAATATCAATGGTAAAATTGTGAGTTTTAAGTTAGATACTGGAGCTCAGTGTAATGTTATGCTCATAAATATGTATCATGCTGTATCTAGAGAGATTATCGAAAAATCAGAAGCAAGACTGGTTTCATATTTACTGCTGTAGGCCATAAGCTGAATGTGTGCGGGTAAGTTATGCTGTTTGTGAGATTCAAAAATCAGTGCCATATTGTGACATTTCAAGTGGTGGATGCCAATGTAACTCCAGTGCTAGGAATGCCTACGTGTCTAGAGATGAGACTAGTCAAGAAAATGTTTTCAGTAAATGCAGAGAGAGACACGACTAAAGAGATACTGTCCAGTTTTACTGATGTCTTTTAGGAGTTGGGCTGTTAGAGAGACAGCACCACATCAAAATAGATGAGTCAGTGAGCCCTGTGATCCTTTTGTCCAGGAAATTCCATTTTCTTTAAAAGATAAAGTAAAAATTGAACAGGGATAAGGTGGAGAAGCTGGGTGTTATTAAAAAGGTTCAGAGACCCTCAAGTTGGGTTAATTCCATGGTGGTAATAGAAAAGCCAAATAAAATGAGAATATTGTATAGATCCCAGAGATTTAAACAAAGCAATTAAGATGGAGTATTACCCCATTAAAACTGTCAAAGAAGTGACCTCTAGGTTTGCTGGCACCAAAAGTTTCTCTGCTAGATGCTGGTCATGCCTTTTGGCAAATAAAGCTGGATGAGCCCTGCTCAGAATTAGTGAGATTTAATATGCCGTTTGAGTGAACAAATTTAAGCGAATGCCATTTGGAATCTGTTCAGCTCCAGAGGTTTTTCAAAGAAAGATATCACAAATTTTGGAAGGGTTAGATGGTGTGGAGACTTACATGGATGACATACTGATTTGGGGTTCAGATCCGCATGTACATAATGCAAGATTGAAAAGGGTGTTACAAAGAGCATGAGAGCGCCACCTTACGTTGAATTTGAAAAAATTCCAAAATCGGACTGAAGGAAGTCCCCTATATTGGGTATAAACTAAGTCAGGATGGTCTAGTAGTTGACCCAGAGAAAATTCAGGTTGTCGTGGACATTACCACACCCAAGACTGAAACAGAGCTACAGAGGTTTATGGGGATGGTTAATTACCTAGCCAAGTTCATACCCAACCATAAGCAAACCTCTGAAACAATTACTAGAAAAGGAAACAGCATGGCATTGGGAAGCCAGACATGACCAAGTATTTAATGAACTTAAGAGAGTCATGACACACCTCCACTTTTGGCAATAGCCTATTACAACTTGTACAAGCCAGTGGTCCTCTCGGGTGATGCCTCATAAGAAGGGCTTGGAGCATGTCTGTTACAAGCCAATAAACCTGTTGCTTTTGCCTTTAGATCACTAACTAAAGCTGAGAAAAACTATGCTCAAATCAAGAAAGAGATTTTAACTATTGCCTATGGTTGCACCAAGTTCCAGCAAAAATATATAGATATATATGACAGAAAGTGTTGATAGAAATACATCACAAGCCAGTAGAGAGTTTGCTCAAGAAACCATTGCATACTACTCCACCTCAAATTCAGAGAATGATGCCTAAGCTACAGAAATACACTGTGCAAGTTATGTACAAAGCAGGACAGGAACTCCACATATCTGACACCCTCAGCTGGGCAGTCCAGAATGCTTCACTACCCAAAAATGACATTGATCAATATAAAGTGCACACAGTTGCAAAAATACCAGTTACTGATGAAAAGTTAAGACAGTTTCAGGAGGAAACACAGAGACCAGAACTGCAGAAACTAAAACGGACTGTTTAACAAGTTTGGTCATCTGAGAACTCATAG
The DNA here is from genome assembly GCA_016271365.2 of Neoceratodus forsteri. Classification (NCBI taxonomy): domain Eukaryota; kingdom Metazoa; phylum Chordata; order Ceratodontiformes; family Ceratodontidae; genus Neoceratodus; species Neoceratodus forsteri. The sequence continues at coordinate 303,883,666 of CM028135.1, forward strand.
GTGGATCCTGGTATCAGACAATACTGGTTGTTACATGAAGAAATCACCACTGAGAGCAGATTACTTTTAAAGGATAAGATACTGATAGTGCCTGTTTCACTCTGAAAAGAAATGCTCACCAAAATTCATGACAGTCATTTGGGAATACAGAAGTGAAGGAGAAGGGCATGCGATGTTCAGTTTTGTCCTAGTATGACTAGCCGGATCAGTGATTTAGTAGCCAGTTGTGGCATTTGCACCAGCTACAGGAAAGCTCAGCCTAAAAAAACCATGAAACCCCACAAAATCCCTGAGAGGCTTTGGCTAAATGTGGGAGCTGCCTTATTTGAGTTCAACAGAGAAAATTACCTTGTAAAGGTAGACTATTATTTAAAATTCATCGAGATTTCAAGATTGCAAAACACAAGTGAGACTATGATTATTTACATAAATCTGAATGTACTAGACATGGAATACCTGAAGTTATTATTACTGATAATGGCCCACAATCTGCTAGTTCTGAGTTTGAGGCTTTTGCAAAACGTACGAGTTGAAGCATGTTACCTCTTGACCTTATGTCCTCAGAATAATGGAATGGTAGGAGGGGTGGTGCAAACCATCAAGAATTTGCTCAAAAAGATCAAGAGGGAAAATAAAGATCAATACGTTGCACTGTTGGACTTAAGAAACATGCCTACTGAAGGCCTGGGTGGCCAGCACAATTGCTAATAGGATGTCAAACCAGAACCCTGATTCCTGCAAGGCACAATCTGCTAAAATCTAAATTAGTGGAGAATGATATGCATACTGCCCTGGAGAAACCCCAGAGAAAACAACAATGCGATTACAGCCAAAATGTGTAACCTTTGCCTGCTTTGACTCCAGGACAATAGGTGCATCTGCACACTGCTGAAAATGAATGGACCCCTGCAGTAGTCCTTACACCAGCACAAACCCCTTAATCATACGTCATACAAGCCACTGGAAAGCAGTATCACCATAACAGAATAGATATTTTGGGACCTGCAGAGCCACAGTACAGTGTTTCATGTAGAGAATCTGATCGGTTATCCAGCGTTGAGAGAGAGAGATGGATGTTGAATCAATGGTGGGAGAGAGAGAGTCCGAGTCAACAGCAGGGAGAGAGATGTCTGGAGGAAGAGATGCAGCTATAGCAGAGCAGCAGCAACAGGACCCAAGCACGGGACTGCCACCAATGGCATTAGAAGTGATGTTGGCTGCCCCAAGGAGCCCAGTGCAAAGCCCGACCAGGGTGAGTTGAGTGAGCATATGCCGCTTATAAAGTCTGCATGCTACATGCACCATGACTCATTAATTGTACTATTACACAGGTCAGTCTCCACCATGATGGCCTCTATGTATGTGATTTTGTCACCCAGATTTATTGTTTTCACACATATTCGCCATCCAGATTTTGTTAGCTATTGGCATATTGTTCCCCATTTTTTCCCTTCTGTTCCAGTTTCCTTCTCCTTATATTTTGAGAAATTCTGTTCCCTTTGTCTCCTCTGTTACTAAGTGCTTCTTTTATTAACTGGTACCCCTGTTGGACTCACAGCCCTTGCAATCTACCTTATACATTCACATTTTTTTTTTTACCAAAAATGTTTTTCGGCCTGTGATACTGGTGGTAGTTTATGACTCTTTTTATTTTTTCCTTATCTAATCCGCTTTGGATCAGTTGGATGTTCATCAAAGTAACATTAAAACCTTCCAACAATATTATCTACAACTATGGCACCCCTCTTATGAAAAATGTCTGAAATGTCCTTAAGCAAAGCCGTAAATACAATGCAGTTCCAGCAGGTGGTGGCACTACATCAGCATTATTTCTTTTAGTTTTTTACATATTTCTTCATGAATATTATAATTTATAACTAAACTAAAAAAAACCCTTTGTATAAACCCTTTACACTCCAGAGTGTACAGTATGCTAGATCAATGCACTTCCTGGGTGGTTGAAGGCACCCTGCCTGTGACCACATGCCTTACAATGTACCCGTGGCATGTGGCGATGCAGCATAATGCACATACTTTCATGCTTTACATACTGCTAGCACCTTTGTCATATGTCTTTTTCTTTCAAAAGACAAATATCTGATGTTTGAGAAAGACCGCATATCCTTATGTTCTGTAGAATTACTAATAAAGCATCTACATCAATGAATGTACATGATAATGATTCGACAGTGCTTAACGGTGGAGAGCTTTAAATCTGCGTTTAAAATGCATTTATTTATTTTGGCATTCCCTGATTTTATTTGATCTGCTGCAGCTGTTTTTATAAAGGTAGTCGTTTTACGGATTTTATGGTTATGTACTGGCGCTATGGTTCTGGAATAGCGCAATTTTATAAATAAATAAATAAACAATTATTGATTGGTTGATTGATTGATAATGCTTCACTGATGACTGATGTAATACTGTAGCTGCAAATATCTCTGAGTCATAACATGGCTATAGATCAAGACAAAGAAGAAGTCAGCTGTCACGGGCAGTAGATTCAGGAGTCAGATATAGTAGAGGAAGGACAAACAGAAGTGATCAGTCACGTGGTTGGCAGTTCCTAACAAGCTTCACTATCCCAGGTCACACCACTGTCTATCCATCTGAACAGGCAGTCAAAGTCAATGTACTGTGTTTTTGTTTTATTTATTTTAATTTTTAAGATTTCATTTTTATGTATGTTTATCTTTATTTATTCTGTCTTCCCCCATAGCTCTCTTACTCTCACACCCCCCTGCTAACAACCTCCTCCCCTCCCAATTCTCAGGGATCTCCCTTTCAGGTGCTTCCCCTTCCTTACCCTCCCTCCGCCCGTTTCTGTAGTTCTGCCCCCTGTTCACCCTCCTCCACCCCTCCCTACCTGTTGCAATTTTCTGCTTTTGCCTACTATTTAAGTTTGTTTTTCATGTCTATTTGTATATAAGTACCTACAGTACCATAATGTACTTAGCTCATTGTTATCTTACTGTGTACCCTGACTCTAGATCCTTTGAAAATAGGCACTGTTTAAAGGGTCTTGTGTGAAAAAAATAAATAGATTTTGTTTATAAAGGCAGAAGTATTTGTTAACTTGCAACTATTTCATTGTATGTACGCTTGATATAAATGTGCTCCCGCAGCTGCATGACCTTTTTATGTTTGCTTGAGCGCATGTGCAAGAAACATAGCACCACCATACCACTTTTTGGAGGTGTGCCACTTGCTCTGCCAATGCCCCAATCCATTTTGTAGGCACGACCACACCACACCAATGAATGGCCAAGCTGTCTATGACAGCAGTTTAGATGCAGTGGCATGCAACTGTAAGAAAACCACTGCTGCAATCAGCGGTGGTAGTGTGTATGCAATTTGCACATTGACGTCAAGTGGCGGCTGTCACCGGCCACCTCTCAGTCCCCATGAAAGCTGATAAGGGTGCCCAATATTCCTGTCAGCATGACCCCTTCCCAGTTCATTTGCTGATGGGGTAGCCCAATCCCCATCACCATAATGTCCCCAAAGTTGTTTTAAATTAATATGGCAGTGGCTATTGCCATCCGCCTCTCATAGTCACAATGAAAGCTGACGGGGGTGCCCTATCCCCCCATCGGCATGCCCCTTCCAAGTTAATTTGCTGACTGTGGAGCCCAATCCCCATCAGCATAAGATCCCCCCCCCCATTTGTTGTGTGCTGAGTAGGGTGCCCAGTCCCCCTCGGCTAATGCGCCCCCCAAAACACTTTGTGCCAATAGGGTGCCCAATCCCCGTCAGCTACAGCCCCACCAACAAACACTCTGGCAGCATGCTGGGAGCTCACCTCAGCATACCAAACCACCTGTGAAACAAGAAAACCTTCCCGCATTGTTTTTTCCCTGTAAAAAGAAAAAAATCGTCCCTCGTTGAGTCAGGTGCCCCCTCCCCCAATCCGTACCCACCCTCTGCGCACCCCACCTCCCCACACCCCCTTACCCCATACTTACCTCTGGAGCCCGGCACGACGATCTTCGGTGCACCGTGAACATGTCTGCACTCTTCAAAGCCGACCGCAAACTGAAGAAATGCCAGTAAGCTGTATAATGGCATAAATGGTTTTTTTTCAACTTATGTGGATATCTCAGCCATTTTCATGAATTTTGGCACCACATTTTCAACATGGGGTTCTTGGGACCCCATCTCATGAATTCAGTGACTGTCATCTGGTTATTCAGTCCCGAAAGGTGATTTTGTGGTCACTGCGTGGAATCAACTTTTGGGACCGATTCATGAAATGACAGTGCCACTGTTCATGAGGTGGGCTCCCAAAAAGCCTATGTTGTAAATTTGGTGAAACAATAAAAAAAAAAATGACTGTGTTATGAATGTGTTTTGCACAGTTTCCACGCACACTCGTAAGTTCACAAATTTGTAATATTTTCCCTCCAGATTTTCAACAGTGGCATTTTTTTGCACCTCCTTATGCACAGCACAGCTGTCATTTTTCACATCCTGTCCAAAATGTGCATTCACACTTCTGGTGCAGAATAGCACAGTCACTGTGGGAAATCAGTGTTTGGGACAGATTAAGAAAATCACAGTGACACTATTCATGAGCAGAGGTCTTAAAATGCCTATGTTGAAAATTTGGTGACAAAAGTCCATAAAATGACTATGTTATGAGCATGTGTTGCCCAGTTTTCACGCACACTCATAACTTTGGGAATTTCTAATATTTTCACTCACAATCTACGCATTGTTAGTTTTGCACACCTTATGAACAGTAAAGCTGTCATTTTTCAAATCCTGCCCGAAATGTGTTTTAGCACATCTGGCACACAATGGCGCAGTCGCTGTGGGAAATCAACGTTCAGGACAGATTAACAAAATCACAGTGCCACTTTTCATGAGCAGAGGTCCCAAATGCTTTCATGAGGTGGGGGTCACAAAAGGACATGTTGAAAATTTGTAGTGCAAATACCAACAAATGCCCAGGGCATTAGGGTTTCTAATCATAAAGTCCCACCCTGTACAGACTGACAGGCATCAGGGGTGTGCCTTTTGTTTGCCAGCTGTAATACTCATATTATTTCCCCCCCACCCCCACCCTGAAGCCAATGACAGGCATCGAGGTGTGCCTTGGACCTCTTGCCCCAGAGTTCACCCCATTCTCCTATACTGCACCCATTTCAGCATATGTTCTTATGAAATGGGGTGACTGTAAAGCCAAACACCCCAAGGCACACCTCAACACTTGTTGGTGTCTGCAGGATAGAGTGAGGTGAAATGCCTTGAGTGTTATGGGCAATAATCCAAAGGCACACCCCAATGCCTGTCCATCTCTGCAGGGTGGAGGTGGGGTTAGCATGAGTTCAGTACCTGCCATTCCTATTCTGCATCTGTCTAACTCCTGCACATCCAATGCTAATATCAGCAAGCAAACATTCGGCATTGACAAATGCTTGTTTTATACTGTCTCTGTTCTGTTGGTAAGATGTAAAGCACTTTGCCATTTAACTTTTTTTTTCTTTTGTTTTTAATTAATGTATATACTTAGGCAATAAGGCATGGCAGGGTGTATGTTAATGTAGGCTAACAACACACATCAATAAGTGAAGCCAAGTTATTTATGCACTTGAGAAGTGCTGTTATCCCTCAATTATGGACAACCTGGAATGCCTTATTGCGATTATAAAATGGCTTCTCTGATTTCTTAATTTTATGACCAAGTGATGAGATTCAGCAAGTTAAGCATATCTAACCCATATACCTATCGCCTGACAGTGACACTGGTGTAGCGAACAACACTACAGCTACTACAGTGCCATGTTGCAGCAGTGTCTGCGCTGGAACCAGGCACTGTCTGTTTGGGGTCTTGCACCCTCCCCAAATCAGCTCTGACTCAGAGCTGATAATCCTTAGTGGGGGGTTGTGGGGGTGTTTGGGGGCCAAGCCCCCAGAAGAAAACACTTTGTTTTCTTTGGAACCAGCAGCTGACAGTGAAAAGCAGTTGACCTGCTTGTTTCACTGTCTGGTCATTAGACAAAATTTTTGTTGATGACCAGTCGTCGATCCTATCTAACCTGTGCCGTTGTGCTAGGATAACAACACAGTCATGTGTCTGGATTCCATCAATCACAGTGCATTATTTTTATTACAGACTTTATAATACTATATAGTATATTATATCAATAAATATGTAATAGGTACCACACTCTAGGTTGTGCATTCCTGCTCCGATATTCGCACACCTTGGTGTGCTTTCAACCACCCAAGGCGTGCGTATATCAGTGCGTGACCACAAACCCTAGAGTGGGTTGTATATCTTGTAAAATGGCTAGAAATGTTTGTGGGGGACAAAATGTAGTCCTTCTGAGGCACAAATTACAGTTTTGTTTGATTGAACCTGGTATTGCTTGTGTGGCAGGAATTATAGTTTTATTCAGGTGATCTGATTCATCCTGCCATACTTTTTATTGCTAAAAAGCAATTAAAAAGTTATCTGGTTGATGCTGTTGTTTTTTGTGCCATTTAGTGTGTAATGAATCATTTTCACTTTTGTCCCTCAGTGCAGCCTGACCAACCAGTGTTTGGTCCAGTAAGGAACGTGCCAGGAAAGGTATAGCAAGAGCTATGTTTTGTAAGAAAATACTGTCAGCTGTGGAGTTTAAGATTACTTTTCTGAGTTTTGAGACAGAGAACCTGTGGAGTGTAGAGCGAGAATGAGTGACTGCACGGGTTCAGAAGACCAGACGGAAGCGTGAGCGAGTGTTGCTATAACACTGGTCTTCTGATATCACCGCATTACACTCCATTTCTGTAGACTGTTCTTATGTCACATGCCATTTGTCTACATAGTTTCTACATCATTTCTCCCCTCCCCTGCCCCCCATTCTGGTTGGTACTACTTATACCTGTTTTCACTTTTCCCACAGCTTCATATACACATTTAAACAAATACAGTCCTTGATTCTATTTAACCAAAAAGAGCCATTCTCCATTGAGTACTTTTATGACAGTATATGGAGCTAAAGAGTAAAAGTTGTGCAATAGTTTGGAGTTCAAAGCAAATACGTAATATGGAATATTACTAAAAAAAATAAAGTGTCCTTGCTGTCAGAATTCCCAAGTGGAGTAGTGGCAATTTACATTGTTCAGTTCTGAGATCAATAGGTTAGTGAGGTTTAATGTGTTGTCCTGAACTTCATAACGTAGATATTATGGGTATGCCATCACTACAGAGAAAACAATACAGTAATGTCGTCGACAACGACAACAACAACTGATCGCTGGAAGGTCCACTCGGAACCCTGGCATGGCTTCCATGGTTGTTGCGACCCTCCCCAAGTCAGCTCCAACCTGGAATTGATAATAATTCACTGGAGGGGTGTGTGCGTGGGGCAAAAACACATTATCTTTCTGACAGCACAATGCCGACTGTAACTGCAGTCGACATAGTGCCATTTCTGTAATGGTGGTCGACAGCTTTTCTGTCAAACCGGTGTCGTAGAACCGATGTGATGAAATATAGTAAAGTTATCTATACATCTTCTTAGTTGTTAGTTAATACTCACAGTTGCCAATGTACTATCGGTACCATTTTATTCTCTTGTCTACAGAATCCCAGACCTGCAGGCAATAATGACAGAGGCTAAACTGGACATAGTAGCAATTAGCAAGACGTGGTTTACCAGTAACCACACTTGGAAGACTTTAGTACCTGGCTATGTACTGTTCAGAAGAGACTGATGTGCAAAATGGGGGAGGGTGGAATGGCCCTGAATGTCAATGAAAATATCAAAGCTAAAGAAATTCAGAATTCACATAAGGAGCCAGAAGAACTGTGGATCACCCTGGAAACAGGAAATGGGACAGCCATACAAACTGGAGTTATCTACAGGCCTCCAGACCAGGGGGAGGACATAGACACGTTACTGTTAGAAGATATACAAAACAAGACAGTTAAAGTGGAGGTTCTGATAATGGGAGACTTTAACATGCCAGATACAGATTGGTCAATACCAGCAGGACCATCGGCCAGAACTAGGCACATGGTGGATTCCCTGCAGGAGGGGGCTCAAACAACTGGTGCAACAATGCACAAGAGACAGGGCTATCCTAGATCTAGTACTGACTAACAGGGAAAGGATCACAGATCTCCAGGTAGAAGGTCACCTGGGGGCCAGTGACCATCACATGGTATGGTTCAATTTGGCCACTAGAACTAAATCATCCCATTCCAAAGCAAAAATATGGAACTTCAGAGGAGCTGACTTTGATAAGATGGCCAACAGAGTTAAGCTAACCCTGGCAGTAAGAAGTACAGGTGAGGGGGTACAGGCAAAGTGGGCAAGCATTAAGAATGCAATACTTGAAGCAACATCCCATTGTGTTAGAGAGAAAAGGAAATGCAAAAGAAGAAGGAAACCACTTTGTTTCTCAAAAGCAGTAGCAGAAAATGTCAAAGCCAAAAGGCTGGCCTTCAGGAAATATAAGGGAATGCAGTGGGATGAAGATAGGGAGGCATACCAAACTTCCTAAAGGAAGCAGGGAAGACAGTAAGGCAGGCAAAGGCCTAAACAGAGGAAACACTAGCACGATCAGTAAAAGAAGGTGACAAGACCTTCTATAGATACATTAGTGAAAAGAGAAAGTCCAGAGGCGGTATTGCTAAGATCAAAGGAGATAAGGGGGCTTGCGAGGAGGAGGACCATGTAAAAGCATCTATCCTAAATAGATACTTCTGCTCAGTATTTACTGAAGAGAAGGTAGGGCAGGACCCACAGCTCAGCACCGTGAACACAGGGGGAGGGAGGTGTGCACTAGTCCCTTCACAAAAGAAAGGGTCCTAAAAGAGATCAATAAGCTCAGGGTGGTCAAGGCAATGGGACCTGATGCCATACATCCCAGAGTACTGAAGCAGCTAAGGGTAGAACTAGCAGAGCCATTATCAGAACTGTTTAGTAAGTCTCTGAGCACAGGAGAGGTCCCAGAAGACTGGAGAAGGGCTTATGTGATCCCGCTCCACAAGAGTGGTAGCAGAGAGAAGGCAGAGAACTACAGACCAGTCAGTCTTACCTCTGTAGTGGGCAAGATTATGGAGGGACTCTTTAAGGAAAGGATAGTGCAACACCTGGAATCCATAGGAGCACAGGATCCAAGACAGCATGGATTTACAACAGGAAGGTCCTGTCAAACTAATCTCATAGATTTCTTTGCCTGGGTAATCAGAGTGGTGAACCAAGGGGAAGCAGTTGATGTTGCCTACCTTGACTTCAGCAAAGCTTTCAATACTGTTCCACATAGAAGATTGATTAATAAGCTGGGTAGGCTTTGGGTGGGTCAGAAGTTGGTGAACTGTGTGGCAAACTGGCTGCCGGGCAGAAAACAGAGAGTGGTCGTGAACGGTATACAGTCAGAAGAGATACAAGTCACAAGTGGGGTACCTCAGGGATCAGTCCTGGTACCAGTGCTCTTCGATATCTTCATCAGTGACATAGCAGATGGATTGGAAGGTAAGATTTGTCTGTTTGCAGATGACACCAAGATCTGCAACGGAGTAGATGATCCAGATGGGGTGGTCAGAATGAGAAGAGATCTGGATAAACTAGCAAAATGGTTGAAAGATTGGCAACTGGGGTTTAATGCAAAGAAGTGCAAGATCATGCACATAGGGAAGAGAAATCCTGAAGCCACCTATAGGCTGGGGGAGTTGCTGGCAGTCACAAGGGAAGAAAGAGATTTGGGCATCATCATCACCAATGACCTGAAATCATCCAAGCAGACCACTAAAGCAGTACGTAAGGCTAGGGGGATGTTGGGGTGTATTAGTAGGGGTGTCACAATTTGGAAGAGGGAGGTAATAATCCCTCTTTACAAGAAACATATTAGGCCCCATCTGCAGTACTGCACACAGTACTGGAGGCCGGACCTTCACAAGAACATTAACCAAATCGAGGCAGTCCAGAGAAGGGAAAACAAAATGGTGCAGGGACTGCATCAGAAAACACATGAGGACAGATTAACGGAGCTCAACATGTATACCCTAGAGCAAAGGAGGGAGAGAGGTGATATGATCGAAACATTCAAACGCCCTAAGGGCATTAACAAGGTAAAAGACTCTAACATGTTTCAATATAAGAAAAACAGCAGGACAAGAGGACACAGATTGAGATTAGAGGGAGGCCGATTAAGGGGTAATGTCAGGAAGTTCTTTTTCACAGAAAGGGTGGTGGATGCATGGAACGGCCTACCTCAGGAAGTGATGGATATGAATACAGTGCAGGGCTTAAAACAGGCATGGGATAGGCATAAGGGAGCAATGCAGATGAGTATGAATAGACAGGCCATTGACAGAGGAAAGGCCGATTGCACATTCGTAAGGTAGAAAAAGAAATGGGCAGACTGGATGGGCTTTGAGGTCCTTATCCGTCATCAGCTTCTATGTTTCTATGTTTCTATGAATCTTGTCTCAAGAATGGATAGAGACCAACTGGAGGGTCTTGTGATACATCTTGCTCAGAGCCATCCAAGAGAGATATTTGATCTACTTAATGGTTCATCTGTCTCTCCATTGGGATATGTCAACTCTCGACCATGGTATGTCTATGGGTATTGCAGGGAGATGCCATCACAAGTTGAGAGATTGTGCTGCTGAAAAACACCTGACTATTGGGTCAGTCTGGACATGCACAATCAAACTATAGTGTATGGTACAACATTGTTTGATTATGGAAATCCATGCTCTCAACAGCGTTGTTGTGCTGCACTAGCTACATTATCATAGCTGTTGTGCTGCACCAGCTATGTAGCTAGTGCAGCATAACACCTACAAGGTGGGTTCACATGCGTGGAAGCTGGGTGCGCATGCACGATCGGGTGACCGGCAACGCGCGAACAACGGCTGCCATGGTGAAACGGGCCGGAGGAACAGAAAACCACACAGGAATCAGAAGAAAAGTAAGGGCAGTCTTTTTACGAGCGACCGTACACTATAAAAGACTGTGTATGATCGCTCATGCACAACTACGGTATTTTTCAACTCTTGAGGTTTCCATAGTAACGAGACCTCTCGAGCTGCACTCTCGAGGTCTCCAGTTACAAAGGAAACCTCTCGAGTGAAAAATACCTTTGTTGTGTATGAGCGATCATACACAATCCTCTATGTTATGTCTTAATGTTCCAACACTGTCAATCACTGCTAGATACAGGAAAGATGTTTCTAAACTGACTAGGGAATGTGCCAGAGAACATCAACATAGAGATGATGTACACTGCATATAGGCAGTTCATGCTTTGGCACTATGGTAGACCTGGATCTGGCAATCGAGGGGTTATTCTTTCCTGTTGTGTAATGAGGATTAGGGACACATTTCCTGACCCTTTAGGTGTGTATGTGTTCATACCTTTAGGTGTGTACGTGTTCATTCCTTCCTGTTGTGTAATGAGGATTAGGGGCACATTTCCAGACCCTTTAGGTATGTATGTGTTCATATGCCACAACCTTTTATGATGTGATGTGCTAGTAGATCTAAGGTCACAACATAGTGTTGCAGATCAACTAACCACAAATTTCCAAGCACAGTTGTAGAATGAAAAAACTTAAATGCCAGCACGAGCTACTCACAGCCACGTCCACAAACTGTAAAGCCATTGATTTTACCACAGGCAGTGGAAAAAAGGAAGCGAAAGGCCTTCTTTAAAGTGCTACAAGTGCTCCATTTTATTCAATTGCACTCTTCCATATAGCTCCCCTCCTACAGCAAACAATTATGTTTGCTGTGGGAGGCAGCTTACATGGAAGCCGCCTGCAATTGAATAAAATGTACACTTTGTAGCACTTTAAGAAGGCCTTTCACTCTCCTTTTTCCTCTGCCTGTGGTAAAATCAATGGCTCTACAGTTTGTGGACGTGGCTGTCAGTAGCTCGTCCTGGCATTTAACTTTTTTAATTTTACTTGCTTTCGCCAAGCACAGCTCCAAAGTGCAGGCCTCAAAACTCTGTTTTCTCACAGCTGTAGAAATGTAGCTTGATTAGAAGATAATGATAAATTAAAACCTTAACATACATGCAGTCTCTAAGTTAGTATGAGAACAATATAGGGAGGTGGGTGTAAACAACACAAAACTGAGATACATTTTCAGATGGCCCATGCAAGTGACACATGTGGGAATAGACACAGGGATCTGCCCCTCACCTGGTGCAACAGTAGAGAGGCCATGAAGGTGGGGAGGGGTCACTATACATGCCATACCACACCATATATTTAGCCATAATATTGGTTTTATGTGATGACTGTGAGTTTTTTATAGCAGCAACCAGAAAGAGCGAAGGAAACAACGCCTTACGTTTGCGATGGTAGCTTACTTTCTCAAGGAAGACAATCAAATAAACAATTTTTATGCAGGGAAAGCCCTCTGCATCCCCCTTTGGGGGGCAAGCCCCACACACCCCTCAAAATTAATATAATCAGCTCTGGGGGGTCAGACACAGAGGAAAGAAGAAACACCCCCCCAAAAAAATATTTCCACCACAGCCTGACCTGAACCAAAGCCCATGAGCTCCAGGGGCAGTGGCTCAAGTCACTACACCAAACAGCCAGCTCAGCAGTGCTTGGCTGTCACAGCCCTATATCTTGCTTCAGCGAATGTAGCTCACTGCTACACTCACTATACACTACTCCTTGCTAAACTTTCAACTTCGCTATTCCTATGGGTGGTCAAATTGAGTAATTCAAATTGAGTGGCTCAATTTAACTTACCCAAATCACATGCTACTATAATATACTGCATGTCTGGATGGAGCCTGAGCGTAAAGAGCAAGGGGAGGTGCCCTAGTGGGTATGGGGGGAGCAGGGGTGAGTTCAAGGTTGTAATTCGGCACCTAGCCAGTGTGCGGTGTGATATGTCATGCAGATGAAGAACTGTTGATCTATGCAGGGTTGTCAGGGAGGAACATGGACCTAGCTGCAGGTTTGCACTGCTGTGGCACTTGCCCTATAAGTGCCGTGTGCCAATGGAATGTACGGAGGACACATTGGCTACAGTGTGATAATGGCCAGTGGTGGAGGGAAACACTTTCCGGGCCCCTCTGCATTCCTCTAGCACTCAGCCCCCACCAATTTTTGTCAAGCTGACTCCCCCATACATGCCTGTGTCTTGTGACACCTCTGTGGTAGGTTTCACCACAGGGCCCACCGGGTGTCAGGTTTGTTTTCTCCCCATCAACCCTCCACAGAATGACAGTCCATCAGCTGCACTGCATGTAGCACTGCAACCCGGCAGGGTGCCAGATTGCAACATTGAACATCCTCCTGCTGCTCTACACCCCATTGGGCACCCCCATGCTCTGCATGTCCCCAGTCCTCTCCTGGAAGGTACCACACTATGACATGATTGTCACTTATTGGCGTCATGCCCTTAGACCACCTCATGGCTGTTCTAAGCAGAGACCCTAATTTTGTCCACCATGGGGCTTATAAAATTCTAACAAATGGGATGTTGCATCCCCATTGTGATGCAAGCACCCTTGCAACCTGACACAAGGGTTCTCTTTTGCCACAAGAGTGGTGCAGGGTGACTTGGGTGCAGGGCATACTGACTTTGATGCAACCTGCATTTGAACATCTGGATCACCACAAAAGTTGACGTAAGGTGCCACTTGGGCTATACGATTCTAGTGCAGGCATCTTGCGTCAGACTACCTCGTTTGAAAATTGAGTCCTTAATGTAAATGATGCGCACTGTATTGCACTTGTGCATGCACACCATATTATTGCATTGAAAAGTTGAATGATGTTGTGCAATTGTCAATCCAACTCGATCCCTTTTGCTACTGTAATTGTTACCGTATCTTATCTCTCATCATTGCTAAGTTATTGATATTTATTCCTATTAACTCAAAGTGTCTAATGCCATGTTAAGTGCGAGTTGTGCATGGACAAACATATAATGCAATGAATCAATTCCTTACACTGCTAGATTTTTTTTTTTAATTTTAACATGATGCTTGGGAAATCTTCAACATTACTGTTTCATGCTTAGTCACTGGGAAAAATATTCAGAGTACTTCATTCCTTATTAAAACCTGTGACATGCTATGTAATGAATTTTATTAAATTATTTATTGATTTTTATGACACATTAATTAACAGTTGCAAAACTTCACTGCACTTCAAGTTAGACTGATCTGAATCTAAATCCATAGTTTGTCTTGTTCTTTGTTTCAGAAAAGTCCAAGTAAGTTACAAAGAACCTTAAATTTCTATTCACTAAATAAAGCCCTTCAAAAACTCCATTACTTCCTTAAGCTGACAAAAGCTGTTTACAACAAGACAGCTTTAAATCTGGTTTGGTTTTCGTATATATATACACAGGTCGTGTGTCTGCTCACTGGACCCTACCTATCTCTGTCTCTCAGAAAACAGCACTAGTTCAGTTTCATAAGTTAATTTTCACAACACAAGTGTAAAGAAATTGACCCTCTCAGTTTGGGATTTAGAAATAGAATAAAAACTGTCAAGATTTTTGCTTTTTGGCTAATTTTAACAAGTGGCTGTAAGGGGATTACTCTTTCACAACAGCTCGGGGCCAAGATTCACAAAGAGAGTGCAAAGTGGGCACAAATGATTGCGCTGCACTCACCAAGTGCTCTGGTGGACAATGGAGATATTCACACCGACTGTTAATAGGGGGATGGTGAGGGCAGAGCTAACCCAGGAAAAGCAGTGGAATACCCAGTAGCACTGCCGCCACAACCAGCCAAGAAAATTCCCCTGCAGACAATAGCATTCAGGTGCTAAAGTGCTGTTCACTAATGGAGGCATGCAAATGAGCCTGTTGGGTATGCAAGTTGCTGCTGGCCATTAGCATGCCCATTATTGGCTCATTTGCATGCCATTAGTGTGGCGGTGTGTGCCCCGCCCACCCACCAGCCCAAGCTCCACACAGCCTCATTCCCCTATTAGTGGTGCCCTTCCCCACCCCAATCACGACCCAACACTTCAAAAAAAAAATTGATTTCCATAGTGTAGCAGTCCCACCTCAGTCCCTGATCTCATGAATCCCACACAGTAATAAACATAGATGTTTTCCATAGTGTAGTAGTCCCACCCCAGTCCCAATCTCATGTATCCTACCCAGTAATAAATATAATCATGTTCCACAGTATAAGGTCCCACCCCCAAATTCCTGATCACATGATTACCCACCCATTATTAAAATAAAATCTTTTCCATAGTGTAGTGGTCCCACCCAAAATCCCTGATCACCCGATTACCCACTCACTGACTAAATAAACCCCTTCAGAAACTTCTTTACTCCCTAAAGCTGACAATAACTGTTTATAACACAACAGCTTTAAATCTGGTTTGGTTTCCATATATACACATGCCGAGTGTCTGCTCACTGGGTCCTGCCTGTCTCTCTCTCTCTCTCTCTCTCTCTCTCTCTCTCTCTCTCTCAGCAAACATCATTAGTTTAGTTTCATAAACTAATTTTCACAACACAAGTGTAAATAAATTGACCCTCTCAGCCTTGAATTTAGAAATAGAATAAAAACTGTCAATATTTTAGCTTTTTGGCTAATTTTCACTAGTGGATGTAAGGGGATTACTCTTTCACAGCAGCTCAGGGCCAGGATTCACAAAGAGAGTGCAAGGTGGGTGCAAAAGTTTGCTCTGCACTCCCCGAGTGTGCTGGTGGGCATTGGAGATATTTACAGTTGGATAGCCTGGTGGGCTATCCAACTGTTAAGAGGGGGCTGGTGGGGGCAGCGCTAACCCAGGAAAAGCAGTGGAATACCCATTAGCACTGCCCCCACAACTGGCCAGGAAAATGGCCCCACAGACAATAGCGTTCAGATGCTAAAGTGCTGTTCACTAATGGAGCCATGCAGATAAGTCCATTGGGCATGCAAGGTGCTAGTGGCCATTAGCATGCCCATTATGGGCTCATTTGCATGCTATTAGAGTGGCAGTGTGCACCCCCCCCACCACCAGCACAAGCTCCATGCAGCCACATTCCCCCGTAGTTTAGTGTTGCCCTCCTCCACCCCGATCGAGGACCCAACAGTAAAAAAAAAAATAGATTTCAATAGTGTAGCAGTCTCACCCCAGTCCCCAATCTCGTGAATCCCATCCAGTAATAAACATAGATATTTTCCATAGTGTAGTGGTCCCACCCCGGTCCTGATCTCATGTATACCACCCAGTAATAAATATAATCATCTTCCATAGAGTAGGGTCCCGTCCCAAATCCCTGATAGCCCGATTACCCACCCATTATTAAAATACATTTTTTTCCATAGTGCAGTGGTCCCAGCCCAAATCCCTGATCTCCCTATTACCCACACACTCACTAAATAAACCCCTTCAAAAACTCCTTTACTCCCTTATGCTAACAGTAGCTGTTTACAACATGACAACTATAAATCTGGTTTGTTTTTTGTATATGCACAGGCCATGTGTCTGCTGACTGGGCCCTGCCTGTCTCTCTTTCTCAGCAAACAGCACTAGTTCAGTTTCATAAACTAATTTTCACAACACAAGTGTAAAGAATTTGATCCTCTCAGCTTGGGATTTAGAAATAGAATACAAACTGTCAAGATTTTTGCTTTTTGGTTAATTTTAACAAGTGGATGTAAGGGGATTGCTCTTTCATGGCAGCTCAGTGCCAGGATTCACAAAGAGAGCGCAAAGTGGGTGCAAACATTTGCGCTTCACTCCCCGAGTGTGCTGGTGGGCAATTGAGATATTCACTGTCAGATAGCCCAATGCCATTAGTGTGGAGGTGGATGCCCCCCCACCAGCCCACGCTCATTCTCCCATAGTTTAGTGGTTTCTTACCCTACCCCGATCGCAGACCCAACAGTAAAAAAAAAAGAGATTTCCACAATGTATAGGTCCCACCCTAGTCACCAATCTCATGAATCCCACTCAGTAATAAACATAGATATTTTCCACAGTGTAGCAGTCCCACGCAGGTCCCGATCTCATGTATCCCACCTGGTAATAAATATAATCATGTTGCATAGTGTAGGGTCCCACCCCAAATCCCTGATCACCCAATTATCAACCCCTTAGTAAGATAAAATCTTTTCCGTAGTATAGTGGTCCCACCACAAATCCTCGATCGCTGATTACCTACCCATTATTAAAATAAAATCTTTTCCATAGTGTAGTGGTCTGTCCCCAGTCCCCGATTACCCACTTACCCATCCATTATTAAAATAAAATCTTTTTTGTAGTGTAGTGGTCCTTCCCCAGTCCCTGATCACCTGATTACCCACCATTATTAAAATAAACTTTTTCTGTACTGTATTGGTTCCTCCCCAGTCCCCAATCACCCTATTACCCACTCATTATTAAAAATGGTCTTGTAGTGTATACTATAAGCTGTCATTGACAGTTCAATCGGTGGGCAGCCTTGAAGGTGTGAGGTCTGTGCTGCTCACCGACTGGCGGACATTCTGGGGTGGGGTAGTGAGGTGGTGGGTGCTTAAAAGAGTTGGTGAGGGGTTGGGGGGACCACTACGCTATGGAAAAGATTTTATTTTAATAACAGGTGGATAATTGGCTGATTGGGCACTAGCTAGAGATGACTACACTATGGAAAGTATTTTATTTTATTGTTGGGTAGGTAATCGGGCCATCAGGGACCGGGGTGGAGCACTACACTATGGAAACGAATATATTTTATTATCGGGTAGGTAATTGAGTGAGCAGAGACTGGGGTGGGACACTGCTCTATGGAACATGAATTTTTTTATTCTCGGGTGGGAGATCGGGGACTGGGGGGGCACAGTACTGCCAGTTTTTGGTTTCAGCACTATTTTGCTCCACACAAGGACCTTCGCAAAGGCCCTTGCATGAAGCAAATCCTTTGTGAATGGGATAGTGGGGATATGCAGGTCCCCTCCCCCTCATTTGCATTGCAGCCCCCCATCACTACTTAGGCAAACTGGGCTTTGTGAATACTCAGTTATCTGATAAAGCCCAGTTTGCCTGGCAACTGGGTTTGCACTTGGGCACAGCTTTGTGAATCCTGCCCCAGATGTCTTTCTTTCTCTCTCTCTCTTGCCTGCAGTTTTTGTGAGTACTGGATCATATGAGCCACCTGCAGTGAGCTTCCAAAGTGGCCTCTGATTGGACAGGAAATCTCAGGAGCTCTTGAACTCCCACCAAATAGAAAACTGCTGAATAGCCCCATTTAGCACCGATTATTAATTTGTCTTCCCAAGCAATGAATAGCTTATTAGTCATGGTAATAGGTAAAATACTACTTGTTACCTGCATACACCTAGTAGTGGGTAAACTGATGGAGTCACTGATCAAAGAGGAACTTGTGGACTACCGGGAGAGCAGCGGTCTACTAAATAGTAAACAGCATGGTTTTGGAAAAGGGAAGTCTTCTCAGACTAACCTGACAGCTTTCTTTGATGGGGGTAACAAAGGTAGTAGATAAAGGCTATGCTGTGGATTTACTCTATTTCGATTTCAGCAAGGCTTTTAGCTAGGTGCCACACAGAAGATTTCTGAAGAAGATGTTCGACCTGGGCATGGCTAACGACATAGTTAGGTAGGAAACTGCTTGAAGGAGAGACAGCAGAGGGTGGTGGTAAATGGGGTTAAATAAGAAGATAGGGTGGTCATGACTTGGGTGCTGGGATCTGTCCTGGGTTCTGTCGTCTTCAATATGTTCATCAGCTACACTGGAGAGGGCATCAGGGGTAACTTGTGTCTCTTCGCAGATGACACGAAGCTCTGGGGTAAGGTAGATAGTGACAAAGGGATCAGGAAGATGCAGAAGATGTACAAAAGCTAGAGAGGTGGTATAAGTTTGGTAGTTGAAATTTCATGCTAAAACATGCAAGGTTATGCACCTAGGGAAAAAAAAAGCAGGACAGAGTGCTGTATGGGAGGAGTTAAACTGAATGCTATGGCAGAGGAAATGGACTTGGGAGTTATTATTAGTGACTTCCTCAAGTAATCAAGCCAGTGTAACAAGGCATATTGTAGAGGCAGAGGAAAGAGACCTGGGAGTCACCATTAGTGACTCCCTCAAACAATCAAGGAAGTATAACAAGGCCTATAATAAGGCTAATAAGATGTTGGGGTTTATTGGAAAGGGTTATGAGAGCAGGAAAATGGAGGTACTGCTTCCTCTATATAGGTCACTGGTGAGGCCACATCCAGAATACTGCGCTCAGTTCTGGAGTCATCACCTAAGGAGGGACACACTGGAAATGGTGCAATGCAAGGTCACCAAGAGGATTCAGGGCCAATAGGGCAGATTTTTTGAAGATTGTCCGAAGGCACTGAACATGTACTCTCTGGAAACGAGGCAAGAGAGGGGGATATGGTAGAGACCTTCAAGATCTTGAAAGGAATAAACAAGGTGAACTGTGGGGAACTAGTTAGCAAGAGTACAGAGCCATGAACCTGAGGTCATGAGTGGAAACTGGAGGGAGGAAGCTTCAAGAGGGATGTGAGGAAGTTCTATTTTGTGGAAAGAGTTATGGAGCCGTGGAACTGTCTGGCAGTGGAGGTACTGGGTGCCAAGATCATAAATGGTTTCAAGAAATGCTGGGACAGAGTGAATAGTTTGATGGTTGCTCAGGTATGTGGCAGTAATGAAAGGAGCATGGGGTTGTCCAGGGAATGATAAAACTCTGCATGGAGAAGACTTCCTGGGGCAGATATGGAACTCCTGGCAGACTAAATGGGGGCATATGGGGAACATAATTGGAAGGCTTTTAGCCTGATGTTCAATGGGGGGAATAGCTCCTCCCCCATCCCCTACTTAAACATCAGGCCACCTCTCGCTCTGCTTTGAACATTTTGGCAGCGGCTGCATTGCGATTGGCCATGGCTTTCTTTCTTCCCCCACTCTTGCTCTCTGTTTCCTTGCCCCCCCAACCACCTTGCATTCTTTCCCCTTTTTGTCCTCTCTGGCGCTTTCATCCCCTTCTGCCCCTCCTTCTTTCTCCACATTTTCCTCTGTTCTCTTTTGGTGCTTTTCTCCTTACCCACTGCCACACTGCCTCCATGTGCCCTGCGGCTTGCTACAGTTCCTCGCCGACACTGCTCCCCACAGTTTCTCGCCTGGATAGTCTTGCCGCTCCTGAGGCCTTACGACCTGGCCTTCATTCTGCCGCTCCTTGCTTGCTTCTGCCCTAAGGTTTTACACTTGGATTTCCTCCAGCTGCATCGCCCTTTCCACCAGCTATCTCGGAATACCTACCCCTCCTTTCCTCATACCATATGTCCTTTACACCGGATCTCCAACTTCAGTCAGACAACTGCTTTCCTAAGGTCAATATATCTGGGTCCAGTTTCTTTCGATCGTTACTACTGGCTATGGCACCAAGATGGCTTCAGTTTCCTACAAACAGTCCACCACACTGATGGTGTGGACTCCCCTCCTTTAACAGCTGCGAATTCCCCGACCTTTCCAGGGGCGCTTTCTGCACTACGGCTGAAACAGGTCAGTTTCCTGCTGCCATCCTAACAGGACCTTGCTCTGCTCTTGAAGTAACTCTGAGCATAACAGTGGAAAAGAGTCTGAGCTAGCGAGTTCTACTTTATTCAAGTGGCTTCTATTGAGGTATACAAATACATACAGAGTCTACCAATGTCAGTGCCAACAAACAGTCTCCCCATGCATGTAAATTCTGTTGTTCCTTTTCAAAGACTCTACAAAGCTATAGCAAAATCACATCAGACATTATTTAAACAAATAAGAGCTATATTTCTGAGAACTTTAACCTATTATGTGCCTTCACCATGATTAATTTCTCTGGTACCCATTTTTCTGCCTCCTTAAAGTACCGAGCTACGTTTGTTGTTTTGAACAATTAATGCTTCTGCTTCTTTAGCAGCCACAGACCTCCACATTCAGCACAGATATTGCAGTCCATCCAGATCATGGTAGGCTTGCTAAAGTTGTTAGAAATGCGTTGGCTCTCAAGAATATTCCTCACCTCTTACCAGCTTTAAAGAACTAATACTTCTCCAGGATCAGACGGCCAGACTATTACATTTATTCAATCTTCCTCACTGAATCAGCTCTAAGTAAGTGCATAACTTCAGTGAAGGAAGACCCCGGGGGGATTCCCCGTCCTTTCCTCGAACCATCCATTATCATCGG
The DNA here is from genome assembly GCA_016271365.2 of Neoceratodus forsteri. Classification (NCBI taxonomy): domain Eukaryota; kingdom Metazoa; phylum Chordata; order Ceratodontiformes; family Ceratodontidae; genus Neoceratodus; species Neoceratodus forsteri. Next base: position 303,904,770 of record CM028135.1, read on the forward strand.
TGATGGTGGACCATGTAGGATCCCACCATCCCAACTGAATGTGCCAACAAAGAATAATTTACTCATGGCTCAAGCTCATCTATTACCTACATGTGGACTCATCAGATCATCCTCCTTATTTGGAGCTATTTGTTCATATCATGACAATGGACAGCAAGGGGTTCTGTCATTCATATCTTACTTAGGGTCATATTGTGGTGATGGTGGACCACGTGGGGTCCCGCCATCCCAACTACTCATCCCAATGAGGAAGTATCTCTGAATTACTCAATTTCATTCCATTATGCAGATGGACTAATTGCGAACTATATGCTAATACTGTAATGATGGACTGCGGGGGTCCTGTCATCCGTACCTTATATAGTGCTATACAATGGCAGACCACGTGGGGTCCCACCACCTCAAACATATATGCCCCATGAGCAGGTCTACTCATAGTTCTATTGCATTCTATTCCCTACCCTTTGACTATTCCTTCCTATGGCAATGGTGGAGCATGTGGGTCCTACCATCCCAATCATGCACAACTCACTGGTACGGCGATGGTGGACCACGTGGGGTCCCACCATCCCTATCATGCTCTATTCAATGGAATGATGATGACAGACCTTGTAGGGTCATGCCCTGCCAAACATCATGTCCTACGAAAGGGCCCTACCCTTAGCTCAATGTATGTCCTAATCACTACAGGCAAACTTACATGGGGCTATCCCCTTCTTGCCTTGGACTGTTACATACTATCATGATGGCAGACCACTCGAAGTCCCACCATCCCATTTAAGCATGCCCCATGAAGGGCCTTACTGGAAATGTTATGTCATTTCAGACAGTCTTATGCGATTCTCGTCCTTCTTACCTCAAATTATACCATATTACTGCAATGGCGGACCACATGGGGTCCCGCCTTTCCAACAAAGGATATCGCCCTTCCTGTTTTGGATTATGTCATAATACAGCAATGCAAACCTGTAGAAGAATCCTGCCATCCCAACAAACAGCCCCACTAAGGGGCATTACCTATTACCCAAATACATTTGTTATTACTCAAAGGTATTGCCATCTTCACTAAGGCAGACCAACGTGGAGGTCTCGCATTTCCAGTCTGACTGCCTGAGTCCTATCACTCAAACATTCGAATACTGCATACACCAGAACTATTTGGAATTCCATGCTCCAACTTGCCCAAGTCAGGGCCTCCTTTACTTCTTCAATTCATTAATTCCTCCCTCTGCACTCCACCTTCCTTTCTGTTCCAGTTCCAGCTGAAGTTTCTATGTCGGACATCTCTGCAAAGCTAACCTCAATGCCTTGGTCACCATAGGACATTTTCTCCTTCTCAACATACTCAATCATACCCTATCATGCTAAGGATTTACAATAGTCATGCAAGCCTCCCAGCTGGGCTCCATTCCTACCTTATCATCGTTCTCAGCCACGCAATGCTCCAATCATTCATCTTCTATGATCTGAATCTCCAACTTTGGCAGATATTCTTCAGCCGTGCTGACACTTTATCTGGACTTCCATCTGCTTCACTAGTAGCTATCTCAGACTTGGATTGACCATTGTCTCAGCATCCAGACATCATTCCAAGTTGGATATTTTCATCTGCTCAAACCTTCATCTGCAACATTGACTTCCTGCTCATCTCGACCTCGAAAAGGACTCTTCGACCAGGAAAATCAGACTGAACTCCTGGACAGAATCATAACTAAATCTAAACCACATTTAGGATTATTTTCCTCTTAGTATGCCCAGATGACGAGCAGGTAAGTAGCCATGGGTCATCGGAGGTTTCCTGCTAAGGGTTTTTTCCTCTCCTGCATGCTACTGATCACACTCTCCAGAGTTGGAGGAAGTAGTCACTTTGCTATTTATGTTTGGGCCTTAAGTCTTACACCTACCCAGTATCCTACAGAGGGTGGGATGTGGAGAAGCGCCAAAGCTCAAGTCATAAACACCACGCATATACCATTCAGCTCTTAAGTATACACAAGCATGAAGCTATGTACCACACATTGAATTGGAAGGTTTTTAGCCTGATGTTCAAGTGGGGGAAATAGCTCCTCCCCATCCACTACTTAAACATCAAGTCACTTCTTGCTCTGCTTCGAGCATTTCGGCAGCACCCTGGGAGGGAGGGGCAGCTGCAGAATAAGGGGTGCTAGCTGCACATTTGAGCAGACTTGATAGACCTCTAGGACTTTATCTGCTGGCAAATTTCGTATGTTCGTACCCTCCATCCTCCCCTGCCTCCTCCTCCTTCTCCAGCACTACTGTCTCACCCTGAGTGCTAAGCCTTAAGTCTTACACCTACCCAGTATCCTACAGAGGATGGGATGCGGAGAAGCACCAAAGCTCAAGTCATAAACACTAAGCATATACCATTCAGCTCATAAGTATACACAAGCAAGAAGCTATGCACCACACATTGAACATAAGGCAATTGAAGAATGGAACTGTGTTTTCCCAGGATGTACTGCTCAAACAGAATCTCAGGAACATTTCTTGTTGGATTGTTCTTATTCATCTTCCTTATGAGCCTTTCTTGCTGATCACTGGAAGATACCATGGTTACAACATGTGACTTATGAGATGATGGTTTGGGGGAATTTTCCACACTTATTATGTAGATATAATGTTGGTACCCTGACTGTATTTTTTGCCTGTTTAAAATTTTATTTATAGCATAGTACATGTCAATGTCTTTTACAACAACAGTTGATGTCTTATGTTACTTTCTGTAAACTATGTGAGAATGCTTTACAAGATATCTACATAAAGGATTTGAAATTGTATCCTAGATCTAAAGTCATAGTTTGGTAGTGTTTTTTTTTTCTTTCTTTAAAAAAATATGTGTAGAATAAGTGGGATGGGGCTTATATATATTTTTTTTACATTGCTCTTTATTCCCCTTACTCACTCCATCCTCCACTCATTCAGACCCATCAGCCTTCACATCGTCCCCTCATCGACCCAGGAATCTACTCCCCTAGAGTGACCTCCCCACTCAGAGACTCCTTATATGGGTGCCCCGATATACCCCCCCAGGTGGGGTGAGGGAAGGCACACCCCTTACCTTTCCTCTGAACAACAGCGGAGTGGGTGGTTCACAACAGAGTCTGCCCTGGTGATGGCTTGTTGATGTGATCCGGTGCTGGAGGAGTCGTCACCTAGGAGTGACGGGCTCCATTCTCCTGTTTTTCTGTGCCCCTACCCCTGCAGTCACTGGCACACTAGGAGAGCCAATTGAGAGGCATGCGTTAAAACGCAACACCTCCCAGGGCTCTCGGCTGATGCTGCCCCTCACACTGTGTGTCCCGACCTGCATCGCCAGTCCTGAGTTCACCCGGCAGATGGCGATATAGCAGCGGGACAGATGCACCACCCTCCCCAGAGAGGGAGAGCTGCCACTGGGTGCTCAATCCCTCTCTCTCCCTGCCGACCCCCGGCAGCCCAAGTCCGTCACTGAACCCAGGTCACAAAATGGTGTGAGGTGTGGCATCCAGCACCTCAACCCTCAGTGCCACCTGGCTGGCTGGGCTTATATTTTTTATATATATATAACACTGTTATGTACTGCTGATGTACTGGTGGATTGATTTGTTTGTTTCCAGATTGTATTGTTTTGTTTTTCAATAAAACTTCCCTACTCTTTGCAGTAGGGAGGCACTGCTGACTTGGTCACCAAGATGGCAGATTTAGTGACTGCCGGAGTTGCTGCTGCTCCAGGTAAGGGAAAGCAGGCTCCCTTCCTATCTGCCTCACCAACTAGGGCTGAAGATGGATTGCATATTTTGAGTGGTGCTTCATCTTCTGGAACTATGCCTGATCCTTTACATGCAGCTGGGATGGATTTGCCACTCTCTGATAGCTATTTCACTGTATTGGATTTACATGCAGCTGACTTGTGATTACAGGATGCTATAAAGAATAAAAAGAGATACCTGCTGGATTTTCTGGCTAAAGAGGAAGCAATGTACCTTATGGAGAAAGGAAAAAACTGTTTGCTATGTGGGGCAAAACTCTGCTGCTTCTAAGAAGGCCTATTGTTGAGGGGAGGTGTTCTATAGCTGTCAAATCCTGTGACACAGCAGCATCAATGGCACTGCCGTCTGCTATCTTGGGAATCGATGTACAGGATTTGACTCCTTCTCTCCTTTCATTGCTGCATACTGCACCCCTCTCTCCGTCCATTACACTCACTCTAAATTTAGACCGTTACTTTGATTCTAGAGCTTTGACTTTGGCTGCTCCTCCTCCAGATGCAATTCACATTCTAGAACTGTCTTACCGGCCCAAAAGGCTTACCCGGAGCAATCAATGAGTGATGCAGTTGGAAGCACCATGGACCGGAAATCTGCTCCTCACCTACTGCCTTTTAGTCCAAACATACTGACTTCTCTTAGTGATACGAATGACATTAGCAAGGGATTTTGCTGACACATTTGTGCACCTTACCCTCCCTCTGATTGGTCTCCTGTCTGGGCATTGACTGAGGATGGCTGGACAAGAGACACGATCAGACAATGTCACTTGGGAACACCGCATAAAAGAACTACTGCTCCATTTCCTGCAGGTATGTCTCTCTTCCTTTCTCTTTTATCTGCTGTTGAGGAAACAAACACTACTGCTGTGATCTTTGCCTCTTGTCCTGGCAAACTTGTCCAGGCATCCACATCTCCATTAAGTGCTTGGAGTTCCCACAGGACCTGACTAACATTCCTGAAAAGCTAACTGCTGCTCAGCCTGCCATGGTTGCTCATGAAGTATTACCATGTCAGTCACAGGTTGATCCTACTGTCTCCCATCAGCTCCATGACATGACACCTGTTTTTTATTTGGGACTAGAGTTTCTTGCTTTGTAGTAGACTCACACAACCACAGCATCAGTAGCCTTGGGACTTTTCTCTTTAATCCCCTTTTGACTTAGGCTGAAAGGGTGGAGCAGGCTGAGGTTGCCTCCACTGCTACTTTCCCCCAGCCCCACCTACACCCATTGCTCAGACCTCTGCACTAGCATGATCCTGTTTTAGAAAATCTGATGTGTTCCCTAAGTCCCCAGCATTGGTCCAAAGAAGGAATGGTGTGCATTTACTGTATACTGGTGGCCTGGACCCTCCCCTGACAGAGCATATGTCAAAAGAGCTCTCTTGAAAGATTCATTAGTTTTCACTCTGAATGAGCTATATGCTCCCCCCAATGAAGGGTATCTTGATTTAAGTTTTAAAACTCCAGCTTATTTGGACAGATTCTGGACTTACTATAATAAATTGAAGGCCACTCCTCTCTGGCTCCTGTTTAAGGCAACCAATTCCCCTGATGAATCTAGCCATTTGGACACTAACTGTTTTTTAAAGAATGAGGGGGTGAATGTATAGGATGTACTCTATTGGTTAACGCAATGATGTGACATTCTCAGAGATCCTGGACCAATACTGGATACATAGGTTTTTTGGATGTGAAATTGGCATTTCAAGGTGAAGCTATGGCATAATGTCTCACGTTTGCAACATATACTGAGCGTCGTTTTCCTGGGCCAAGACAAGGGACAGTGTTTCTACCCAAGGCAACCTAAAACTTGTTTTAAATGTGATTCTGATGCACATTTAAGCAATGCATGTGATAAAATCCATGACAATTTATGTATGATGTTGAGTCATGTTAGTGCTCACTGTTCCAATGACCTCTCCTGCAACTTGTGCAAAGAACCAGGGCATTCTTACAGAACCTGCAAATGGGCAACACATAACAGGAAGGATGTGAATCCATAAGATGCATTCCTGTAGAAAGCTTACAGAACGATGCAGCAGAAGCAATGAAAGGAGGTGGCAGCTATGCTTGCTTATCAGAATGATCCTGATTTCAGTCATGTTCCTGGAGAAAGCTCACAGAATGATGCAGTCATGTTCAAACTCAGGACCTGACTCTTCTTGGTACTGAACCTTCCTCAGCCACTTCCCAGATCCTGTCCGTTTCTGTTCCTGATGGCCCACTAGAAGGTACATCCTCTGAAATGCCAACACACGCTGAGGATCCCAACATGGATACTACCACAACAGTACACCCAGTGGAGACTGATATGTTCCATGTCATAACAGCGATCACAAAACAGTGATCACTATAATGGCAAGTGTATAACACTGAAAACACTTTAAGGCGGCCCAACATCCAGATATGAAAAAAGTGTTTTTGATTAGTATTCTCAGCTCCAGGGATGTGCATGTGGGGGAGGGGGAAAAATCCGAATGGTGGGAAAAAATTAAGTGCCTCAACTCACAGCTGTGGCATAATGTAACCTGCTCCTGGTCCTGAACCCAGGACCTGCTCTGCCAGAGCTAGCCTCCTACACCACCATGCCAGTTGGCTAGCTTGGCAGCAGCAGGTACTTCAGTTCCTGACAACCTCTTCCCTCTCACTCCCCTTCTCCTCGCCATTCCCCCCCTTCTGTTCGCCCTTCCTCTTAGTCGCCATCCCATAACCTTGTTATTTTGTAGGGTAGCTCAGAATAATAGGGCCCAAAATGAGTCACCATTTTTGTAGTCGCTCATTTTGGGTGGCTGTTATTACATGATACCTACTGGGATGCTGCTTCCTGACATAACAGTTGTTAGTCGTAAATGGTCACTTCACTCACACATCAAGTTTGCTGCCTTTGAAGTTTTCCTCCATTTGTGCACCAGTTGCCTTGGAGAACAAATATGAGGTTTCAGACAATGACCACATAGACTCGGATATCAGTAAAGACTCTGAAACCTCCTTGTATGTATGTTTAATATTCCAGGCAGCAACAGATATGGAAGAGGATGCTGCTCATGCCAAACCTAAAACAAAACAGTGAAATAAACAACAAATGGTCACTAGGAGTGTTACTGGACAAAACATGGACTGTGCAAAGTTAACTGAGTTTTGATCTCCTCCTTACATCACTTTATAGCTCCCAGTCTTCACCTAGCAACCATCAATGCTAATAGCATTAAAAATGTGGCCAGATGAATACTTCCTTTTGCCCTTTTAAAAGACCTGCATTCGATGTCATTTTTGTCTAGGAAATGAGTCTGACCACCTTATTGCACGTGATCCAAGCACAGAGACAATGGTGTTGGAGACCTACTTTCTGGTCATTTGGGCCTGGTACTTGTGATGGGGTGGGAATACTGTTTAAGGGCACACCTTTTAATGTGGTAAAATTAGTACACATTGACCCAGTCAGGGCTCTCATGCTTGATGTCCAGTTTCAGGGGTCAATTATTTCAATTAATCAAACTTTATGCCCCTCAGACCAAAAAGGCCATGCTTGATATTTTGAAGAAAATGGAGCCTTATTTGTACATAAAGAGACATATCATATTTGGAGGCAACTTTAATTGTGGCCTTTCCCAGACTGATAGGGGTGCTCAGACTACGAAATCTATTTGTGACATGAATTTCCTCACCAAGTTAATAAAGGATGCTTCCCTCATGGATGCGTATAGAACTCTTTATCCCATAGGAGGATTCATGTATTATAGAAATACCCTTTACACTAGGATAGATTTCTTATTTATCTCATCACATCTACATTCTTAGGATATTCAGCTCATCCCAATAGAAGCATCAGATCACTTATTACTTGGGGAGCTTTTGGTGAAGCTCATGCCTTCCATACTGGTAGGGGATGTTGTCACTTAAATAATTCCTTGTTGGAAAAGTCATAGACACAGGAGAGGATACTAGATTTCCTTATAGCTCAGCAATCCCTAGCATGCATGGATGATGACTTAGGACATTGTTGGGATGACACAAAATGGGCACTAACTGAATTATTTACCCGCTTATCCCGCTCCAAAAAGAAACATGAATATCTAATCTTATATTTTCAATTGGCAAAAGCCCTGACACTTCTGCATCCAGAACTGGAGATTATAGTTCACAGGTGGCTAGAATTAAGGAACAGATGCAGAAACTGCAATACGATTGGAGCCATTCTCTTCTATTGGAACACAAAAGTGGGACATAAGGGTCAAAAGGTATTGGTAGTCCTTTTGAAAGCTGTAAAGCCAGGGTGCAGCACAGAAATATCACAATGGTTACACTCCAGGAAGGGATGTAGTTACAAACTGTACCATGTGATAACGATGGTCCCGGAATAGCGATCGCCATTTGGGCGAGCCTGCATTGCCAAAAATTAATTACGGCGATGTACACTCACGGTGAACTGCAAGAGGGCGCCGGTCTCTTTGTTATGCCCTGCACCCCCCTACTAAAGAATTCTCAACTCCAGGGGGGTGCATGTTGGGGGGGTGCAAAACTGCAAAAAATAAAATAACCCGACTAGACACAAAAACAGTATCGCGTCAAGAACCAAACCCAGCACCCTCCCATCCCCAGCCTGTAACCTACCCACCACATCACATGGCCACCTCGGCAGCCCACTGCTGCACTACACCCCACAAACCCTCCCTTCCCTTCTGCCCGTCGCATGGCCTGTTCCTCCCCCGCATGCATGTATGCATAGCAACATCCCATCACTATATTCGCCTACCCCCTGTATCCGGTCACCACCCTGCCAGGTAGCCCTGTGCACAGGTGCAGTGACTGAATCACCCTTTTTGAAATTGTTCAGTTGTGGTCACCCTGTACATGGGATACCATTACAAACAAGGGTGCCTATGCACCAAAGCACGGAAAGTATGTGCCAGAGGCACATACCCTGACTGTGTAGCTCCGCACCAGTGGACAGGTGTTCACATGCCAGTATGCACTATTGCTGACCATCTGTCCATGGTCCCACCCCCCCTGGCATGCAGGAATGTGCAGTGTGGACAGGGACGAAGTTGTAGACCCAGTCAGGAAGCCAATCGGTTGCCCATCCTGGTTCCTGGAGTAAGTCTGACTGCATTAAAGTATACACAGGCACCCAGGCTTGCATGGCCAAGCCTCACTGACCAGTGGTCTCCCCTGCCCAATACCCATCCCTTTGTCACTGTGCCTGCCGGGTGCCCAGATGACCCTCATTGGTGTATAGTGGCCCTCCACCATGGTGGCACTGACAACACCACTCCTCATCCCCTGTACCTACTGGTTGGCGCTGCATTATGGACGTCCAGCAACACATCCCTTCACACACCTCCTCGGCCGCCGGCCATACAAGTGATGCTGGGTGCAAGTGCAAGCCGCTATACATGGGCAGTGCTCTCCCAACATCAGTTGAATGGTCCATGGGCATGAAGGTGTGAGTAAGGCTGTGCCGCTGGCTGTCCAAAACCATGGCGCAGACTGGCAGGTACGGGGGATGGGGGGTAGTGTTTTCAGTGCTGACAGGGGTGGGAGAGACCACTGAACACCAAAGAGCAGCCAGAGGGGCCAGAATCATGGGTTGGGGGGTGGTCAGGCAGAGCTGCCCTGGGCAGGGTGCTGCAAGACAGGGCTCCGGTTGGGAGGGTGGTAACATACATATATGGATGGGGCACAATTGTGCAGTGATGGGTTACTGCACAATGATAGAGATGGGGCTGTGCTCTGTGGTGGGGGCCACAACATAAAGATGGAGACAGGGCTGTGATGTATGTGGGGGGGGTCAAAGCATAAAGATAGGGATGGGGCTGTGATTTGTGGTGGGGGATTACAGCACATAGAAGGATTGGGCAGCCATGTGTGTGGGGGGGGGCTGCCATACAGGACTGGGGAGGGGATTCTGTCTTGTGGGGGAGTTTGCACTGTACTGCCAGGACTGGTGCAGGTGTTCTGGTGCATGTGGGGGGGGGGAGGAATTTCCATACTGCTGCTGGGGCCGGGCAGGGTTCTGTGTGCGACGGGCTGGGTGCATACAATGGTTATAGCAGGGTCCCCCTGGCATAACCTGTGCCCTTCTATGCCCCCCTGTGCACAGCACTATGCACCTTTGTTATTGGTGCATAGTGTAGGCACATCCCCGTACCTCCCCCCCAGACCACCCTGGTGCAGATCTGCCCACGTGACTGGGTACACGGGTGTGCATCTGGCCAGCGCACCTATGGTGAATGCCACCGGGGATCTGCAGGACCCCAGGTGCATGGCATTACCATGTATCTATGCCTATGTGCCTGGTTTCCATGTGTGTTGGTATAGTGCATATAGCCCAAGGTGGGTAATATGTCCCTGGTACACACTCATTTATATAACACGTTTGGCAAGAAGGCCTCACCCATATCTACAAAAACCTTTTTGTGTTCTGTTAAAATCCCTGACATTCAGCAGCAGAAATTATTAAATGTAACCAGGCCCATTTCCCATGCTGAAGTGACACAGGCTATATCTCATCTTCACACTGACATTGTCCTAGTACCTGATAGCCTCACAAATTAATTTTATAAAGGGTTTTGTACCCCATTGGTGGACATATTGGCTGAGGTGTTTAATTGGATCCTGCTAGAGGGTTCATGTCTGAACTCTTGCTGAAGCCATCCAAATCTTTCTTTTTAAGAAGGGATATAATATGGATATAAATAACTGGAGGCTTTTATGTCTTTTAAACACTGATCTTAAAATTTTAATGAATATACTGAACCGCAGACTATTGTTGATATCAGAACATTTTTCAATCTTGTTCTATACCAGGTCATCATATAGCAGAAAATTTGATTTTACTTTGAGAGGTGGTGGTCATAGAAACTGGGGGGGGGGGGATTTTAGCTGCTTACTAACTCGTGACCAGGAAAAGGCATTTGATAGGGTGTCCCATCAATATTTCTTTGCTGTCCTCTCTCATTATGGCCTTCCAGACAGTTTTTGCTCCTTACCGCAAAGTTATATTTCTCGGCAAGCATCCTCCCGCTTTTAAACGGACATCGAGGTCATAGAATCTGCCTTATGACCGGTGTCAGGCAGTGGTGTCCCCTTAGTTCCCTGTTATGTACTTATTGTACTGATCATGTTATATTCAAAATTCAGTTACATCTGCAGATCAAGGGCATTACTACACTTGACAGTACCAGTGATATCAAAATAGCAGCATATGTGGATGATGTTATGTTATTCCTACAGGACGTGCCATTGGGACGTATCGCATTGGACATATTTCACTCCTCCACACCGGTATCAGGTGCCAAGATAAACTTAAATAAGAGTCAGGGCCTAGACATAGGCTCCACTGATAGTACCATGGGGAACATTGGAGGAATAGTCATTCCCCCTTCTCCCCTTAAAATATTGGGGATCACTTTTGTCAAAGGTAACATGGCATTGGCAAACTGGGAGGAGAAGATATCCTCATGTGTTACTAAAATGTAGATATGGAAAGCATGGCAGCAAACTAAAAAGAAAAAGGTCGCTATTTTGAAGACTTTTATTTTGCCCATATTTACATATCTTAGTATGGTTTTTCCTATAGCCAAATATCTGTGGGTACGCTTGTATAGCCTCTTTTTCCAATTGATTTGGAGCAGCTGGCTTACTTTCATAAATCAAAACATATTATACCTCCCTATCAATAAAGGGGTACTCAATATGGTTAATTCCCTTGTGGTTACTTTTAGCCATTTCTTACCTGGAATTTTTTGGTATACATCGCCCCAGTTTCTCGGATTTGGGGCCCGTGGGTAGCACACTGGATGGATCCCATCATCACATCTTGGAAAACTGCTACCTTCACTTCCTCCTCTGTATGACATACATTACATCTTGTAAGAATGGTGATTGAAAAACTTAAGAAATGGAAGGTGGATTACACTCATGTTGAACCTCATTTCACGGGGCCACTATACTTCAATTATGGTCAGTAATTTTACGGACTTGCCCCTATACCCTGAAATCCTCCCAACAGCCCATGTAGACATTCATTCCACACTAATGGTTACTAGGACTCCCCCAAAAATGTGGGATGTCCTCTGCTTAAGCTGCCATGGTAGACTGAGAGTGAAAGCAAAAGCTAAACACAAATAATTTAGGAGATAGATATTGTCCCAGGGTGGATTGTGCACAGGATTGAGAAATGATGGCTTATTTTTTGCATGACTGCCCCTATGCCAGTGCATACTGGACAGCTTAAGCACTGCAGAGGGGGACTCTATTTGGTCTATCCTTACTTATAATGACATCATATTAGGAACTTCCCCCTGCAAACACCATTACAGCAGAGTAAGTAGGGGAGTGGAGAGTGTCACAAGGAAGTTGATTCCAAAGGTGAGGGAGACAGTTAGTAAATGCCAACTGGCCTGCACAAGTGCAAGGGTGAGGAAAGGAGAGCATTCGGGCATCCGTAGAGCAAAGGGAGTTTGTGGAAGAGCTGGCTGGTGACAGGAAGGAGCTGATGTAGGGTGGAGTGTCCAAAACCAGATTTTGCAGATGAATGTTAGGCCATGAGTCTGGTGCCTGATGGGTAGAAACATTAGGCAGAGGGAGGAGTAGAGGGTACAGTGGGGGAGGTGAGGAGGTGGCAAAATGGCAGAATGAATTGAGTAGGGTATCAAGTCTTGCTAGGGAAGTAGCTGGAGCAGAGCTGTAGAATATGTCTGCGTAGTCAATTACAGGAAGAATGGCTTTGGCGACTAAGTCTCGGCGAGTGGACAAATGGATGCATTCTTTGTGTCAGTAGAAGGCATCGACTTTAGGGAAAAGTTTGGTACAAATGGAGTCTATACAGACTAATAAATCGAGGCTACAATCCAACCAGACCCTATATATTTGAATGAGTTGACTGTCTCGAAGGGTAAGCCATGGGGGAAGGGGTTAAGGGACATGGACAGTCTTTGCCTTGTTCCAAAGAACATGGATACTGTTTTTTTGGTGGGGAGAGTTAAGTTTTAGCTGGTTTTGATGGAACTATTGCTGCACTTTGTCAAGTAATGACTGCAGGGAGGGAGCTACTTCTGCTGCAGATGGACCAGAAAGGTATATAATAGTGTCATCCACATACATATGTATATTAGAGGGGGGAGCGGATGGAACGGAGGTTGTTTATGAATATTGAAAACAGAATGGGACCAAGAATGGAACCTTGTGGGACACTGGCTAGGATTGGGGGGCCTTTCCTACTTGTACAGATTGCTGTCTGTGTTGAAGGTATGACCCAAACCAATCAGTAGCAGCTGGAGCCAGACTAGAGGAGTGGAGTTTTTGAATTAGGAGATGGTGAGAGAGTCAAAGACCTTTGCCAGGTCCATGAAGATGGCAGCAGTGACAAGTCCTTTGTCCATAGCTGACTGGATTGAGTTGGTGATACAGAGAAGAGAGAAGACAGTGGAGTGCTGCTTTCTGAACCCAGATTGGAAGAGAGAGAAATCATCAGTTGCAGAGAGATGTTCCGGAAGCCTCGAGTAGATAAGAGGCTACTGGAGTTTGGCGCGAAAGCAGGCAGGCGGAAGATGGGTCTATAGTTACCAGGCAAAGTGACATCCCCACCTTTGTGGAGTGGGAGCACTTTGGCTAACTTCCAAGCCTGGGGGACAGTACTGGTAGAGAGGAGAGGTTCAGGAGATGAGTGAGGGAGGTGGAAATGGCAGGTGCTGATATTTGGAGAATCTTGTGGTGGAGGCCGTCAGGGCTTGTTTTTGTGGGGTTAAGTGACATAAGTGCCTATTAAATTCCTTGGGAGGAGAGGAGTGATGGAGAAGCCAGAACCAGCAGGGCCATCAGCATGGGGGTGGAAGAGTTTGAAGGGGAAGGGAGAGGTGATCAAGGAGGGCGCAGGCTGTAAAGAATGTGTTAAAGGTGTCTGCGACTGAAGCGGAGTTAGAAAGTGACAATCTTTCATGTTTTAGGATTAGCGGTATTTGATCAGAGGGGGTGTCTATGAGGAAGTGGAGAACTTTCCAGAAGTTGAAGGATGGGCAGGATCTTGCCTGCAGCTGGGATTTAAAATAGGTTGATTTGACTTTTCTGATGGCCTTAGTAGTACAGGCATTTCCAAGGAACCTGTAGAGTTGGGGGAGTGAGGGTTGAAGCGAGGCCTTGAATTGTTTCTAGAGTTTGTCTCGGGTTCTGCAAAGGCTGGGGAGGTCAGGAGTTATCCAGGGGAGGTGTTAGCACTTCACTTTAGCCTTTTTTAGGAGGGCATAGACGTTCCAGATCCTAGTTAAGGTTTCGGTGAATAAATGGAGGGCTGAGTCAATGTCTTCGGCTGAGTACGAAGAAGACCAGTCTGCTTGGGTTAGATCCAGAAGAAGGGAATTTGAGCCCAGGGTATGTTACAGACAATTCCATATATATTTGGGGGCTGATTGGGGAGTTGTAGTTTTTCTTACACAGAAAGTAGTACAGTGATCACTGAGGGTGTCAGGGAGGACTCCAGTAGAAGAAATGTGGTGATGGTGGAAGGAGAGCACCCAATCTAAGAAAGTGATTTAGGGATTTGGTGTTTAGAGATATTGGCTCAGAGATCAACTGAGAGAGGTTTAAAGATTTGATTTAAGGATGGAAGATTTGGAGGATGGCAAGAGCCAAGCCAGGTTAAAATTGCCTGGCAGGATGAGCTCATCTTTGCTGGTGTGAGAGGTTATGGTGGAAATGCATTCTACTATGAAGTTGTGGGATGCTTTGGCTTAGCAGTATAGCACTGCTGTGTAAATCGGGAGAGTGGAGGAAAAGGAGAGGAGGACAGTAAGAAGCTCATGGGAGGAGGGGCGTGCATCTTGGAGGGTGATGGAACATGAGAGGGATTGTTTAGCTTAGATAGGCATGCTGCCACCACGTTTACCATGGTCCTGCTGGAATAGGTTGAAATCAGGGATAGAGAGGGACAAATCTGGGATCCTGTCAGCTGAGACTCAGCATGCACAGTACATTGGGGGAGTTTTGGGTGATCCAGACCTGAAGGGTGTCCATTTTGGATAGGAGGCTTCTTGCATTTATATGGAAAATGTGCATACCCTTTGGCAGTGCTGTGGAAGTGTGAGAGGGTGGGGTACCCAAGTTTATTTCTGTGTCCCCGGAGAGGAGTAAGTGGAGTAGGTAGAGGGAGAATTGGGGGGTGGGGTATTTAGATGGAGCATGAGTCTTGGGGGAGAGGAGAAACAGACACAATGGAGGAGGGCCTCAAGGTTTAGAAAGGAGGATGAGAGTAGGCTAGGGTGAGTAAATGAGGGAGAAGGAGAGAGTAGGGGGTGGGCAGCTGGGAAGTGCAGGAAGACTGGAGATGGGTTAGGAGATGGGGAGACAGGGAGCTTGGCAGAGAGGGGGGTGGGCAGGTCTGGCTGGGAAGATGGGGAAGGGTAGGGAGAGGGGCAGAGATGGAAGCGGGGACTGGGGAGGAGAAAAGGGGGCATGAGGAGGGGTACAAGTACAAGTAGGGACAGATGGAAGGAGGTTGGAGAGAGGAGAGGGAAGGGAAGAGGATCTTAAGATGAGAAAGCAGAGAAAGATTAGGAAGGGTGTCTGCATGGTAGAGTGAAAGAGGAGGAGGAGGAAGGAAGATACAGTCTGTGCCAGAAACTTGAGGAGGTCTTGCTTGTCTCCCCCATCTCCTAACCCATCCCCACTCTCGCTGCACTTCCCAGCTGCCCAGCTGAACTCGCAACCATCATGGTAGTAGAAAGATTGGACTGGGTCACTGTAACAGAAACGTGGTTCATGGAAAACCACCAATGGGACATGGCTATACCAGGACACAATCTGTTTAAAAAGGATAGGCAGGGGCAAAGAGAGGGAGGAGTAGCCATTTACATTCAAGAAGACATAAAGGCCACAGAGGTGCAGAGTCACCCTGGGGAAACCAAGTCACTGTGGCTTACTACAGATACAGGAAATGGAAAAACCTTCAGGATCGGCATCATTTACAGACCTCCAAATCAAGGACAGAAAGGGGACAAAGACCTGAGAGAAGAAACACACACAATGACCCAGAGAGGAGAAGTGATACTGCTGGGGGATTTCAACCTTCCAGATGTAAACTGGAGTACACTAATGGCGGCAACAAGAAGAAGCAGAAATTTCTTATTGACACTACAGGGAGCATGACTAAGTCAACTGATCAAAAACGAACAAGAGGAGATGCCATACTTGACCTGGTCCTCACAAACACTGAGAGAGTCAAGGAACTCGACATGGGATGCCATATGGGTAACAGTGACCATTTCATGGTTAGCTTTAAAGTGAACATAACTGAGGACACGTGCCACTCAAAAATAAAAGTACTAGATTTGAAAAAAGCGGATTTCAACCAAATGAGGACCAACATAAGAAATAACTTAATTGATCTACAAGCGGTCAAGGTCAATGTCATGTGGGGGAAACATAAGAAAGTAATCCAGACAGTCACTGACCGAAGTGCCAGAAAGGTTACCAAAATGAAAAGAAAACAAAACCCCTTATGGTTTTCAAAGGAAGTGGCTAAAATAGTGAAAGAAAAAAGAGAAGACTTTCAAGCTATACCAGGAAACAAACAAGGAAGAAGACTGGGTGTAGTACAAGGAAAAATGAAAGAAGCCAGCAAAAAAATAAGGCAGGCAAAGGCATAGACAGAAGCAAGTGTAGCAGAGAGGGCAAAGACAGGAGACAAATCTTTCTTCAGATACATCCAGGAAAGAAGGAAGACAAAAGGGGGTATAGTCAAGATTACAACTCAGGAAGGGAGAACAACAGAAGATGACCCAGAAAAAGCTGAAATCCTGAACAAGTACTTCTGCTTGGTATTTACTGAGGAGGACGCAGGCGATGGCCCAGAAATAGCAAAATGCAACACCTCTGGACAGGTGGTTGATACTAGCCCCTTCCAGAGACCAAAATACTGGAGACATTAAATCAACTGCAAGTTGACAAGGCCATGGGGCCAGATGAAATGCACTCCAGGATCTTAAAAGAACTGAGATTAGAGTTGGCTGCCCCTCTGGCTAAACTATTCACCAAATCCCTAAAGAGTGGGGAGGTACCTGAAGATTGGAAAAGGACAGTCGTGGTCCCTCTCCATAAATCAGACAGCAGTGAGGACTCTGGAAATTACAGGCCAGTAAGCCTCTCATCCATAGTGGGGAAGTTAACGGACACACTACTCAAACAGAGGATCATGGCATTCCTGGAGGCTAGCGGCCATCAGGATCCCAAGCACCACAGTTTCACAGCAGGTAGGTCATGCCAGACAAACCTGATTGAGTTTTTTGACTGTGCTACAAAGGTTTTAGATAATGGCAGGGCGGTAGATGTGGTCTACTTAGACTTTAGTAAGGCCTTCGACTCGGTTCCACATAGAAGGCTGGTAAAGAAGCTAGACCACACAGGAGTTGGATCAGAAGTTGTTAGAATGGGTTAAAATCTGGTTAAAGAGCAGAACCCAGAAAGTGCAGGTAAATGGAATAGTGCCATCAGAAGGTAGGGTAACCAGTGGTGTGCCCCAGGGTTCAGTACTGGGGCCCCTAGTCTTCAATATTTTCATATCAGACATAACTAATGGACTACAGGGAAAGGTGCGTCTGTTCACAGATGACACCAAAATATGCAGCAGGGTTGACACCCAGCAGGGAGTGGACAAGATAGAAGTTGACTTCAAGAAATTGGAAGAATGGTCTGGAGTATGACAGTTGAGATTCAATGCCAAAAAGTGCAAAGTCATGCATATTGGAAAAAGAAATCCAAATAATGTATATTACCTTGTAGAGGAAAGACTAGCTGCCTCCACCCAAGAGCGCGATTTGGGAATCATTATCTCAGACAACTTGAAGGTAGGTAAACAGTGCGAGAAGGCAGCATTAAAGGCCAGCGGTATGTTGGGATGCATTGGGAAGGGAATCACAAACAGGAAGAGGGCAGTGATCCTGCCACTGTACAGATCACTGATTACTATTAGGCCTCACCTGGAGTAGTGTCCAGTTCTGGAGGCCCCACTTCTAAAAGGACATTGATTGAGTAGAGACGGTGCAGAGAAGAGCAAAAATGATTCAGGGACTGCACAGGATGTCCTACAGGGATAGACTGGAAGAACTGAACATGTATTCCCTTGAACAGAGAAGAGAGAGGGGTGACATGACTGAAACATTCAAGTACATAAAAGGCATAAACCAGGTGCAGATAGACAGTCTCTTCCAATTTAAGAAGGGCATGAGAACCAGGGGACATGATCTAAGGCTGCAAGGAGGGAAGTTCCCCTCCAACACCAGGATGTTTTCTTCACAGAAAGAGTGGTGGATGCCTGGAACAGCCTGCCTGCAGAGATGGTGGGGGCAAGTACAGTGGTAGGTTTCAAGAATGCTTGGGACAGATACAAGAGAGCCCTCAAACCCAAGGGCAGTTAGGAGACTAGGCTAAAAGACAATGGCAGACTAGATGGACATGGTGATCTCCTTCTGCCATCAACTTCTATGTTTCTATGTTGCAGTAAGGGGGTGGAGAGATACAGACACTAGGTGGCAGTATTTCAGAGAATAAGAGGGGGAGGTTCGTGGGAGATATTAGATAAGTTCCCGCCTGGATACTTGTTGTCAAAGGTAGCCTAGAGGACAGAGCACTGTGCTGGGGATGAGAAGGGAAACCTAGGCCAGGGTTTGAAACCCAGAGTCTCCACTTGGAACTGAGACAAATTGGGAGAGGTGGAAAGGAAATAGAGGGGAGGTAACAATAGCACCAATTAAATCAGCAAACAAGCCTCTAGAATTGGGAAGGTGGTCCACTCTTACTTTCAGAGGGGGGTGCCAAAGTGGGCTGATTGGTTCTGGCCGAACTTTTAAAGACAGCACCACCCCGGGAGGGTTGAGGCAGTTTGGGTGGGAAAAGTCAATGCAGTGCAGCGTGAAGCGCAGTGCTGCTGACAGCACACAGACTACTGAAGTACAGTACCTGCTGGAATGGTGCAGGCTGTCTTTAAAATACATGTGTGAACTAGGCTCCTTTATGAATGGACTATGCTCCTTTAATGAGTATGTTTTTACTGTATCTGGCCCTCTGCTAGCTCTACCTGACACCTTTTTTATTAAAATAACTCTTCTTTCCCTAACCAATCTCCTCTCAGTCTTCTATCTGATATAGGGCGAAGGCCCTGAGAATACTGTCTTTACTTCCCTGGCCCCTAATTCTTTACAGGGAGGGGGGGAGCAACAGGTCCAAAGCCCACTGGGTCTGTAAGTATGGAAGTTCATCTCTTAACAGCCCACCATCCTACACATCATCTTTTGATGAACTGGCCTTCCCCAACTTGGCACCAACCATAACATATGGGAGGGGGGGAGGATCTTCTCTCTCTCTCAGTATCTTCACCTTGCTCAACAAGATGCACAATGAGGTGTGGGGTATGCTGGTCCTGGGGTCTTCTATCCTGGCTGCTCAAACAGCTTCTTCCCATACTCAGCACCCTGTAATACACACTGAGGTATTTGGGTAAGAAGCTGTTTACCTTGTACTACATATGTGATTGATGCTACAAAGGCTATAACAAAGGATTATTTAAGAAATCATTGATCCCTGATTATCTCCAAAGCAATACTATACAGTATTTCAGTCTACCTAGGGTTAGACACTGATGATAACTAAACATTAGAATCCATAGAGAAGAAAGTTATTGTTGGTTACCTTCCATTGAACGAATGCTTCTGTGACAGTGAGACATTCTAGCTGCTGTATTTCTGCTCAAGCTTTGAGTTGATTAATCTTTGGAAACATACATTTTCTGTTGACACCCATGAGGTGCAGACCTTTGTTCCTAGTATTGTAGGAGTTATGATGTTGCAGCACAGCAGAACCACAGTTTCTCTGTGTTGTCTGACAGCAACAACAAAATGGCACAGATGATTTTGATATTCTACAAGCCTTTCCTTTAATACCATCTCCATTAGCTTCCCCACCACTGACATCAGACTAACCAAACTATAGTTGCCAGCCTCCACCCTGCTACCACTTTCACGAGCCGGGATTACATTTACCCTCCTCCAGTCCCCTGGAACCACTCCTCTTTCCAGTGAGTTATGGAATAGGGATGCCAGAGGTGCAGCCAGTACCTCCCTAAATGCCCTCAACACCACTGGGTGTACACTGTCTGGCTCCATAGCTTTGCCCACTTTCTGATTGACAAGTCCCTTCAGGACTCTGTCCTCTGTGAATGTACTTTTGTATCCCGCCACCCCCAGTGTTCTTGCTGCTTTTATGTGGTCCATCTCCCTCTCCTTCCACAAGTGAAGAATTAACAGAAGAATGTGTTCAGGATATCTGCTTTTCCCTGATCCTCCTCTGCATAGTCTCTGTCTTCCCCTCTTATCCTCACAAACCCTCCCCTTGTCTACAGTCTTTTCACTATTGCACCTAAAAAAGATACTGTCCCTCTTAGTTACCTCTTTGGCTAAGCTTTCTTTGGTTTGTGCTTTTGTGCCCCTCACAGTTGTCCCTGCTTCCCTCTGCTTCTCCTGGTACACCTCCCTATTCCCTTCCCTCTGTGTCTGTTTGTACCTTCTGAATGCTACTCTTTTAATCTTAACCATTGCAGTCACTTCCATTGAGAACCATAGTGGTCTTTTTTTTCTCCTGTTTCTGCTCACTTCTTTTGCAGAGGTTTGTTGCCTTCACTATGCTATCCCTTAATTTGGCCATCTGATCTTCAGCCCAAGCCAGGCCATCCCCCATTATGTTGTCTCTGGGGCATTCATCCATTTTTTTTAAATCTGCCCTCTTGAAGTCCAGGACCCTCATCATTGAGCTGTTTGTATCTGCAGCCTTCCTTATGCCTATGCCCCTCTCAGATGTACCCGGATTCGGGGGTCCCACCTGCCTTGGATATCTGCTGATGTCACGCCCAGTCTCAGAGCCAAGGACCAGGCAAGGAAGGCCCATAAAGCTACCGGCATTTACACAGCCTACCAGAAATACTATGCTCTTCGGAATGCATGCACTAGGCAAATCTGCCAGGCAAAAGGAAATTGCTTCTGATCCAGTTTCCTATCAAACATAATCAACCCCACCAAATTCTGTAAAGTGATTCAATCCCTTTTATCCCCCCTCCCACCCCCACTCCTGTCATTAAGATGGGAGACACCACTCTAGAAGACTCACTAGTGGTAGCAACAGAGTTTAACTCCTTCTTTACAAGCTGCAGGGCATCTCTGCTGTCCTCTCTCTTTCCCTCCACTCCAGCCCAATCCACCCCACCACGAACTGCACAAGCTGCCTCAAATGCTTTACTTTCCAACAGGTCACCCTAGCCGATATTTACAATGCCCTGCTTACTTTAAACCTCTCCAAAGGCAAATTCCCCTCAAGGCTGGATGCCAAAATGCTCATCCTGTCAGCCCCAGCCATTGCCCCTCCACTGGCTTCTTTTTTTCAATCTGTCCTTCTCCCAGGCTTCGATTCCAGCTGAATGGAAGCACTCCACAGTCATCCCTCTTCCAAAGGGTGGTGACCCCTCCTCCCCAGGTAACTATCATCCTATCTCTCTTCTCTCTACTCTAGCTAAACTGCAGGAACACCTAGTCCTCTTCCAGCTCTCTTCCTTCCTTGACTCTACATCTTTCTTCACTCTGTACCAGTCTAGTTTTAGGAAGTCCCACTCCACTACCACATCACTTCTAAGGCTCACCGATGCCATCCTCACAGATTTGGATCAAGCCCACATTACCTCAGCCATCTTTGTCAATCTTGCAAAGGCTTTTGACACTGTTTTGCACCCTCTCCTCCTCGCCAAGCTTTCCCTAGCTGGGCTCTCCAACATAGAAACCAATTGGTTCCACTCCTATCTGGTGGGCAGGACTCAATCCATAAGTATTGGAAACTCCATCTCCTCCCCTCTCCCCATCTCTTCTGGGGTTCCCCAAGGCTCAGTCCTAGGGCCACTACTGTTCTCCATTTTCCTCAACTACTTGCTCTCTGCCTGCCCACATACATACATTCTCATGTATGCAGGCGACACAGTCAATCAATCAATCAATCAAAGTCTTTATTTATTTAACTAGGTGATCACCGTTGAGCAAGCTCATTTTCGAGGTGGACCTGGGTTTGTCAACAAGGAACAAGGGACAATATACATGGGATGCAACACACAAGAAAATAGTAATAATACAAATAAAGTGAGATACAATAATACAGTATATACCAAGTATCAACAGGTAGCATTGACAGTAGTATATGTTTGGAACAGAAGATGCAGCTAGTTTTGGGTAGGACACAATTTTTCATAAAAGTAAAGAAATACACATATTAGGTGCACTGAACACAAATAAAACCTATTATAAAAAGACACATAGTGATACGGTATGGAGAATTTAGAGCTGGAACCAGGGTCAAAGGAATGTGGAAGGGGCAGATATGGGGGTAGAAAAAGGGGAGAGGGAAGAGTCGATTATAGATATGATCAGTCTTTTAACAGTAGTAATTAGAGAGTGCTTGGACTTATAGGAGTCACTATTTAGGGTAGACAGGCACAGGACTCCTTATTATGATGTAGATATAGAGATTTAAAAGCTACTAGGCTGATGTGGTGAGTTAATTTCAAAGTTTTTTGTAGCTTGTTCCACAGTTGAGGGAGCACAAAGCTGATGGCTGCTCTGCCAATGTGAGATTTTGCTTTGTAAACATAAAGGTAGATATATGATATGCTTCTCAGGGCATACTTCTTCAGAGTGCACAAAGGTAAACAGACAGAGATATACTGGGGCAGTTTATTTGAGATAGCTTTGTATGTCCAAACCACAGCATTTTTTTGCTGTCTGTAAGCAAGGGATGACCATCCCACTGCTGTGTACAATGCACAGTGGTGGGTTGAGTATGGAAGACCAGTGATAAATCTTATGGCTCTGTGATAAAGCATATCGAGTTTAGCTAGGGTACCTGCAGGTCTCTGACTATGTAGAAAGTCTGCATAATCCAATAGCGAAAGAAAGGTAGTTTGAACCAGTTTCAGTTTAGCGTCTCTTGTGAGGAGATTATTAATCCTAAAGAACAGACCAAGTCTTTGTCTAAGTTTCTTTGCCAGTTCTTCTAAGTGATCTGTGAAAGTAAGTCTATGGTCTAACCAGACCCCAGGTACTTGAACTTTGGTACGTAGTCCAACTGCTCACCTTAAATGGTAGTGATCTGTGGGAGTGTTCCAGCAATTGTAGGATTTACTGCATTTTAAAGGGGCGAGAGGAACATTGCTTTTTTTTTTTTTTTGGCATTTAAGAGCAGTTTCTGGTTTATAAGCTGATGTTGCAGCACATTAAATTCATTTTGAAGGGCTTTACAGGCTGCTTCAGGTGTGGGGCTACTAGCATAGAGTACCGTGTCATCTGCAAATAGGTGTATTTGTGCTTCTTTGATGGGGGCATCTACGTTGTTAATATAAATGGTGACGAGCAGGGGACCAAGAATGGAACCTTGCGGTACACCCCTCAATAGGGGTTTTGGTGGAGAAACTTCCCCTTCTGCCTTTACTTGTTGAAGTCATCCTGAGAGGTATTTGGAGAACCATTTAAGGGATAGGGAATCCAAACCAATGTTCCAGAGGGATGACAGAAGCAGTCTGTGATTAACGGTATCGAACGCCTTGCTTAGGTCCAAGAAAACTGCGCAGACATAGTTTTTTTTGTCTAATTCAAGCTGTCAGTCGTTTGTCACCTTGGCTAGAGCAGAGATTGTACTGTGCTGTGCTCTAAATCCGGATTGTAACGTGTTGAGCAATTTTTCTGATTCCAGGTACTTCCGAAGCTGGGAGTTCACTATTTTCTCCAGCATCTTTGGCAGGATTGGAAGTAGGGAGATTGGCCTGTAGTTATTGAGGTCACTAGGATCTCCTGACTTAAACAAAGGGACCACAAGTGCATTTTTCCAAATGGGTGGTAGGTCACTCTGGGACAAGGATAAGTTGAAGAGATGAGTAATTGGGACTGTGAGGACACGGTAGCCAACCTTTAAGAAGTACGGGTCAATGAGGTTGGCCCCAGCACTTTTCCTAGTGTCCAGCTGAAGGAGAAGATCTTCGACTTCTTTCAGGGAGGTAGGCTGTAGAGAGAAGGAAGGACTGGGGATGGGGTTTTCTTGTGTATCCAATCTAAGCTGTTGGTGGAGGATATTCGTGGGAGAGGAGTCAAAGGCTAGCCCTGCAGTGGCAAAATAATTATTGAGAGCATCGAGGATAGACGGTCTGTCGGAGATGACAGTATTGTCGATCAATAATTTAGTAGGTAGGGAATTTACAGTGGTGTGACACTCAATGTCTTTGATAGACTTCCAGAATTTGGAGACATTTCTTGAGGAGCTCTCCAGCTCAGAGGGGTAGAAATTAGCTTTGGCTTCTCTGACCATTTTGGTGCAGAGTTTTCTAGCCCTCCGGAAAGAATTCCAGTCATTTATTAAATTAGTTTTCCTATCAGTTCTCCAGAGTATATCCCTACTCCGCAAAGCATCTTTCAGGTCTTCTGTAAACCACTGACAGGATTTGTTTCTGGCACAAATTTTTACCATGGGATCATACTTGTTGAGAGCCCCTAGCACAATTTCTGAGAAAACATCATAAGCCGTAGTCAGGGACTTGGCTAGATCGAAGTCCTGCCATCGCATGGAGTCTCTTAGGTCTGATATATACCCATGGAGATCAAAGTTGCATATTCACATTTTAAAGAATTTTGGTACAGTTGTGGATTTAAGATCGGATCTTACACGCTCAATGAAGCAATGGTCGCTAATATTTATTTATTTTATTTATTTAGTTTTTGTTGAGAAAAAGACACCAGCATGGGAGAATAAATGGGGTTTGTTAATTAAAAAGATATCCAAAAGAGTACTGTTATTAGGGTTGAGTTTGTTAGGATGAGTAGATTTGTTTATTAGCTGTGACAACCCAAGGGAATCACAGAACATTTTAAATGGGGTGGATGCACTGGAGAGCCAGTCTAAGTTGAAGTCCCCTAGTATGATACACTCTGAAGATGCCGAACTCAGGATGTTTTTGAGATGTTTTAACAACTGTAGTCCAGCTGATGGGGGTCTGTAGCATCCTATTATACATAATGAGACACCGGTGGCAATTTCAATCTTTAATGACAAGCTTTCAAATTCTTGTGGGACAGAGGCTGAGTCAATTATGGAGGCAGGGAATTTATCCTTGATGTAAATAGCTACCCCACCACCTCTGGTTTGCCTGTCGGCTCTGAACAAAGAGTAGGAGGGGATGTTAACTTCGTTGTTACTGGTCGCCAGTCAGAGCCAGGACTCCGTAATCACCAGAACATCTAGACCAGTATGACATACCCAGGCCTGAACAGAAGTGATTTTTTTTTAATAGGCTACATACATTAAAATGCAAGAATGTAAGCCCCTTGAGGCTTTGTAGCTCTGCTGGGGATTCCATGTATGCCAGAGGGCCTAGATTAAGCTCAGCATTTCATGAGCATAGTAAAAGCAGGAACAAGAGTTTCCTGCAGAGTCCTAGGAGAAATGTGGGTGGCTGGGTCTTCTTTCGGTTACGTGATTTGTCTGCGGCAGTATAGGGAGTTCTGAGGCTAGCTCCCAGTTTTCCTGATGCTGCATACATAATACTCTGACCAAGAGAGTCAATGGGTATAGGGGAGAGTATGCAGAAGGTGGTGTAGCCCTGTGGGTAGGCTCTAGGAGAGTTCCTGTATGCCGCTGCAGGTGAAGGACCAGCAGCGGGCTAGGGGAAGTTAGAGTACATACAAGTTCTTCTACTTGATAGGAAAAGTATCAGTCAGACAATGTGAAAAGATAGCCATTCTCCACTCCAGGAGTTATTTTTTGATTCACGTTCAGGTCCAATACATGTGAGATGAGCAGAGACAAGCATAGAAGCAGGTAATATGTCCTCATTATGAGACTATCACCCAATGGGCACTACAAGTGCGGGCAAGAGAAGGGATTCTCAATGGAGGAGAATTTCTTAATCCCTGTAGAATACTACTATAGGCAGTGGAGCCTGAAGCGGTAATCCTTAAGTACAGCTCCTAGTCAGGCTAATAAGAAAAGAGTTCGCCTGACTATAGAGTAGCACTGGGGCAGAGAGCCTTTGAAGCAAATTTCTTAGCTACTATTCTGGAGCAGACTAAGTACTAGAGCGGGGTATCTCAAATGGTGAGGCCAGCCTCCCAGTGGAGGCCCCAACCTGTTCCAGGGGAGGCTCAAGCAAGCCTTAAAATGTACTATATTTAAATGTCAGGTTTTGTATGCTTTGTGTGATAGGATGCAGCAAACTAAAGTAAATAATGGCATACGAATTTATGTACAAAATGGGTGAGCAGGAAAGTAGTACTCTACTCAACAAACACTTGTTTCCTGGTATGATATGGGGAAAACTGAATGGAGGAAGTGCAGTTCTTGGAAGGTGCAAAACAAAATGCAAAATAATACAAAAGAATAGGTAGAAGGTAACAACTGACCCATTATACTGGCTACAGAAAGCACAAATGCAAAGGCTAGGTTGAGAGGTACTAGGAGCAAGAGGAGGACAAAGCAAAATGATCTGTTAGAAGGTGTTTAAAAGCAAGCTAAAACTGACAAAGAAAGTAATCTGACTCATGGAGGTATTGCAACAAGGGGTGCAGTAAATAGGGTCCAAAGCCCAGAAGTGTGGAGTGAGTAGGCTGACGTGGAGAGGGGGTTATACAAATGGAGAATAATACGTTTAATAAAATGAGAATAAACTGAACTACTCAAAGGAGTGTCACTGTATTCCCTGTGTACTGTGCAAAGTACGATAATTGTTCAAACTATGGGGAGGGCCAAAATTATTTCTGTATTGGGAGGAGGGCCCAAGATCTTTTCCAAGTCTTGGGGGAGGCTCACTATGACAGTGTGTGAGAACTACTGTACTAGAGAGATCACCTGACCTAAATCAACTGCCTTAGCAAGACAGGATATACTAGTCAGAAATAAGCAAACCTAAAGTACCAAAATGGTATGCCTCAGCAAGATAGAATGAGATAAAGCTGCTAGAAGGCTTAGTTGTAAAAAGGGGATGGGAGGAATTGCACTTGTTGACAGTAAGTGACCAATAAATTGAAACATCAGATAGGAGCGGGCAGAGACTGTGTGCATTTAAAGGAGGCCTGGGAGGGGGAGGGTGGTAGGATGAAAAATCAAGAAGAAGTTTGCAGAACTAGCACTGAATCAGTGCACATACAGTTGGAGAGAAACTGCAGCGGGGGGGATGGTAAGTTACTTTACACAGGCTGAGCAGAACAGGCTAAGTTAAAATATATAAATTAGAAGCCGAGTACAGGGATGCAGGCTTACATTAAGCCACATGCCTCAGGTGCTCCTGTCTCAGGTGAGTGAGACCAGCCAATCAGGGAGCTCTACACAGGCATAGAGCTGATAGCACTACCCTGAGAAGGCGCTGAAATTGAAAACAGCAAATTGCAAGTGATGATCCGGTTCAGCATTCACACAGCCCAGAGAAATTGTGGCAATTTTTCAAGCATCGTACCAGATCTATCTCTTTGGGGGGGTGAATAAGGCTCCTTGCACCATAGAGGTGCTATGGCTGGATTGTGACCGCTGCCCATGGGGGCAAGTGGCACCTTATCTATCTCTTTGGGGGGTGGGTGGATCAGGCTCCTTGCACCATAGAGGTGCTATGACTGGATCGTGACCACTGCCCATGGGGGGAAAGTATACATAAGGCCCCGCTACCTCTGACATGGCATCCAGACTGCAGCTTGACTTCAATGAAGTCCAGCTCTGGTTTCACTCAAATGATCTATTCCTGAACAGCAAGAAAACAGTCTCCATGACCTTTGGCACAAGGCAGAGACTATCTTGGCTCCCCTCCACACCCTGGATGGGACAAAGCTGGAGGTTTGCTCCTCCTTTAGATACCTTGGAGTATGGCTTGACCAACACCTTGATTTTTCTGTACACATTGATGAACTCCACAACAAGCTGCACCCCAAGCTTGGGGCCCTTACTGGAACCATGGCTGCATCCCGCTACAGGCCTGGTGAGAGATTGTACAGAAAATGATCCTCCCTACCTTTGACAATGACAATGTAGTTTATTGTGCTTCTCCCAAGACTACCTTAACCAGACTGGACACCCTTTTCCACTCCTTCTGTCATTTTACCCTTGACTGTCCCCCCAGTACACACCACTGCTCCCTCTATCAGAATTTATACCTCCCCTCCCCTCTCTGCAGGACAGGAGGTTGTCTCACTGTGCCAGGCTTATGTCCACGTCCTGCACCCAGTCTCTGCCCCTGTACTTCTCTACTGCCCTGTCCACACCTCCCCCACCTTTGCAATCCATCAGAAATTTTGACACTCGTTCTTTCAGCATCCCATGCATAGTCATCACTTCAGGACAGGCAACATTCTCATATCGCATGCCCAAGCTGTGAAATCTTCTCCCACTGGCCATGCAGCAAAGCAATTATGCCGGCCAACTCAACTCCCTCCTCAAAGCCCATTTCTGCTCCTCCTCTGCATGCACCTAAACTGCATACTCTGAACCATGACCAGTCAGGGACCTTAGTCAGGGGCATTTAAACTAGCCAAGGGGGGAGGCACTGAAAAGAAGAAGGGAAATCTGAGCCTCCCCCCACAAAACATGGTGATTAGTGAGGTAAACACCAAGGTACAGAAGTTATTAGGGAGCAGAACAGATTTAAATGTAAAAAAAGGCAAAGGCAGTAGGACAGAAATGGGGCTAAAAGGTGTAAGGATAACAAAAAGTGGAGGGTGATGAGTACCAATGCCCGTAGTCTGTGTAACAAGCTCCCTGAACTAGTGGCCTTGATGGAAGAGGGTTGCCTGAATATTGTGGCAGTCACAGAAACATGGTACACAGAGAACCATGACTGGGATGTCAACATACCAGGATACACAATCTACAGGAGGGACAGGGAGGGTAAAAGAGGAGGAGGAGTAGCTCTCTATGTAAAGGAAGGGATCAAAGCAACAGAACTAAAGAGTAAACAGGGAACAGATGAGGCACTTTGGGTCACCCTGGAGACAGGAAATGCACCACAATCCGCATGGGGGTTGTATACAGACCCCCATCTCAGGGGGAGGGAATGGACAAGGAAATGATAGAAGGCTTTCTTAGAATGGCAGAAAAAGGGGAGATACTGTTGTTGGGGGACCTGAATATGCCAGATGTTAACTGGAGCACCTTTGCTGCAGACACATCCAAGAGCAGGGTCATTCTTGATGCCCTACAGGGGGCATGCCTCAGACAGCTAATATCGGAACCCACTCAGGAAGGAGCAATCTTAGACCTGGTACTTTCAAATGGGGATGGAGAAAGAATCTCAGATTTAGAAGTGGGTAGCCATCTGGGAACAAGCGACCACCAAACAGTGTGGTTCACAATAAACACAGCCATACAATCAAACCATACAAAAGCAAGAGTACTACACTTTAGGAGGGCTGACTTTGGGAAAATGAGAGAGTGCCTCAGAAAAGCACTATCAAACAGGCAAGAAGGAGGGGTGGAGGAACAATGGGGAGTGATCAAAACAGCCATCACAGAGGCAATAAGCCTTTGTGTAATGCAAATCAATAAAACACAACGAAGGAAAAAACCGCTATGGTTCACAAAAGAGGTGGCAGGGAAGGTTAAGGAGAAAAGGACAGCATTCAGGAAATATAAGGAAACACAGAAGGAGCAGGACAGAAAACTTTATCAGTTAAAGCAGAAAGAGGCTGGGAAGGCAGTCAGAATAGCAAAGGCCCAAACCAAGGAAAGGACAGCCAATTCTGTTAAGAAGGGGGATAAGACCTTTTATAGGTGCATTAGGGAGCGAAGAAAGACCAAAGGAGGGATACTGAAGCTTAATAAAGGGGAAGGAATGTGGGTAGAGGGTGACAGTGAAAAAGCAGGGATACTGAACGAATATTTCTGCTCAGTATTCACAAAGGAAGAGGAGGGGGAGTTACCTAAACCAAACAAGAGAAACACTCTGAAGATGGGGGTCGATACCAGTCCATTTACAGAAGAAAGGGTTCTGAAAGAACTAATAAAATTGAAGGTGGACAAAGCAATGGGGCCTGATGGGATTCACCCAAGAATTCTAAAAGAACTAAGGGTAGAGCTAGTGACATCGTTATTCTCTCTTTAACAGATCATGGGAGGATGGGGTGGTACCCGAGGACTGGGGAGGAGAGATGTGATTCCTCTTCACAAAAGTGGGAGCAGGACAGAGGCAGGAAACTACAGACCAGTTAGTTTGACCTCAGTGGTAGGGAAAATGATGGAATCACTTCTGAAGGAAAGAATTGTTGAGTACCTAGAGGCCAGTGGGGCACAGTACCCAAGGCGGCATGGATTCATGATGGGAAGGTCATGTCAGATGAATCTAATAGATTTCTTTGACTGGGTGACCAAAGTAGTAGACCAGGAGGGGCTGTGGACATGGCCTACCTAGATTTTAGCAAGGCATTTGATACAGTCCCACACAAATACACAAGATAGCCAGCCTTGGAATGGGTCCCAAGGTGGTAGCCTGGATAAAATTGGCTGACAACAGGGCATAAGGGAGTAGTAAATGGAGTACACAGTGAAGAAAAGAGGGTTACTAGCGGGGTACCGCGGGTTCGAATACTGGGACTGGTCCTTTTTAATGTCTTTATAAGTGACATTGCAGAGGAACTGGAAGGAAAAGTATGTCTCTTTGCAGATGACACAAAGATCTGCAACAGGGTTGATACACAAGATGGAGTGGAAAGGATGAGAAGGGACTTGCAAGGTTGGAGGAATGGTCAAATGTATGGCAGCTCAGATTTAATGCAAAGAGTGCAAGGTAATGCACATGGGAAACAAAACCCAGGGAAGCGTACTACAATGGGGTGAGATACTGACAACAGTAAAAATAGAAAGGGACCTGGGGGTAATTGTATCAGATGACCTAAAGGTGGGCAAGCAATGTGAGAAGGCAGTAAGGAAGGCTGGGAGGATACTGGGATGCATAGGAAGAGGCTTCAATAGTAGAAAACAGGAAGTTGTTATCCCTCTGTACAGACAGTTGGTGAGACCCCATCTGGGTACTGTGTGCAGTTCTGGAGACCTCATCTCCGCAAAGACATGGACAGAGTGGAGGCTATCCAGCAGAGGCAACAAAATGGTGCAGGAGTCTGCACCAGAAGACATACAAAGAAAGACTAAAGACTTAATATGTATACTCTTGAGGAAAGAAGGAGAGAGGGACATGATAGAAACTTCAAGTACCTCAAGGGAATTAACAAAGTCCAAGAGGGTAGCATCTTCCAGAAAAAGAGATGTGCAAGAACAAGGGGCACAATTTGAAGATAGAGGGGGCGGCTTAGGGGTAATGTGAGGAATTATTTTTTCACAGAGAGGTTGTGGATGCATGGAACAGCCTCCCTGAGGAGGTTGTGGAGTCAAGAACAGTGGGGGACTTCAAGAATGCATGGGACAGGCATAAGGCAGTCCTAGGGGCGGGTAAGAGGAAGTAAGCTGTTGGTTAACTAGGATCTGCAGCTTATCTGTTAGGTAGGAAAATGGGCAGACTAGGTGGGCCAAGTGGTCCTTATCTGCCATCAAATTCTATGTTTCTATGTTTCTACAGTAGTCCCCGCTGTCAGTGTGTAGCTAGCTTTGGCCTGGCTGTGGAACTGGCCATCTCTCTCCACCTGGCTAATCCCAACTGTCCATGAGTAGGCTATGTTTGGATCATTTCCTGATGTATCTCTGTACAAAATGTTGCTGTACCTATACTTTTGATGTTTGCATTACACACTGTTGTTGTATACTCTGTGTTGTCTCCACTATCATGCCTAACTGTTTCTCCCAATATTCTTTAGACAGTGTATAACCTGTCTGCATCTAATTCTCTGCCTGTATTTCTGTACGTAATATGTCCTGTACTTATGCATTGCTGATTGTACTCTTGAATTATTGATGTATTTATACTCTGTGTTGACTCCCTTGCTCCCCACCCCCAGGTCATATCTGGAATCAAGAGGTAATCTGCTCAGTACACTTTCCTGGTAAAACTTTTAAGTAAATAAATAAATAAATTATGTTGAACCACACTATACTCTGATTGCTGGTCCCCAGGCGGCCCCCCACCGTGATGTCTGCAACATTATCCCTGATAACAAGCACCAGGTCCAGTATTGCCCCATCATAAATGGGCCCCCTTACTAGCTACCTGAGAAATGCCCCTTGCAGGGAGTCTAGGATGTCCTTGCTTCTAGCTGAGGCCACTGTTGGGAGGTTCCAATTCACATCTCATAGGCTGAAGTCCCCGACAAGCAGTACCTCCCCTTTTCTTGCCATTTTGCTGATGACTTCCCAAGTGCCTTATCCAGTAACTCCCCCTGTATTGGAGATTTATATATCACTTCAATATGAACAGTGGCTCTGGCCCCTCTCTCCTGGGTGACCCACAGTACCTCCATCCCCTCATTTACACCTGGCTTACTTGCATTTCTGTCACCTTGAAACTCTTCCGTACATATAGCACAGACCCTCTTCACATTCTCACCACCCTATCCTTTCTGAACTGAGTGTAGCCTGGTATGGTCATGTCCTGGTCATTAATTTAATTACTTCCAAATCAATAAGCTTGGATTTATTAAATATTTACAATCATACCATAAGTGAGGTAGAAGACGTTAATACTAATCACAAATGAAGACAATATTAGTGCCAAGGACAACAGAAAAACAGCACTAGAAACTTAAAAAAAACATACATTAAATTTTATGAGACTTAAAAAGATTTATAGTCAAAAAACTGGAAGGAATGTAAAATGTCCTCGCTAGTCTCACAGCTGTATTATAAATAATCCAAAAAGAGGCCCTTAGCAAATATGAGCAGAATGGCAGTGGCAACAAAGAGATAAGTTAAAACAGATGGGAGCCATGAGGCTCTGTGTCAACCTTCTCTGGCACCATCTTGATCAGGTTATTAATGCTGTGTATTATTATGAAGTTAGGGTTAAGTAAGATAATTCTTGTGAAAATTTGGATATCAGTAGAATTATAACAAATTATGAAGAGATACAAGGAATAAAGTATATGATGCAATAATGTAGTTATGGATTGGTTATTCATGAGTTATTAAAGATAATCATAAAATAAGTATAAGAAACCATACAGTGTGATTGGTGGAATCCAGTCACATGACCATGCAGAAAGTACAGTATAAACACATACAGTAGGTCAGGTAAAATGTCTTTTCTCATAAGATTTTAGGGATGTCATCAACATTTCATGACTTCGGTAATCCACTCCTGGGTATGCTGCAATAACCACATGTTCCTAGAGGTTAAGGTCACTCATTTGCACATAGTCCATCATAAGACACCTGATGCAAGTGAGGATTTATAAGGACAAACCCTGTCATGTGTTATCGCTTACTTACAGGTGAGAAGTGGTTAACATGTTCGTTCAGCATTCTTAAGTATAACGGTAGTCAAACATGTCCCAGTATGTTTATTGTAGACAGGTTACCTTAAGATATATCACGGGAAATCAAGATTTACTTCAGTACGATTTCTTATGATATATCTAGATATGTTATTATTGTGTAATGTATTCACTGGTAGGAAAAGGCATGTTGAGTAAGAATAATTTTCAAGGGCTTCATATGATGTGAGTTTGAATATTATAGTAAGGATACAGTATATAAAATACAGCATGTTTTGTTCAAGTTAAGACTACTCAATATATATCTATTTATCAATACAACACATAATTGTTGTTCTATCACTTTGTTAGCAGCCAGGGGATCAATTATAATTAGAACATCTGGGGCACAGTAAAGTAGATTCAGAAATCATAGCTTAATGCCCGAGAGGGAATGGGGGTGGCTGCCATTAGAAAGGCATGGGTGTTGAAATAAGGTATTCCATAATGACAACCCAGTCAGAGACAAGGCATTCCTATTGGTGCAGCTCTTAGCCTTTCCAGTAGTGAGCTGAAAACCAGCAGATGACTGAAGTCTTGGTAAAGAGCTATTGACCTTGATAAGGTTAGCCACACAGAGAAGGACTCTTCCAAGGATACATTATAGAAATAGAAGAACATGTTGAAATTGGTGTTTGACTTTCAGGGACATCCAGCCTAGGTCCTGGTAGTGAGGTAATGGTGGGTGTTTATGAGTTTTGGATAAATTTAGCTAGTCTGTTATAAGGTGTCTGGTGTTTATAGGAGGTAACAAGCAGCATTTGCATAACTAACATCTGCATAGTTAAAAAGAGGCTAAAACCTAATCTCATGGAGGAGGAAGAGCCAGTGCTGATAGAGGGCCCCTCATTTGGATCTAATTTCTTACAAAGGGTGTTCACTTGTACAGTATATCCCACTTCAGTGAGAAGTCCAACTATATACCTAGATATCTGTATTAAGAAACAAAGCTTAATTTCCTGTCATCAAAGGTAGAAATAGTCAGAAGTTTGGAAATCTGCTTTAGTTGGTGATGAGAACAAAATAACATAGCTTGAGTTTTGTTAGTATTGAGTACCGGATTATTTGCTTTAGAGTACCTTTGAAGGTGGGTTAAGTTTTCTTGTGGGGCTTACTGTATCTCAGGTACGTTACTTCCATGGACATACAGTAAATAATGTTATCCTCAGCATAAAGGTGGGTTTTTACTCCCTTTAAGATTGTGTCAATATTGTATATACCAAAGGAAAATAAGAGGGGCCTCATGATGGATCCTGAGGGGAACACCTCACAAATGGTAGTAGCTGAGATGTAGCACTAGTCAGGGAAACCAGTTGGCTGTCTGTTAAGGAGCTTTTAATCTGTTCAAGGGAGAAGTGGTTAAAGCCAAGACAACAGCTTATGTCTATTAGTTTCATTTTAACCTGAGTCAACCACTTGAAAAGTCAACAAAAATAACACAAGTAAGTTAGCCCCTGTGGGCAGAGGACTGAAGGTCATTTGTAACTTTCGTTAAGGAAGCAGCAGTTCTGTGGAGAGGCTGCAAGCTGTATTGGTTCATTATTAATGGATTACCATGGGTGATTAAGGCATTTGTCTGACAATGATTCTTCTAGGACTTTAAAAACCACAGGTTAATAGTTATTATATTATTGTGACCTGACTGAAAGACAGGTATGACATGTGCAGACTTCCACTGGCAGGACAGCAGGCCAGAAGATAAAGATTTATTAAAAAGGAGAATTAAGGGGGTGACAGATGGCAGGGGCAGCATATTGTAGGAGTTTTTACCTGACCATCAATTCCCATTGGTTTATAAGGGCGTAGAGTCATAGGTCCTTTTAGGATCATTTCATCAGATGGGGGTTAAAGGAAAAAGCAGGTCAACAGGCAATGCATGGCTAAAATGCTTGGGATTAACACAGTTGCCAGTGGTAGTGGAACTTTTTTCCATCTGGATAAATAATTTATTTAAGGTACCTCCTTTTTTACTGTTGACAGAGATACAGTTGATGTTAAATGCAGCTGGCAGGAGGGTATTAGACTTTAAGTATAGAGACTTTATCAGGTGGAAGAATGTTCATCCTACTGACAAATTGTTTGCACTGAAGTGCCTTCAGATGGAGAACTGCTTAGCCATTAGAATTGCACCAAATAGTTAGTTTTTTCACAGCGGAAATTGTCCAAATCACCATCGTGACTTTGACCACTTTCCCACTCTATCACACAATATTCTTTACTTGGGCAGAGTAAAGTAATGCCATTGTGCACTATTTAGTTACTTTAACTTTTCTTGTATGAGAGGAGCATGAAGATCAGAAATGACTTAGCAGGTCTGCGTGAAACATGTATCATGAAGGAAAGGAGTCAGGCTCAACCTGTCTCATTTAACAATTTCCATGCCATTTATCAATGTCAAATGGAGGTGTGGCTTGCATCTCGACAAGCATAGATGCATGCTTCTGGGGCTCTTCATTCCAATTTGAATTAACAGCTATTATTCTTATTTTTTTTTTTACTTTCAACTTAGCCAAACTCTGTAGAAAAGGAAGAACTGAACTCCTGTTGTTATCCAGTCGAATGATGGGTTCCCCAAAGGGATCTTCCACTGGAAGCAGTACTCCAAAGCAAAAGGAGACAGCAACTAAAAAAGGCCTCCAGCCCACAAGAATAGAGGCAGGTCTGAGTGATGAAGGGGATTTGAGGTTGGCCAGACTGGGGCCCAAGATCAAGATGCTTTGTAAATTAGTGGCAGCCATGGACAGAAAGTTGGATACTTTTACTGGTAGGATTACCACAGTGGAGCAAAAAGTGCAAGCCATTCAACATCTGCGCAGCAGCATGACTCAAATGCTGCTGCTGGTCATGTACAGCAGGCCTCAGCTCAGTTAGTTAAAGACAACTTGCTGCACTCTAGGTGCCTACAAGTCTTGACAAAACAGGCTCGAGTGGTAAACATCTAGGTGTTTGGTCTCCCTGAAGGTGCAGAGGTACATTTCATGTACTTGTTTATGTTAGACTGGTTAACGGAGAGTCTTGAGGTGGACCTGGAAAGGGAACCTTTACAAACTGAAAAGGCATATCAAGTGACACCCTGGAAAAGTGTGGCTAAAGTAACAGTCCCACAGACTGCAGTAGTGGCTCTAAGGGGTGGTGACGGGGCAGTCACCCCTCCCCCCATTGAAACTTACCTGCTGCTGCTGCCTTTCACTTTGTTGAAAGAAGATTGATTCATTGATTTAAGAAAATACATACTCAAAACTATAAAATTACATGTCTATTTTCTGTCAAAAATATAATGAAAAAGGTAATAGCAAACAACATACAGTGGTGCTTGTCAGGATGAAACCCACTTCTGCAGCAGTCTGCAGCGTGCTGCAACAGATTTATTGCAGTAAATAATGTAATTTCAGAGGGGATTTGTCCATCTCATCATGCAGGAAACTGTGACACTGTGCTTCATCCTGGCAGTGTCACAATTTCCTGCATTACAAAAGGGACTAATTCCCATTGAAATTACATACTAAGGTGCATACTAAGGTACAAGGAGCTAAGAAGGCTGTTAGCCCATATGTGCTCCTGCCGTTTATCCATAGTAAGACAGAATATTTCCATTTGAGGAGTAGCAGTCTAATTGGTTTTTGAATTGTCTCTTATCATTACTGATTATAATATCCAATAGTACTGTAGTTTATTCCATGGGTTAACCACTGCCTGTGTGTAGAAGGGCTTCCTTTTATTTGTGTAACATTTTTTTGGTCTTGGTTGCAAGGGGTGGCCTCTAGTACCTAGTTTATCATTGTTAAAGGCTAAATTTAGCTCACTTAAGAGATACAACAGGTGTCGTGCATTACATCGTAACATAGCAGTATATCCCCTCATACTCGTCTTGTCTCCAGAGACATGAAGTTCAGTTTTTGTAATCGTTCAACATAGGATAGAGTTTTTAAGTTATACATCATTTTGGTTGCCTGTCTCTGAACCTTTTCTATTCTATTTGTAGCACCCTCTGTGATTGGTCCCCACACTGGGCTTTCATATTCCAGTAGTGGTCTTACATATGATCTGTACAGGGGCATTATTACTCTTTCATCTCTACTTTTAAAGTTACAACTTATAGTCCACAGTAGTCTTTTGGCTTTAGTTACTTGTTCATTGCAATACTTGTTGAATGTTAATGTTCCATGACTGTTATTCCCAAGTCATTTTCCTCATCTGACTCTCTAAGAGTTTTCTTGTTTTGTTGATATGTGGCTTTATTGTTTTGCCTTACTAAGTGTATAACACAGCACTGCTCAGAGTTAAAGCTCATCACCCAAGTTTTTGCCCATTTTGATATGTTAGCGAGATCTCTTTGGAGTGATTCCACATCTTCTTTCTTTTTTATAATGCCTCGAAGTTTTGTGTCCTCAGCATATTTACTTAACCAGTTTGTGACCCATTGGCCCATGTGTGAAACAAATATCTGGAATAGGAACAGTCCAAGCACTGATCCCTGCGGAACCCCACTAGTCACTGCTATTGGTTCTGATGGGTAACCATTTATGGTAACCCTCTGGCTTCTTCCCCCAACCAACTTTGAATCCACTGTACAATTCTGTCAACCAGCTTTATGTCTACTAATTTTTGTATTATAGCTTTATGTGGTACCTTATCAAAAGCCTTTGCAAAGTCAAATATATACAGACCACTGCCCAGCCTCTATCTAAGGCAGCTAATATTTTCTCATAGAAGCACAACAAATTTGTTACACAAGAGCTACCTGAAGTGAAACTGTGCTGTACACCATCCCTTAATCCCCGGCTGTCGATGTGTTCATTTATTAAATCCTTCACAATGGACTCCATAATCTTTCCTGGGACAGAAGTCAGGCTAATTGGTTTATAGTTTGTGTAGTTTGCTTTGCATCCCTTTTTGTGCAATGGTATTACTAGGACTTCTAGCCAGTCCGGTGGAACTTAATTTTCTGATCATGCTCTTTAGTAAAGTATAGTATTTTAGTGGTCTTGCTGTAATAGGAGATAGGATTTTTAGCATTTTAGGTTATATGTTATCTGGCCCTGCTGAGAGTGACATTTTTAAATTTCCAGTTTTCTTAATAATACATTCTGTGGTTATGGTTATTTCTGTTACTGAATTGTCCTGGATATTTCCTAGGTATGGCTCATTTTTTGAGAAGACTGATCTGAAGTAGGTATTAAATATGTCCACTATGTCCTTTTGTTCCTTAGTAAGTCTGCCATTGGCCGTTATAGCACATAACCCATTTTTAGAACTTCGGAGAGAGTTTATATACAGGCCCAGATATTCAAAATGGTTGCACATGGCACAACAGTGTTGCACCATGTGCAACCCACTGATGTGCCCCAGCACAATATTCAAACGGGAGTTGTGCCTGGCACAAATCCCGATGTGCCAGATCACATCAATAATGTATGCGGCGCAGGTAGGGGGGGCGTGCCCATGCATACTCTGCACATCCCGATATTCAGCCCTGGATGTGCTGAGTCCATGCATGCACAACCCCTACTTGCGCCGCACAAAGTTAATCCCTAAAAAAAAGGAACAATGGATGGCCACCCACAGGTGAGCTGCCATACTGCAGGGTGCAACACGGCAGCTGCCACCTGTGGGTGGCCACCCGAGCTCCGGCTGCACCTGGTGGCGCCCCCCATGCCTGATCATGGGCATAAGTACAAACATGACCCTCCAAACTCCCTGGTGGTCCAGTGGACCGCTGTCAGCCTGATCGCAGGCATTTGTAAAAGTAAAGAGAATCCAATATCCCTGGTGATCCAGTGGACCGCTGTCAGCCCGATCATGGGCAATTGTAAAAGGAAAGATAATCCAATATCCCTGGTGGTCCAGTGGACCGCTGTCAGCCCGATCATGGGCTTAAGTAAAATAACAGAGAATCCAATATCCTGGTGGTCCAGTGGACCCCCTCCCCACCCACCAACTGAGCCTCACCCCACTCTCCCCAGTCAGCTGCGCGGGCAGCACCCACCCACCTGCCACCTGCAGCCCACCGACCGACACGGTTAGTAGGGCTGTACACCCATTGGTCCACAGCATGAGCCAATGGGCATGCAGCACGTACTGTACTACAAATTCCAGATATGTGAATGGTCACATATCTGGAATGGTATATGGTAGGGCTGCATGCCCATTGGCTCATGCTGTGGACCACCGGGCATGGCAGCCCTTCCGACAGTGTCAGTCGGCGGGCTGCAGGTGGCAGGCGGTGGGTGCCGCCGCTCGCCGCGACTGGGGAGAGCGGGGTGGTGGGGCCCAGTGGGTGGTGGGGAAGGGGGTCCACTGACCACCAGGGATATTGATTCTTCCTTTACAAATGCCTGTGATCAGGCTGACAGCAGTCCACTGGACCACCAGGGATATTGATTCTCTTTTCTTTTACAAATGCCCACGATTGGGCTGACAGCAGTCCACTGGACCACCAGGGATATTGGATTCTCTTTTTATTTTACTTCAGCCCATGATCGGTCTGTGGGGCACATTGCCACGCTGCAGGGGGCGTCCGTCCCTGACGGCTACTGCCTGGCAGGGTGCCAGGCACAAATCGCTGGGAATTGGTGCAGCTGCATGCAAATGAGACCATAATGACATACAAATGGCCCCATTTGCACCTTTCATACATTATGGCCCCATTTGTATGTGCATTTTGAATATTGAGGAGCCAAGCGCGCATAGCGCAATGGAACTTGCGCTAGTGCACTCTGTTCCACCCCTCAATACTTGCGCGCTGGCGCAGTACCACTGCGCCATGTGCACTGTGGGTGGCCAGGGTATGATATTCAATGATGCTGTGCCATGGCACAGCTCCGTTTAATATCGCCCAGTCAACGCCCCTGCGCAGCCAAGTTGCACTGCACCCAGGCTTGCGCCACAGCCTGTCGCAGTTTGAATATCCGGGCCACAGTAGCTAAAAAAACTTTCATGTTATCTTTACTAGCATTTGTTGCTAATCTGATTTCCATGTTTTGCTTATTTTTCTTGATTTTGTTCTTATACAT
Organism: Neoceratodus forsteri; assembly: GCA_016271365.2. Lineage (NCBI taxonomy): Eukaryota > Metazoa > Chordata > Ceratodontiformes > Ceratodontidae > Neoceratodus > Neoceratodus forsteri. Next base: position 303,945,010 of record CM028135.1, read on the forward strand.
TTTTAGTATTGTTTTGTAGTTTTGCCAGTTGTCTTCAGTTTTGTTTTTAATATATTGGTCATCAAGATACCATTTTTTTCTGTAGTAATTGTTGAGGCTGTTTGTCAGCCATTTTTGTTTTATGCCTCTGTTATTGTATTTCTTTTTCTTTTTGATATATTTATCACACATTGAGAAGATATGTTTTTTAATTGTATCTCGCATTTCAGTGGTGGATTTTCGATTTAGTTCAGCTTCTCAATTTATTTTGTTTAGTTCTTCATGTATTTGTGTAGTATTTGCAGTGTTATAGTTATAAATTTTCCTGCACCCTTTATTTATTTCTATGCATTATTGGAGTTGAAAGCCACACTGTTGTGGTCACTGTTTTCCAGTGGTGCCTCTATTTTGCAGTCTGTTTTATCTCATTTGCACTTAATACTATATCCAAAATATTCTCTCCTCTAGTTGGGTCAGTGACATGCTGTCTTAGTCATAATAGTTTGATTTTATTAAGAAATGCATTACTTTGATGGTTAGTCGCTTTCATTTTTTCCCAGTTGACATCACCAAAGTTTAGATCACCCATGAAGACCACACAGCCCAATTCACAAGCCTTCTCTAGCTCAAAGTTTACTTCCTCCATGATCTCAATGCCACTATTGGGTGGTCTATAGACAGACCAACTATAATATTTTTATCCATTGCTGTTTCAATTATGATCCATAAGGATTGAGTATTACTGATTTCCCCTTTTATTTCATTGCTGATGTTATTGGAATTTATCTGGTTTGATATATATGCTGCTATACCCCCTCCTCTTTTTCCAGTCCTGTACAAATGAAAATTATTCTAATTGTTTTCTCTTGTCCACCAAGTTTCTATTATGAAAACCATATCTGCTTTACCATTTGGTTTTAATAATGTCTCAGGTTCCACTTTCTTTTTATTTAAGCTTCTTGTGTTTACCAGGTGACAGTGTATCATTTCAGATTTCGACAATTTATTTTTCCCTTGGTACCAAGTTTATTTTCTTCCTGCCCTAACCCCCACCCCCACCTCCCACTAGTGGTCAGTTTTAATCTTTTGATGTGATAGCACTTTTAGTCAATGTAGCCAAGGTGTTTACTACCAGTGATGCTCAAATACAAACCATCTTTTGAGTACAATTGTTTCTTTTGATAGAAAGTCTCCCATGAGTTTATTAACATAATACCCTCAGTTGAACATCTGTTTTGTAGCCGAATGTTTATATGCTGAATAGTATTATTTTTTTCTGCATGTCCTTTTAGTATTGGCAAAATCCCTGAAATCACTGCTCTCTGTCCCTTACTTGTTATAAGCTTGCTTAGATACATAATATCATCTATATTATCTTTTTCATGGTCTTTCCCCACATTGTTTATGAATACATGCACCACCACTCTTTGGGTCTGTGGTTGTTGCTGCATTACATTAGGCAGACTATTTTTGACATGCTTCACTCTTGCTCCTGGTAAGCAGTTCACTTTCTTTTTTATTTTATCAGTCCTGCAAATAGTGCTCTCAGTTCTATGAAGAACAGAGTCTCCAATGACAAAAAATTTTTTGGCCTGATACTTGTTCCCTTGTGTCATCTTGGTTTTCTAGTGGAGTATATCTATTTTGTAAGATTAGATAATTTCCAAGTGCTTTACAACTCTTTTTTTAGGCATTTTAGGCACAGCAGTCCAGTCAGGTACATTTATCTCCCTTTGTTCTGTTTCAGAGTCTGATTCTATCTCTCTGCCTTCCTTGTTTTCTCCTGTAAGTGAGTTTCTTTTTCTTTTTCTTCAGCGTTTTTAGTTTTGAGTGTTATTCCCCTCACTTGCTCCTTTATGGTGCTTACCTCTTTCAGTAAGTGACCCATTTCTATGCATTTTTGGCAGATGTATTTGTCAGAGGTATGCTCAATGTCCGTAGTGGTATTCGTCTGGCAGTTCCAACATTTAAAAATAGCACCATTGTAACATAAGATGGTTAGGGAGTCCTCTGATGGGTTATAGGTCTCTATGTCACTCTACGATAGTAGAGCTAATTTCTTTTAATATATATATCACACAATAACAGTACCATCAAAGTGGTACTACATTCCCTTGTTTAGTATATATGGCTATGCAGAATGAATTAGTCCTTACTTGTCACACTGTATGGATATCTATAGTTTCCTGCCCTTGTTCCCTGGTCACTGAAGGACACACAAGACATGCCCAAAATGTGCATGTCTCTGCACACATCTTCATGCGATAACTGCACACTTGCCCTGCTTGAGCCTGTGAGCCGCTCACTCTGGGCACTGTTTATATAGACCATGACCTGGACATCAAGTTCACATGACTACCAGCCCCATCGAGTGCTCCAACATCAAAGTGTAATTTTCCACACAGGAAGTATAAATGTTTAATTTATCTCCCTGTATCCATATAGTGTCTCACAAATTGAATATTTTAATGTTAGTTTTGTTATTTGTAGTCAACATCTAGTGGACTACACTCCCCATGCTACTTTCTGTCTGTGCAGAGTCTGTTGCCTAGCAACTAGAAACAGATCTCCCTAGCACAGACCCGGCATCCCAACAAAATAGCTTTTACAACAAAGGTATATAAGTAAATATAGTATGCTGTTACACAGTAAAAATTCTGTCACACAGCCTGCAATCCAGTCAGTGGAGCCTACTCACTCTGGGCATTGTTTATGTAGACTGTGACTCAGAAGTCAAGTTTGGGTCATGTGACTACCAGCCCCAATGAGTGCTCCAACACCAATGTACAATTTTCGCCACAGAAAGTATATATCTTTAATTTATCTCCCTGTAGTGGTCTAGTGTTTCACAAATTACATTGTTTACTGTAGTAGCTCTGCTGCAGCATGTAGCAGAATGCTGCAGAATTGGGTTTCATCCTGGCAAACACCACTGTAAAGGATAACTTTATATTAAACAAGCATTTGTCAATGCTGAATGTTGCTTGCTTGTATGTGCTGTTTAGGTATTTGAAAGTGATAGTTCCATGCCTTCCTCCCAAGACGTCCACTGTGTCTGTCCATTCAGTATTCACAGAAGAGTGGGAGGGGCAAGAACCACAGCAGTATAGCAGTTGGCAAGGGGGTGAAGAGGTGGATAATAGTCCATTCAAAAGCAAAAGAGTCCAGCAGGAGCTCACTAAATTGAAGGTGGACAAAGCGATGGAACCAGATGGTATACACCCAAGGATATTAAGAGAACTGTGAAGGGAGATAGCAGTACCTCTGGCAGCCATGTTCACTGAGTCATTCAACATGAGTGAATTGGAGGAGGGCACATGTGGTCCCTCTACACAAGTCCAGCAGCAGGGAGGAGGTGGGGAACAATAGGCCGTGCAGCCTCACCTCAGTAGTGGGGATGATAATGGAGACATTGCTTAAAGAAAGGAGAGTGGGGCATCTAGAAGCCATCAGAGCCCAGGACCATAGACAACATGGATTCACAGTGGGGACATCATGTCAGACAAATCTGGTTGATTTCTTTAACTGGATGACAAAGGAAGTGAATCAGGGTAGGGCAGTGGACAACGCTTACCTTGATTTCAGCAAAGCCTTAGACACCATCGCACATAGGAGGCTGATAAACTCACTGGGTAGGCTGGGCATGGGGGAAAGGGTGGTATACTGGGTTAGAAACTGGCTAACAGACAGGAGGCAGAAAGTGGTGGTAAATGGGGTTCAGTCTAGGGAGAGGGGGTGACCAGTGGGGTGCTGCGGGATCAGTCCTGGGGCCAATCCTGTTCAATGTATTCATTAGTAACATTGCAGAATGGCTGAAGGGAATTTTTTCACCAAATTTTCAACATAGCCATTTTAAGACCTCTGTTCATGAACAGTGTCACTGTGATTTTCTTAATCTGTCCCAAACATTGATTGCGCACACCGAATGTGCCATTGTGCGCTACATGCACGGAAACACATTTTGGGTGACATGTGAAAAATTACAGTTGTACTGCTCATAAGGCAGTGTGGTAAAATGGCAATGTTGAAAATCTGAGTGCAAATATTAGAAATTGCCAACTCACGAGTACGCGAGAACTGCACAACGACGCTCGTAAAACAGTCATTTTTAGGAATTTTTTCACCAAATTTTCAACATAGCCATTTTAAGACCTTTGCTCATGAACATTGTCACTGTGATTTTCTTACTGTGTCCCATACATTGATTTTGCACACCGACTGCACCATTGTGCGCTATATGGGCAGAAACATGTTTTGGATGAGATGTGCAAAATGACAGCTGTACTGCTCATAAGGAAGTGTGGTAAAATGGCAATGTTGAAAATCTGGAGTGCAAATATTAGAAATTCATGAACTTACGCGCATGCGTAGGAACAGCGCAATGCACGCTCGTAAAACAGTCATTTTTGGGAATTTTTTCACCAAATGTTTAACATAGCCATTTTAACAACTCTGCTCATGAACAATGTCACTGTGATTTTCTCAATCTGTCTGGAACATTGATTTCAGACATGGACTGTGCCATTGAGCGCTACATGCGTGGAAACACATTTTGGGTGAGATGTGAGAAATAACAGCTGTACTGCTCATAAGGAGGTGTGGTAAAATGGCAATGTTGAAAATCTGGAGTGAACATATTGAAAATTTGCAAACTTACGAGCATGCGTAGGAACAGCGCAACACATGCTCATAAAACAGTCATTTTTTGGAATTGTTTCACCAAATTTTCAACATAGGGTTTTTGGGGGCCTACCTCATGAACTGTGACACTGTCATTTTGTAAATCAGTCCCAAAAGGTGGTTCCACACAGTGACCGCGAAATCACCTTTTGGGGCCGATTACCGCCATAACAGTGACAGAATTCATGAGGTGGGGTCCCAAAAAACCCACATTGAAAATTTGGTGAAAAAATTCCCCCAAATGCCCGCGATATACAGTAAAGTTGAAAAAACCTTATTTATTCCATTATACAACTTACCGGCATTTCCTCAGTTCGCGGTCGGCTTTGAAGAGTGCAGACGTGTTCCCGGTCCACTGAAGATCATCGTGCCGGACTCCGGAGGTAAGAATGGGGTGAGATGGGGGTGTGGGGAGGTAGATGCACAGAGGATGGGCGGGTGGGAGGGGGTCAAGACAGTCAGCGAGGGAAGGTTTTTTCTTTTAGTTTTTTTTTTTTTTTACTTAGACGACGTGGGACTGTGACATGGGACTTGTGCCATGCTGGGGTGAGCACCCAGTGTGGCAGCTGGAAGGCTGTTTGGGGGGCAGTGGAGTCAATGGGGGTTTGGGCACCCCTGTCAGCCATAGGAACTGTTGCCACGCTGGGGTGGGCTCCCAGCGTGGCACCCGGTAGTCTCTGGGGGGGGAACAGTGGCGCTGACAGGAGATTGGGCACTCCCGTTGGCCATACAGACTGCTGCTATGCTGCGGTGGGCTACCAGCATGGCACCTGGAACTCTGTTGGGGGGGAGCCTGTGTGCATGGGGGGGAAGCACGAGCATGCAGTATGCGTGTGTGTGGGGAGGGCACGCATGAGCATGCAATCTTATCGCTGCTCACTGAGGCGTAGTTTTCCCTTTCAACTGTACGGCCACTGCATTTTCAACTGCTGTCAAAGACAGCTGTAGTATTCATTTGAGAAATGTGGCCGCGCCTGCAAACACACTGACTGAACTGGAAGACGGGTGCCACACCTCCAAAAACTTGGATGATGGCACTATGTTTCTTGCACATGAATGCAAGCAACATAAAAAACATCCATGCTTTCCCTTGAAGGGAAGTGATATTTTAATTTTATATAATATTGAGCAAAAATTGCCTGTCACGGGAGTGTAAAATACCCCTGGCAGGCACTATGTCTCTTGCACATGCATGCAAGCAACATGAAAAGCATCCATGCTTTCCCTTGAAGGGAAGTGATATTGTACTTTTATATAATGTGAAAAAATTGCCTGGCACAGGAGTGTAAAAAACCCCTGGCAGCTAAAGAGTTAATGTATTTTCCAAAACTTATTTTAGGTTTATTGTTTATAACAGACATTTCAACCTATAGATCTGAAGCACCCTTTAGCTTTACAATATAAAATCAGAACAGATTCAACTTTTTTTCTGCATTTTGCACTGTGTATGCATTGCTACCGCTGAGTCGTTTATATTAACCCCAACACACACAGTAGAGAAGCCCTGAACTGCTGCTCAGTATTTTTTTAACAATTGCGGCATTTGGAAGCCACGATTGGGGAGAGACACTAAGGGAAAATGAAGACAGAGAAAGGAACGCAAGAAAAATAACAGGAGACTATGTCACTTGTCTGCTACAAATACGCTAATGTATTCCATTTTTTTCTTGAGTAAACACTATTACATTCCTTGACTGCTGCCCTGCCAATATTAGAACAAGTGTTAAAAAGATGTTCCACAATGTAACCGACTTTGGAAATGCTGAACTACATGAACTTCCTTACACCATCACGCATCCTCGAATGAATGGCGATTTAGGGATCAGCGTGAAAAAGCAGATGCTACAACTTTGACTACTTAGCTGGCTCAAAAGCTGCATATTTAAATTTTATTAAGTTGTACACCAACGTTTCTACTTTCAGTTTCCTGAAACCTGAATTATATCTGTAACATAACAATATTGAAATGTATAGTTTATTATGAGCTGTTTCTGAATTCACACATGAAGAGATTGTAACTGAACAAGCAGGCGTTGACAGGGACTGCCTCACCCAGTAAATGAGGGGACCTGTTGCTCCGATGTGGTGAAGTAGCCAGAGACACAGAGAAACATGTCGACTGTCAGCATGAAGAGAGACCTGCTTTTCCAGGGTCTGGGCCGAGAGTACAGTAAGTTCGAGATTGACTGACACTCCAGAGGGAGAGAGGTAGCCAGTGGGCAACCTGGGCAATGCTTCTTGTGTCACAGGGTCATGACAGTTGTACAACAGCATTCAGTTTCAACATGCAGGGCAGATGCATCAGCTATTTGGTTATGTGCTACAAATCCGTTTGAGGTCATTGTGGAACAATTTTGACATTTTTGTCCTGTTAAAAATATTAAGTCTGGTGTTATTCCAGGTGCAAGTGGTTTTTAGTGTTGGTGAATAGGCATATTAATGGATGGGAAATCTGGAATACAGTAGGGTGGAGACAGATCATTGCTGCGCTATTGCATCATGCACAAGTATGCAGTATGCGTGTGCGTAGGGGGCGTGCATGAGCACGCAATCTTATCACTGCTCACTGAAGCGTAGCTTTCCCTTTCAACTGTATGGCCACTGCATTTTCATTTTCAACTGCTGTCATAGACAACTGCAGCATTCATTGGAGAAATGCGGCCGCGCCTGCAAACACACTGACTGAATTGGAAGACGGGTGCCACACCTCTGAAAACTCAAATGTTGGCACTATGTTTCTTGCACATGCATGCAAGCAACATAAAAATTGCATATCAAGTATGCACACACCCTGGCACCCCCCATTGTAAATTCCTGGATCCAACACTGACAGACTGTTCTGTTGGTTATGTTGGGCTCCCATATGAGAGACTGGGTGCTGCAGGTGGCTAGACAGAGGAAAGAAATCTTTGCTGAAGGGACCCGATTCTCACTGTACCCAGATCTTAGTTATACTACATGACAGAAGGGGAAGCAGTATGATGGAGTTTGTACAACATCATGAAAGAAAAATGTGACCAATGCAATGCTTTTCCCAGCAAGCTCTGCATCTTTTACCAGAATCAGGTGTTTCAGTTTACAGACTGCAAGGACGCAGTCCATAGGATGAAGTGTCTTGAAGAGACACCAGATCCCCAGCAAACACATGCAAGTTTGGACAAGAAAAACAAACTAAAGTTGGGACAGTGAGTTTGCTCTGTTTCAGGGCAGGACACTGGGAGAACAGAATTATTGTCCACAAGAACAATATTTTTACTGTGATGAGAGAGGCACTGCTCAGAGGTGCTCAAGTTTGGGGGAGAGGGAGTTGCCAGGGGCATATAGAGCCCAAACAGGAATCTAACTGTCCTGTTCATAATAAAAGTGGTCCCTCCCCATGTTGCTTACTTCCACCTGCTGCCTGAAAAGTTGCCATTGATGTATGTCTTTTCATCATGGTGAGTAGCACACCTGGAACTCACATTGAACTTTATTATCCATGACTTTGGGACATTGCTTTCTGCTCATGCCTCCTTGCTTGACGGTTTATCAAACATCTCAGGAGAATTTTGGAAATAAGGCTCACTCACCAGAAATACAAATCTCAATTTTTTTTTATTTTCAACTGTCAGTTTAAAAACCAGTATTTTGAGCAAACACACTTCATCAGGGTGTACTGCATACAGTATATTTTCACTTTAAAGTAAAAATATACTATGTACAGTGCATCCTGATTAAGTACATTGGCGCAAAACATTGTTTTTTTTAAATGAGAGTTCAAAATAAAAAGAAGAAATTTGATATATGGATTTGTGGTCAGTGAGCCTCGTTTCCAACAATTTTCCTGAGATATTTGATATGCAGTTGGATTTGGCCCCTTCCAGAGTTTCTTTATGTTGCAGATCCTGAGACCACACTGAATTATTTTCTTCTCTCCTGGTTGTTTATCAGCCTGATTTTACTGTACTTGTTTTGGATTTTAATAAAGTTTGTCAAGACTGGCTATTTAGAATATTATAACTTATAACTGTAGCTACATATTACTACATCCTGCAAAATTCTAAGCATAAAACTGGGACTGGGCCAGATGCTATTTCTAACTTTCACAGAGATTTATACAATTGTGTAATTAGGTCCCTGCCATAAGTTGCACCAATCCACAAAATGTTAAGTAGCTATGCTTCTACTAGCATATAGTATATTTGGTGCAGTAGAGGGAAGTAAGATGGTGGCAGAGCTGTGCTGCAGCTGCTAGGCTCTCCATGAGAGAGCAAACCCTCCTCTATTTTATCTCTTTGCATGCCCGTTTGAAGATTTTTGGAGAGCGATTAATAAATGTGATGTGCAAAGTCGTCTTAATACAACGGTGAGAACCTAAATTACTCTTGCTTGCTGTTAGTTAAGGCATTAGATTGGGCGTTTTAGGTTAGGCAGGGCAGGAAAATGAGGTAGCCTAGGCATTAAGTTTATTTATTTTTAAGAACAGTCTGCAGCTCATCCATCTCTTCTGAACTGCTTCCCGGGGGATCTGGTTCTGGTGTGTTGGTACTGGTGCCCATTCCTAGGCTTTCATCTCCTCCTGGCTGGGTTATCATCACAGGGGCAGCATTGCAACTTATGGGAAGGTATCCCCTCAAGGAGTAGAGGGGCTGACTATGAGGAATCTCCCCTTCCACCTTCTGTCTGTCAGTCTGGATGGCAGGACTCTACAATCTACCTTTTGTGCGGCCACTATCTTTTTGGAACCGTGCACCTTGCTGCTGCTTCTTTTCCTATGAGAGCTCCAGTGATGTTTACCCTGATCCATTGGGCTGTTGGCTGCATTTCCGGGGTTTGCAGTCGCTGAGGGTGCTACTGCTTCATTGACCTCAGGGTAAAGGGTGGACTGTCAGTCAATTGCCTGGCTGGTTATGCAGAGTGTTGTGTGGGACTTTTGGCTGCTTTGCAGTCTTGAGATGCTGGTCTGTGTTGCCTGGAGGATTTATGTTCCAGAACTTGGACTTGGACCTCCATGGATTATTGATTAAGGGGCCAGAAGTTCTCCAAATCTGGTAATGTCCCTCGAGGTCCCAGTGGCTAGTGAGAGAAGTGCTGGGGCACCTCCGGGAGTATGTCATTGGTTGCATTTCAATCTGTTGGCCATAAATATCTGTCTACTGAGTGATTGGGGCAGTGAGAGGGCCCTTGCCTTAAAGTAACCTTGGCGTTGGACAGGCATCATTTTCAGATTCCTGTTTTATTTATAATTTGAAATAATCTGAGCATTTGCATTTTATTTGTGAGCTGCATACTGCTCTCTTGATCTGTATTTAGATTTAAGTGTGGGTTTCTTACTTATTTGGGTTGTGGGTGGGGGTGTTTTTGGTGTGGGTGAGGAACTTTTTAGTTAGTGAATGTGTATATGAGGTGTGTATGATTTAGGGTTGTTATTTTAGTATATGTTTGTGGTGTGTGTGGTTGTATAGTGGGTATTGTGGCCCGGGACTTTTTAGTCAGGCAGGATGTGTCTGGGAAAGGATAGGGTCCTGGGGCGGCCTAGAATAGTGTACAGGGCATCCTGGCTGCTTGATCTGCAGTCTTATTCTGACCTCCCAGTTTCTTCTGCCACAGCATGATGCTGTTGGGAGGTCAGGATTACGAGGAACTGCATTGATTGTTTGTGGAGGGATGCCCCATACACTGTGGTAGGGGGCAGGATTGAGATTGTTAGGTGCAGAAGGTGCCCTGGACTTCGACTGGCCCCAGAGAGAGAAGGGCCAGATGTGGTTGGCATCCATCACCAGGGTTTCCACCAGGCCAAGTGGGCAGGCAGCCAGAGGGGCTGAACTGTCCACAAATCCCCTGAGGGCAGTGCTTTGAAATGCCAGATAGATCAGAAACAAGACTGCTATTATAGTGGACTTGATTTCTTCAGTTGATCTGGCTTGCATTATGGAGATCTAGGTGGGTGATGATGCTGGCCTGGTTTTAGAGGCTGCCGTCCCACCCAGGTATACAGTCGTGCACTGCCCCAGAGTGCAATGCAGAGGCGGGGGGGTAGCCATCTGTTTTAGATCCAAATTGGGCTTCACCCTGCACCCAGTGAGAACACCAGGTTAATTTGTATATGTGGCCATTCATGTGGGTCTAGACACAGGCTGCAGGATTCTCCTAATTTACCGCCCCTCTGGGGTGGCAGGAGAATTCCTGCAGGAAGTAGCCACCTTCTTCGGCAGTGAAACATTGGAGGCCCCCAGATGTTTAATGCTGGGGGATTTTAATGTTTGGGCCAATGATGAATCATCTTGGCTTAGTTGTAAGTTCCTCCAGATGATATTATCTCCGGGCCTGTCGCAAGAAATTTCCTCTGTCGCCTACCAGGGTGGCCACATGTTGGATCTGGTGTTCTCTCTGGGGCTTGAGATAAATAATCTCGAGACTGATTGGGTTGCTTGGTCCAATCATTGCATGGTGGAGTTCCAGTTCGGGGCCTCCACCCTCAAGATCCCTCCCCCTGTGGAGATGTTTAGATATCGCCTTTTGAGGGGTTTGACCCTAGAGGGTTTTCTGGCGATGACTGATCTATCTAGTGTGGACAGTGCATGTGTTGGGGGTATGTGCACTGCAGTTGCAGCCTATAATAAGCCTATAATGAGGTGTTAACTGATGCGCTCAGCTTCATTTCTACCAGTTCATGTAGCTGAAGGTGATGAACATTGTGGGTCAGAGATTAGAGCACTGCTGGTGGAAGACCGGGCTGGAGATGGACAAACTGGTCCTGCATGTGCATTATGGTGTGTACCAGGGGGCAATCAACCATAAGAAGGCAGAGTTCCTGTCCAAGGAGAGTGCCACTGGGAGGAACCGACCAACTGTGCTGTTTCAGACTGTGGACAGCTTCTTCATCCAGCCTGTCTACAGCCGAAAAAAGCTTTTTCAGATGCTTTATTCAATGAGTTTGTTCAGTTCTTCTCGGATAGGGTGTCAGCAATCCAGCAAGGGATTGTGCCAGTGAGCCACACTGTGGCCAACAGTGGTCGCTGTGGGCATCCAGAGTGCATTTTGCCTTGTTGGGATGAGTTTAGACAGGTGGAGATGGCTGAAGTCATTGGGGTGGCTTCTCGACTGAGGCATATTTTGTGAACTGGACCCAGTGATGACACATTTCTTGATGGGATGTGTGACTCTGTTGGCCTGGTGTTCGCCTTGATAGTCCGGTGATCTTTATGGGAGGGGGGTCTTCTCCAATGTCTTGAAGGAGGCATTGATGAGATCCCTTCTAAAGAAACCATCTTTAAACCTGGACGTCAAGATGAATTATCGTCCCATCTCCAATCTTCCATTCTTGGGTAAGATTGTAGAGAAAGTCACGGAGTTGCAGCTTGAGGAACACATCATGGACTAAAATCTATATGAGCCCCTCCAATTTGGGTTTTGTGTGAGGCACAGCACTGAAATTGTGTTAGTTCAGGAGCATGATGACCTCCTTAGGGCAAGAGATTGAGGCGATGGGACAATTCTTGGTCTCTTTGATCTCTCCTCAGCATTTGACATGGTGGACCATCATGTGTTGCTTGACCACATGTGGGAACTCTGTTGACTTGCCAGCACTGTTATCTGCTGGTTTGAGTCTTTTCTCACCAACAGGATGCAAAGGGTAGTGATGGGGCATTCCTCCTCCTTCCCTAGCCTCCTGTCATGTGGAGTACCCCAGGGTTCGGTCTTGTCACTGATGTTGTTCACTGTATACATGCTGCCCCTGGAAGTGCTCATTAGGAAGCACAGCTTGAGTTTTCATTACTATGCCGATGATGCCCAGCTGTATCTTTCCTTTGCCCCTGGGACATCCAATGCTGTGGATGTGCTAAACACCTGCCTTGCTGAGATCAATGATTGGATGGCTTTCAATTGGTTGTGACTCAGTCCCGATAAGACGGAGGTGCTGGTGGTTGAGTTGAACAAAGGGCATGCTAGGATGGCCTCTGGTGCAGAGACCGAACTGTTCCTTATATCTGTACCATTGAAGGCCTCATCTAGGGTGTGGAATCTTGGCATTATTCTTGACAGTGGATTGACACTTGAATCTCAGGTGTCATCCATTGTCCATACCAGTTTTTACCATCTGAGGAATATAGCCAGAATTAAGCCCCTAGTACTGCCCCTGGATCTCCACACATTGGTGCATGCCTTTGTGATATCTAGGTTTGACTACTGCAATGCACTCTATCTCATGGTCTCTGGAGGTACCCTTCACCAGCTGCAATTGGTGCATAATACAGCTGCCAGGTTGTTGACGGGGCACTCTAGGTATAGCCACACCCCCTACCCCGGTGCTGGGTAAACTGCACTGGTTGCCTGTCAGGTGGAGGGTCCTCTTTAAGGTGGGTTTACTCACCTTTAAGGCCCTACATGATGTGGGCCTTGGCTACCTAAAGGACCGTCTAACACCTGCTATCTTGGTCCACTCCCTCCACTCCTCCTCTAGGGGCCTACTTACAATTCCCAAGATGAGGTTGAAAACTGCCAGCGACAGAATATTTAGCATTGCTGGCCCCATCCTGTGGAACTTGCTACCTCCAGCTGTAAGAGAGGCCCCATCAGTAGAGGTATTTAAAGCTCACCTCAAGGTCTTTCTGTATAATCAGGCCTTCCCGGACTTTGTTTTATGAGCTTTCTTGGCCTGACTTTTGAGATTATTTTTGTCCCTGGCCTTTTTAGCTATTTATTAGTTATTCTAGTCATTCTGATTTATTTATTTAATTGTGCTGATTTAATGTGTAGTATTTATTATGTGGTTGTATTGTGTTTTTTTTATTGTTTTATTTATTGTATGGCACCCAGAGCCTCTGGGATGAGCATCTTTTAAATAAAATTTGCCTTGCCTTGCCTATTTTATATAGAAACCCCCATTAATGTATTAAATGTCTTGGGTAAGAATGCAATCCTGGATTAATACACATCTGTAATGCCATTGGTATATTCGGTCATGTATCTACCCAGGGAAAGTGCAATGTATATGTATTGATGTGTGTATTGTATGTATTGTACTTTTAAGAAAACAAACTTTAAATAAATGTCAAATAGTCAAACAATTTGAAGGAAAGGTACCTAATCCTTTTAAAGGACTAGAAATTGTCCCTTGATTGCCAATACAATATACAATATGACATGATGGTAATTAATGGTCTTAGAAAGTACACCAGCCTTTAAATAGTAATTAGGTCTGTTTGTAAGAATCAAATATAAAATAACAGAGGTCTGGGTGTCTCTAGAGTTTAATCTAGTGAGTTCATTAATTAGTTGAACCAGTCCCAACTCTTGAATTAGGTCATTTAAAAATGGAGAAACAATGCAAGGAACATGTTAATATTTATAGTCTCTAAAATATTTAACTCATGGGAGGCTGTGTAGGGTTCAAAATGTCGATGAATGATAAAAAACCAGGAAGGGTCAGATTTAGGAGGATGGTAGGCACCACGAAGGCAAATGTGTCTGGAGATAGTTAATTAAATTTTCATTAATGAATCCTCAGTACCAGATGAATTAAGGGATTTCAGTTGCCTCATGCTGTAGACATTGTGATAATAAATTAAGGCTCCCCGTCCCTTTTTCCATGATTGACATGGAATTTATAGTATTTCATCCATCAATAGACATAGCCAAATAAGAGCAGACCCACAATTCAGTGATTTAAAAGTATATTAGTCAAGTCTATTTGAATTTATCCAGTCCCTAACTGCATCCAGTTTAGGGAGAAGGTTTGAGCATTAAAGTAAACAAAGCATAAGTCTTTTCCGTGAAACATGTCAGAGGGTAGGGGTGAGAAAGCTGTACAGGGTCTGGGTGAATAGTATCATTCTGCAATAACACTAGTCAAATGGTTAGTCAACAAAGACCAATGTACCTAATGTGTGTGCCAAGCTATTTAACATTAGTTCAGCATTATAGGGCAGATCAGTAATGTAACCATTGTGTATACTGTACCAAGAGCGGACATTACTGAATTTAGTACAGAAAATGTATGAAGACTGACAAAAGACTGTTAAGAACCATATTGCTATCACATATAATAGAAACACTCTTGGGTTCTATAACATTTTCAAAAAGATCTCCTGGATTGTTACCTGATAGGACTAGGCAGTGAAATAAGTTGCCCCCCTAATGATGCCTCATTGCTGAAAGGTGAAACATCGAAATTTTGTAGCCAAGCTGTGGAGTTAACAAAATAGCATTCTGCAAACTGTTTGATTATTCAGTGTGAATGTGCTGCAAGCATTCAACACCTCCTGCTAACATAAAACACACACACACACACATATTATATATATATATATATATATATATATATATAGTATTGACTATGTATAGCTGCCAGTCTACCAATTGGCAGTGATAAAATAGGTAACTGGGACACATTTAATTAATTTTAGCAGCCCTTCTCTTTTGCAAATAAATACTAACTACCTCAGCAGCACTGGTTATGCCAAAATCCTGGACCACAGGGGTTAAGTGAACTTGTTTTTCAACATAACTTATTGTTCTGGAAAATGTCCAAAACTTAGACGTGAAAATCACTGACATCTAAAGATTAAAGAAAAAAAAAATGAGCAATGTATGTAGCATCTGGTGTTTCTTTTGTTAAAAAATTAAAGGTGTTGCTTTTCAATTTGATTAAGTCATAAAACATATTTTTTTGTTTGTTGTTGTGTTGGATTTGCTGTCCTAGTCTGTGGTCTCCCTACAAGTACCATCAATCTCAACTTTCCAACCTACAGCAGTTTGGAGAAGATGGTGGACCTTGGTGGTCCAGAGGACACAGAAGATTATGGGCATTTGACCACAACTTTTCCAGTAAATATCTTAGTGCTATAGTCTTGGCAGCACAGTTCTTTGTGCTGCTGCCAACTGTATGGTACAGGCCCAGCAGCAACACATGAGCATGAGCATCCAGCTCCTACACTGGACTTGGTACCACAGACTTAGACACTTGCAGAGCTAGAAGGCAGCATGGCACAGTGGTTTAAGGCTCTGAGCTGCAAATCTGGAGACCTGGGTTTGAATCCCACAGCCCCCACTTGCATACTGTGTGACCTTGAACAAGTCACTTAAGTTCCTTGTGCTCCCAGGTTGCACCTGTAAATAAGCTTTCAGCTTAGTGTGTCTCACCTGGTTAAATAATTGGAAAGAAAAAAAAGAAGGGACTAGTGTTAGGGGGACAAAATGATGGGATTTTATAACAGCATGTCCAGTAGCAGCATACTGAGAAGGAAAAGCATCCAGAGAGGATGCCATCATGCCATTGTTCAATCCAGCTGCAACTGTGGTCTGCATGCAGGACAGGAAGAAGAAGAAGCAGCAAAAGAATTTTTTTAATTCCAGGTGAGGTGAGTGGAGATCTCATGATGTTAGAGGCTTGAAGGGAAGGGTGGGAGTGGGCAAGGAGGGCCTGGTAAGTGAAAGAGAAGTATTATCATATTAGTATAATTTTCTAGACTAAGTTTACATCCTTGACTCAGACTGTTATTATGACTGATGGCTTATGTTTGGTTGTCTGTGTCTATGTTGTGCTGTTAGACTCTTTTTGACTTGTGCTACGTCTTAATGATCAGACCACCATTTCATGTAGACATTTTTGATAGTACGGTATTACAGTAGTGTCTGCTGGTCATGGTGTGTGAGACTCTAAAGATTATTTTGTTTCTTGAAATCAGTATAATACAATGATACTGTGTACAGGCATACTAGAGGGTGTTGCATCGCACAGGTGATTATAGGTGGTTTGCTTACAGCCAGATATGCATGCATACTGTGTGCAATTGGTAAAGGAAGAGTACAAAACAGCAATTCAAAATCGTGCTGCAACCTAGGCTACGACCATTCTATGTTTCTGTTATAGGCAGCTTTAGTTTAATCAAGTTAAATGTTTGTCTGAATTTGGTATTTGTTTCAGTGATGTCGAATGTGAATTAGACAAACTGAAATTAAGCAAGCAGAATGAGAAGTAAACTAGGAGGTGAAACACAACTACTGTAAATGACACAGATAAAGATGACCAAAATGATACAGGGACTGCAGGGGAAGACATACAGAGAGAGGCTGTAAGACCTCAATATGTACTATACACATTGGAAGAGAGAAGGAAGACAGGATGGAGATGTTCTAGTACCTCCACGGGATAAACAAAGTGGACAGCAGGGATGTTTTCATACTGAGTGGAAACACTAGCAGCAGGGAAACTCCATGAAGTTGTCTGGCAGGACGTTTAGAAAGGATGACATCAGAAAGCATTACTTTATATAAAAAAGAGTAGTAGAGCAATGGAATTGGCTTCCACAGGAGGTTGTATATGCCAAAGCAGGTAGGGATTCAAAAGAGGGTGGTACAGATACATCAGATGGATGTGATTAGGACAGCTGGTGGGGGGGATGTGGTGCATTTTCCACTATTTATTATTATTGTTATTATTATTATTATTATTATTATTATAATTGACAGCTTTAGGGTTGACTGGATGGGCCACAAGAAAGGCCTTCATCTGCTGACAAGGGCCCTATGCAAGATGCATATGCACAGCATATCCTGGGCACATAGGCATCCCTACACCCAACTGCACAGAATACAACATGCCATGGGTGGTCTGGGGGAGTTTTAGGAGTGTGCTAGCACTCCACAGGATTCACAAAGGTGTGGAGTTACATAGAGAGCTGTGTACCAAGGTGCTGGAGTTACATCAGGGGGATCCTGCTGTAACTCTGTTACATGCCCAACCCAGTGCATCCACAGCCCATGGCACTAATACTCCTGACCGTTGCACTATAGACACTCGTACTGCACCCCCTAAGTCTATCCACTTACCAAAGCAATCTGCTGCACTCATATGGGTTCATACTTGTACATACAGCAATGATCTACATGACCGCAGCCCAGGCCCCCACAGTATCTGATGGCACAGACTCATGACCACATCATAGTGTGTTGCAGGCCCTCTGCCCAGCCATTCCAATGGTACCCAAACAGCACATTGCACACTGTGAACCGTGCCCTGTTTATGCATTGATATTCTGGGTTGCACTTGCCATTCGCAGCTTCTGTCAGTGCAGCAATCAGGCACCAACAGTGCAAAGTTGGATCCACACCTCCCACACACCCCTCCTACAAGAAGGGATCCACAAGGGATCCAGTTTAGGATCCAGAACAGGCATCCAATTGGAGGCCTGGCCAGGTCCACTGCTCCATACCCATCCTCCCCCTGTGAACCTGCACACTGTAGGGGAGGGCCAGACTATGGACAGGTGTCTGACGATAGTGAATACCGGCCGATGCATACCTGTCTGCAGGAGTGGAGCTGCACAGGTGGGGTACATGCCTTAGGCACATACTTTCCACCCATTCTTGCATAGGCCCAATATCTATGTTTCTGTTTCTCTGTTTCACCTTCTTGCTCTTTTACAGTCTGCCAGAGTGTGCTGCCTTTTTGTATTTGGGGAACAAGTTATTAACTTGATCCTCTCAAATGTTTTACATGGCTAATAATACAGATCAGGTTTATGGTTAACACAGGCTGATATTATAGGGGTATGGTTGCACCCTTATAATTAGGGTTGAGTGGGCTGTTTAACATTAAACATCTAATTTTGCACCTTAATAGCTTCATACCTGTTCAACAGACTTACACAAAATGTTGCACACATAGTCTGGGAGCAAGATTTTTTGATGTGACAAGTTTTGTTCCAATAAGATGTGTGGAATCCAAGATATGAATAGTGCATTTTCAGGATTTTTTGTCATTGTCAAAAAATCTTCTGAAGTTTTCAGGTTAGAAAGGGCTTGCCCCAGAATTGTGTCTTTTGTTGGTTTGGTGAAAAAATATTGTGTTGTTCCAGAATTATAAAGATTTGAAATTCTGGTTCTGAGCAAACTCAGTAGAGTCTTTTGGAAATATATTTAATACGAAAGAAGAGTTTGACCTCATGAAAGAGGATTTCTCATTTGTGAGGGGGTAATCCTCTTTTGTGAGAAAAAAAAATTGTATTGCAGCCATCGTGTTTCCATTTTTTGGCAAAAAATACTTTTTGGAAACCCATAAAAATGATGCCCTGCAGAAAACAAAAGACATGAATCTAGCTGAATGGGACCCATTTAGCAAGAGACTGCAACTAGTTTATCAAAAAATGATCCCAAAATGTGTTTTTGGAGCATTTAATACTGTAAATCGTATTCCTTGAGATGACTTTCTTCTTTGGGATGGCTCACAAAAGCGGAATAGGTAATACAAAAGAAAATAGGGCCATACAAAAAAAGAATTTGGACATAGTTTTTTCAGATTCTTGTTTCGTGAGAACCAATCTTCTTTCATGAGCTCATGAAAATCTCACAAAACAAGATCCATTCTCATGAATGAAAAATTTGGACTTAGTTTTTTCCACATTCTTCTTTTATGAGAACTCTTCATGAGTTCTCAAAAATCTCACGAACTAAGATGATTTCTCATGAAGCAAGAATTTGGGCTTAGTTTTTTCCACATTGGAACTTGTGAACGCCATAACTATGACATGTCTTTGGAGTTATGAGACAATCTATATATCAAAATAAAGGTCTCAATAAATACTACAAGACTAACACATAATACCCCCCCCCAGAGAAATTTGTGAGATATGCACAGCAACCCAAAATTAATGCCAAAATTTACCATGGTGCCAAATCCATAATTAAAGTCTGATAATCATCAAACATGCACCAGAAGTATATCTCCTCTTGGAGTATGACTATAGCATGTTTCACACCAAACTGTCTTAAATTGATCAAGTCATGGCTAAAATATGCAAAAACACATTGTTGCTCCTATATAAGGAACCACCAAGACTTAAGAAGAAGACTAAATATATTGTTTTCTTTGAAGTGAGCCTGACAAAATAAAATTGCAATGAAGTAGATAAATTGCTTCCCACATTGCCCAAATTCCCTTACAAGAAAATACAAATTTCAAAATGAAACTTCCTGTAGGATAACATTGCAACTTTAACAAGCTGTTGTGCTGTCGTTCTGAGGAATTAATGGACAAGCTATAAAAAAAAAGGTCTCAATGAGTTCAACAATACTGACACACAATACCACCCTCTGAGAAATTCACAGGGTATGAACAGGATGCTAAAATTACCTTGTAACTTCACCATGCTGTCAAAGTGAGGCACGGAAGTGCAGGGCCCAGAGGGCCTTCCACTTCCAAAGGCAGATAGATGCTGCATCTATGGAGGCATGGAAGCGCAGGGCCCTGCACTTCAGCAGTCAGATGGATATTTTCACACAGGTCCCAAAGGGACCTGCATGAATGAGGATAAGATTCTACTAACTCAAAAAGAAAGGAAATTCTTCACAAAAATGCATTAATGCACCAGCTAGGACTCAGGTTAAAGTGAGAAAAGTAGGGAACTATGGTGTTAGGGTTTCTGACCCTAACCCATCAGCCCCAAAGCAACAAAAGGAAAAACATTATGGTTTTTCATGTCCTGAGTCTTGGCGAATTAGTGGTGAGATCTTTCTTGGGGTTCTCAACCCTAATGCTTACACCATTCTCATATTGTCTTCCCTGCCTGAAGAAAACAGATCACATCTGACCTTGTTTGCTCAGGGAATGGGGTGAGCAGTAGGGTTGAGAACCCCATGGAAGACCCAACACTGATTTGCCAAGACTCAGGACAGGCAAAATCATAATGTTTTCCCTTTTGCTGCTCAGGGGTTGTGAGTGGGGAGTTAAGGCTGGAAACCCTAACACCACATTTCCCTACTTTTTGTCCCTTTAGTCTGTACCCAAACTGGTGCATTAAAGCAGTGTTTTACAAAGAATATATATAGTATGCATATTTTTTGGTGGAGCAGTAGTCAGATTGATGAGGATGCATCAGGGAGAGATGGCCTGTAGTCATTATGAAATTAGATTTTAAAGTGGGATTGGCAGGAGAAACAAAGGCAAACCCTTTTATGTAAAAGACTCTAAGTAACTCTTTCCACTCTTGTGGGAGCCACTCATAAGAGCAGCCCCTCTGCAGGCAGCAACTGGTTCAGCTTTACTTTTCTAAAGCAATTGAGGGGTTATCCCTACTCTCTTTCACAAAAATCTGCTTCTGATTGTTTATTGCAGTTTGAGAGAAGGGCATGTTTAAGCAGGCCCATTGGCAGATTAAGAGTCTGGTGGGTCCCTTGGCTGGTGAGGGAGTAGGAGGCTTGATCTCAAGAACCAAGAAGTGGGTGACAGCATCTTTGTGGTGGGGTCAGTGAGTCCATCTGCATCTCAGTCACTCCAATCACATTGATCAGCTGTTCACAGATTGCTAAGTCTCCCTCTACACCACCAAGATTAGTCTCTGATTAGCTGTTACTAGTTGAGGAGCAAAGGGTTTCCAGGCAGATTCAGAGGCAAGTTAGGAATCTGGTGGGTCCTATGACTGGGGGAGCAAAATTCTCATCTAAGCATCCTCATTTCTGTGAGCTTAGTTGGTAGCATTTCTGGGCCCCCAGCTGCTCCCTCCTGGATATCTCAGGGTTGTCTTCACTCTCTGGCTCTCACAGGACTGCAAAGTGCAGACCAGAAGGGCCGGTACCAGCCATCAATTGCTAGGGCAGAAGTCAAATCTGGGTTCCATACCTGAAAATAGTGGATCTGACCACACTTGTGCCCTGCAATCCTAGCCCCAGGACTTTAAAGACAGGTTGGGACTAGGACATAATATGCCACAGCTCCATGAGGTGCTACTTCAGTGCTCCCTGCCCCCATGGACATCAGTGGGGCTGTTAACAGAGTGTGGCCGGAGCCCTCAACAAATGTGCGAAAGCATGCACAATGGATCAAGTACTCTATATTTCAAATTTAGCCATGGCCCACACAAGACAAACAGTTCCTGACTTCAGAGAGGAAAGCAGAGTTAGGATCCAAAATAAATCATGACACTGGAGGTTTTAAAAACCATCATTGTACAAGACATGTGTTTGTCCTAGAAAAGGTATCAAACTATCCACTAATTCTTGTTTTCCAAGGACCAATACATCTACAATCTCTTTATATTAAATGTAAAATGGGTCCTCTTTTCTACTGAATTTGATTAAATAATCTTGCTTAAAGGGGCATGTTTGAAGAAAATCTCTGACTTTGAAGTTTAGCAATAAATCACATAAGTCAAGTACTGTATAATAAACTCTGGTCAGAACCAACACAGCTGCTATACCATTTTAAGAGCACCCACAGGGTTCCATACACAAAATGCACTTTTGTTTCACTGAAAAAAAAGAGCCTGCCATACCCAAGATGGCTGCCATGAGTTCCTTGTGCATACATGACTTCACCACTACTGTGGAAGTGAAATCATGCATGCGTAACTGTGGAAGTGAAGCTGTGCAAGTGCACTGAGCTCACAGTGACCATTTTGTACATGACAGGCTCCTTTTTATTTTTGGTGAAACAGAAGAGACAGGCAGCAATCAATCAGTGTGCCCAGGGAAGGAGGACTACTGTGGCCACAGAGTGGAGGGGAAGTGGAGAAACAACAGTAAAGTACTGGCCACAGCATTGCAGAAGAACAGAGGTAAGGAATCTGGTCACGTGCTTCCATCATCCCTTCTCTGTTTTGTATGATTGCAATATGTCAACATGGCTCTGCCCATGCAGCCGTAAAAATGATGCTGATACTCAAAGTGAAAATTAGAAAAATATTATAAACAGACTGTTGCAAAGTTGCTCCTGCCACCATCTTTGTGTAGTTATAGAATTTATAGAATCCTGAACTCTAGGGTTGGGATCCCACCAGTGCCCATTATTTACTTTCTGAACCTGAAAAAGTCAATTAACCTCCCTTTGCTTAACTTCCTCTATCTCTTCCTCTGTCCCTAAACTCCCTGAGTTTTATTTAACCTCCTTTAATCTCACTTAACTTTCTTTGACCTGTCTAATGGTTGATGCTTACTGCTTGTGCCTTGCAAAGTGCTTTGGGATATAGTGTGCTTGACTGGTACTATAAAAATGCTATGTAGGGATTATCATTCATGATACAGGAGTGTTGCTTTTCAACCACACAGAATGCAGAGCTACTTTCCTGCTATTAATCCATCAGTGCACTTCTTCCTGTAGATACACTGACAGTATACACCTCCTGTGGTTTGAGTGACTGCCACCTCATAGGGCTGAAATCAGCCTTAGGCTATGAGTATATGACAGCAAAAATAAAGACTATAGTAGATCAACAGTGCTTTACATCTGTGGGGTCTGTGACTTGGAATATGCTTCCAGCTGCCTTTATACCTGTTTCTGGTCTCTCCCCTTGGGTAAAAGTAATAAACGCTGGTTCCAGCAATCGGCAAAGGCACCACAGACATGCTGTATCTGTCAAGGAATAGGCTAATGTTTTCATCAGTAAATGTATCCTGCACAGGTGAATTTCAGCCTTGCTATGCAAGATTTGTTTTTGGCAAATTGGTTTCTTATCTTGTACAGTCAAACAATGTACCGTATAGAAGCCACCTCCTGCCTGGTGTCTAGGGGCACGGTGGAACTCTAGTCCAAAGCAGGGAGATACAAAGAACATCACACCTTACTTTACCAGCACAGGTCTAGAAGATGGGGTGTAGGAAATCCAAAACCACAGGGCACCATTAATGACAGACTACAGACAAATGGGCAGTCCACACTTAGAGCTGGAATCAAGCAGGCAGGGCTGCTAATTTCAACCTTTTACAATGGTAAGATCTGATTACAAAAAGGACTACTTCATCTTACAGGTCACATTAGTGTTCCTCTTTCACACTCTGAACTTTGATCCCTGGTTAGCACTTGCATTACATCTGTGTAGGACTAATATTGCATTACAACTATGGACACTCTTGCAGAATTGTAACTTATTTCCTATCTTCCAGAAACTCACTGGACAAAACCAGCCATCTTGATGAACACTTCTGGCACCTACCACAGGCATGGGGAGACACTACCCTCAGGATGAACAATGACTGTGCTAAATTAAAGTGGAAGCTATTGACACTTAATACAGACCTGGGGTCAGAGAGTGATTCCCTTATGATACAGAACATAGTCTTTCCAGTCCTTGCATGATGCCTCACTTGCGCCATGTTAATCTTGAACACCTATTGACCTAACATGGCACCTTTAGTCCTGAGAAAAATATTGAGACTTGGCTGACCCCGAATTTCATCGTGCATATTACATGTGGTATGATGGTCACCCTCACATCGCCCAAGCTATACCAATTCCTTTTCTGACTCTATGGAGGTACACATTGGGTCTTTCTTTACCATAGCTACTTGTGCTTTCCTGGAGGTGGACCGAAGCTGCAAGAGCCTCTGTCAATCTCCTTTAGCAGGAGGCTCACTGCTACTCCCTGGTGCTTTCCTATGTGCATCTTAGGTTGGGTTCTTTAGCTGGTCTACCCACCATCAGGTCAAGGATACTGTGATCTTTCTCCAATTTGCTAGTATGTGGACCCCTGCCCAGGAGTCACAAGAAGAGGCATTTTCCTCTGGGTCTGTCTTTGTCTCTCTCTCCTGCCCAAGCATGCTACCTCCTTTTTCTGGTACTGCTGTCCTAAGATCCATTTGAGGGTGACTTCTCATTATCTTCCTCTTCCCATGACCAGCACTGGCTGGAACACTTAGAAGACCTCACTTGGTTCCTGGGAGCCTATTTGGAGTGAATCCTAAATAGGGTGGACAAAAGTGTGGATTTCTGCCATGGTGGAATTTCCATGAAATAGAGAAAATTTTGCAGAATTTTCCACTCTTCCACCTTTGGCGAAATTTCGAACTTTCACCTGAGAAATGTGGACTTCCACCTAGTTCTGTGAAAAAGTCACTTATACACGCGCATGTTTTGTTGAAACTGTGGAAATAATGTTTATGGTTAATAATTTCACAAAGGCATGTTTTCTCTGCTATTTGAATCTAAAATGCGGAATGTTTTTCACCGCCATCAATGTGTGTCTATATTTCATTTTCTGAAGGTGGTATCTTAATTGCAATAGTCACATACTTTTGATGCAGCACTAGTTTAGGAAAACCAGAGCATTTAGCCAGGAGCTAAACACAAATGCATTATTTTTGCTGTACCTGTACATAGTATTTAAACCTGCGATTGCATGTCAGTGCTGGGATGTGCTGGGGTTTTTTTTTTTAAGAAAGTCATAATAAACATTGTTCTTTTTTGATTTGGTGCATTTCTTCACCCCCCCCCAAACATCTTGGACCCATTTTATAATCACAGTAAGACACTCCAGGGTGTTCATTGAGGTGGCTTAACAGCACTTCTTGGGTGGCTGAAGTGAAGGTGCCTGGCAATGCTTCATGCCACATCGAAGTTGTGCCACTCTCCAACCACAACGCATACCATGTCATGCCTTATTGCTTAACTATAACATGGATTAATGTGCGGCTGTTGGAATCCTAACAGCCAGTCAGACTGCTGCAGCATTTGTGTGACCCTTCACTGAACCTTGAGACACATGTCAGTAACTCAATAATCCCATGATCGCATCCCATCCCATCCCATCCCAAGACAAGGAAGAGTACACAACTGTGAATGTATTATTTGTATATTTCAAAACACAACAGGAAAAATTTAGAAGTGATAATGATGAACAAGTCAACAATACAATGAAACAGTAACTATTTACAATAAAAAAAGGGTTAGTTATAAACAAGCATCAAACAACAGGTGTTAAAGTATGTTCAAGTACCTTAACTGCCAACTGGCAATTATTTTTTGGCCTGCACGGCAGCACGGGAAACTCTACATTTCTGAATCTGGCAATGCTGGGGGAAGGGGAGTGCTGAGCAGCGGCAGCACTTAATCTTTGCAGTATGTCGTCTTGCAGTCAGCTTCCTGAGCATAGTCCTGGTTCTCCATTAATTTGGCCATGTTGACCTCCAGTACTTTCATCCTTTTTTAAATTTTGCTGTTCCTCCTCTGGTTGGTGCTTGTTTAACCATGCTGTACTTCCTGGAGTGCTTGCTGGTCTTCAGCTGCTGCGCTGGCTCTCCCTGTGCTTGATGGCTGCTGTTCAGTGTCCCTTGATGCAAGCATGGGCAGTTCACGCTGGATCTTTATGATCCTGTTTTTCTTCCTAGTGCACTGTTCCTTGGTTGCCATCTGGTCTTCTGTCACTGTTGTTGAGGCGATCACCACAGCTGCCATAAAGAAAGATAGGCTGGTGAGGGTAAGGACAGACACTCATTGCGTTTCTGGTTACACTCCAGGCATGTATGTGTACGCATCTTCTTTGTTCGCAAGCCAGTTGAGACGAGAACTCTGAAGCAAGCAGAATACAAGTATTCCATGTTATCATTCTGTGTGTGTGGGGGTGGGGTGGCATTGTACTAGTACTACTAGAATAATGAGGAGCTATGCATTGTCCTAGTCCATGTTAAACAATCAAACACAATGTATTGAGTGTGCACTTGAAGGAAGTCATATGACAGACTGACAAGTGAGAAACATCTAAAGGAGAAGAGGAGTCAAGGATTATACATTAACAAGGTTTCATATTAAGGGTGGACTTATAACATTTTTAGAATAATGTTTTGTTCTGCAACATTGTCTGTGGGATCATTTAATATAAACATTAAGCACTGCCACTAAGATAAGTCTGTGTGTCGTCAGTGCCGAGATAATCGCACAGCCAGAGAGTGACAGGAAGGCTCTCAAACTGATGTGTCATGTATAGCCATGCCTCGGGGTATGCAGGTATCTCAGCACTACCAACACATATCTGTCATGTGTTATTGCTTACAATAATGTATGATAATACTCGCTCATACACATCTTGTGATCAATTCCATTGGTTTGGTTACCTTGACAATGAAGCAGGGCATTTTTTGGTTATCATAACATAGATGATCCAGATGGGGTGGGCAGCATGAGAAGAGATCTGGATAAACTGGTCAGAAGAGTGGCATCTGTGGTTTAATGCAAAGAAGTGCAAGATCATGCACATAGGGAAGAGAAACCCTGAAGCCACCTATAGGCTAGGAGGGGATTTGCTGGCAGTCAAAACGGGAAGAAAGAGACTTGGGCGTCATCATCACCGATGACCTGAAATCATCCAAACAGACCACTAAAGCAGTAGTTAAGGCTAGAGGGATGTTGGGGTGTATTAGTAGGGGTATCACAAGTCAGAAGAGAGGGTAATAATCCCTCTTAACAAGACACACTGGTTAGGCCCCATCTAGAGTACTGTGTGCAGTACTGGAGGCCACACCTTCACAAGGACATAAACCAAATTGAGGCAGTCCAGAGAAGGGCAACCAAAATGGTGCAGGGATTGCATCAGAAAACATATCAGGACAGATTAACTGAGCTCAATATGTATACCCTAGAGCAAAGGAGGGAGAGAGGTGATATGATTGAAATATTCAAACACCTTAAGGACATTAACAAGGTGAAAGAGTCTAACATGTTTCAATATAAGAAAAACAGAAGGACAAGAGGACACAGCATGAGATTAGAGGGAGGCTGATTAAGGGGTAATGTGAGAAAGCTCTTTTTCACAGAAAGGGTGGTGGATGCATGGAATGGTCTACCTCAGGAAGTGCTGGATATGAATACTTTGCAGGGCTTCAAACAGGCATGGGATAGGCATAAGGAAGGAATACAGATGAGTATGAATAGATAGGCCATTGACAGAGCAAATCCCAATGGCACATTCATAAGGTAGAAAAAGAAATGGCAGCCTGGATGGGCCTTGCGGTCCATATCTGCTGTCAATGTCTATGTTTCTATGTTTGTATGTAACACATAGAAGCAATTTCAGTGAGATTCATTAACACAACAGTAAAATACCTTTTATAGTATCAGATGCTACTAATGAATAATATAATCAACATCATCACAGTCTGGGTGAGAAAATTTTAGCTATAAGTTTTGAAGGTTCACTAGTACCAGTCTAGTATACAGACTGGTTAGGGTGGAAAAATGGTTGCGGTAGATGAGGCTACCTCAGGGAATCAAAAGAGGAGAGAAATACTTCTTCCACTACAGAAGACAGAAAAGGAAAAGCAGGAAACAACTATTGGGAAGTAAGACGGATGGGGTGCTGGGAGGAAAAGGGTCTGGAGCAAGCTGATGCACTGCATGACTGCTTCTGCTCTGTGTTTACACAGGAGAAGTGGGGAAAATACCTCAGGCAACTGGAGGGCAATGGTGGAAGATGGCAACAAATGTGGGGATTACAGAGGGATTACAGAGGGTGCTGGATGGCTATAAGGAGGTGACAGGGTGAGGTGAAGGGGCAATGTGGTGGAAGGTGAGGGAGGGGCAGCAGCGATATAGGGTGCTAGCTAGCTGCACACTCCAGCAGACTCACTAGGCAATAAGGCCTACTTCTGCTGGCATTTTAGTATGTTCATAATAAAAGATATGTTATGACTTTTTTTACACACTGCAGGTGTGACATGCTTCATAATAAACCCTGAGTGCAAGCCTGAGGAGTTTATGAGAAGTATCCCACACAGAGGGTGTGTGTAAATTAAAACTGAGTTTTACAGCCTACACCATCTTTTTTTATATAATTGCTGTCGGTGGTGGGTGCTTTTTTGCTACAGCAGTTATGTGACATAAAAGAAAGCAATTGTTGGTATTAGTTACCACACAGCAGTGGTTGCAGGACTGGCAGGTGTCCATCACAAATAAAGGGAGAGGGCAACTAGCACATGCAGGCAGTCATGGAACAACATACATGTTTCACGTAATAAGAAGCCGGTTATTATTATGGCACATGACATAGCAACCTTGTTCGATATTTTCCTTAGAGAAAGTGATCAACAGTAATTATATGTAAATAACAATTTGTGCACAGTCTACTGACCGTACTTAATCCTTATCTGCATGAGAAAAATTATCATCTTACCATCAGAAGGGCTGCAGGTCTCCACAATGCTGCTGCTTGCTCCTTCCTCCACTCCATCTGCTGGAACTGTGGTGCTGGACTCCACGGCACTGGAAGCAGCGCTAGAGCTGCTCTTGGCAGCACCTGTTAACAATAAAGAGAAGAATACTGAAATGAAATACAGTTGTGGCAATATTTGTACTCTAGTCATAACAGGTTGATTGTCACAGCAGCAAAAGGCCATCATTGTCTGTGCTGCTCGAGCATGCAGTTATCTCTCTATTCAGCAGCTTGCTGCCACACCAAGCCACCTCACAGTACCTCCCTTTCCCCTACTCTTTGCCCTGTCCCACCCCTTCTTAAAGCATTTTACTGTGTTACAAGCCACCACCACCACCACCTCAGCTGGTAGTGCATTCAATTTTTCCACCACCATCTCCGTAAAGAAATGCCTCCTCATATCCCCCCTGTTCTGCCACACACCAATATTATGTCATGCAACTGACAACCGATTGTAGTAAAAGTTAGAATAATAAAAGTAGTATACTCACTTGTTCTGTCATCTTCCACTGTGGCTCCAGTGTTGGGCTTTGCTGCTGACTTGTTCCGCTGTGTCCTCTTCCTCTTCCTACTACCACCATTCCCTTTCAGGGTCACAGCTCCCCCTAGTGCCTCCAGTTACTGCCTGTCACGCCTCTGGATGTTATCCCACTTACATTTAAGTTGCTTCACAGAGCAGGGTTGGACGCCATCTCCCTCTTTGGCAATACCTGCCTGTATGGCCTCCCACAGTTCCCCCCACTGTTTTACAGGGAGTCTCTCAGGCCCATACAGCTCTTTTTCATGTGCTGTCAGCTCCCTTACTAGCACTGCCACCTCCTTATGTGTGAAGGCTGGTGCAAGTTTTTTAGCAGTGCCAGCATCAGCACTGGTTGAGGGCTGAGCATTAGGCTGATCTTGTTGACCTTGCTCCTACTGCTGAACATTGCAGGTGTTTTCAGCAAATTCAAGTTCCCCTTCCCCCACATTCTGCTGCTGCTGCTGCTGGTCACCTTCCTCCTCCTGCACATGCCTGCTGTCCCCCCAATCCTGATTCTGCAGTTGTAGACATATTTCTCAATCTCAGTCTCACTCTCAACTGAACTAAAGTAGCTATATCCTTCCTATCTCTCAGTCTGAGTCTGACTGTGACTTTTCCTATGTTTCTCGCAATCGTGGATTCGCAACACAGGAAATGGCGAAATGTTCCATTTCCAGTTCAGCCTTTATTATCGCAACCTTTTTTTTTCGCATTTAAAGGGTAATCATGCACTTATTGGAACACAGTGATACTGCAGAACTTTGTCTCCGAGGTTAATACATACATGCAAAAAGGGTCACCATAATTGCAGTATTTCAGTTTATTTATGCGGATATGTTATTCACTTACGTAACATCGCAGAATCCAGAAACTATCCACGATTACCACTAATTATACAAAATTGTTTTCCGCAAATAATGTGTGGTGGTTAGGACATTATGGTTCTTATGAAAAGAGTCTGAGAAATTGAGGTTTCTGATTGTTTGCAAACAGTCTATCAGCCCTATGTTAATGTTTCATTATCAACATCCATGTACAGCCTAATCACTTGCTGAACAAGGTTGAACAGTATTAAAAAACTATTTTATTATAATAGCAAAGACGCTACCAGGGGTTATGGTAATGGTCAGAACAGTTAATCACCATCTAGGAGCATGTAGCACTAAGCTATGCCTTGTGCCACATTTCAGCACTAGAAGATGATTACCAGACCATTAACATAACCCCTGATCAGGCGTTATTGCTTAAATGAGGTATAGCGTTGTTATTTAAAATTTTTGAGTAACATACTTTTTAAAATCACACAACTTGTTCAGAAGGGAACCATGATATGTTACTGATAATGTTCATGTGGGTTGGAAGAGATGTTTTTTATCATTTTAAACATTAGATGGTTCGGGGGAGGCGGGGGGCATGTGAGTGAACAGGCTGGTTGTTACAAAAGTTCTGAACATGTTGTTTGCACATTAGGTAGTGACAGCTGGGTGAATAGGTGCTGCTGGGTAGTGAATTGATATGATGGATGTTCAGAATCTTTAATGTAGCCATACGGCAGTAATACATAAGCAATAAGACATGACATGACAGGGTGTGCATGGAACATATTATACCACATGACCAGGGGTGTAATAAGGCACGAGGCCTTGGGTGAGTGCCTTTAGCCCTGGTCGTGTGGTAAAATATGTTCCATGTACACACCTGGAGTGTCTTATTGCGCTTATGAAATGGACTACATTTTTTTGTGTATTACAGTAAGAAAAATATATGCTTTTTCTACCAAAAATTAAAATGATTTGAATATGGAAATTTATGGGAAAAAAAAATAGTCCTTCTGCCTAATTGATAATGACATCATGGACAGGACAGGAGACACAGAGGGAATGCATACCAAAGAGCTGAAATCATCCAATACTGGCAGTGACTCTGCAAGTTCAGTGATGACTGACAAATACTGCATGCAGCAGGATGATGGCTGGATAAAAAAATCTGAACAACAATGACACCCCGCAACTCTGCAGTCAAACCCTCACACCTAGTTACCTTCAGTGCCCCACCCATGTAACACTTGAGTCTTTGTTTACCTGATCGTGGTGAGAGAGAAACTGCACACTCTGTTGTCTTCACCCCACGACCAGCCTTATTAGTCGACCTGTGCCCAAGCCATGTTTCATTGCCAAGCAGTCATTGTATTGTTTAAAAAAACATGTAAAAGAGCTGCTGCCCATTGATTATAATGGGAACAGCGTGTGTGCTTGCAAACAACTGGGAAGTCCTTGGGGACCCTGTAAATACAAATTTACGTGGGATGAAACTTTTTTATAGATGCAAGATTACAGATTATTGGAAAGCGCAACATTATTTGGATCCCACAGTATGTAGGTAAGGCACCAGTAGATAGGGTGCAGGACATTTATTTATTTATTCAAGAGTTTAACCAGGCAGGCATACTGAGCGGAGGACCACTCGTTTCCAGATGCGACCTGGGGGAAACAAGGGGGGGGAACATAAGGGAAGGAACAGTAATTACACAAGCATACAATTACAGATGAGGAGGCACTGTTATGGAGCCTATACAGTAGGTAGCTAAGGTAGGCATGAGCTTAAATCCAGGTATTAAGTGCAACAGCAAGTTAGAACTTAGGTATGAGAGAGGTGAGTGGTAACTCTCTTTAAGAAATGTAGCAACTTACATGATTGCTATTTCAGATGCGGAATTATTTTTCTGCAGAGCACAATAACATGGAATATGTGAAATGTGGAAGAAGTGCTCAAACCGCGGATTACTGGAGAAAAATTATGCATGACTACTGATTATTCCGCATATAAAAGAAATCAAACACACAGGGCTTCACAACTATTTTTCCACAAAAAAAATAAAAAAGCCACATCAATACACACACAAAAAAAAACCTGTGTATGGCAGAAATTCTGCTGAATTTGGAAAAATGTCTTCCGAACTTCCGCGGAAGTGAAAATCCGCATTCCGCGGAAATTCCGCCACAGAATTGTATTTTCGCACACCCCTAATCCTAAAACTGTAGAAGTTGCTGGCATGTACACATCTTCTAATACATTTGAATACTATTGTGTGCAAATTTATGAACTCTAATTAACCAACTTATTTAGTGCCTAAGGGCTGGGACAGCATCCTGTTACCCTGCAGCATCATTTACTTTCACAATGAATCATTCTGGCATTTTATCCTTTCCGTTTTCCTTCACTTGCAGGAGTATGATCTTCCAGGATTTCAGCTCCACCTGCAAGTGAGCAGAAGAGGACACAAATACACCCAATACAGCTTTAGATTCCAAAATATTTTCTTTGCTTTTTGTAACAAAATACTGGGAAAAGTTAAACTTGGCAATTGCATACAGGCATACATGGGAGTCCTTTACCTTCACAGCCTGTGAGAGTAGACCTCCTTCCAGAAGGGGTGGGTTTCACAATGATGATCTAAAGTTCAGTGAAGTTGTCTGTATAGAAGTTATTTGACCACATGTTGTCTGCCACAGTCTCTTCATGAGGTGAAGCATTCCCTCCCTGGAATGGAGGACACAGATCACTCCCATGGGAGAGTGAATTTATGGTTTGCTCCCACCTTCTTTAGGGGGAAACAAGAACTTTAAGTAGCACAACTTATGCAACTGCAAACTGTGGTGCTCCTGAGCCAAAATCTCTGGACTTCTCTAAACCTGTTACATGTAGTACTGAGGATTATGCTTCCTCACCTTTCCATCAGGCCAGACCACGAAGGGACAGCAACCAATCCTGTGTCCTTCAATGTCTGAGAAAATGACTTCCTCCAGTGCAATGCTTCTGCCTGTGTTCCTGGTAAGGACTTAGCTTCTAGCTACTGTGCTTGGTTTATTGCCTCCTTATGCGGCTTATACACATTGGCCCAGATATTCAAACTGCGCCAGTCTGAGGCGGAAGCCCTTGCGCTGCTCAAAATAGTTGTGCAGGGGTGTGGCCGGGGTGATATTCAAAGGAGTTGCGCTGTTGAGCAACTCCTTTGAATATCACCCCCGAGCCACAGCAGCTGCGCATGGCGCAGTGGAACTTGCGCTACCACAAGTTGCCAGAGTTGAGCATTAAACTTGCGTGTGGCGCAAGTACCATTGCTCCATGCTCAAATGTCCGATATTCAAAAGGTGACATGCAAATGGAGCCATAATTTATGCAGGCGCAGGGGCCATTTGCATCTATTTATGGCCCCATTTGCATGCCATTACAATAGAAGCGCTGGACCCCGAGGACTTGCTCCTGCCACCCCGGTGGCAGCAGCCATCGTGACCGACGAGCCGGAATTCGATCAAGCAAGCATCACAGTTAGTGACTGACTGTTCGTAGGCTGCACGCCATTGGTGCAGAGCTACAGCCACGGGTATGAAAGTTTTACAAGTCAGACATGATAGTTCAGATTTGTGAATGATCATTCACAAATCTGACTGTCATGTACGGTAAGGGCTGCACGCCCATTGGCTGTAGCTCTGCACCAATGGGCGCAGCCCTACCGACAGTCAGTCGCGCGGGCGGCGGGCGGCAGGCGGGTGGATGCTGGTGTTGCCCGCTGCCGCGGGGAGCGGGTGGAGGGGCTTCGTGGGTGGGTGGGGGACACTAGACACCAGGGAGATGTTTGGGGGTTGTGTTGTGACATTCTGCCCGCGATCGGGCTTTACGGTCCACTGGACCACCAGGGAGTTATTCGGTTGGGGGAGGATACATTCTGCCCGCGATCGGGCACTGGGGGTTCATACAGGTTCTGCCCGCGATCGGGCTGTGGGAGATGTGTGGGGTATTACGTATACGTTCTGCCCGCGATCGGGCTGTGGGAGATGTGTGGGGGGACATACGTGTTCTGCCCGCGATCGGGCTGTGGGAGATGTGTGTAAGGAGGGGGACATAGACGGTACTGCCCGCGATCGGGCTGGTGGGGCACAGGGAGTGGCCAGCTGGCCAGGGTGGTAGCTGCTGTTTGCGCCCTGCAATGGCAGCAGCTCACCTGTGGGTGGCCCTCAACTTACGCCTTTTTTTTTGGCTCAAGCTTGTGCGGGCGCAGGTTGGGGGTTGCGCATGCACAACTCTGCGTAACCCGACTGAATATCGGGTTGCGCAGGTTATGCATGGATCCTCCCACTCCTGTTGAGCATGCATTCATTTGCATTGCTCTCTTGCGCAACCTGTTGCCAGTGGCGTAACTGCCTCCTGCTGAATATCGCAGAATGGTGCATTTTGGACTTGCGCATGCGCAACCCTGTTGCGCATGGCGCAACCCTTTTGAATATCTGGGCCATTATGTTACATTTGGCCAGTTGCTTTATGGCTTCAAACAGTTACAGCCAATGTCTGTTCGTTTCAATGTATTCCCATAGCCATCCAGACATGTATAGAAGGTAGGAGACATGCTTGACTTCTACCCATCTCTTGATTACTCAGTTAGCCTGGGACAACTTGATGAGCTTTACGGGTTCATCCTTGCCAGATAGCAACCAGGGTCCATGACACAAGTGTCTCATTTAAGCTTCTAGTTAAATCTGAGCCTCAGATCTCCACTCTTTTACCTGGGCCCAAATTGGCCTAGGCTCCAGGGCC
Organism: Neoceratodus forsteri; assembly: GCA_016271365.2. Taxonomy (NCBI): domain Eukaryota; kingdom Metazoa; phylum Chordata; order Ceratodontiformes; family Ceratodontidae; genus Neoceratodus; species Neoceratodus forsteri. The sequence goes on from CM028135.1 coordinate 303,979,675, forward strand.
TCTGGTTCCTCCTTTTTAGTCTGGGGTGGTGGGCTGAAGAGTCCCACTGGAGACTTCTTTGTGGATGCTGCTTCACTTATCACAAATTCAACCACCACCACGTACGGATCCTAAACCTCATTTTCTTCTGGGGGGGATGTCACTACTACTTTCTTCTTTAGGGTCAGACAAGTCTGGCTGAGGAGTGGACTCTTGGCAGGCCACAGGGCTATCAGCTACATCAGTGGCAGGGTACCTGACATCAGAGGGAACCATCAGGCCCATTGAGCCACTCTGGACTACCAGTCAGCTCACTTTCAACTATGACCCAATCTCATTGGAAGGCCAACCAGTTCATGTGCCCACCACAGAACAAGCAAGGGAGGAAGCTTGAGACCCTAAACAATTCATTACCAGGCTTCCAGCAGGTGGGTCTAACCTCCCTCTCTGCATCCCAGCTACAACCTCCTGGGCCCTTGGGTTTTCTTCTTGGTGGGAACCCCTCCAGCAGGTACATTTTTCAGGCTTCTTTATCTCCTCAGATTCCTCCACTGCCACTTAATGGGCATGGACATTTTTCCCCAATGCGGAAGGGGCACTTGAGAGGGGTGGGCTGACACTTACTTTTCACATCTTTTTCTCATTTTGGTAGTCATACCTCAGGGTGACCCAGTTCAGATCTGGCATCATAGCCATCCAAGGCACAAGATCTGCGTGGTCAAAGCAGACCTTGCAGAGATGCACAGCCAGTATACCATCAGCGTAGTAAAAGCACCAATCACGATACCTGGGAGGCACTGCTTGCACTGACAACCCTCCATGCCCAGCATTGAGGCACTCCAGCAGCCTCTCCAAGACAAGAATCTCCTATGGAGCCACAGGGCCCACATCATTTGAAGACACAGCCACTCTTCAAGTCCTGAACTGAGGCCAGATTCCTTTATCTGTGGACTGTGGTTCCCACTCCCTGACATGCCTGGTCAGTCTTGTTGGTTAATTAATAGTTTACACAGTTCACACACACCAGAGGCTTTAAAATGACTTTTTTTTTTAATTTTAATGTTACATGGGTTTCAGACTTTTAAATGTCCTCACTGGCTCCTATTACAGCAAAAACACAGTATCTTATCTCAAGCTCTTAGGAGGGTTCACTAAAGGAGATTGTCACAGCTGGGGCCTGATTGGGAAGGTAGGAAAGGGTCTCCTGGCAGACATGCCTCTTCTGGAAGAGTGAGTATGAAGCACTGAGGCAGTCTGCCAATCTGTTTATCCTTCTGCTGGCACAGCTGAAGCCAGTCAAAGTCTCCCTTGGTCATCACATGTGAGCCAGATGGATCAGAGGACAATCTACTGCTCCCTGGGGATGATATAAAATTCTAGTGGGTCACCCTCTGCTGTTCCAGTGTCACTGAGGCCTTTGAAGATCAGGGCAGGTGTGATCCTCTTTGGTTGTCTTCCAGTCCATCCATGAAGGAGTGCTCTAATGCATGCAACTGGTGTGCAGGCCCTCCTTATTTATTTATTTCAAATTTGGTAAGTGAGATAGGCCAACTGAGCTGAAGCTTGTTTCCAGTTGTGACTTGGGGGAGTGGATACCTAAGGTAGAGAGTGAAACAGCAACAACAAAGTGACAACAACAGGTACACATGCATATACAAGAACAATAAAATCACAGTACAAGTAAGGAATTTTAGAGAATGAAAAATAAACAAAAAATGTGTACAAAGTATATTGGTTATCGGGACAGCCAAGATGATAGCTAAGGGAGTGTGCAGCCAATGCATGGCAAGATATTTGCAACAAATCATGGTGACCCATCTAACTTCCTCATTTGAATACAGGGTCAATCTTTAGGATTGTGGGCTCCAGTCACTTGATGGCATTACAATGATGCTGGCTTCAGTTGCTCCTCCCTGAAGGTATGTCGACGGTAGAGCGAAACCGCTAGCGCGAAGACCATCACAGCAACAGGAATTGAGCAAATACCTTGGGTTGCTGTGATGGTCGCTGCTGGCACTGGGACTGCCTCACCCGGTGTTTCACCCCCTCCCCCGAGACAACTCCAACTTGGAGTTGTATCCCTAGAGACTTGGGTGTGTGGGGCAGAGCCCCCATATTGTAGGTTTAGGTAGTGCAGCCCCCCCGATAAAACCATTCAGACATCCCCAATAGTGCAATGCCGACACTAGGCATTGTGGCTGTCACTGTCAGGGATGTCATCAAGGCAGATGTCGCCCCGCTATAGGTAAACCCTCCCTGAAATAGAAGGTTCATGTGCACTATATTCAATCAGCTGAAAACATAAATGGTAACATATTCCTTTTTTATTCTTCTCAGGCCCATATCTCAGTCACCTCTTCACCAATTTGCACCAGCTAATTTTTAAATAGTGTGGTAGCCTCTGGAGTACCCTGGACACTGCGTACTCAGTAGCGTGCATCTCCACAATTCCAGACACAGAACCTCATACTGTGCAGTAAGTTACAATATTCTGTAGGTATATGATGGAACTTTTGTCCAGGGTGGAGGGCTGCAAACAATTTTGCACCTTCCCTTACCAGCAGTAGTCTGGGAGATTGGGACCAGTAACTCTAAAACCTCAAGGCACAATTAAAAGAGAGACCACACACAAATAAACTATCAGCACTTGAAGTTGGAATCAAACCATTTAGACCGCTGCTTCTAACCTTCTGCCATGGTCATATGTCTCCCAGGAGGACTACTTCACTTTACAGGCTACATTAGAGTCACTATTTCACACTTCCTAAACTCTTAACTGGAGTTTGCACTTGTATTACCATGTATACACCCATAATTTATCCTTCAGATGAGATATTAAACAGAGGAATCTTCTACCCATCTCTCATCTTTGTCCGAGCAGAAATAAAAGATACCATGACACCTATTGATGGAGAAGGTATCCCATAATATAGGTGACTCAAATTGACAGACTCAGTTTGAGTGCCTGAGGGAATAGCGAGTGGCATATAACAGCAACTGTCACTAAATGGCAAGTGTGCAAAAATAGCGAGTCACTAAATAGGAAAGGGACAGGAGCTAGAGGGAGAACCAGCTACAGCAGACAACAGATACACCCATTCTGAACAGTGTGCAATCTCAGAGTGTGTTATAATAAGTTAGTGGGGGTTGGGGGGGTGATTTGTCCAAAGCATTTGATTTAGTGAATCATGCAATATTGCTTACTAGATTGGAAAAAATGAGAATGGCTCCTGGTCTGATTGGTTAGTTTAAATCTTACTTGTGTCAAAGAGCTCAGAGAGTGGTAATAAGTGAATATTTTTCAGATTTGGGCTATTTTCTTCTTTCTACTTCAAAGAGGTCCCACTCCATCTGGTCAGGAGTTACTTAGGAAATGTCCTTGGGAAGTCAAGGCATAATGCTGACTCCCTTGACCTCAAACTAGTAGCCCTTACCATCGAAGATATACTTTTGCCCATAGCAAAGATTATGAACCTTTCTCTAAGGCTTTGTCAATTCCCCCAAATCTGGAAGTCAGACCCTGTTTACCCCTTTGCATAAACGTGGGGACCGCACATTATTCTCCAACTATAGACCAATCTCTATACTGCCACCTCTCTCTAAGGCACTTGAGCACATATGTATTTTTTTTTTAACCAAGAGAGACACACTAAGCTTAAGTTTGTTTACAGGTGTGACCTGGGAACAGAAGAAAGTTAAGTGACTTGCTCAGGGTCACACAGTATGCAACTGGGGGCTATGGGACTCAAACCCAGGTCTTCAGGTTTGTAGCTCAGAGCCTTAAACCACTGTGCTATACTGCCTCTAAATAGTTGTGGATCAGCTGCAGGAGTACATAGAAAATGCTCTATCCAATGCTCACAGCAGCATGGATTTAGAAAGGTACACAGCACCACCTCAGCACTGTTGGAATTCACTGGGTTCATTCATCATGCACTTGATCAAGGTCAATTAGTGGGTGCAGCATTCATTGGTCTTACAAATGCCTTTGATACAGTGAATCACCCTCTTCTCCTCAAGCAACTGTCCACCGTTGCCTTTCTGCTGAAACTGTGTCTTGGTCCAAAAGTTATCCGGTTAACCACTCCCAATGGGTGAAAATAGCTAATGTCACCTCTGACCATCAACTAGTCCACTCTGGAGTGCCACAGGGCTCCATCCTGGGTTCACTCCTCTTTAGTGTCTTTCTTAATAGCCTTCCTCACTCCTGTAACCAACTGATCCTCCTCTATGCAGATGATTTAGTCATCTTCACCAGCAGCACTGACCCAGAACCTCTGGAACAACAACTTCAGCATAGCTTTAATAAAGTGGAGGAATGGTTCAGAATCCAGAAACTAATTCTGAACTACAAAAAACAAAAACAAAAGTTATGTTGTTCAGTGGCACTCGTAGCTAACACAGATCCAGTGCTTTTAACCATCAGGAACTCCTCTGGCATTCCCCTTGAACAAATTCAAGATTTCAAGTACCTAGGAGTGACTGTACTGTGGGCAGCTCACTTTCCTTCACCCGGCACATTGACAATGTTGCCAGGTCTGTTAACATCAGAATTGGGTTACTCCACAGTCATGAACACAAGCTAATGCCTGAAGCCCTTAGATTGGCTATCTATAGTTCCATAGTATCCATTTTTGACTATGGCCTAGTCATATACAGTTCAGCCACCACCACTTCCCTCTGCAGAATATCAGTGGCACTTAACAAGGCTTGCTGACTTCTTACTGGTGCAACATGACTCACCCATACTTGTGAACTGTATTAGGAATCAGCTTGGCCTCAGCTAAATGGGAGGATTCATTATCAAACTTGCCTGCTAATGAAAAAGGCACTTCTTGAGCTCATGCCTCCTGGTGTTGCAAACCTTCTAATCCCCTCTTGTAGCTCCCACCACACATATAGCTCAGTCAAGCAACTTGTCTCTGTTCCAAGATATTGGACTACCCAAGGGCAACACTCGTTTGCTTATAGGGCAACACTGTAGTTTATTGCGCTGCCCATTGAAATCAGTTCTTTACCAGAAATGGGTCTGCATAAAAGTACTCTTCATCAACATCTCACAGCTAACAGTACTTGTGATTGTTTCACCTAGCTGGGTTCTCCCACAGTAACACTGACCTGACCTTGTGTGTCTACTTCCCCTCCTTGCCCAGTCGCACTGTCCTATGCCCTGCCCATCTTCTTTTCCCCTGTTCTTTTCACCCATCTCCCTTCCCACCACCTGCCTCCTGCTGTTTCATATTCTCCTACCTGAACCTTTGTTTCATCCTTCCTATTCTGTCCTGATTTGAAAGTGCCCTCTAGGCTGCAACTTTTCTTATTTGATTCTTAGGTTAGTCTTAATTATGATCCATTGTATAGCTGGTATTCTATGCTACTCCACTAAGTCTGTTTATATATTGTATATGTGTAACTATTTGTAATATCCTCTTGTATGTATGGTCACCCTCCCCCACTGACGTGGAACCTTTGCAAGAGTTACAATGTGATCAAAGGTATTGTAATCCGAGATTGAATAAATATAAATATATAAAACATAAATAAAAATATAACAAAAGGTGTTCCCCTGTGTTCTATCCTGGGGTCACTACTGTTTTTAATATTCATGAATGACTTACCTGACTATATACAGTACAAAATATCCACATCAGATTATATTCTGACCACACTGTGTTACTGGCATCAGCCAAATCACCTGAATTTATGTTGACAAACCTCCAGACTGATTTTGACATACTCCAGGACCAGTTTTGCAATTCAAGGTTAGTATTAGGTACTGAAAAAAAAAACAAGTAGTGTGTTTAAAATATATATATATATATATATATATATATATATACGATGCAAAATATTCAGAATTTGGAAATATTAACTCGGGATGGTCAAAAACTTCCAATAATGAAAAAATACAAATATCTTGGAGTTGAATTAAATAGTTCATTAACTTTTGAAGATCACATCAGTTCCATAACTAAAAAGATAAACACTAGACTAGGTGTGTTAAGAAAGTCAACATCTATAGTTACACCACAGATGTGTAATCTGATTGCAGTTCAACTTATCTTACCAGTCCTGGAGTACGGCAACTCTGTCTATGGGTTTGCAGAACAAAAAATCCTGGATAAAGTTAACCACTCCTATAACCAACTTGCTAAATTTGTTTTGGACTGTCCATTTAAAACTCATCACTGTCTCATGTATCAGCAATTACGGTGGGATAGTTTGTTCCTTTGTTTGAAGAAACAATACATGATGTTAGTATACAAAGTAAAAAATGGCTTCATCAATTGACATTTATTTATTGATTATGAGACAAACGTCCAAAGATATTATTTAAGAGACATAGTACATTGAGGTCTTATAATCCCAAAAGTAAGAACAAAATATGGCCATATGACATTTCAGTAAAATGCCGCTAGGATATGGAACGAAATCCCTCCTTTACTGAGAAACTTGCCCAAGCTTGGTTCACTTAAAACAGCCATTAACAAAACTTACACAGAAGTATGTACCTATATTTAGATCTTTTGGTAATCAATAATTGTATTGTCTCCTGTTGTTTAACATGTGTTTGATCTGCATATGATACATATGTTGTTTTTAACAGGACAACTTTGTAAATAGGTCCTCTGGGCCTAAAGTTCTTCTCCTGTTAAAAAATAAAGTTTTAAGTAAATAACTAACTAACTAACTAACTAGCATGTTGGTTGCTTTGTTGCCTTCTGTGGCGGACTTTTTTCTCGTGTGTCTGCAGTACTGGGCAGGTGGTAGGAATGAGGTTTACAGGCCTGGGTAATTAGGTTGCAGGGTGGTGTGGGCTAATTGTAGGGTGGCAGGTATAACTGTCAGGAGTTTGTCCAACACCATACTGCCAATTGACAGGTTTTGTTTTCGTTCCACAGTTGCTATTTTGATGCTCGCTGCTTTTGTCCTGTGTTATTTTTGGTTTTGGCATTTTGCTGAAAATCATATGCCTTTCAAATTTAATTTTCACTGATATCACATAGAACTGATGGAGAATAGGGAAATATTTTATTCATGACACAAAAAAACATAAAGACAAATCAGTATTACTGCATACAAATCATACAAGGAAAACAAAACAAACCCACAGGTGAATATTACATCATATTCAAAACCATTAAACAAAAATAAAATACTATATGTAAACTCACTCCCCCTTCCGACTAAAAGAGTAGGGGAACATTTTTCAATCAAAACAGAAAAAAAAAACAGAAAACACAAATCAGTATTACGGCATACAAATCTTAAAAAGAAAACAAACCAAACCATGGATGAGAAATTCATCAGACTTGAACCCATAAGCAACATTAAATTACTATATGTATACCCCCGCTAAAAGAGTAGAGGAACATCTAAGTTAGAACTGAAAAAAACGAAAGACAAATCGGTAGTATTTCATAAAAAACAGAAAAGGAAAACAAAACATAACCTAGAGGTGAGCATTACATTATACTCGAAACCAAAAACAAAAAAGAAATAACTAAATAGATACCCCCCACCCACCCTACCAGAAAAAGTAGGGGAAATTGGCAATCAGAAACACCAAGAAACGCACAAACAGATCAATGGTGCATCAGACAGAAAACATATAGAACAAAGGTAAATTAAACCATCCTCCACATCACCCGGTATCCAACCAAGTCATATAACACCACCATAGTTTATAGAGAGCAGGTGACACAGATTTTCTTTCCCCCAACCGCCATTTAGTAATAGACAGTTTCAAGTGATGAACCATTTGGGTAGAAGTAGTGAGCTGTTGTTGAATAGTCAATCCACAGCGAGCATGCCAAATCTGAAATTTAATAAAGCCTACAAGAAGTCTCATTGTACAAGTGTCATATATAACCGAAGAGCCAGGGAAAATTCCATCAATCCACACTGTTGCCTGCTGGCTCTGAAAGGGATTAAGAGGCCACATATGATGGAAGGAATCCCAGAATGTCAGTACAAATGGACACTCACAAAAAAGATGTTGTTTCAATTAAGCCATCACAAGGGGAGCCCTGAGGGCCAAAACGTTCGGTAACATCTTTATGCTTAATATTCCCCCGCACACCCAATTTAAGATGGGTGCATAACCAAAGAAAGTCCCACATATAAGGAGGAACCCAAGGACTAATCAAAAAATCAGTAAGGGATAACTGTATCTGGAGAGTCAATCCTACAAACCAGGGATCATCAGGAAAAATGGACTCCAAAATCCATGCATACATTACTTTTCTAGAACTGGTAGATAAGTGACTCCAGACAACCTTCCAAAGTTTTAACTTACTCACCCCCATCTTACAAATAGGGAGGCAACTGAGAGAGGGGAAGCTGTTTTTTGAGGGTTACCAAGCTGCCAATATTGTCTATAAGTCATCCAAATCCAAGGGGACCAGGGACGACTCAAATGAAGAAGCATTGGAACCACATTACAGTACAAAAATGTAACACAGAAAAACCCCACAGGGTTAATCATACCCAAACCCCCTTGTGCCCTGGGAAGATAAGTGATCCCACAGTTAACTGGATTAAGTCTACTGCCCCACAGGTATTGAAAAAATACACTGTAAAGGAATGTCTCTAAAGACCGGGGAGGGGGGGAAACGGCTGCCAGAAAATTAAAGCTAGTCAGGAGATGCGTTTTAATCAAATAGATACGTTTAGCTTTTGACATACACCATTTGTTCCATTTAAGCACCTGTAATCAGGCGTCATCCAATTTATTTTCACAGTTATAAATATGGGGATGTGGACCTCCAAAGAAAATGCCTAAGATCCTCTGGTATCCTTCTACTACAGGGATCCCCCAAACAATCGCTGCATCAGTTGCCTCATAACGTATAGGAAGAATACAACTTTTTAAATGATTAACAGCCGAACCTGAAACATCAGAAAACCCCTGTAATTTCCTGCGGGCCTCTGTAGCTGATGCACAATTGGCCAAAATCAACCCCAAATCATCAGCATAAGCGATAGTAACAATAGGGGGATCACTGCTACCCACAGAAAGACCAACAATATCATCCACATAATGTAGACGATGAAGTAAAAGGTCAAGAGTCAGAATATATAACAGCAAACTAAGCGGACAGCCTTAACAGACCCCACGTCCTGCCTGTACTGGCTGCCCTGTCCACCTATTTATGCTGGGATTAACACTAATACCTTTATAACACGTCTGTATCCAGGATATTAGAGTTTTGGGAAAGTTATAGAACCTAAGGGTTTCCCAAAGAAAATTGTATTCAACCCGGTTGAAAGCTTTGGACTGGTCTAAACTAACTAAATGACCAAACAGTTCCGAATTACAACCCTTATTTAGAATCTCCCAAATTAGTATCAGAGCATCCTGCAGTTTGTGGGATGGCACACCACTAAACTGGGATGACTGAACAATAGAATCCAAAACACGTTTAAGTCTAGTGCCTATAACCATCATCAATATTTTGCTATCCATATTTATAAGGGTAATGGACTTCCAAATTTTAAATCCCCCCGATCACCAGATTTAAACAGGAGAACCAAAAGACCTTCCAACATAGTACTAGGCAACTCACCCTGCAACAATGCACTATTAAAACAGGCTGCCAACTCCTCACCCAAAACTTCCCACAGAGGTTTATAGAGTTCATGCTGGAGACCGTCTGAACCAGGGGTTATTTTTGGGGAAAGAGACCAAATAATAGATTTTAGTTATAATGCAGAAATAGGTTTGATAAGAGCATCCTGTTCCTCCCCAGGAATCTTGGGAAGAACACATGTGCATAGCCACTAAGTCATGGTCTCAGTAGGTAAAGCTTGACTAGTAAAAGCCAAACTAAAAAATCTATGAATTTCAGCCAACAGAGCCATAGTACCCAACAGAGTAGAACCATCCACATCATTCAAATAAGTCAGACTTCTCTGAGACCTATAAGCAGAGTAGGACTCAAAGGACAGAACATCCTTTCGTTTACCAGACACCCCGTATTTTTGCCTTTCTCAAGCTGTTTCATTGCTTCCAACTGCACAGCTGTCAATTCGGCTTTAATTGTAGCAATGCGGGGGCTACAGTCTCCACCGAGTCTATCATGCACCTCGATCAGGGATGTCAACTGAGTTCTCAAAAAATTATGCCTATCCTGTTTCAGGTTACCATTCAAGCGTCCCACATGTTTAAAATAAATCAGAATTTTTTTCTTTGTGTCGGCCCACCATTCATTTCTATCCTCAAAAAGGAAAAAAACACATTTTCTAGCCAATAACAGAGCATGAAAACCTTCAAAAACAGGGGTAATCTCTAAAAGAGACCAATTCAATTTCCAAACACCTGGGCCTCGACATTGCTCTGGGTGACTCCCGACCACAAGCTCCAAAAGCATGTGATCCGAAGTGGCCAGGTCAGTCACCCTTGCTGACTGCAACTGCAAAGTGGAGGATACAAAAACGTAATCAATACGGGATGCCCAAGGCCCACAAAAATAAGTGTTCAGAGGTATGTCATATAAATCTGAAAAAGCATTAATGAGACCCACTCAAAAATAACTTTTCCAAAGGCAATTTGTGTCGCAATAAAGCTTTTTCAAAACAGGAATAGAGGTCAAATTCGGGAGAGCACAATTAAAATCCCCTTCTAAAATAATATATTTAGTAGAGAACAAAAAGGGTTTCAGAGCCTGGAACAGCACAACATGGTCAAACTTTGATTGCAGAGCACAAACATTAATCAAACGGAGAAACATGCCTTCCCACTTAATATCAAGTAAGAGGGCACATCCCTCTGGTATCTCCAACTGCTGAAGCACATGAACTTGGGAAAAAAACATATCCCCACCCCGGAACAAACATCCTGACCTTGGGACCAAAAACCATCCCCCCAACTCCAACAGTCAGTTGCTTTCTGTATATCCAAATGAGAATGTAAGCGAACATCCTGTAAGAAAAGACAATCTAAATCAGAACAAGTAAACTGAGCATAAGTAACCATGCATTTCCACTCAGATTGTATGCTATTCGCATTCAAAGAAGCAATACAAAAATTATAAATCAAATCAGACATTTATAGATAGAAAGAGAAAGGGAGAAAAAAACCCATAAAAACTGTCATTTCACTTTACTAGAAGCTCTAGTCACCCGGCCACTTTCAGAAGCAACTGGTCTAGTATCATCAGTAATTTAGGCTTAACATTTTTCCCATGTTTAGGTTTCACCAACATGAACTCAGGTTCAGAAGACAACAGCACCGTGGGGGGTCCTACATCGATAGATTGTAGCACTGTCACTTGTGTGGGTAAAGTAGGAGCCTGGGGAATTTGCTCTGAGGCCTCAGGAACAAGAGGGACTGTAGTGGGCAATGACACAGGCCCATCACACTTCCTCCTAGGGTCAGGAGGAAGGGACTGTGCAGTAGCTGATTTAATATAATAGTCTTGTACCCCAAAGTCAGAGTCCTCAGTATTTTTCACCACCCAGGGGCAATCAGTGAAGACATGACCAGAATCATCACAGAGGTTGCATTTTGGGTTTTGAAAACAGTGGGCACTGAGATGGCCCATTTCCCCACAATGGGTACATTTCAACACCTCACAATGAGTGCTAATATGTTTAGTAGAACCACTCTTGAAACAGATCCTGGGCTGTCCTGGGTAGAACAAAAAACCCTTATCCTGGCCTATAAAAAGACAGTTAGAGAGGTGAACAATGTCAGACTCAGTTTGCTGCAATTTAATTTTCAGTTTCCCAACCCCATTCCAGAAGTCCTCCTCATCAAGGATTGGGGCTGGGTTCCCTTGAATCGAACATCGCTTCTCGAGCCAATACACAATATCAGCTATATTAACACCCTCATTCCGAAAAAGAATGGTAATCACACAAAAAGCTTGTTTAGTTAAAGGAATCACCATAAAGTCCACCCATAAGGGGCTTGTTTTCAGATTTGCATACCTGCACCAAAAACATTCCAGCAGTGCAGGCATTTGAAAACTAATGTCAAAGGTAGTCTCAGCTTGGGCATGAATAAGAGCATACACTTCAGCCGGGGAAAATCCCAAAAATTGTTTCAGAAGGACCTTACCCCCAATAAAATGATCAGGGAGATTATCTCATGGACCCACATATCTTAGCCAAATGGCATTGCGGCATTTAGCCAGTTCTACAGGTTTATGAAAATGGCTCGCATATGTGAGTTTATCAGGGCCAGACTGGTCCATGGAGGGATATGGACCATCAGCTCGAGGAGGGTCATGTGTGTCAGGAACATCAGTGGAGGGAAGAGTAAGAATAATCAGGTCACCAGAAAGGGAACCGTTACCTGTCAGGCCTGTCAGGCCTTCGTCAAAGCCATCCTGATGTGGTACTGTTATAGTTCCTTCAGACAGGACCACAGGGGGACTACCAGGCAACGGGAATGCTGGGTCTGGTCACCATTCCCCGGTTGGGCTTGAAATCCAGTCTGCAGTAGTCAAGGCCGCCTCAGGGGACGAGGAATCATCAACCTGCTCACTCCATGGCTTTTTAGAGAAATGGAAGGAGTAGCCAGAGGCATAGTAGGCCTATCTTCTCCTGCCAAAAGCTTGGTGGGACCAGAGGAACCATCATGGACAGGAGATGACAATGAACGCTTCTGTTTTCTTTCATCCTCCTGCACAGTCTCCTCCGAGGAAAGTAACATACTCATTATTTCCAATTTGGCTTCTAGACAGAATTTCTTGTCTTGTAAACTTAGCCTGCTTTCACATACATGAGAGGGACCGCCGTCTCAGGCGATATGCTGGCCACCCGGCGGGTGCATCCCAGCCGCCTCCATAGCGGGTCCCACATTAGAAAGATCCATTCCACCAGACTGCTGCACTGTCAGCTCCTCCATCCATTCATCTCCTAGTCCAGCCATAGACTGACCACACTCTATAGCAAAGGGTCCCCCTACTGGAGAGTAGGGGAGCTTCCCCTCTGTCATGGCTGACATTCCCCCTGTCAATAAAACAGATTCATGTAACTGACCCCCCAGGATGCACTTGGAAACAAACAGTCACAGCTTAATGTGCCTTTCTTAGTCAAAGAAAAAAAATGACAAATAATGTAGGATTGACATTGTTTTAATTTATCGCTATGGAACTTGGTGCAGACTTGGTACTTATTCTCTGCCTTTCAGAAAGCCATTGGACAGTATCCAATGGGGAAAATAGTCCCACATGATGAATGCTGGTAGCACCTACCCTAGGCAGGGTGAGACACTATCCTGGGGGGAACACTGCCTATGCGCAATTGATGGGCCAGCTGTTGACTCTTAATAAGGACATAGACCCAGAGAATAGGTCCCTTAATAATATAGAGCATAGTTGGTCCAGTCCTTGCATGATCACTGATCTAACATGGGTACCCTAAGCCTGGCCAAACCCGTTGAGACTTGGTTGACCCCAAATCTTGCCATGCACACATGTGGCATGGCCATTACCCACGCATCACCCAAGATGTACCAGCATGTTTCCTGACCCCATGGAGGTACACTTTAGGTCTTTATTTACCATGGTTACCTGTGCTTTCCATGGATATAGACTACTGTGCTTCAACATGCTGGTGGATCTGAGAATGGGCCCAGAAAAGCCCTTGGTGATCTCCTTTGAAAGGAGACTCACCACTATTCCTTGATTGTTTGCTATGTCCCTTTATGGTGGGATCTTTAGCTGGTTGCTCCTTTGTCAGGGCAGGGATACTGAGGTCTTCATCTACTTCACTGATATGGGGAGGGCCCCCCCCCTCCTGGATGGACAAGGAGAAGTGGCTTGTAGCTCTCTCTCTCTCTCTCTCTCTCCTGAATAAGCAGTGTTCAGCAAAATGGTACCAGACCAGCCTGACCCAAGCACAATGCCTTGCTAGCCTCCTCCCTATATAGCTATAGTAGGACAGAACCATAAATATTCATGTCCAGGCCCATGTGGCAAGCAATAAGGCACAAGGATAAACATATCCACACACTCCATCTCCAGTTTGGGCTCCACAAGAAACAGTTCTATGAAGCAAGTTAACAGTTACGTGGCCCACTAGTAACCTGCTTTGAATGCAGCAAGTGAAAGGCTGGTTACATACACTTTTAGTAAAATGATTTAACCACAATAACATTATAGTACACCTATATGCAATATGGTGCTATTGTTCTTATGTCTTGATGTATACTTGTTTGTAAACAACATGTTTAAGCATGGGAAACCCTTGAAAATGAGTTTATTGTTCAATGGGGTTTATCTTTTTTGTTTTTGTAAGTTAACATTTATTACTACTACCTCATAAAATTATTTCAAACTGCAAACATCAACATAGTTGTCTACCATGACATCAACTGTTTTTTCGTGATGTGGGTTTGCTTGAGACATCTGTTAAGCAGTTAGGCCTGGCAGAAAATAAATGCTCAGTAACACCGCTCAATAAGCTGTCACATGAAGACATGTGAATGAAAACCTCTACTATGAAAAATGGAAATCAATTTGGGCCAGATGTGTAGAAGTAAGAGGCTTTAAATGTGCAAGGGCACAATCAAAAGAATCTACGTGCTCCAATTATGATATAAATATTTCAACAAATAATTCAGCCCTCAAGCTTCCATATTTCATACAGTATGTGGATTTTTTTTGTCACATAGGTTCTCAGCTAGTCTGTCTTCTGTCTGTCTGTCTGTCTGTTCATCTATCTATCTATCTATCTATCTATCTATCTATCTATCTATCTATCGTATCTAGCTACAGTATCTTTCCATCTACAGTATCTTTATATACATGCACAACAATAGAAAGAAGAAAAGAACATGTGTTGATTGCTTATTGAAAAATCAGCCAGATAGGATTGCTAATTCTGGAACATACTGACTTTCTAAGTAGCCATAGTCCTATCTTGTGCATATGGCAAACCAAACCACCCCCTCACTTAATACATCAGAAACAAAGACTTTAACAAGTAAGATCCAAATTTATTACATCCTGAACTCAGTAAACTCCTCCTAATTCATGTATACCTCATCCCCAATATTGACTCTACATGGTCCTCTGTTGCTATTTAAATGCAACTCATTATACAATAAGCTTCTGTATACAAGGCAACTCTGAATGCAAGAAGACTGGCTCTTGCACTATTACTGCTAATGTGACAATGCCTGGGCAACCTAATGTACAAATAAATGTGTGAAATTAGGGACTGGAAGACCTACAGTAGAGATCTCTCAGACACAAAGCTGTATCACTTACCAGGAAGCCCCAAGCTGCCTCCTGTACCAGCCAATCAGAAACATATACCAAATCCCCAAAATACCTCTGTGCTGGCATCAACTTCATCCTGGGTAAGGAGCACGTCTATAATACCTCATACTTGACCTACAGTGGTGAACTAATCACAAGCAAATCTAGCATTGCTGATATCCTTAACCACCACTTAAAAAATAGCTAGATATAGATAGATAGATAGACAGACAGACAGACAGTCAGATAGGCAGATAAATTGATAGATGGATGACAATATACAGATTGTGCATTTCAAGAGCTCAAAACATTTCACAAGTTCAAAACAGGTAAATACAATGTCATATCAAAACAGCAATATGAATACAACATACAATACCCAAGTCAGGTTACAATGATATGGTCTATCAATCCCCTGAAATGATCCTCAAAATCAGTCTACCATCTATGACTCAATACAGTATATCAACCCCCTATCCTCCTCTGACTTTAGACTTCAATGCCACAGGCCAAGCAACCACCTTGATTTACTTTGGTAGCTTCACATGAAAGATCATACATTATGATAGCCAATTGAGTAACCTCATTCTCTGAAACACAAAGTCTTAGCACCACAAGAATCCATTCTTACCCATCTATTCGGTGTATTTATCAATTAGCTATCTTCTTTGTGTATCAACTCTAAGCACAATACTCACCTACAGTATATTCCAGTTATATAATTATTTATGCTGCTGTCAATTTCATATCTAAGGATTAACACTATACTTCAAACAGCTTTTGACAGAACGCAATCCAGCATGGTCATGCATTGATTCCTTTTAAATAGCTCTAAGACTTAAGTCACATTATTCAACAATAAAGCTAAACCCTCAAACTTATAACAAATCATTTCATGATCCAGCACTCCTGAAAGCATCCAAGACATTCATGTGCCAAGGGGTATGACACAACTGCAATTTAAACTTAAGTCAGCACATCAATAGGCTTGTCAGATGTTCCCACAAAAATTAGGGCAACTACAGAGGTCACAGCTGGCAAGGTCTCAACCCCACAAATTGTTCCTGTGGCAGTCCCTATTGCCAGTAATTGAATATAGGAGTGAGGCCTTCTGGTCAGCCAGAACTGCACTGCTTCAGAAAGTCACCTGAGTATTAAAATAACCCATGTAGATTTACTCTTGCCCATCATAGGTGGATTCATCACAGCTGACTGTACAAAGGTGTGTGCCTTCTCCCTCCAGACAATAAATTAAAGCTCAAACAGATATAATTAAGTTACAAATTGGTGACTGGACTTTATCCATATTATCTCAGAAAATAACTCTCCAAGCCTGCTCAAAGCGCCCAATCATGGTCATATCTGTAGAAATGTCTGCATGAGCCAAGTGTTTGCAAATCTATCAGTGAAAAGACATCTGTCAGAGAGCTTCCCTTATCAGCTGGAATTACATCCATGGCTCCACAGGAAAATCTAACAGCATTTTGATCATTCAGAGCCATGTGCTGTATTAGCACCTACTTATTCTTAGTTCATGTACAGTACTTTCTAGTTTGTCATCCATCTCCATACACTTTCCTAACTATCTCCCAGTCTTCTCACATTTCTCCACTTGCCTCTCTCTGTCTGTCTTCAAGCAAAGCTGATTTTGAATCTCTCAGATAGATGTTTATATGTTGTCTTTTGCATTTAGTTGTATATTATTGGCCCAGACCACTGGTGCAGTGGTAGTGCTATCACTTCTGATGCCAGTGATCCAAGTTTCAGAACAAGAGTGAGTCATTGTAGACCAGCTGGGGGAAAGATGATGGAGCATCCAATGGATTGCTCTCTTCCTCCTTTAGAGGAGTGGCAAGCTTAACCTACCTGTCAAAGGCTGGGTGGCCGTGCTGGTGGGTTGGCAGATACCAAAGGTGGTTAGGATGTTGATGTTGCCGGCATGACCTGCATATGTGGGGATATGTGACTTGGGCTTCACATAATGGCCACATCCCAGGGGAAGGAAACACTGGGTGAAAATCAGCATTGGTTGGGGAGATGAAGGCATGACTGCCCATGACCACTATTGGGCTTCCCGCTCCTACTTTCTGATATTCTCCTGGGCTTCACCTAAGCTATGAGCAGCTGGATTTGACAGTCGAGCTGCTGAGGAGATAAATGACAGGCCCCATCTTGGGGGCACAAGCTGAGGTGGTATCACAGTGATGAGTCATAAGTGGCCTGAGGAGTCCATGCAGCCAAGTTAAAAGGGGCCTTGATGGATGGGAGGCAGCATCAACAAGGGGCAGAAGGAGGTCCTTGCTAAGTAGCTCGGGGGGGGGATATAATTTTAAAAAATGTTGTATTTTATTGCACTCATAAAACAGGAATTTGTCAAATTGGATCTTGCCTGGTAGTAACTCTATAAAACCCAATTTTGTATCACTTCTGCTGTTGTAACTGACCCCCAGAACCCTCTTGGAATAAGGTGTCACATCAAACTAAGGCTATTATGGTGCATAAAACTCTAAATAAGGCCAGAACAAAAAACAATCTTGGTGTTGGGGGGAAAAATTGTGAAGCAGCAAGAAAAATTAACATTTTTTACCTCCATTGGACTAAAATTATTGGGTGGCAAGCTCATTTTGTTCTTGCCTAGCAGCAGCATTGTCAGTTCTCCCCCATGAAAAATGCTTTGCAATACAGCGTGTCCCCTTGGCAGTAACTTCTCTCTCTCCACTCCCAATATAAAGTGCATTTTATGTTTCTTCCCCTGAGATGCTGTCCCCTCATTACTTTATTCTGTATCAGTGCACAAAAAATATAACCTTTCCACCCATCTCAGACTGTCACCTTTCCCACCTTGTCCTTAGACTCTACAAAGTCACCAAGGCCCCGTAGCAAAAGTCCTGTAACAAGTCCAATGCTGCACAAAGATCCTCACCTTGTTGCCTTCACCATCCAGCACACATGCCAGTGTCTCACTCAATCACACTTGCACAAACCACTACTGGGGGGGGAGATACCATTGTTTAGGTTGGGTGGTGACAGTTAAAGAACAAAGGTATTTTCACACCATTGGAATTGTTACAGGGCTACTGTTAATGTACCTTACCAACTTTGGGATTTTTATGAACTGGGTGGAAAGGATGGGAATGAAATGGATGTGGCAGGGTCTGCATTTTATCTGCAAGGGCTTGACTTTCAAGAAAAAGGTTAATGTTCTGTATGCACGGAGTTCTGATGATCAAATATTTAATTTGTTATGGCCTAAAGAATAATAAACACACACACACACACACACACACACCATAAAAGATGGCAACTACAAATACTGTTTTCTGACTGGATGTATGAATTCACCTGCCATGCCCATATGTTCATAAACACATATTGCTCCATTTTTAAATACCTTAATGTATAATATTAGACTATTTTATAAGTTCAATAACACGCTTTAAGATGTTGCCTTCAATGGGAGGTAGAGGCAGTCCCCTAGTGCAAGCTCGGGAGCACTCATCCTGCAGCCACATGGCTCAACACATACTGATGACTCCTCTTCTCAACGAATACACTCACTGCCATGTGTTATTGGCCACATATGTACTTCTGTGTGTGAGTTTACATGTCACATAAAAAAGTTATGTTTACATGTTACTAGCAATACATTTTAAGTTGTTACTTTGGTCATTAAGCATTAGATAATAGTTCACCAGGCCAGTGCTATAAAGGTTTACCATATAAGAGTTTCCTTCTAAAGTACTTTAAATAGGCCATTGAATATACATGCACCTTTAAAGTTTTGCATATCTCCAAATAAATCTGAACCAGAATAAAAAACCTGAATGATAAAAAAGTATTAATTTCTTTCACAGTAGTAGTTAACATGGAAAAATGTGATATTACAAAATGAATACAATGGTAAGAGTTAATTCAAGAAATATAGTGCATACACCATGAACTCTAGTACCCCAGTAGTATTAGTAACTGCCTTTCACTAGTTTGCTGATATTCTTATTCACACAATATTGTATCATTCCCAAATGAACTTTGCAGTCAGAGATTCTCATTCGCTGCCTCTCTTCCTTATGCATATTAAAAATGGTATGCAAGGCCTCATTTAATCCGCTGATTTTACATTCGAATCACTTTCCCTTTTACAGCTATTTTTACCGGGCTTCATTAATCTTTGTTGAATACAATGGCATACATCTTTAATGCAGCTGCTGTCAAGTCATATTTCAGTTAGAGCTGCAAACTGAATGACAGCAAGCAATATTAATAAATTTAACATAGACTGTATCAATTTTTAACAGAATGAGCTTGGATAGCTAAATTTATTTTTTAATTATGGGATTTATCAGTTGTTAAGTAGAAGCATTGTCTGGAAACTAGTGATGCTCAGTACAAATAGATTTACATCTCATTAATACGTAAATTAGGAAAATGCCTTTCAAGTTCAGACAAGTACATAAGTGTAATCTCCATATTAAAGGAGTAGCCTTTGATAAACCACTGAGGAATAGCGGCAGCTATGTGTCATGTTGCCAGTGCCTGAACTCTTACGCATTCCCACCTTTAATTACACCAGCTCATTACTAAAGAGATAAGTGTCTCTCCAGTTAAGATTCTATAAATGAGCAGCATGTGGGTACCACCCAAATAATTTTGCAGACATGATGAAAAGGTGGTAACAGTTATGAAAAGTGAATTATCACCCACACTAATTTTTTCCTGTAATAACATTAAAATATTAAGATTAATTCCTTTCAAATCTTATAAAGAAACTGTCGATTAAGAATGTTATTTTGAATTCTTAAAAAAAAAAATACTGCTGTGATTTTATTTTTTTTTATCTTAAATCCCAGCAGAGATAATTTTCTATAAATTTAAACCCAGTGAGAACTTGTCTATCTGTGTATAAATAAAAAAAGTTACGGTTGGTAGGAGACATGTTGTTGCAGTAGCTTTAGCGATTATAGGAAATTACATGCAAAGCCAGAGTTCTGATCCTAAGTTAATTTATAATTGGGCCAAACTTATTAATTAGCAATGTCATTCTAATTAAGAACTAGAGAAGTGTGCACTAGAAAGTAAGCTGAATAAAAAGGCTAATTTTTAACTGCCAAAGTAAAGTAATTTCTTAAAGTTGCAGGAGCCAGTTGTCATTCAGCATTTACTATAAGGCACAGCAGAATATTAAATATAGCAAAACAGTGAGTTTGCGTATGAGTAGGTTTTTCATTCAGTAGGATAGTTTCTTTTATTCTTTATTTATTTAGTTAGTTTTTGGTCAGGTAAGTACACAAGGCTATGAATGTGTATTTTCAGGAATAACCTGAATAATACAGAGTACATAATGCAGTGCTGAACATAGTGGCCAGACCGGTGGGGCCTGCTGGTAGTCTGCTGCACTGCATGTGGAGAGACCCTGACTCGAGAGTCAATTCTGGGCTGGCAGGGTCTTAGGCACACTGTGGAAACAGGGTGCCCAGAATCCATGGTGGGAGGGTTGGATCACTCACTGAGCACTGCCTCCTGTGGGTCTTAGGTGGAATGAGTTCAATAAGATCAGGAGGCACTCAAAGGGAAGATAAAGAAGCAGTGTAGGTAGTGGGAGCCATCCAGAAGTGGGATATTATTGAAAGAGACATCCTGGAAGTAATAGAAAGCTACATGAGAATGGTTACTAAGAAAGACAAGTACCAAAAAATATTCTGGTTTTCCAGGGAAGTGGGGGAAGTTGTGACAGCCAAAAGGATGGCCTTTAAGAAATACAGTGGTGGAAAAAATGATACAGATTGGGAAGAATACCAAGGGGCCAGCATGAGATTGTGGTATACACATGGCATCAGGGAAAGGGGGGGGGGCTAAAAGGGAAGTAAATCACCTAATAGCAATTAGGTCCAATCCAGAAATTTCAGAGTACACTCAACATGAAAACTATTTCTTAAAGGACACCTAAACCCTTAAATTGTGCATGAAATGAGTTAAAAAAGTGACCCC
The DNA here is from genome assembly GCA_016271365.2 of Neoceratodus forsteri. NCBI lineage: Eukaryota > Metazoa > Chordata > Ceratodontiformes > Ceratodontidae > Neoceratodus > Neoceratodus forsteri. Next base: position 304,000,854 of record CM028135.1, read on the forward strand.
ACAGACTTTTAAAGTAGAGGCTGTTGTTTAAATTTATGTAAAAACTGCATTTATTAAAATAGGAAAAATGTAGTTTCGTAGCATTTGAAAAATGTAAACAAACTGCTCTCGACTCGAAAACTCCCAATCTGTAAGAACCCTAAAATGGCTGCCAATGACGTCAATGAAGAGAGACTCCCAGTTCAACAGTAGAACAGCACATACAGTACATGTAACTTAAACACACCATATGCCCTCTGTAATTAAAACACCGAAATCATCACTTAACTTGTGTATTATTTACACAAATACACTAGCTAAGTAATGATTTGAAAGTTGTCATAAAATAAAATGTAGCATTCTACCACATATATCATTCTACATTTTGCAGCAACCAACAGTTTATTTGAATGACCCCCCAGTATCCTGAAACAAACAAAGAAAAAAACAGATACCTGACTGTCCAGTGGGTGGTCCTTCCCTCAAACAACCTGGCTGGCTCCATGCTGGAAATCAAGGTTAAGTAGCCCCCCCTCCAATGCAGATTGTCTTGCTGCTGTGCCCACCCAGACCAGTCCGATAGTCAATCCTTTTAAGAATATCTGGTGGTCCAGTTAGGGAAGCCTGTTCTTCCAACCTTGCCATCAGGAACCAGTCTGGCAGCTGGTACCAATCTGGCATTACACTGGATTCCATCCCAGTTCTTTCCTACAATAATGCGGTCATTTGTCCACAGTGCACATCTTGTTGGTGGTGTGTGGTGTTTCTCCTGTGCCTCCCCTTCCCTCCACAGCCACAGTTCTCCTCTGGGGCCACAATTCCCCCTATGCGGCACAGTAGCCCCCCCCCACAGGTGCACTACCTTAATGCGGTACTTCCACATTTCATGTTGCACATGCACACAGAACTCATGGCAGAAACGGTCACCATGCCCAAGAAGGCCACTATGTCTCAGTGTGCATGCAAGAACTCCAGCAGCCATTTTGGACATGACACACTTCTCTGCCATGAGCTCTGTCTTGATGAAGAACTTTCACCTATGAACTCTAAGCTCTCAGCGTATGGTGTGAATGGTTCTATGCAGCTGTGTTGGCTCTGACCAGAGTTTGTTTGCACATCCTATGGAATGGGCATCTGACATGCTTATCTAATTACTGTGCTACTGCCTTGACATGTATTATGGTCCAACATGTGAATAACTAATCTCCTGCACCCCAATGTACATTGTTTCTTGTTATGGTATATATTACCCTTGTGTACTTTGTTTCTTGTCATGGTATGTCTTTGAATTGGCACTACTAGATTTTTTTCCCCAATGAATTGTCTGACAATTGTAAAATTTATATTATCATACATTCTATATAAATTCTATATTGTTTTGCATTCTGTGTAATTAACTCTGGGTCACCCCTGAAAAAGGGACTACCGGGTTAACAAAATTCAATAAATAAATATATACGACTGCTACAGCAATGTGAAGCCTCTATGACCAACACAATTATCTGAAGTAGGTAGTGTCCAACATTAGGGGTGGGCAAATTTCTTAGTTTGAATATTTGGCCACATATTCATATTCAGGGCCCCAAATATTCAGAAATTCGGCATTCATATTTGTTACTCAGGCACCTGTGAGGGAGAAGTAAAAAAATTGCTTTGCATTCTTCTTCCCTGCCCAATCATGTTAGAAACCACACCCCATTCCTCCACCTTCCATAATAAGCCCACTCCCACCCTCTTCCCCCCAGCACCCACATTTGAAGCATTAACAAGAAACATAATTTGAGGCAGGCCATTGTGTACCCCTCCCCCAAGCAGTACAGGGATAAGACAACACAATCAACCACAGACAGCCATAAGCAGGTAAGACAAACAACATACAACTGTTTCTAGATTACACAAATATAGTAGCACTGATGTGCAAACTTTGTGGATTTGTATCTGTGGTACACACACTGCAAGACATATACACTCACTTCTGGCTGCAGATAGAAATCCACGATACTCAAATAACAAAACTGCTTCTGTGTGCAGAAGCACAGGCCCATGCAGCCACAGATAAAAATCCATGATACCCAAATTACAAGAGTTCTTTTTTCTGCATAATCCCTGGCCCCATTCTGTAGCCACAGCTAATTATCCACACTGTAAGATATACATACAGTTCTGATTGCAGAATCACAGTTCCCTAATGGGACTTCACTTCTTTAACTGCAAGTGTAAGACTTGCACAGTTACCTCTGACTGCAGAAGGACTGATGCCATGAAATCCATGATACCAAAATTGCAACAGTACTTCTGTCTGTAGAAGTAATAGCCCCCTGAGGGGCCTGTGGCTCTTCAGCCACAGGTATAAGACACACACATTGACTTCTGGCTGCAGAAGAAAGGCACCTGTAAGCCTGAATTTATGCAGCTGCATAAAGAAAACCATGCACTAGTGTGGATCCAGCTACTGTATGTAGCAAAGTAGCACCCACTATTAGGGGTGCGCAAGTAAGGAATAGTATTTCCCAAATACCATGAATAATGCACCATTTGTTATTTGGATACAAATACCAAATAGTGACACTATTCATGCCTAGTCATATTAAGGTACAGTGCATGCCGCTTATAGCAGACTGAAATGAGTAAAGGCATTTCAGTCGCTATAAGCATTGTCCGCATAATCGCTAATCAGAAAAAAAACTAAAAAAACTGTAAAAAAAGAAAAGGTTAAGATCGTACAGCACAGCATTGCACAGTGATTAGTGATTACAGTGATTACAATTCTTTTATGAATCTGTTTAGATTGCTGTGCAGGCATACTAGAAGTAAAACATAACTTTTATTACATCATTTAAAAGACTGTGCTACAGTTTGACTTGCGTGCTATCTTAATCCCCCCTTCTCAGACTGGGGCTGCTGGAAGAACTGTGTGATTTTTGTTTGCAACGTCTTCTTCTCGATGTATTTTCTCCAGTGCTTGTTGGTCCACGCCATAATCTCCCAGTCAGGCATCAGGTCCTCCCGCTGCTCCATCGCACATCTTAGCATGAGCAGAGCATTTTGTGTATCTGACATGGTCACCGCAACCTCGGGCTCTCCCACAAAGTTCTCGCTATCCTCCTCGTCTATGCAGCAACTAGGGATACCTGTACAATGAGGCAGCTAATGATAGTGCAGAGTTTTTATGGTCATGCTAATTGAATTGTTTTACACCTTGTTGAGTGGAGCCAGAAGGTGTTGGAAAGAGACTATAATGGGCGGTATAGGCGGTGGCCAAAGTACTGGTTAACACTACAGTTTAATACACAGGCAATAGGAAAGGGCTTTGGCAAATACATTTCGGGTGAATTATCCGGCCGTTCAAATTAACTGAGGATGTATTAAGTGGCACGTAATGTAATACAAAAACAGACCCCCACCCAGCACTAGGTCATAATGTTGACTGCACAACAGCACTGTCAACAACTGTGCATAAAAAGCAATGAAATCAAAGGTAGCTTGTGGCAAAAACAGCGAGTGCTACCATATCAAAACAAAAATAGCTACTATAACTGTTTGCACAGGGGCTCTGAGCCCCCCCTCCCATTTACAGGTGGCTTCACCCCTGAACCCCCCCCCCAACTATATATAATCACCTCTGGGGAAGGCAACTTGGGACAGGGTGAAACCTCAGGTGGGCAGTTGTTGAGGAGGGGATGGGGAACCAAGACAAGTGGGGGGGCAAAAGTGCAGGGTTGGGATGAAACAGATTAAACTTGAAAAAACCAAAAGAAAGTTGGGAGGGGAGAAAAAAAAAGGCAAAAGTTGCAGAACCAGGAGTCAAACACCAGTCCACCGATATGCTGCAGCCCTCCACTGCTTGTGGCCTGTCCTCTGCACCATGGCAGCTGGTTGGCAGCATATCACCCAGCAAAGCCTTTATCCTCTTCTTTCTGATGGCCAACAGCTACAGGGATAGTGCTTATGTTACCTGCACTATACTATCCCTGTAACTGTATTTTCTGTTTTTATTTTTGCCATGTGGATTATTCAGAGCTATAATCCACACAATATATTCACTGGGTACCCCACCCCCCTCCCCAGCTAAATTACGTTAAAAACAACCCCCAATCCTCACCCCCTGCAACAAGCACAATCCCACCCTCCTTTCCCCCAGAACCCACAACTGGAGTGTTAATAAATAAATCTCCTATAATGGGTGACAGGCACAAACCACCCACCTCCACAGGCATTTACTCTCTCCTCTTCCAATTTCATGATTTAAAAAATTCATTCCCCCACCCCAGCAGCAGCACCCAAGTCCCACCCTCCTCCTCCCCTCAGCACCACAATTTCACAACATTAAAGTCATCCACCCAGGTGTAAGAAGTTGACTGGCACAACTGGCCCTCCTCCATGGCTAGCCACCTTCCTGTGAATGGGAAAGTGATTCCACATTTGCTTGCATAGTAAAACAGCTGATCACATGTATTTCTTTCCAATGATTCTTTAATATTAAATAGTTTATGGAAAACATGACTACAGTTCTTTGTACATTGCATGCTCCTGCTGCTTGTTCATGCATGATGTCATAATTAGGCTTATGACATCATAGTCTGTAGCACATGAAAGGATTATCATGCCCCAGGCAGAGGACTTGTCAGGTAACTAAGCAGTAGCAGGTGTAGATCAGGTGACAAAGTTTTTTTTTTCATTAATTCATCTTCTTATCTTCCATTCAGAGACACAAGCTTGTTATCTCACTCAGGCTGCTCCTGCCCCGCTATTAAGGTCTGTCTACTGTCATAGGTATCTTTAGAGTTTAGAAGACTATAAGTTCATTTTGCTCACCCTTACTGATCAATGGTATTCTAACAGCCCATTTTGTCAACAGTATTTGTCTAGCTTCCCTTTGAACTCACTTATGGTAGTACTACCCACAATGACCTCCGACAGTGAATTCCAAAAGGATACCACTCCTTAGTTGAACCATTTTTGTCATTGTAAGGAACAGCAAATTTGTCCCTTTAACTGAAGGGTATATGCATGTGTTATACATAATATCCCTAAATTCCAAGCCCAAGGTATCCCACAACTGCCCATCTGTTAGTGCCTTATACAACAAACACACACCTCCCCTTAGTCTTCTGTACTCCAATGAATACATATCCAAAGTCTACCCCATAACTCTTTCCCCTCTGACCCTGCATTATCGGTGTTGCCCTTTTCTGCACTTTCTCTGTCATCTGTATTTCAGATTTATTATATGGTGAATAGACTGGTGAACAATACTCCAGATTTGATCTAACCAGAGATACATACAGTGGAATAATGATTCATGTGTCCCTGCTAGATACATGTCTAATTATACAATTTAGTGTTCTATTTGCACTTTGGGCAATTTTATTCCAATGTAATTTAAATTGTAAGTCTTTGGATATAATGACCCCCAAATCTCTTTCTTCCAAAATTCTCCTCAGAGTACAGCCATTAATGGTGTATATTTCTTTTGAACTCCCTATTACTTGCCTAGTCCAGTCCCCAACTACTAACCAAACTCCAAAGCTTACAGCCTCTAGCAGGGAGAGAACCTGGTGGCTAAGGCCATGGCCTAAGAACATGTATCTGCATGATGCTGGCATCAGTAGGTGGGATTGGGGTGGTGATGGTAAAAGAGGCATGGGAAACAGTCAGGGAGGTGGACTTTTATTTATTTATTGATTGATACATATCGGAATTTACAACCTTTGAATCAGAAACTCCTTTACAAAGGCTCCATGTCAGGAGATTATAGTATAATTACATAAGACAATTTACATAGAGTAGAAAAGAATAACAAGTGTTTACAATGAATGTTTTGGAAAACAAAATGCAGAGACATCAAATTCTTAGGCCACTGGGGCAACTAGCGGAGCCTAGGTGAGAGCTTCTTACTAACATTGTGTCATTTTCAGCAGGACCAGCATAGAGAATGGTCCTTTGTCCAAGGACATGGCCTATCGGCCGATCTAAGGGGGACAATAGCAGTCACAGGCAGCCTCCTGCTGGATGTGGATCCAAAGGATGGATTTCTAATGGCCAAGTTTGGGAGCTGAGAGTATGGGCATGGGGAGTGCATTGGACCAGAGTGGTGCTGTATAGTGGAAGGTTCTCTGTCCCATTGAGATTTTGCAGAGGGGGACTTGAAAGGGGAATTTCTCAGAGTGGCGAGTATTTTTGGTGAAATGAGCCGGTTTCAGTAGGGATGTGAGACTAGGGAGGGTGAGGCCTGTCCTAATTTTTTGGGCAAAGACTTGGGGCAGTGGGGGAGGCAGCCATCATCCACTGTCTAGGAGGTGGTTTCTTTCCCAATGTTTTTCACCCTACCACCACCCTAGTACAATTGCATGCACTGCCACCAACTGTGCACTGTCTGTGCAGTAGAGGAGGACAGACACAGTGTGGTAACCCACAACATCAAGTCCTCCATGCACCCACTGAAGGTGCTCATGCCACAACTGCTCCCCCCATAGTCTGAGAGAGCTGCATCTGCAGTGTTGTCATCACTCAACAGGCCTGAGATGTGTCAGCAGCTTCATGCTGCTGTCCTGGGTCACCCACATGGCCATGCAATTCACTCAGTGGGGTCTCGGACCACATAGATCCAAAAGACTTTGATGCATAGTCAAATGGGGACAGAGCATAACATGTACTTTGTCTTGTCACTTTCAGTTGTGATACTTAGTGTACGATAGAATGTGGTATAATGTAAATCATCAATACAGAAGCCCCTGCTACTCCTACACTCATTATCCCAGCTATTTTTAACTTTTGAGATATAGTCTATGGTGTTGCCTCCAAGACTACCCTCACCAGACTGAACACTCTTTTTAACTCCTTCTATCATTTTGCTCTAGATTATCTGCCTTGTACTCACCACTGCAATTTCTATACTGCTCTATCTTTCCCCTCTCTTGGGGCCAGATGCCTTGCCCATAGTGCCTCATTAGTTGGTAAGTTTTGGCTTGGTTCCCTCCCACCTTATCTCCATGCACTCCTTATGACCTCGTCAACTTCTAAATATGCTCTCCACAACTCCTTCTTCAGGACCCTTGCCCTCCCCATCTGTTCTACCAATTCGGGAAGCTCTGCCTTCTTTCACCACTTTCAAAATATTTGAAACTCCCTCCTCTTAGTAATCTGCTCAGCCCCATCCACTCGTTCATTAGTCTATCTTCTTCAAAACCACTTTTCTCCATCCTACAACTGTATCTAGCCTTACCTTTAACAATTTTTCTTTTTCATCTGTTCTCTTTTACTTTCTACTACCTTAATCTTTTAATCTTAATCTTTTTTCCCTGCCCTGTTTACGCTAACCCAGTAGGAAAACTCCCGTAAATTATTGTCTATACTGCTAGCCTGTTCCCACAAAATATGCTTGGCATAGCTTTATTGTCTCAGTTTCATAACGCTCACTGTCTTGTGTGTTTTGTTATTACTTCTGTAGCTTCTGTCTCAAGCTGTTTCTCATTATTCTCCTATTTTTATATTTATGTACTGTACCGTATATGGATATGAGTTGCAATATCTTCCCTTCTTCCCCTTCCCCAGGACGCATCTGGAAATGAGCTATTGTAGCTCAGTATGCTTTTCCTGGTGAAATTTTTTAAATAAATAAATAATTAAATGTCCTGACTGTCCATTGGTTCTTCTCCCATGTTTCTTCCAAGAATTCCCTAGCAGCCTAGTCAAACAATCAATGTTTATTTGTTCAATGTTCAAAGTCATTAAAATGGTAAAATAACATGATTCTAAAAAAGCACACAATATGTTTAAAAATATTCCCAACTATCTAACATGTACACTCAGAATACTAACTATAATTTTATTTCAGCAAAGCGTTTTTAGAGAAAAATTATTCTATATATTTTCATTGTGTCTGAAGTTAAGAAAGGAAGGATCCAAGGAAATTACTTTAGCTAATTCTGTGCTACTTGAATTTATATAGGACTCCAGTGGGTTCTGGTCTGGTTATCTACACCCCCCTAATAGGAGTATTGCATCCTGTAATCACTATTCCAAATTGGAAAGGAGGTCCATAAATGGGCCATAAAAAGTTATCCCTTGGGTTCTTTCTTAAAATAATATTGTGTACTACTAATCTTTATTGTTTGTCTATAATAGGTCTTTATGCAACATACATAAATATGATACAGGCATGCTTACTGCCAAGAACAATGAATTTAGCATATAACATAACAGAACTAGAAACAGTTATCAATAGTAACACTAATACATTTTACCAACACAGTGTATAAAATAATCATGACAATAGTCAAAAGACATTGAAGCAGTATAAAAAGCATATATCTAATGAGATTCAATCTCCTGGGTGCAAGGAAATACCTTAGCAATATTTTTTTTTCTAGCTTCATTAACTGCAAGAAAATAATCTGCTAATCTCTTAATGGTCCAGTCATCTTCTGTGTGTAAAAGGATTGCAGTAATTACAGACGTATCCAACTCTTTCCAGGTCTCAATATAAGGACCTAACTAATGTGCCTTGGTCATATTATACCAAAAGTAATTCCACATCATGTGAATTAGATCCTCTTTGCCATCCAAAGAACAAAAATAAAATGTCTAGTGGGAGCTGGTTTGTTGTATCTAGTCATAAGAACATTACTATCAAAAAGCTCAGATTTATATTTGACAAAGATCTTCCTTAATTGAGAATCATTTAGAACATCTAGATAATATTTATATTCAAATTTAGCATTATTAGTTGCAAACCATGAAGAAAATCTATGCCTTGAGATGCTTTCCAAGTCAGAATTAACCCAGTAGTTTCTGATTTTTAATTTAATATATTTATTGTACTTCAAACTGAGAGTTGCATTTTTTCAAGATGCCCATTCAAAACTAGCAAATTATACATATTTAGTTTTGTGCATAATATCTTTAAGCCGACTAGATTCCCTGCATCCTAGTCAACATCAACTTTTCTTTTCCTCAAGTCATTTATGCAGTATCCTGTCCTGTGACATTCCTGTTAGCTGGAGCCAGTAATTATTTATTTATTTATTTGTAAAATCAGTTTACAACCTTTGAGCCAGAGGCACATTTCCAAAGGTACCTCGTCACATTGAGGAACAAACATAACAAATTTAGGTTACAGAATACAAGTCACTGAAGTAGAGTTAACATATTGATTTCATACATTATACAATTTAGTAGCAAATTACATTGATACAGCTAGCACAAGCTGTTTATAATAGAGGTATGATGCACAGGTGGAGATAGTGGGGGGCGAGTAAGGGGGAGTGCCACCCAGTGGGCGTTGTCAAGTATGGAGAGATCGAGACCACATTTAGAGACAGGTGCAGCTGCGGGTGTTAAACAGTTGGCTCCGAAGGGCAGTTTTGAAGTTGGAGATTGTTGGAGCATTGGAGATGGGAGCAGGGAGAGACTTAAACCAGGATGGGGCTCTGTAGCAGAAAGACCTTTGACCATGGGTGGTCCTGGATCTTGGGACCGGTAGAGTGGTCTTGTTGGAGGTTTGGGTTGCGATAGTGGTTGGGGTACGGTGGATGGAGGCTGTCACCCCAGGATGAAAGAGTCCGAGTAGGGTTTATTTTGTGAGGAGGCAGGTTTGATAGCGTAGCCGTTCATCTAAGTTAAGGAGTTTAGCCTCGTCATAGAGTTGACATGTATGTGTGAGCCTGGGGGCCCCAGCAATCAGTCTGCAGGCCTTATTTAGGGTGAGGCAAATTTTGTTGAGGGCAGTCGTGTCAGCAGCACCATAGACTGGCAGGCCATAGTCTACAAGGGACAGTACTGAAGATGTAACAGCAAGTCAGAGAGCATAAGGGGGGAGGCAGTTTTTATAGCGGTAGAGGATGCCAAGCCGTGTATTAGTGGTGGATGCAAGGGCATCAATGTGGGTGTGGAAGGTGAGGGCTGAATCGAAGGCAACCCTAAGGTATTTGTAGGAGCAGACTTGTTCAAGCTGTTGTTTGGTACTAGGGAGGATAGGGAGTGGGTGGTTGCAGGCTTTGTTTTGGGGTGGGCAAGAGCATTTTTTTTTTTAAGATTAATGATGAGTCTGTGCTCTTTAAACCAGGCTTCAGCATCATTGTAGGATTGTTGTAGGGAGTCCTGGAGGGAGATGGGATTGCGTTGGGTGGCAAAAATGACAGCATCGTCTGCATACATAAGAATTTTGCCAAAGCATGCACTGGGCAGGGTGTTTAGATAGAGTGAGAAGAGTATGGGGCCCAGGATGGAGCCCTGGGGTACCCCTGAGTGGATGGGATGGGTTACAGAGAGTGTCCCATTGATTTTTACATACTGTGAGTGAGCAGATAAATAGCTTGTGCACCATGCAAGGGGGCCAGTGGAGAAACCAGTGCAGCAGAGGGCATCCAGCAGAAGAGGGTGGGAGACAGTGTCGAAGGCCTTTGAGAGGTCAATGAACACTGCACCGGCTAGGGAGCTGGAGTCCAGGAAGGAGTGTAGGAAATTGGGGAACTCAACTAGTGCAGTGCCAGTACTGTGACCAGCATGGAAGCCGTGCTGCTCTGGGCATAAGATGTTATGCTTAGTCAGATATTCAGTGATTTGAATGGCCACTACTTTTCTAGGGCTTTGGAGGGGGGGTAGGATGGAGATTGGTCAGTAATTGCTGACGGAGGACCTGTCTCCCCCTTTATGAATAGGTGTGACTATGGCTGTTTTCCATTAGTGGGAAATTGCCCCAGGCAGAGGGATCAGTTAAGTAGGCTGGTGAGTGGAGCAAGGACTTCATCCAGCACCAGCCAGAGAATACTGGGGTCCAGGGAGTCGCTGCCGGGACTATTGGTATTTAAAGCTTTAATTAGGAGGGGTCTGGCTTCCTGGGCAGATACCTTGTGTAGGTGGAAGCTGGGGCATTGGAGGACAGGGGGAGATAGGCTGGGGGAGGGTCAAAGAAATTACTGGGGAGGACAGAGCTAAGGTCAGTAAAGGAGGTGTTAAGGCAGTTAGTAATGCAGGCAGGGTCAGTGGAGGTAGAGCCATCAATAGTGAGCTGGGATGGGGGAGGTGAGCGTGAGTTCCCATTTAGCTGTTTAATACTGTCCCAGAAAGTCCAGGCAGACCCCCAGGAGGAGGTGAGGGTGGCCTGGTAATGGTCGGCCCTGTCTTTATGGATGGCCCATGAGCACCTGTTCTGAGCAGCATTGTAGGCCTGTCTATCAGCCATCTGGCCCATTTCAGTGGCAAGGTGCCAGAGGTTATCCCTATTTCTAAGCATATGCAGTAGGACAGGGGTAACCCAGGGTGCATTTCATTTTTTGGATCGAATTTTGGTGAGGGGTGCAAAGAGGTCACAGGCCTTGTTAAAGGTTTGGGAGAAAAAGGTGAGGGCAGTGTCAATGTTGGGTGCATGATGAATGGGGGACCAATTAATCTGGGAGAGAAATTGTTTGAGTTTTATCAGACCACCAGGGTGGAGGCACCTGCGATGTGTGGTCTGGGCTTTGGGTTTGAGAGTGGGGGCCACCCACTGGAATAGGATAGGGGAGTGGTCACTTAGGGAGTCTGGGAGGACCTGGATGTTATGGATTTTTTGGGGGCGGCTGATGATAATTACATCCAGAAGGGTACTGATTCCTCTTTTTGGGTTTACTCTAGTGGGCTGGGAGATGAGTTGCATCAGGTCTTGGGCAGTGAAGGAATCTCGGATCGTGGAAGAGGAGGCGCTGAGCCAGTTCACGTTAAGGTCCCCCACTAGGATTTGTTCTGCCTTGTGGTGGAGGGTGGCAAGATATTCAGTTATAGATATCAGTGCTGGGTTCTGGTTCTTTGGGGGAACGTAGGCAGTGGTGAGATAGAGAGAGCCCCGGGAGGGGTCAGGAGTCAGTTTGAGTGTAAGGGCCTGGGCTCCATTCACAAGAATGGGGGCAGGGAGGGCTTGTCCAATGATTGTGTCCCTGGTTAACCTTCCTAATGTCCATAACTGATTTTATATTGTCTAAGCCAAGTTCAGATTTAATGTAAACTACAGGGCAAGAATGGCTGTTCACAAGAACGGGAGCAAGGAGCGCTTGTCCGATGATTGTGTCCCTGGTTAACCTTCCTAATGTCCATAAAAGATTTTATATTGTCTAAGCCAAGTTCAGATTTAATGTAAACTACAGGGCAAGAATGGCCCATTCCCATTATCATCCTCAGGAGTTTATATAGTGGTACAACTAGCTTAACTCTATCTTTAAGATTCTAAATCTTGGCCCCATATAACAGTTGTGAGAAGTACTTGACCTTAATTACATCAACTAATTGTCGAAAAATATGCCCACTGTAAACCTAGTTAAATTTCCTAAGACCAAGAACCGTTTTTTAATGCCTTCCATGGTGTTAAAGCTGTGTTTTGTCCAGGAGCCATTTGACGCAAATGTCAAACCCAAGTATACATAATTAGTAATGGGTTCTAGCCTATAACTCCCGATAAACCAATGACCTTTTAATTTATTTAAGTCAAAAATCATTGCTTGGGTTTTAGTATAGTTTATTTAAAGTCTTAATTCTTTTACTTTTACGTTCAGCATATCTAGTTTCTTCTGTAAACCTTTTTTGACAAGTCTAGTAAAATCAAATTGTCTATGTAGGCCATTGCTGGGCAGGAATAATCATTTATTTTTTGGAGTCTGATTCAAGATGTTTAAAATCTCTTAACACTTCATCAATATATACACAGAAAAGGGTATGGGTCAAAACACATCCCTGCCTCACACCCTTTTTTGTAGGAATGACACTTGAAAGTTAACCTCTGACTCCAAGTCTTATATGAGCCCATGTATTATTATACCAGTTGTGTATTACATGAATCCAAAGTGGGTCAATATGCCACTTCACAAGGAGTAGCCATAATAAACTCTTTAAAATTGAATGGAATGCTGAAGAGAAATCCACAAATACTGCATATACTGTAAATTCTATTTCCCAAGATGGACACATTTTTCTATCAAATGTCACAAAGTGAAGTAATTGTCCATAGTGGAATAACTGCTCCTAAATCCAGCTTATAATTCACTGATCCCTCCTGTTATATCAGTCTGCAGTTTTAACCTTTCTAATATGATTTTGGAAAAAAATCTTCAAATTTATATCTAACAGACTGATTGGTCTGTACATGGCCAGATCAGCCATGTTAGCATTTTTGTGTATAGGAACTATTTTAGCCTCTTTCCATATGCTTGGGATAAAGTCTTCCATAATACATTTTTTTATAAAGGGAGCATCAAGGGTTTATACCACATTGAGGCATTACATAGGTAAACCACAGCTGGAATTTTATCTGGTCCTGTAGCTGTTCTTAATTTTAAGGACTTGATTGCCATGTATAATTCTTTTCTGTCTATCAGAGGGAACCCAATCTTATCTATAATTTTAATTTCTGGCAGAACAAAGTTTTCAGCATTTGGATAAAAAAAAAATACTTGAAAAGAATTGTACTCACTGACACTCAAGAATATAAGAATCTATACTGTCTTTATAATTATTAGTCCCTCTAGCAACCAATTCCCAGAGCTCCCTAGTGTCCTTTTCATTTATAACCTTGAACATGTTACCTACTATCAGTTGTAGTATTTACATTTTTTTTCTCCTTCAGGAAACAATTATATTTCTTCCTTTCCTGATTAAGTTTTTTAAACAGAATCCTATCCTTAATATTTTTTATGTATTTAATCATCTTTCTTAAAAAAGGCTTTATATCACCTGCCTTCCATGTCAAACCACCCAGTCTGTCACTCATATAGTCCAGGGGCTGTGAACTCTTGGTAAATATTTCCTATTTTTCAAACAGGTGAAAAAGTTCAGACCACAAGAAGTTCACATCTAAATTGTTAAAAACTTACCAGTTCTTAGTTGTGAGGAACCCCCCTTTTATATTCCTGACATTCTCCTCCAAATTGGAGTCCCATATAATTCTCCTATACATTTTGAGCACAATAACTGGTACTTCTGATCTCAATTGTGATACTTGATCTGTGACCATTCTCTTAGAAGTACTGGCAAGTGATCACTTTCTGTCCTTACAAGAATATGTAGGCTTTGACAAACATGTAATTGTCCTGACCAAATAACTAGATCAGGAAGTGAGATGCAGTGGATTTTACAATGTCCCTCTAGATCTCCTGTCAATCTACCATTCGAGGGGTATAAATTGATTTCTTTTAATGTTGCAATCAGAACTAGTACTTTTATTTGGCTGCTTATCTTTTGTGCTTCCACAAGGCACTGTTGGAAGAGTATTTACAGTATATACTGTACACAAGCATTGAATGATGTACTAGGTCATCAAATTCACCAGTCCTACCATTTAGGTCACTCATTATCAGAGCACTGTATCTCTATCCAGAAATTTAAAGTAGATATCTTACAGTAGCAGTCCAAAGAACTCCTACATATTTTCCTTGTGAAATCTGAATCTTCTCAGAGGTATGTAACTATTTATTATTAGAAATTTGTGTTTTTGGTTTTCCAATAAGAAAAATAAAGTTAGGTGAAATATAATATTTCTGTGTATTAGTAAAGGAATTTATTTTGATATAGATAGCCAATCCCCTGAAGCACCTCTCATATTTACACTCCATGGACCCAAGATGTTGAAATAACTTATACCCATTTAGCCTAATGTTATTTTCACTTTCATGCCAGGTTTCCTGAAAACAGATCATATTATAACTGGTCACAAATTATATTCAGTCATCTAAACATTTGTGTTCATACTCTGCAATGTTACATGAAAGGAATGAAAAGTTCTCCCACTTTCCAGCACCCTTCTTAACTTCAACAACAAAATTTATACCACTCACCTCAGTAGACAGTAGTAAATAAAAATGAATTTGTTGAGTACAGCTATGTAAGTTGTTAGTTACAACATAAAAATTATCATAGAAAAAACATACACTTCTCACTTCGCTGAACTCAATATAACACAGCACTGAGGCTCTGTTATGGATTCTGAAAATCTTAACAGGTTTGCTTGCTTTTGGCATAAGGCGAATTAGTCAGTGTTTTTCTCAAACACTCTGAAGATAGATCACAAGTTCTAAAATGGCTGGAACAACTCAGGCAATTCAAATGATTCAGATAATTACAGAGACTCTGAGCATTCAAATGGAAAAAGTCAGGGATGCATTTCCAGAAGGGGCTAAAGATGGCTAGATGATCTTGTGAAAACATCACTGAAATAAAATGGATAAGATATTTCAGAAAGATAAACATCCGAGATATTATAGCTCTAACAAAAAGTAACCAGACATCAGCCTCCGCGGCTGTGTCAGCTTCCATCTGTTTACTTTTCAGAAGCAAGATCTAAAGCAGTCTGTTGTTCTGTTTAGGTCCAGGATCAGCAACTTCTCAGTTGATTTAATCAGCCAGCTTGGCTGCTCCACGATGCTCATTCAATAAGGTGAACCTCACCATCAGAAGTCAAATTCGATGTCTAAAGCTACAGATGTAGTACTTAGCTTTAGCTTGTAACACTAAACTTCCACTTTTAAAAATTCAGAGCAAAGACAGAACCTCCTATAGTCCTACAGTCTGAACTACACAGAGTGTCTGAATGGACTAAAGAGAACCTGCTGCCACAGTGCCTTTACCCTTGGTTAGATTGTTACAATGCAGGAGGTCCTTCTTTGCTGACAACTTCTATGTTTCTAATAATAAGCCTAGCATTCTGTTTACCCTGGCTGCTGGTTTTCATAGAAACATAGAAACACAGAAACATAAAAAGTTGATGGCAGATAAGGACCGCAAGGCCCATCTAATCTGGCAATTTTTTCTACCTTATGAATGTGCCATAGGCCTGTACTCTGTCAATGGCCTATCCATACTCATCTGTATTGCTCCCTTACGCCTGTCCCATTCCTGTTTGAAGACCTGCACTATAATCATATCCACCACTTTCAGAGGTAGGCCGTTCCATGCTTTCACCACCCTTTCTGTGAAAAAGAACTTCCTCACATAACCCTTAATTGGCATCCCTCTAATCTCATGCTGTATCCTCTTGCCCTGCTATTTTTTCTTATATTAAAACATGTTAGACTCCTTCACCTTGTTAATGCCCTTAAGATGTTTGAATGTTTTGATCATATCACCTCTCTCCCTCCTTTGCTCTAGGATATACATACTGAGCTCCGGTAATCTGTCCTCATATGTTTTCTGATGCAGTTCCTGCACCATTTTGGTTGCCCATCTCTGGACTGCCTCCATTTTGTTAATGTCCTTGTGCATGTGCTGCCTCCAGGACTGTACACAGTACACCAGATGGAGCCTAACCAGTGTCTTGTAAAGAGAGATTATTACCTCCCTCTAATGACTTGCGCTACCCCTACTAATACACCCCAACATCCCTCTAGCCTTACCTACTGCTTTAGTGGTCTGCTTGGATGATTTCAGGTCATCTGTGATGATGATGCTCAAGTCTTTTTCTTCCCTTGTGATTGCCAGCAACTCCCCTCCCAACCTATAGGTGGCTTCAGGGTTTCTCTGCCCTATATGCATGAGCTTGTGCTTTTTTGCAGTAAACCCCAATTGCCACTCTTCCAACCATTTTGCCAGTTTATCCAGATCTCTTGTCATTCTGCCCACCCATCTAGATCATCTATTGTGTTGCAGATCTTGGTGTCATCTGCAAACAGACATACTTTACCCTCCAGTCCATCTGCAATGTCACTGATGAAGATATTAAAGAGGACTGGCCCTAGGACTGATCCCTGAGGTAACCCACCTGTGACTTGCATCTCTTCTGACTGTATACCATTTACCACCACTCTCATTGCCTCCCCCCAATTGCTCCCCCACTACCTCAAAGTTTCTCCTTCATCCTGTCCCATCCTCCCTTGAAGCTATCCACTGTTTTTAGGGATACCTTCTCCTCCAGCAACTCGTTACACTTGGTCACTACCCTCTAGGTGAAAAAGTGCCTCCTCATCTCCCTCCTGAACTTCCCCCCACCAGCTTTAGGCTGTGCCCCCAGTGGTCTTATTCCCACTAAGGCTGAAGAGGCCTTCAGTCCTCCCCCAGTTTATACCTTTAAGGTACTTGAAGGTCTCAGTCATGTCCCCTCCTCGTCCCCAAGAGAGAACATGTTGAGCCCCCTGAGCCTCTTCTCATAGGTGTTGCCCTGGTGCTCTGAATACTCTTGGTTTCCCTTCTCTAGACTGATTCTAGTGGTATCCCGTGAATATAGTGATTCAATTTTGGCAAGTCATATTTGCTGATGTAAAAATAGTGATTGCAAAATGGGCTATGTGCCCTTACTAGCGTATGTTAAGTTCAGTAATTTTTTTTCCCATAAAGGACGGCTTTGTGCAGCATGTAGGGGTTTGTTTGTCAGGCCAGTTCTGAGCTGATCATCTTGTGCTGTGGCTAGAGTCACTGCCTGTTGTGTTGATGGACCTGGGTTCAGGGCAGGTTGTGGGGAGTTCTTTTTTTTCTCTTGGGTTTGGTACTCACATTTTTGGAGGGCTTCTTTGCCTCCTGTTCTGCCTGCCCTTCCCTCTTTGTCCTCCCACCCACCTGCAGGTTGCCCCCTCCAACGCTCTCACCCTGCTGACTGCTGTACTCTGTTGGGTAACCCCCCTCCTGAGTTTTCCCCTGTCCCCAATCATCATCCCCCTGGTGTTTGTTATATAATTTATGGGGGGTGCATTGGGCATAAGGGACATAGCTCCCCACATTAAAACTAGGTTTGTATTGCCCCCTGCACCAAAAGTAAGTGCTGGTCGCTGTTCTTGGTTGACGCTGTACTGGTCATCACTGTTTTTTGTTTTCAGCGATGTGCAGTCACTATTTTTGGTTGCACCATTTTGTATATGCTATAATCACATAGAACCATTCCATCAAGTTGATATCCTTCTTAAGATAAGGGCACTAATATTGCATATTAGAAAATGGGCTAAGAAATCTCTGGGCTCTGATTGGCTAATAGCTCTGCCATGGTGGGCATCTATCAGACAACAGAGCCCGGGTATTAAAAGCACCAGCCTAGCCTGTCCCATCACCAGGATCGTGGTGCCCACCCTGATTCCTCATTGGCCAAAAAACCCTAATCTGATTTCAAATCTCCGCCATTTTTTGTCTCGCTAAGCGAGCCCTACAGTAGGAGTCATCACCAATCTCCCCATGTTCACAGTGCAAAAAAGTCACACATTAATTCAAGTACTTAAGAAAAATGTCACTCTTGGACAGATCCACAAGCCAAAAAAGCATTTCTCTCTCTTTTTTTTTTTTGTTTGTTTGCTTTGCCCGCTAGCGAGTGAACAGACGCCTGCCCGGCACACTCATAAAGCAGTCACCGCAGTCCAAACAGCCCCACTGATAACATAATTTATGCTGCCTATAAGAAATGTGTAAGCTATGAAAGTAACTGTACCAAAAACAATAGGTTTGATTTACTTAAGGTTCATGTTTATGCTTATGTAATGCTTATGCATTAAGCAGGTTAGCAAGAGGAAAAGGAAGAGGAGACCATTATGGTTTTCCAAAGAGGTAGTAAAGAAAGTGAAAGCCAAAAAGATTGCATTCAGTCAATACAAAGAGACACAGGCAGAAGGGGATAGGGAGAAGTACCAGGAGAAGCAAAGGGAGGCAGGGAGGTCAGTAAGGGAAGCCAAAGCTCAGACAGAAGAACACATTGCAAAATCAGTGGGTAGAGGGACAAAACCTTTACAGGTACATAAGTGAAAAAGAAAAGACAAAGGAGGGATTGTGAGACTGAAGGGGAGGATGGGGGGGCGCGTGGAGGATGACAACAGTAAAGCTGACATTTTGAACAGGTATTTCTGCTCAGTCTTTACTGAGGAAGAGGAGGGTAATGGGTCTGAAGAGGAGTACAAGGGTGAGAATGGTGCAGAAATGGACACAAGTCCCTTTACACGAGAAAGGGTCCTGAAGGAACTGGAAGTATTAAGAGTTGATAAAGCAATGGGGCCAGATGGGGCACACCCCAGGTCCTTAAAGAACTAAGAGAGGTGGTGGCTGAACCTCTGGCTATCCTGTTTAGCCGATCACTGGAAACAGGGGAGGTACCCAAAGACTGGAGGACAGAAGATGTAGTCCCCTTATACAAAAGTGGGAACAAAGAGGAAGCAGGAAACTACAGACCAGTCAGCCTCACCTCGGTAGTGGGGAAGATCATGGAAGTACTACTGAAGGAGAGATTGGTGGAACATCTGGTTGTCAATGGACTACAGGACCCAAGGAAGCATGGTTTCACCAGGGGAGGTCATGTCAGACCAACCTCATTGAATTTTTTGACTGGGTGACTAGGGAGGTGGATCAGGGAGGGCAGTGGACATGGCCTATCTGGACTTCAGCAAGGCCTTTGACACTGTGCCACATAGAAGACTATTACACAAACTGGGGAATATGGGTGTGGGCAGGACAGTAGTGTGGTGGGTAGGTAAATGGCTGGGTGGCAGGACACAGAGGGTGGTGGTAAATGGCTGTCACTCCACAGAGGAAGAGTGACCAGTGGGGTACCACAGGGATCAGTGCTGGGACCGGTCCTATTCAACATCTTCATCAGTGACATTCTTGGGACCTAGAAGGCAGAATTTCACTGTTCAGCTGATGACACAAGCTCTGTAACAAGTAGACACACAGAGGGTGTAGACAGAATGAGAAGGACCTGCAGAAACTTGAAGAATGGTCAGGGTTTGGCAGTTGAAATTCAATGCAAAAAGTGCAAGATAATGCACATAGGGCACAAAACCGGGCACAATATATCAGTTGGGGGTGAGGATATAGCATGCACAAGCAGGAAAGAGATCTTGGGGTTGTCATCTCTGATGACCTTAAGGTAGGGAAACAGTGTGACAAGGCAGCAGGTAAAGCAAATAGGATGCTGGGATGTATGGGCAGGGCATCACCAGCAGAAAAGGGAGGTCATAATTCCGCTATACAAGACACTAGTGAGGCCCACCTGGAGTACAGTGTACAGTTCTGGAGACCATACCACGTAAGGACATAGACAGGGTAGAGAAGGTTCAGAGGAGGGACAAAGATGGTGCATGGATTGCATCACAAGTCTTAATGAAGACAGGTTGAAGGAACTGAACATGTACTCCCTGGAGGAGAGGAGGAGAGGGGATATGATAGAGACATACAAGTATCTTACAGGGAGGAAAAGGTGCAGGAAAACACTATTTTTAAGCGAAAAAGATGTTCCAGGACTAGAGGGCATTGGATGAAGTTGGAGGAGGACGATTCAGAGGAAACATGAGAAAGAATTTCTTCACAGAGACGGGTGGTGGACAAGTGGAACACCCTGCCAGAGGAAGTGGTGGGGGCTGAAACAATCACGGGATTTAAGAATGCATGGGATAGACATAAAGGAATTCTGGAGGTCGGGGTATGGGGCAACAGACTTCTAGGAAAACAAACTGAACTTACAAGCTCAAATGGGCAGACTGGGTGGGCCATAGGCCCTTATCTGCCGACACTGTCTATGTATCTATGTATCTATGTATGTTCTCCCGTTCGCTGCTCGAGCCGATGAACTTCGTTTGCCACTATAACGTTCCCCAAACTGCCCCAGTAAACACAAAATGCAGACACCCATTTAAAGCAGCAGTACAAGGATGTAAATTATAGCGATTGTCTTGCACTATTGCTACCTTCCCCCCAATGTTTTCCCTACTGCCAGCAAAAAAAGGAAAAGGTAAAACATAGCGACTTCACTTGTTTTTTTCATCATCCCAGGCACTCAGGGAAGATCTAGAGTTCATAGTTGCCATGGGAGGGTATCAATCCTTGCTGCATGTCCCCTGCCCACCCCGCATCTCTGACTGCTTTTGAAAAAGAAAATAAGCAAGTGTCCTGACTTGTGATGATGCTGCAGCTGTGGTGCAGTAAGAAAAAAAACACAAATACTTCTCTGACTTGCGATTGCACTCCTGCTGCCCTCCAGTCAGAATTCTCTTCAAGATCAAAGAAGCACGATCATTAAAAGAGCAGCGGGAGCCTGTACCTGACTGATACTTCTTTTTTCATCATTGCAGGCACTGGAGGAAGATCTGGAGTACACGGTCGTCATGGGAGGGGATCCACAGTCAATCCTTGCCGTGACCCCCCATGGCACCTCTGAGTGCTGTTGGGAAAAAAAAAAGAAACTGCCCTGACTTGGGATCATGCTCCTCTCCCGATTTTCAATGTGTTCAACTGTGTAGGAGAGGGTAACCATGACAGCCAGATCACAATCAGCTCATGTAGGCGGAGGAACTATTTTAATCTAAAAGTTATTTTAAACTAATTTTTTTATTAACTGTTTTATATTAAACTATTTTTTACAGTGCCCATTTTCTAAGTGCAATAACACCCTCCAGGGTGGGCAGTATTGTGCTATACCTGACCTTCCAGGGACTATAAGGCCCTCCGCCTGCGGCGTCGGGCCTCATTACGCCCCTGGGCAGTCCGGTATAGCACAATACCACCCACCATGTCAGGTATTATTGCTTACCTGTACTCTGGATGCAGTCTCACCAGAGGCCTGTACAGCAGCAGAATGACCTCTGCCTTCCTGAGAGTAATTCCTCACACTATGCAATCCAGCATTTGATTTGCTTTGGCTGCTGCTGTCCTGTAGTGTGCCGAGTGTTTCATTTCACTCATGATAATTACTCCCAGGTCTCATTCTTCCTCTGACCAGTTTACCCGCACATAACCCAACCAGTATTTGGTCCCTGGGTTCTTTACCCCCAAGTGCATAACTTCACACTTTTTAGTGTTGAACCCCAGTTACCAAATGCCAGACCACTTCTCTAGCCTAGACAGGTCTTCTCTGAGTCCCTGACTCCTCTCCTCCCCTCCATGTCCACCCTCCTACAGAGCTTTGTGTCATCCACAGACAAGTACATTTTACCCTTGATTCCATCTGTGACATCTTATTTATAAAGATGTTAAATGATACTGGACCAAGCACTAAGCCCTATGGGATCCTGCTGATCAAAGGCCTAACTTCTGGGAATCCACTCCGACTACCATCTTTTTGGTTCTGTCCTGCAACCAGCTCCTGACCCATCCCACAAGCTTAGCCCCCACCCCCAGGTCTTCTAGCTTCCTGACCAGTCTCCTATGAGGCATAGAGTTGAAGGCCTTGCAGAAGTACAGATACAGGACATCATCCATGTGGCCCTTGTGACCCAACTCCTAGTGACCCAACTGAAGAAGTCAATTAGATAAGTCTGTCAGGACCTCCCTGACACAAACCCATGCTGCCTCATGTCCTGGAGCCCATTTTCCTCCAGAAAGTCCACCAATCTCTCTTTCAGGATGGTTCCATCAGCTTACCCACTATTGAGGTCAGGTTGACCAGCATGTAGTTCTCTGGTTTGTCCCTTGGCCCACTTTTATGGAGAGCCACCATATGTGCAGTTCTCCTGTCCTGGGGTATGTTTCTCCCCTTCAGAGAGGTGTTAAACAGGTCTGACAGTGGATCCACCAGAACCTCCACTATTTCTTTTAGGACCCTTGGGTGCATGCATTGTGGCCTTGTGTTTTTTTTCAACTTTAGGACCCTTAGGCCCTTAAGTACCTTGTCAGCTTGTATTATGCTATCTGTGACTCTCTCATTCCAATACTCACCACCCTGCACCCTAATGGCACTGGTCCATCCTTCTCCCTAGTGAAGACTGAACAGAAGTACTTGCTAAGAGCCTCCACTTTCTCTTCACTACCCTGTGCCCAACCCCCTCTTTTTTAATATGACAGTCTCATTCTTTATGTTGCTCTTCTCCCTTATATATCTGAAAAAAGGCCTTCTCACCTGCTTTTATCCCTGTGCTAGCTGTACTTCCCTTGTAGCCTTTGCCACTTGAACCACTCTGCTTGCCTCCCTTGATGTAGCAGAGTAATCCTCCTCCCTTTGAGTATATTTGTACTTCCAGAAGGCTGCCTTCTTGTCCCTGATAGCTAATGCCACCTCCTTGCCAAGCCAGCTGAGCTTTCCAGCCTTAGCTTTCTTACTTTTTGTGGTTAAACTTTTTATGAGAAGTTTTCACATTAACAGAACAAATACAATCATAAAAGTGTTATACAGGCCAGTAGCAACAAATAGGCATAGCATACAGTCAGAGGAAGGTGCACAAGAAGAAACAACCACTTTACAATTAAAGATGTTAACAAAGAAGCATGGTAGAAGAGCAAATGGAATAATGGTTGATAAGTATCCTGCTGGGAGACAAAAAGTCAAAAATAGCCTCACACAGTGGTTGTAGTTTAGTGCACCTTAAATGAGTGCCCATGGAGTAGGCTAGCATATTAAAAATATTTTCTCCTTAACATTAAAAACTATATACAACCAACAACAGTGCTATTCAAAATAACTGAAACTCTGTACTATGGAGAAGTAATTAACAAATAGGTGACACAAGACAGTCCTATGGAGAAGGACTCTAGATGCAACAAGATCAAGGGTGGCTGCCCAGGAGGAACTAATCACCCCATGCCAGGTCTAGAGAGAGTCAGTTGGGGGGGGGGGTCCCGTAGAGGCAGTTCTGGAAAATGAGTGCAGGTAGGAGTCGAATGGGTCTCAGACGGCAGAGTGCTGATGTAGGGTCTGGGTGGTAATTTGTGTCAGTCGGTCATAGATAGCAAGCTGTAAGAGTTCAGATATAAAGTCAGAGGTGGAAGGCACACTAGTAGAATGCCATCTGCACAATAAAAGGTGTTTAGCCACTACACTAGCGTGAATCACAAAATCTTTCTGTGCCCTGTTAAGGTGGGAAGCGACCTTTGTAAGGGCAATAAGGAACAGTTCGGGTAAAATAGGGAGAGGGGTTTGAATTATTTAAGCTATAGTTTTCTGAATGGAAGACCAATAATTAGCAAGGGTTGGGCAGGTCCACAAAATATGAAAGAGATCCCCATCAGGGCAGTGACATCTCTAGTAATGATTGGAGGGGAGAAAATGGGTGGCATACAGAACTGGAGGAGTATGATACCAGCAAAGAATTTTGTTTTAGATGAGTCTACTTTTGGGGTCTTTGATTGGATTATGGGCTATTTTCCAACACTGAAGCCAGCTGACTTCAAGTAATATCATGACCTAAGATGTCAGCCCAATAAGTTCTGTCAGAGATGGTTTGGTCAGGGAAGCAGTCTCTTTTATGGAAAAAAAAGCACCCAGCTTTACCTAGGTTAGTAGTTAGCCATTTGGAAACTGGGTGCATGAGGTATGGTGTAGGAAAGGTCTGAAGACTGGTGAGAGTGGGAACAAGGGCACTATGAATTTATAAATATTTCCAGAAGTCAAATTTGGGGAGACCATAGTGAAGTTAGAGGCCACAAAAGGAATCTAAGGAGTTCAGTGTGGAGTAAGTTAATCCCGTTGGGTAAATATACCAGAGCTTTTCCAGTAGTCCCAATTGAGGGCGTATTTATTTATTTATTTATTGTATAAATCAGATTTACAATCTTTGAGCCAGAGGCTCGTTTCCAAAGGTACCTCATCAGAGAAAGGACATACAGAGTCAACATACGTACAGAATATCATCATACAATAACATGGTTTTACATAGTTGCTTGAACATAATGAGTAATTAAAAAACACTTCAGACATGACAGGTTAGTACCAGCAGGTACTGGCAGAGGAGACGGGGCCCATGGGGGAGAGGAGGGGGAATCAGGGGCTGCCCAGTCTATGCGTATCATAGGGTTATCCCACAGAGGAGTGAGGTCCGGGTGCACTAGCATAAGATCTAACCATTTACTTACCCTTTTCCAAGTGTGTAACAAGGAGGTTATAGTAGGGGGTAGAGATGTTGGAGACTTAGACCCAGGGTATAGAATCACTGAGGGAGCAGAAACCTTCAGTATACCAACTTCTATGAAGAGCCATAGTGGGGGAGTGGGGCAATCTACTTCAAACAATTTGACAGTTTGGGCTAAATTAAAGGCCCAGTAATAGCTGTGAAACAATGGTAGGTTCCAACCACCTTTTTGCCAGTGCATACACAATTTAGTCCGTCTGTAGTGGGGCTGGGACTGGAACTGACAGATTACGTTGTTAAACCACTTCTGAGAGATCAGGAAGCTTTCTTACTTTTGATTTTGGTTACCTCACTAGTGCCCTCCATCAGTCCCTTCTTTATTATGGCCCATTTCTGTTCCATATCAATCCCCATTCTGATTACAGCAAGGTGTCCTACTAGAACTTTTTCCATCCTGCCAAAATCAGCCTTACTAACATCCAAAACCCTTGTCTTGGTCTAGACCATCACCCTGCCCATGTCCAGGTGGAACCACACTGTTTAGTGGTAACTACTTGCAAGTGGTGCTTCCACCTTCACATCCTGAACATGTGCACAGTTGGACAGGACCAGGTCCAGTGCAGCCCTCTCCCTAGTGTGCTCCATGACACCTTGCATCAGCAAACCACTGTGGACTGCATCTAGCAGTACTTGTTCCCTACTGCAGGAGGTAGCAGGTATTTTCCTATCCACCACAGGTAGATTGAAATCCCCCATTATTACTACCTTCCCCTTGATGGACTTTTCTATGATTTGGGACCCAAGTACCCTGTCCAACTCCTCATCCTGGGAAGGTGGCCTGCAGACCACCCCCAAACTTACTTTCCATCCCTTAGTGGATTGTGCCTGTACCCACAATGCTTCAGCCTTACCCTCAAACTCTTCCTCTCTGGTATAAATTATCCCTTCCTTCATGTACAGAGCAACCCCCCTTCCCATCCCACTATCTTTCCAATACATTGTTTTACTTGGGAACTGCAAGGTCCCAGTTGGAGTTTTGTGTGGCCCACATCTCTGTGATGGCTGCTATATCCACCTCTCTGTCAGCCATCAGTGACTGCAATTCTGTCATCTTGTTTCCCAGACTTCTGGTGTTCAGAGACATCACCCTCAACTGTGACATGGTACCCCCTTACTCCTGACCTGCTCCCTTCCACCCCCTCCCTCAGTCTCCCCTTTCTTCCTCCACCCCCTTCATCTAGCTCCTCTTCATACTGTCCTGATTAGGGAGGAGGCTTATTTGCCTCCTCCACTAGGTGACTAAGAGTGCTGTGTACCCTGCTCCCCCCATGTCAGCACAAATTGAGGTTTTTAACCATGAATTCCTCTAGCTTACCCTTCAGGACCTTTGTGACCTTCTTACTTAGATGTAACCTGTCCATTGTATACAGGTCTTTGTTATTGCAGGACCTTCGCCAGCCACCAATAAACCCATACCCATCAGACTCACACCAGCCTCTAAGCCATCCATTAAACTCCTCAATTCTTACCTACCTCAGAAAAGCACTAGCAAACAGGATAGAAGGAGGGGTACAGCAACAATGGGGAATCATCAAAACTGCCATCACAGAGGCAACAAGCTTTTGTGTGAAGCAAATAAACAAATCAAAATGAAAGAAAAAGCCACTATGGTTCTCAAAAGAGGTGGCTGGGAAAGTCAGGGAGAAAAAGATAGCATTCAGGAAGTATAAGGAAACACAGAAGGAGCAGGACAGAGAGCTGTACCAGTTAAGCCAGAAGGAAGCAGGGAGGGAAGTCAGAATAGCAAAGGCCCAAACTGAGGAAAAGATAGCCAACTCAGTTAAGAAGGGGGATAAAGCTTTTTATAGGTACATCAGAGAGCATAGAAAGACAAAGGGAGAGATAGTGAGGCTGAATAGAATGAATGGTGGGTGGGCAGAGGGGGACAGTGAAAAAGCAGGGATACTGAACAAATATTTCTGCTCAGTATTCACAAAAGAGGAGGAGGAAGAGCTAATCCAATTAACAGAAGCACTCTTGATAGGGGGGGGTTGATCCCAGCCCGTTCACAGAAGAAAGGGTTCTGCAAGAACTCCTAAAACTGAAGGTGGACAAAGCAATGGGGCCTGATAGAATTCACCCCAGAATTCTAAAAGAATTAAGGGGGGAACTACTGAAACCACTGACTACTCATTTTAATAAATCATGGGAGGATGGTGTGGTACCCGAGGACTGGAGGAAGGAAGATGTGATTCCCCTTCACAAAAGTGGGACCAAGACAGAGGCAGGAAACTACAGACCTGTCAGTTTGACCTCTGTGGTAGGGAAAGTGATGGAATCACTTCTGAAGGAAAGAATAGTTGAGTACCTAGAGGCCAGTGGGGCACAGGACCCAAGGTAGCATGAGTTCACAGCAGGAAGGTCACGTCAGATGAATCTAATAGATTACTTTGACTGGGTGACCAAAGTAGTAGACCAGGGAGGGGCTGTGGACATGGCCTACTTAGACTTTAGCAAGGCATTTGACACAGTCCCACACAAAATATTATAGTCAAATTAACCAGCCTGGGAGTGGGTCCTAGGGTGGTAGCCTGGGTAAAACATTGGGTGGGCAATAGGACACAGAAGGTAATTGTAAATGGAGTCCACTCTGAAGAAAGAGGGGTTACTAGTGGGGTATTGCAGGGTTCAGTACTGGGTCCAGTCCTTTTTAATGTCTTTATAAGTGACATTGCAGAGGGACTGGAAGGAAAAGTATGCCTCTTTGCAGATGACACAAAGATCTGCAACAGGGTTGATACACAAGGAGGCATGGAAAGGATGAGAAGGGACTTGGTAAGGTTGGAGGAATGGTCAAGTATGGCAGCTAGGATTCAATGCAAAAAGTGCAAAATAATGCACCTGGGAAACAAGAACCCAGGGAAGATTACACTATGGGGGAGAGGTAGTAACAACAACAAAAAGGAAAGGGACCTGGGGGTAATCATATCAGATGACCTTAAGGGCAAGAATGAAAAGGCAGTAGGAAGGCTGGGGGTATACTGGGATGCATAGGGAGAGGCACCACCAGCAGAAAACAGGAAGTTGTTATCCCTCTGTACAGACAGTTGGTGAGACCCCATCTGGAGTACTGCGTCCAGTTCTGGAGACCCCATCTCCGCAAGGACAAAGACAGGATAGAGGCAGTCCAGGGGAGGGCAACTAAAATGGTGCAGGTTCTGCAAAAGAAGCCGTACGAGGAGCGACTAAAGGAGCTTAATATGTATACCCTTGAGGAAAGAAGGAAGAGGGGGGACATGATAGAAACTTTTAAGTACCTCAGTGGAATCAACAAAGTCCAAGAGAATAGCATCTTTCAGAAAAAGAGACGTGCAAGAACAAGGGGACACAATTTAAAGATAGAGGGGGGGCAGTTCCAGGGCAATGTGAGGAAGTATTTTTTCACAGAGAGGGTAGTGGATGCATAGAACAGCCTTCCTGAGGAGGTTGTGGGGTCTAAAACTGTGGGAGAATTCAAGAATGCATGGGACAGACATAAGGCAATTCTTGTGGGGGGTAGGAAGAAATAGGCTGTTGGTTAACTAGGATCTGTGGCCTATCCTGTAGGTAGGAAAATGGCAGACTAGGTGGGCCAAGTGGTCCTTATCTGCTGTCAAAGTCTATGTTTCTATGTTTCTTACCTTGCCGTAATAGCCCTCGGGATGGAAAGCACCTCCCATAAGTCTACCAACCTCCCTACCTCCCTGCAAATTCTCCCCACCTCCCTGAACCTTTCTTGTACCACCCCCACCTCACATCATACAAGGTCATTAGAACCCAGGTGCAGTATAATATGAGGATTTCTCCCTCCCTTCTCCCAAACCATGTACCATACGAGTACTCTTTGTACTCCCTGACACCCTAAGCGACCACTCCCCTATACTTTGTAGTTGGTCCAACAAGTTCAGCATATCTCCACCTAAGGTTATTCTCAGTAGGGTTCTAACTCCAGAACATCTAGAGCCACTTAGATCACACCTTCGAAGCCAGGTTTGGTCACCGCTGGACTCTACCAATGAGACTAATGAGGCACTTGATTTCTTCATCAACCGCTTTAATGCTGCATGTGATATCCATGCCCCCCTAAAAAAGTGGAAGTTTAAGGGGGTGTGTAATCCTTGGATAACACCCGAACTACTGGGATTTATGAAGACTAGGGACCACCTCTGGCAACAGGCCAAAGCCACAGGCAAGAAAGTAGATATTCAGGCTTATAAAAACTCCAGTAATGTTTGTACCAGAGCCATCCGTTTTGCAAAAAATCAATACTTTAGGGAGGTGCTCTCCAACTCCTGGGGTGACAGTAAAAATTTCTGAAGCAACATAAAAGATGTCACTGGCAAAGACCCCAAGAGAGCACCCACCATGCTTAACATTAGTGGAAGCCCGACTCTTGACCCAATGGCCATAGCCAATATTTCTAACAATGCCTTTACAGAACTCAGCAGTGTCCTCCCCCTGATCTTTTCACGGTCTCTGCCCCTGCCACCCCCCAATCTGTGATGCTCAGCAGCAGGCTTCCCCCCTTTTTTACTAAAAAGGCTACTAAGCATGAAGCTAGAAAGTACAAGCTCAAAGTACTCGGTAAATAAAGATTCAGTGGGGACAATCTACATCTCAAATTTCTTGCCCTCACCCTCAAGGAAACTCTTACACCTCTTACCAAGATTCTGAACCTTTCCCTAAGACTTGGGAAATTTCCCCCAAAAGAAACAGGCCCTAGTAACCCCGGTGCACAAAGATGGAGATAGGGCACACCACACAAACTAAAGGCCATTCTCCATTCTACCTCCTCTGTTGAAAGCACTAGAGTGTATCATTGTAGATCAGCTTGTGGAATACCTGGACAAATACAATATTCAATGTCCCCAGCAGCATTGCTTTCGAAAAGGTCATAGTACTATCACTGCACTGTTAGAATTCACTGATTTCATACATAAAGCACTTGACCAAGGTCATCTGGTAGGGGCTGCCTTTATTGACCTGACGAAGGTCTTTGATACTGTGAATCACTCACTGCTACTCGAGCAATTATCACGCACAGGGGTGTCAAATGATGCTGTCAGCTGGTTCAAAAGCTACTTAGAAGACCGCTCGCAGCAGGTCAAGATAACCAATGTCCTTTCCGAAAGGAAGCCAGTTAATTCCGGAGTGCCTCAGGGATCTCTACTAGGGCCCCTTCTCTTCAGTATCTTCTTGAATAACCTCCCATGAGCCTGTCATGAACAGATTCTGCTCTACATGGATGATGCCATGATCTGCTGTAGTAACCCTAACCCCAAGATCCTCCAGGATAACCTTCAACACAGTTTCTCAGAAGTGTAAAAGTGGTTCAGCACTCAGAAACTGGTGCTAAACTATAAAAAGACCAAAGTGATGCTTTTCAACAATGCCCATAAGAAACACAAGTCCAAACCCTTGTTCATCACAAACTGCATTGCCACCCCCAGGGCCGGTTCTAGGATGTACTGGGCCCTGGTGCAAGACTTTGTAGTGGGCCCCCCCATCCACGGGCCCCAGCGCCACCCCCCAAAGTGCCCCCACCCTGTTCTCCCAAGTCACCCAAAAATATTGCTGCTGTTATTCCATTTTGTGAACTTAAAGGTGTACTCAGTAGATTTTGCTGCAGCAAATGTTTCTATCACATCAGAAAAATTTACTTGTCTTGCAAGTCTATTTTCAATGGAAAGTACACCAATGCAGACAATCTCTCCTGTAACATT
Source organism: Neoceratodus forsteri (assembly GCA_016271365.2). Classification (NCBI taxonomy): domain Eukaryota; kingdom Metazoa; phylum Chordata; order Ceratodontiformes; family Ceratodontidae; genus Neoceratodus; species Neoceratodus forsteri. The sequence continues at coordinate 304,031,299 of CM028135.1, forward strand.
GTGGAGCGTAGGTAATTCTTTATCAGGGACAGTTTACTAAAAGAACGCTCAGCACTGGCAACTGTAATTGGAATTGTAAGCAGTATTTGCAGTCCAATTTGGGTGTTTGAAATCCTCTGCTCAGGTCTTTCTGTACCAGGTACTGCAAGACTTCAAATGGAGATTTCACATCATCAGGTAACAGACGAGCCAGCAAGGTAATTTCTCTATACATGTCTGAACCATCTACGTCCCCAAGAAATTGGGCCAACTCATTGCATGCTACTTGTAAGTTTTCATCATGTCCACATGTTTTTATGTTGAACAAGAAACCAAAAAGTGACTGAAAGTCATGGAGAAATTGGAATCGCTCATCAATTTCCATCAACACTTTATCCAATAGGCAATTGAAAAAATTGACTTCAAAGCTTTCTTGGCCAGTCAAGGGTTCATCTGCGGCAAGCTCTCCTGGCATGCGTTTTCGACGTCTGGTACGTTTTTCTGGAAAAGTTGGTTCGATGTCCATGGTTTGGGCTAGCAGCTTTGCTTCCTCTAATACTCGCCCGAATCCTTGTCTTCGATAGTCAGACAGTTGTTCCTTGATTGCTGAAACCACATCTATGGCATCTGAAAGATTTAAAGCAGGTGACTGTAAAATCACTGTCACCTGATTGATGGCACTAAGCACTTCATTCCACACAAGTAAAGATACAATAAATGGAAATGATTCCAGTGTTTCCACAAGGCCTGTGATGTCGAACAGGTTTCACTGTCACAGTTTCCAGTTTCTGATACTTCCAGCAAAGAATCCAACAATTCAGGCAGTTGTTCACAGACTGCCTTTGCAGCATCAGCACGGGCACTCCATCGGGTCTCTGAAAGTGGCTTGAGGGTTTATCGTTTCATGTGCTTGACAAGGATGTCCCAACGTTTGGTGGACCCAGAGAAGATTCTGTAAACTCGCTGTAGAACTCCAAAGAAATTCTTTGCTTCCAAGGATGATTCCGCTGCGTGTTCTAACAAGGTTCCAATTATGAGGACAGCAAGGCATGATAGTGCACATTCATTCATCTGTCGATTCTCGCTTGAACTCCTCAATGGATACCTCTCATGTTAGCTCCATTATCGTAACACTGGCCCCTGCAGTCTTCAATTTTAATGCCATGTTTAGTAAGTCGACTTAGCAATAATTCAGCCAAAGCCTCTCTGTTGTATTTTCAACATGGAGAAACTCCAGGAAGCTCTCCTGCATTTCAACTTGATCACCATTGATTTCAACATAACGAATCATTAGTGATAACTGCTCCTTGTGAGAAATATCTGAGTGCAGTCCATCAGCACACTATAGTACTGAGCATTGTGTATCTTGTCCCTAATCTATTCTAGTCACAGCTTCAGCTAACATCTGCATAAATTCGTTCTGGCTATCTTTGCTTAAATAATGAACATTTGTTCCTCGCTGAACACGTTCCAAGTGATCAGCCATAATACGTCATACCTGGACAACAGTTCCAACAATTTCAAAAATTACCATTATTGTCTACATACAGACGGTCTACTGAACCCTGAAAGCTAACTTTTTGGTGCTAAATATAAAACACAGTCCAAAATTCGACAGCACAGCATGCCATCGTTCCTTTTCCTTATCCAGCTTTTCTTGCAAACTCCTGTCTATTGTAGCCTGTTTCTGTAGCCCTAACTCTAAATGTTTCCACTTGTAGAAATTCTCCATGTGTGATGGGTAAGCTTCATGCTGACTTAGCCTTGTGATAACTTTTTGCCAGTTGGAGAAACCTTGTGTAAACACACCCTATCCTCACCAAAAAGCTTACAGCAGAAACAAAATACAGCATCAGCAGACTTGGAGTAAATTAACCAAGGCCTGTGAATCTTTGAGGATCCCACTTTATGCTCATAGTTTGCTGAAGTAAACCAGCGACCAGCTGTTTTAGGGAACTCAGTGTCAGTTTCCTTCAGCTGCAGGGGCTTATGCTGCACAATTTCAACCCTGAGGCGCTCTGACTCTGTAGCAAAACTTTCAGGCCAGGTAGCTGGGTCGTAAAAATTATACATGAAAGGTGGTTGACTGGGTTCAGGGTTTATGTCACAACCTAATTCCAGCTCAATATGTTGTATTTCTTCTTCCTGTGCATTTCTTTCATCTTGTATTTCTTCTAGGCCTAGCTGTACATTTCTTTCATGTATTTCTGCTAGCTGTACATTTCTTTGTGAATCAGAGTAAGATTCATGGTTCCCTGACTCCTCGGTCGTTTTCCCTGGCCCCTCTACTACTGCCTCTACAGCTACATTTTCATGTGATGAGGTTGATGGTTCTTGCTCACGTGTGGTGCTTTCACCAGATGCGGTCACTGTTGTCGCAGTTGCTGCTGCTGGTGGCCAATTTAACCATTTACAAAATATTTTGTTAGCATTTTCTGCTTCTTTCTGACTCAGTTCTAGCTGTCTTTTTTGTTCTTTACGTTTTGCAGAACCAGACTTGTACTTTGGTAGTGCTACAGTATTTGACATCGTTATTTTTTCTTTCCTTTTCTTCCTGTTATGAATGGTTTGTCTTGCTAGCTATGTTTTTTTTCTTTTTTTTATGAATGCAAAATGTACTTTTTGACTACTACTTATACTACCTCTATGACTTGAGCTGTGGTGGTTCACTTAACACTAGCAGACAATTGTGTAGAAAAATGTATAGATGTGCTGCTCCTGAGTCCTATCCTTGCAGTTGCTGCATCTCTTGAAGCAGGCTGGCAGTAAGCTAAAAACAGAGCCAGCCAGCCAGTCCAGAGAATATACTGCTCTTCTCTGCAAAATAAAGTATTGTCCTTCTTTCTTGTCAGAAATTAAGGATTAAATTAGACTATTCCTTTCCTGAGGGGAACTTCTACTACAAGTCAAGTTTACACACAGCGTAGACTCCTCTGTGGGGACAGAAGGAAGACTGTTGTTGAATATCAATAATTTAATCACATCAGACAGAGAGACAGCACTGTCTGAACTCTGAAACTACTAGCCAGAGAATATCTTGTTATTTTAATGCCAAAACAGAAACGTCTACAGTGGAACTAGGCTTAAATGCTAGCTGCTGCTGGCTTACTTTAAGGGAAGACTAGGCACTGGCAGGCCTTGCAGCAGCAGAGCCAGAGAATATCTTGTTATTTTAATGCCAAAAACAGAAACGTCTACAGTGGAACTAGGCTTAAATGCTAGCTGCTGCTGGCTTACTTTAAGGAAGACTAGGCACTGGCAGGCCGCAGCAGCAGAGCCAGAGAATATCTTGTTATTTTAATGCCAAAAACAGAAACGTCTACAGTGGAACTAGGCTTAAATGCTAGCTGCTGCTGGCTTACTTAAGGAAGACTAGGCACTGGCAGGCCGCAGCAGCAGAGCCAGAGAATATCTTATTTTAATGCCAAAAACAGTAACTCCTAAAGTAGTATTAGGCTAAATGCTTGCTGTGTGCTGCTGGCTTACTTAAATGAAGATTTTCTAGGCAGGCCAGAGAATATCTTGTAGTAGGCTGGCTAGAACCTAGAAGCTAGCTTGCTTACTTTGAAGAAGACTAAAATAAACAAAAAGGACTAGGCGCAGCAGAGCCAAACAGTGACTCCAGTCCAGTCTCCTACTAGTTTATGCTTCCTGACCTGACACAGAGATGAGATATCATATATATTTTGCCAATGCCAATTTCTTTTGCCAAAGACTCCTAGTAGAAGTGTATGTGTACGGTATATTTTATTTGTTATTAATAATTTCTATCAGCCTCAGAAGCAAAGCAGTCAAATTCAGATTTTATTTGTGTTGCATTGTCTTGTACAGTGACTACCTACAGTCACTCACCACTCACTCACTGATGATTATTGACCTTAGTACTAGAGTCCAACTAAACCTGCTGCCTCCTGCCTGCAGCTTCTTCTCCTCCTAATGGAGTGAAGAGAGTGAGTCAAGTAAGACGCAGTAATACTATTGCAGTAGTAGTAGCCCTACAGAGTTCTTTTTACTTCTTCTCCGAAGTTCTCCCTGTGTCCCTGACTGTTCTTTCTTATATGCTTAGAGAAGTTCTGAAGATAAGTAAGCCACAGCTTACTAGTCAGCAGCAGTGTGTCCTATTCAGATTTAAATTAATTCATTCATGCACCACGAGTGACTGCTGGCCTTGGGCCCTGCCAGCCACACTGCCACAGTATTCACTGAGTTGCTGCTGCCCTATAGCCCTAACGCTAGCTACCAGTTTTTTCAGATGTTCAGTGTTCAGCCACCCACAACACAACTAGTGTGCAAATGTTTTGTGTTTAGTTTACAAATTACAGTCTCTCAGATGAGACAAGTAATGTAAGACAAGTCTGTCTGTGTTAGTCAGCTCACTTTCTCCACCAGCTCGTCTGCCGCCAGAAGAATGTCTCACTGACTCACAGTGGTCCGTGGTGCGCATGCCTGACTGCAAGCATGAGCGTCAGTCGTCGACTCATCACTATATATTAATATTAATTTTAATCGTCGGCCTTGCACTAGCAGCACCCAGCAAATCAGAAAACAGCCAGGCAGCCAGCCAAGCCGCTCAGCCACCCACGGCATTAGGAGGGCAGGAGCAGGGGAGGAGGAGGAGGAGCTGCGAGCGAGGGTGAGCAAGGGCGCCAGGAGGGCCTGCTGGGCAGCGTGCTGGGGAGGAGGAGCCAATGCCAACTCAGCTGAGGAGGTGGAGCTGCTGTCATCATCACCAGCCAGGCACAGCCACTAGCCACACATTACAGGACCCAGGTACGTACGCTGTTGCTGGTGAGCCGTGAGCGACGCGGTCCGACTCCAACTTAAGGTCCGGGACCCGGACTCGGGAGGTGCGCTGCCACGAGGAATTCGCCGGAATTGATGGGTTGGGCTGGGGGAGTGGGGAGGAGGCGAGCGAGCATTTGGCAGGCTGCAGCAGCACCAGCGCACTAGCGCAGGGGAGGAGCCGGGAGCGAGGGGAAGGGGAGGAATTTAATTTTTAAATGCCCAGCCAGCCATAGTCTACAGTCGTCCATTGGAATCGGACCCGGAACTTGGACTGCCGCGGGTTTCACAGGTAGCGGGGGGGGTGCAGGAGAGGTCATCACCGTGTCGTCAGTGAGTCAGGCAGGATTTTTGCTCCGTGTCTGTGTAAAAAAAAATATATATATTTGTTTGACTTGGAGCCTTGGGCCCCTCTGGAACTCTGGGCCCTGGTGCAGTGGCATCCCTTGCACCCCCTCTGACGCCGGCCCCGGCCACCCCGCATGACCAGATCCACTCCTTCAAATATCTAGGGATCACTGTTGATAGCTCACTCACCTACTCACAACATATTGACAATGTAGCCTGAGCTGTTAACATAAGGATTGGCTTACTCCACAGGCACAAGCATAGCCTCACTCCTGAGGCACTAAAAATAGCAATTTTCAGCTCTGTCATTACCATCATAGTTTATGGGCTGGTTGTTTACAGCTCTGCTTCTGCTACATCCCTTCACAGGATCACTGTTGCTCTTAACAAAGCATGCAGACTCCTTACTGGGGCTGTCCACCTCACACACATGTGTGACCTATATGCTCAGACTGGGTGGCTTCAATTATTTGGCCGGATCCAATATCAAACCTTCTTACTTGCCAAGAAGGCACACCTTGGTTTGCTACCCCCTGGGGTCCAACAGCTTCTTAGCCCTTGTCACAGTACCAAACGTACTCGCAGCTCAGCAACTCAGGTCTTTACTGTTCCCAGGAGCCGCACCACATTAGGTCTGCGGTCTTTCACTTATAGAGCCTCCCTCTGGCTCAACTCCCTGAGTAGGGACATCTGACTGCCACCCTTAGCAGCCTTCTGCTTATGTTATCATTGTACTTATACCTTTTGGAACTTTTAACACTTGGTACTTCATTTCAATCCTACCCTTGAGCCTTTTCCCCTTCACTCCTCACCCCTGCTTCTTCAATGCTCACGCATCTTTGAGCTCTTCCCCTGCTCCTCCTCCTCAATTTCCGTCTTCCACCCCCCCACCCATTCTCTTATCTCATGCCACCTCTTTTGCAAATTCTTCCCCCTTCTTCCCCCTACATTTCTGTCTCTTACCTCTCTCTCACTCACGTTAGTCTCTCTCTCTTTCTTGGGTTTTCGACAAGGTCTGCTAGGCTGCCCCCCTCCCCTGGCTAAACACCACCTCTTCTCCCTCTACTATTAATTTTTCTTCTTCCCCCTCACTTCACCAACACTCCTCCTTCTCTCTGTAGTCACCCCATTTCCCTCCATCCACCTCCCCCGTCTCTCTATTTCCATTACCTCCTTTGCAACTCCGCTCCACCTCCTGTGCAACTCATCTCCTTCTCCCTCTTGTTTCTCCCATCCCTCACCTTATACCCTATTACTTTCTTTCTTAGATTTTGACAAGGCCTCCCAGGCTGCCCTCTCTTCTAGCCCACTCTACTGTATATTGAGTAGCATTCAGTGCTATTTTGATTACTTTTGATGTATTAGTTTTTTTAAAGTATATTCTTGATGTCCGCTATTTACTTATCCATTGTTTACCTTGTTTTGTATTTGTACTACTGATGTGGAACCTTTTATAAATGAGTTGTATTGCTCAAAGGTGGTGTAATCCAAGGCTCAATAAATAAATAAAAAATAAATAAAACAAGATATCCCACTCTCCCTGCCATCATCCCTGGCATGCATTCTACCCCCTACAATTTGCCCTTGATGCTTCCCCATCTCACCCCCTTCACTATTGAATCCTCCATGGTCACCACTCTTCCGCCTCTATACTAGGCCCTCACTCCTTTAGGCCATACTGGTGCCCACTCTCACCTTCTCCTCCTTTTTCTCTTACACCTTTTGAAATCCCTAACACACCAACAATGTCTGTCCTTGTCCCCTCCTTCAGAACATTTCTTCCCTCTGTGGTGCCTCCTATCATTCCTATCTGCTCAACCCCCAGCCTGCCCCTCAACCTCCCTTCCCTTCCTTCTGCCATCACTGCCTGCCTCCTCATTCTCCATTGCCCACCACTCCCTACCCTGCTCCACCTGCCCGTCACCTCTCAACTGAACTGACTTCATCCTCCCTCCCTACTTCCCCTGATGCCCCCCAAAACCGCCAACCCTCTCTATCTCTCTGTCCCTTCCTTTTCCACCAATGACACCCCCCATCCAGTGGGAGGAATCTGTTCCACACCGGCATCTCTGGAGATGCTCCCACCAGACCCCCTACTCATCCTGCCTTACCTCCCTTACTGTTTATCCATCCCCCTGGGCCTTCTCTCCTACTGGGGAAGGGGACCCAGGGTACCTCTCTAATCATCGGTTACTTCCTACCTTCCACTTGACTCCTCTCCCCACCTTAGTTACATTCCTGCTCTCCCCCCTTACCAACCTCCAAGCCCTGTGTCCCACTGCCCCTCTCTTCATCACCCTTAAAATCCCACCAACCAGTGAACCGATGTCCTGCCTCAGCTGCCACCCCTCTGCTTTTAGCTGACTAATATTTCTACAAACCAGGCATCCCCCCATCTCCCAAAGTGCTCCCAGAAACACCACTACCCCACACCCCATGCATCCCTCAACTCTACCTGCCTCACTCCACCCCCACTGCATGCCCCTTCTTTACATATTAAGTTTCTGTCCCTCCTTATAGTGTACTTAGCTGACCACCTTATCCTCATGAAGCATTTAATTAGGATTAGTTGTAGTCCAGCTTTAGTAATGCACTACAGGTATGTACCTCCCTACTGGATTTCCTGCCTGCTAATCCCCCATAGGCTGACCCTAGATATGTATTAGCTGAGATCCCCTAATAACTCTGCTATCTGCTCCTATCTGAGAGATAGCTTCCACCCTACAGAGCACCATTACTTCTAGGCTAGTGGAAGGCCTATCCTAGATTGGGACTAGCTGCAGCACCTTTTTGCTAGAGATGGCTATCCTTCTATGAAGAATCCTGTTTGCTAGGTTGGTTGTAGGACCACCCTAGGGAAGGACTTACTGCAGCCCCTACCAGCTACCTGCTTCAGAGACTGACACCAGCTGAGGAACAGCTGCTACTTTGCTAATTTTAGCTGATACTCTTCCCTTACCTTTCTTATCTTACCTGCCCTCCTTTGACCAGCATGGCCTGTGGCCTGCAGTCCTCCCTGCCAATGCCCCCAGACACCACTGAGTTAGATGCCAGACTCCTGGTTCATGGCACTCACACTTTGGGTTCCCTCACACTTCAGGGTCACTAGGGATTGCGGGGTATTTTATAGGCAGTACAGGCACCCTATTGGCATCCTACAGACATGTACCACTGTGCAACACCAGTGGTGACTGTTCCAGGTCCTTCAAATCCTCCCTTAGCCCTCCTACTGCTAGCTTCCTCCCCCCTTCCCCTGATCCACATGCTCAGTAGCACATATTAAATGCAAAACAATGCCCCAGTAAGATTAAACTGCTCAAAGTTTATAAACAGCCCCAAAAGCACTTATCTGGTTGATCCTGCTCTCCCAATGCCCCACGCTCACTCTTCCATGAGCCTTTGCTGAACCCTTAGTCACCTGGTGGAGGAGACTGATAGGCCTGCTCTCCAATCAAGACAGTGTGATGAAGCTCACAGTTCAATGTACATTAAAAGAAATAGGTGCTGGCCCATTTGCAGACTGGTAGCATTATCACTCGTGATGCCAGTGACCCAAGTTTGTGAATGACCTTGGTTCATAGGGGCCAGCTGGGGGGGAGGAGGATCAAGAATCCCAGTGGATGCTCTCCTCCATGGGGGGAAGGGGAGGACAGCCTGCTCCACTGCTTTATTGCCATCTGGGTGACCCAATGTGGCAGTGTATGTGGGAGTGGCTCATGGGGACTAAGGATATCAGCTGGTGCCATGCCGCACATGCTAGCATGAGCACATGCTTGTGCACCCTTGCCACTGACATCCTAGGGGAAGAGACACAAAACAGAATGACCCTGGCCAGCAGCATGATGCCGGCTGCAGGCCCCGCACCTGACTGCTCAGGCATCACCTCCACACATACCAGATCCATTCTGTGGTGGAGAGTGAGGGGAGCCTCTGCTGCCCTCACCAGAGGGGTCAAGCTCTGGGGGAACTTTGGAAGTGAAAGTAAGTCCTGGGAGATGCCAGGGCAATGGGACTGGATCAGCTGAGCAGTTGGAAGCTGACCAGAGCTGCAGGGGGCACAAAAACAGCAGTAGCTCCAAAATATGAAATAGTCCCCATAATCTACTGCAGCCAGCAAGCTGCAAGGTACTGTGGGTAAAAATATTTTATCTATACTGACCCAAAGGAGGTGGGAAAGCTTATTTTACAATTGGAAATGGAGAGAGACTGTGATAATACTGAGAAGTCTGCAGAGGAAGAAGCAGATTTAATATTGGTCAAGAAGCTGGAGTGAAATGAAAATGATTATTTTTTTTATAGTTGATCTTTGTTGAGACTACACTGGTTCAAGCACTCTGCTGCTTGTAATCTGACTATATTGTTGGGACTCGGAGGCCATCATGGACAATGCTGTAAAGAGCCATAAGTATGGGGTTAAAACTTGTGACAATAGAGACTTGATGAACTGAAGATTCTCCCTATGAAGTCACATCAAACTGATTTGAAATAATGTAAGGGCACTACATTTTATATGCTGGTGGGTGAGATATGCAGGGAAGGAACACAGGAATTATTATTATCACTCTTTGGTTTATTTGAGGGAAATGGGTCCTGAACTTGGATCCTACTGGTATATATTTAAAATTATGCAATGATACGGTGGTGCCTGTAATGGATTTGATTCTGCACCTCTTCTCGTTGAATATGAGTGATTGTCTTTTGGAAAGATCCTTGTAATAGTGGTGGTGGTGGGAGTGGGTGATTAGTGGTGATATGAAAAAGTTATACTGAGGTTAAGTTTTACCAATTACTAGTTATAAATGCAGTCCCTATTTCTATTTCAGTGTTTCTGTCTGTTGGAAATGATCAGTTAAAATCCATCTGTCCAGTTAGCATGGTAGCACCAAGCTGTACTTAATGCTACATTGTGAGGCACGTGGTCGCTAGACTCCAATTAGTGTACCTCGCTAAATGAGGAACTGAGAGGTTTACTATCACTTGGGAGGCGGAATAGTCATAAAGGCATAGATGCTTGTTTCTATGAATTGCCTTCCCAGAAGGATGGCTGCATGCTGTTTAGTAAATATAATTTAAACAGGTGTTGGGAACAGCAATCATAGCTATTGACTGCATTAGGTCATGAGTGAATTTATCTGCTAATAGTACTTGTTGGGATACCTCTAATCTTGTTCCTCCTGATAACATATACTATTCCTGGATTACATATTTTGCGCAATCTCAGAATGTATAGCTATATATCCACAGGTACTGTATGATGTAAAGCGTTATATAAAAAACTGTTTAAAAAAGTTCCAAGAAGTAACTATGCATGGAAAGATTTTAAATCATGGTCATCTGACATTTTGTGGCAGATAACATTATCTGATTCACAAGGGTGCTGTGTTTGTATAAATAGAACAAGAAAGAAAGAAAGACAGACCATATCTGGGATTTGAACCATCTGGCTGCCTGGAATACCAATCTGGTTGAGCTACCAGCTGTGACACCAAGGCAGCTGGAAACCTTGGACTCCCAGAATCACTTTACTCTGTTTTTTCCTTTCAATTTAAAGCTTATTACAGGTTGTTAACACATACATGAGACAGAGTCATGAGTAGTGACTCTATACATCAGCTTAAAGAATCAGGTACAATGGATCTGCCCCTCCCCAATCCCTCCCCAATCCCCCCACAGTCCATATAAGCTAGATCATTTATTATAATATTGACATCAAGATTCACAATTTAAAGGGAGTACAACGTATGTAAGGGATCCCATATCTTTTGATATGTATGCAGACTATTATGAAGGCTTGCTATAACCTTTTCAGTTCTGAGGATAGCTAATAATTTGTTAAGCCATTCAGCATAGGAGATGGTATCACTATCCTTCCAGTGTTTAAGAATCAATTTTTTAACAGACATTGAGATCAAAGACATGTGATATTTACGATTACTCACTGAAATTTGTGAGTACTCACCCAGTAAACATATCTCAGGTATAAAATATTCTGAGAGTCCTAATAATGGATCTGCTCTGGCTTGAATGCAATTCCATAGAGGGGCTACTTTGGGGCAGTTCCAGAAGATATGAAGAAGAGTACCCTCTTTCTGGGAGCAACATGAACACAAACTGGAAGATATTAAGCCCCATTTAACTAATTTTTGTTGAGAATAATACAAATTGTGTAAAATGTGTAACTGCACAAGGCATAATTGATCTTGTGTCACAAATCGGTGGCAATTACACCAGAGGGCGGGCCAATCTATATTCCAATGGGGAAAAAGAGATGACCAGTATGCTGTGGGACCAAAGCATTCATTAAAACGCCATTCATATAAGGTTGCATATAATTTGACACTGCTTTAGGGTAGTTAACCAGGGGACTCAGATCTGGTTGGAAAGAAAATTTGGGTGGTGGTTGTGGGGGGGAACCTTTCCTATCACTTTGATGAGGAGATGCCTCAGTTGAAAAACCTTAAAATAACAGGGCAAGGGGATTGTAAGTTTATTAGTAATTTCAGCATTCGAGAGCCAAGAACCATCTTTTCCCACAAACAGGAATAACTTTCCATCCCCCAATTGGGGTGACCAGTTGGGTGTAAGCCTCTTGTTATCAGTTTGGAAGGCTGGGGAATTCCAAATGGATTGAGACAGGTCATTGTGGGGTTTGTAGTGTAAAAAAACACATAATTGGGAAGAAACTCTCATTGAAACTTCAGTCATGGTGGATCTTAGGTTAGGTGGTAATGAAGATAATTTTAAACATAACCAGAGTCACTTTACTCTTTCTCTAATGCACAGCCTGGTGATGCAAAGATAATTACAATTTTATTCATAAGAGTGCAGTGTGCACTTATATTTATTTATTTATTTATTTACGAGTTTAACCAGGAAGGCATACTGAGCAGTGCTGCTCGATTCCAGATGCGACCTAGGGTCAAGACCCAAGACAATAGTAGAAACACTAGTTACATAGTTAGTACAAACAGTGAATGGCCATCTGCCATACAGACAATCAACAGATAGATACAGACAGTAGGAAGATTGAATACATTATACAATTTAGATGGTTACATCAGCTCAGAAACACAATTTCAATTCATAATTTGGCATTAGCTATAGCAAGAGCAGTTGGAGGAGAAGTGGGTGCTGAGTAGGCAGTTGCAATGGCTGGGGTTGGGTGAGTGTCTTATGTCAGCTGGCAGGGCGTTCCATAACTGTGGGATATGGTAATTGAATGCAGCCTGGCCTTTGGTCGTGCACATAAAGGTGATGAGGAGGAGCCTGGGGTCAGTGCGTCTAAGGGAGTAAGCAGGGGGGGTTGTTGGGAGAGGGTAGAGGCCAGGTGGGGGTGTAGGGAATGGGACCAAAATTTGGCTGTGAACCTAGCACTATGGGTTAATCTATGGTCTTGGAGGGCCGGCAGGGCTAGGAAGCTATATAAGGTGCAGTGGTGGGTTGTGTGTGGACAGTCGAGGATAAATCGAAAAAAAAGAGTGAAAAAGGGTGTCAAGGCTGGCCAAGGCAGAGAAGGGAGCAATAGTATAGACTATATCACCGTAGTCGAGTACTCGGAGTATCATCTTTTGGACAATAGCGTTCTTAGCAGGAGAAGGGAGGCAGCTTTTGTTCCTACATAGGGCGCCGAGTTTAGGGAGAAGTTTCTTGTGTATGGAGTCAATATGGGTGGTGAAATTGAGGTGCGGGTTGAGCCAGATGCCTAAGTATCTGAAGCTGGTACATTGTTCCAGTAGGGACCCATCCAGGATTTTGAAAGCGGGGCAGGAGTCTTGGCGGGACAGTCTTTGCTGTGAGCCGAAGGTTAGCGACATCGTTTTTTCAGGGTTTAGGAATAGTTGGTTTGACTGGAGCCAGACCTGGATGACACTGAAATTCTCCTGTAGAAGAGTTGCCACTGTGCTTGTGGAGGGGCCTGAGGCATACAGTACTGTGTCGTCCACATACATTTGTAAAGAAGAGTGGTGCCAGGCTGATGTAGGTCGTTAATGAATATGGAGAAGAGCAGTGGGCCCAAGACTGATCCTTGGGGGATGCCAGTGGTAACTGGCAGGGGGTTAGAGATGTGTGAGGCAACTTTTACAGCCTGGTGTCTGCCCACCAGGTAGTCATGGAACCATGTGGTGGCTGGTTTGGTGATCCCAGCTTCAGTTAGTTTGGAGAGGAGCAGAGTGTGGGAGATGGTGTCGAAGGCCTTGGCTAAGTCTATGAAGATGGCAGAGGTGATGTGGCCTTTGTCCATACCGGTGAGAATGTCATCAGTGACTCGTAGCAGGGAGGTGATGGTTGAGTGAGATTTGCAAAAGCTGGATTGGAAAGGAGTGAAGAAGGAGGAGGCATCCAGATGGGGAGAGAGTTGGGTGAGGACAAGACGTTCCTGCATTTTTGCCAGAATCGGGATTAGGGAGATGGGGCGATAGTTGCCTGGGGAGGAGGGGTCGCCCCCTTTAGGTAGGGGTATGAAGGTAGCCAGTTTCCATTTGGAGGGTAATTTGCCCATCGTGAAGGAGAGGTTGGATAGCATGGCTAGAGGGGCGGCAATGGCTGGAGCAGACAAGTATAACATCTTGGCATCCAGGGATATAGGGCATTTCCCTTTGTTGGGGTTCAGGAATCATAGGGATTTGAGGACTTCGGCATGGAATACAGGGCAGAAGGAGAACTGTAGGGCAGGTGGGAGTGCACTAGGTTGGGGGGTCCGGGGCGGGTGGATGCTGGAGGGTCGATAGAAGTGAGTCAGTGCAGCTGGAGAAATAGTTATTGAAGCCCTCGGCTACCTCGCAGGGATCAGTGATGTGGGTGCCCTGAGCTGATAGTGACAGGGGTGGAGAACAGGGATTTGAACGATTTCCAGAAGTTTGTTGGGTGGTTTATGTCTGCGCTAAAAGCCGATAGAAAATAATTCTTTTTTGCCTGGTGAATGAGGTTTGTGCAGGAGTTGCGGAGGGCTCTGTAGTTTTGGAAGGATGCCTGGTTGCCCAGTTTCTTGTGGGCTTTCTGTGCTTGGTCCCTGGAGTGGCATTTACTGATGATATCAGCAGTGATCCAGGGAAGGTGGGTGCCTCTGACTCTTTTTGTGTGCAGGGGGGCATGTTTGTCCCAGACTTTAAGAAATTTGGCCTTGAAAGTTTCGAGCGCGACATCAATAGATGTGGCCACTGGGATGAATGACCAGTCTACTTGGCTTAGCTCTAACAGGAGTGATTCTAGGTTCAGGGAATTGTATGACCTTGTGTGCAGTGTCTTTGGGGGGGAGCTGTGGGCCTGTGCACTTTCCTGATCAGGAAAATCATGTGGTGGTCACTTAGGGAGTCAGGGAGCAGGCCTGCGCCTATGATCCTGTTTCGGTGGGAGGAGAGAGCCCAGCCCAGCAGTGAGTGATTTTGCGTCTTGTGGTTGAGCCTGGTGGGGTCTGCAATCAGTTGTGTGAGGAACCCAAACTAACAGATGAGAGAAATAAATAAGTGCCTAAACTGGGATTTGAACCCATGCTATCCAGAATGCCATCCTGGTTGTACTACCAGCTCTGCCACAATGGCAACTGGAAACCTGGGACTCCGAGAAGCACCTTACTCTTTCTCTAATGCACAACCTGGTACTTCAGAGATAATTACAATTTTATTCACAAGAGTATGGTGACAAATATGGAATCCAAACTAACAGAAGAGAGAAAGAAATATTGTAAATATCTTAGCTAGGATTTAAATCCTGGCAACCTGGAATACCATTCTGGTTGTGCTACCAGCTGCACCACCAAGGCAACTGTTAATCTGGGACTCCCAGAAGCATTGTACTCTTTCTCTAAGGCACAATCAGGTGATGCACAGATAATTACAATTTTATTCACTAGGGTGTGGTATGCAGATATATTGAACCCAAACAAACAGAAGAGAGAGAGAATGAAACAAGTGCCTTAGCTGGAATCTGAACCCAGGCTGCCTGGAAAACTGTTCTGGTTGTGTTACCAGCTGTGCCACCAAGGCAAATGGAACCCTGCAACTCCCAGAAGCACCTTACTCTTTATCCAATTCATAACTTGGTGCTGCACAGAAAATTACAATTTTATTCACAAGGGTGAGGTGTTCACATATATGAAACCCAAACTAACAGCAGAGAGAAAGAAGTAAATGCCTTAGCAAGGATTTGATCACAGGCCATTAAAAAAACTGTTCTGGTTGTTCTACCAGTTACACCACCAAGGCAACTGGAATCCTGAGACTTGAAGAAGCACATTATCTTTTCTCTAATGCACAACCTGGTGCTGCACAGATAATTACAGTTTTATTCACAGGGTATGGTTTGCACATATATGGAACCCAAACTAACAGAAGAGAGAAAGAAATAGTGCCTTTGCTGGGTTTTGAAACCAGGCCACCTGGAATACCATTACCTTTGTGCTACCAGCTGTGTTACAAAGTAACTGGAAACTTGGGTCTCTCAAAATCACTTTACTTTTTCTCTAATGCATGACCTGATGCTGCACAGATAATTACAATTTTATTCACAAAGGTGTGATGTACTCATCTATGGAACTCAAATTAACAGAAGACAGAAAGAAACAAGTGCCTTAGCTGGGATTTTAACCCAAGCCACCCAGACTACCACTCCGGTTGCCCTACTATCTACACCACCAAGTAACTGGAAAACTGTGACTTCCAGCAGCACATTACTGTTTCTATAATGCACAACTTGGTGCTACACAGATAATTACAACTGTATTTACAAGGGTGCGGTGTCTGGTGTGCACAGATATAGAACCCAAACAAACAGAAGAGAGAAAGAAATAAGTGCCTTAGCAGGGATTTGAACCCAGAGAACCTGGAATACCATACCATTTGCACTACAAGCTACACCACCAAGGTAACTGAAAACCAGGGTCTCCAAGAAGCACTGTATTCTTTCTCTAATGCACAACCTAGTGCTGTGCAGATAATTAAAATGTTATTCCCAAGGGTGCATTGTTCACATATGTGGCCCAGAGGTGTCCCAGGATTCCACTTGCCTTGGTGGCATAGCTCATAATGAAGCCAGAATGGTGTTATTTGTAGCCTGGGTTCAAATCCTAGCTAAGGCACGGATCCACGACTGGTTGTCGACAAAAATTTTGTCGAATGACCAGACAGCGAAACTGGCTGGTCAACTGCAGTTTGCAGTCGACTGCCAGTTTCTGTGCAGCACAAAATTGTTATTCTGAGGGCTTCACCCCCGAACCCCCCACACGGGGGGCTGAACCCCCTGCACCAGCCCCCACTTAAGATTCTCAACTACAGGTCCGAGCTGATTCGGGGGGGGGAGTGCCGGACCCCCGACAGACAGTGCCGGGTTCCAGCAGGTTCCCTACAGTGACGTGGCACTGTTGTCGATGTAGGGAACCCCACTGTTGAAATGTTGCTGTTGGATGTGCATACTCTAAGGCACTTATTTCTTTCTCTTCGTATGGTTTGGGTTCCATACATGTGCACCCAGCACCATTGTGAATAAAATTGTAATTAGTTGTGTATCACCAGGTTGTGCATTTGAGAAAGCGTAAGGGGCTTCTAGGAGTTCCAGGTTTTCAGCTGCCTTGGTAGTGCAGCTGGTAGAGTAACTGGAATGGTATTCTGGGAGACCTGGGTTCAAATCCCAGCTAAGGCCCTTATTTCTTTCTCGCTCATATTAGCTTGTGCAGATACTGTTACTAGATTTCCCAGTTCCATTTTAGAAATGGATTAAATCTGCAAGATACTCTTTCTAGATCTGCCAGGTAATTTTACAAAGGAATGCCATGATTGAGACTAGACAGTGTGCACCACACAGGGGGGCCCTCACTGGCCATCAAACATTTATGAATACCATTCACAGTTGCTTAAAATACTTAGTGGGCAGGATTTTCAGACAAGATCTGTCTGCCCAGATCTTCAAAGCAGACTTTTCCATCAGCACTGTTAGACCATCAATTAGATTAGCCAGCAGTCTGGACATAAAATATGGAGCCTGCATTCCAAAAATGATGCATGCACCATTTTTGATGTATGCACCATTTTTGATTGATGCACCATTTTATTTGGCTCATGTACAATTTTTCTGATGCATGTACCATTTTTTTGACTCAGGCTTGTTTTCTATGATGCAAGCTGCTGCATATCATGAAAGCTATTGCAAAAGCCCAGACCCTGTTAAACATAGAGCTCCCAAGTTTTTGAGCAATGGGGCAGGAGCAGATGTAGATATAAATGCATTTGCATCTGCATCTGCCACTTTTGAAACTTTTCCTCCAGTAACTCTACACAATGTAGAATGTAAATTTATGAATAAGCACAGCATGGCTTTAAAAATACAAGATGGCATATCATATACAGTACTGTGACCTGTTTTATTTGTAATGAATGCAACTATGAGAGCAGACCTGCAGTGGTGTAGCTAACTCATGAAATTGTGTATACCAGAACCAACACTGTGCCCTTTTTGGCATCCACTCCTAGTTGTACAAAAAGCCAAATGTGTTGCCCTATGCTGTTGTTTACCCCCTGTTGTACATCACAACTGGCACATTAAGATCAAAATAATTACAGCACTGCTTCACTTTATGCAATTAGCATTACATTTCAAGAGCAGAACAATTACATTTTAGCATTAGCAGAGGTGGGGATCAGGCAGTGGAAACATTTCTGAAACAATGAAAACCAATGGCTAGAGCCTAGAATGTATCTCCCCCCCCCCCCGGTATGCCATCATTATGGTGACAACTTTACCATGACCGACACTACAGCAACAACAGTACCAGGTCACTGTAGTGTCAGCATGGAACCCTGGCACTGCTTTCTGAGGGTATTGCACCCCCTCCCCAAAGCAACTCTGACTCACAGTTAATTAATTTAGTAGCGGGGGTTCGGGGGGGCCAAGGCTCCCAAAGAAAACACAGTCTGAAGTGACTCCATTTATGCTGACCACAAATGCGAAATGCGGTCAACATAAAAGAGAGACTGTAATGTCGGTTGACAAAGAAATTGTCAACTAACTGTCATAGATCACCCACCCACAAATCAATCTGTAAGCCATGACTTTCATGGAATATGTATTTCTGCACCCATGCATAATGTACATGGGCTATGTAGTTTGTTTATTTCTCTACATTGAAGGCTACCTACAAGCCAGGACAATTCAGAAGATGTAGCACGATTCTTCATTTAACAAGAAATTAGATAACAAATTAACATGCAATATCCCCCCAAAAATCATAGTAACTATGTTGGACCCAGTTTCTCTTTTCTTAATTCACAGAGGTGCTATGCACTCTTATTTGGAAATATTCTAAGATGTACTATACAACTGTAATAAACATTCACAAGTGAAAGCTGGCATGATGTTTGAGGTCATATATCATAATTGTTAGATCAATCCTCTGTAAGCGATTGAAGGTCAGAGAAGTATGAAATTATACTTTCAGTATTTGTATTGTGCTGAGTTAATTTCAGAAATCTGAGGTTGTGATCCATGTGTATTCCTTACACACTAGATTAAGATCCAGTGGTAGTCATCTTCTATTAGCTGCAGGTCATTTTTGGCTGATGCTGTATTAGAAAAGAAATAAAATAGTTGCTATGATTTGTAGCAGGTCACTTACTAAGGGTCATTTCTCAGCACACTCCTTTAGATTTCTCATAAGAGGGTGAAACATTTTGTTGAAACCTTTTTAAATATTCAAGAGAGCAATACAGTGTGTTACTTTGTATACTGGAGGTACTCAATGATTCCTGTTATTTATGTCCCCATTACTTGGGCAGATGCACAACCAGCGGTTTCTCTGTCATTGATATTTCTCTGCACTGCAGAACTCTGCAATTTGAAGCTCTCACATCTAAACTGAACTGTTTTTTTTTTACATTCAGTATACAAGTCCAACAATGCCATCTTATTTTGGCTCTCAGTGGACTCACAACTGCATAAGCCTTTCTCTTTCCTGTTCCCCAGCCAGTCACTGAACATTGGTATCAGTGGAAGGGAGAGCTGAGAATGACAGCACCTCATAACATAGTGCATACTCCATAACTCTTATAGACAGTGCAAGGGCCAATGAAGTCTGCAATTTGCCGAAGGAAGGTTAACATCTGTCTGTGCTGTCCCCTCCATTAGCACAGGCATTTGTAATGCCCCAAAGTTGGCCATTACAGAGAAAATACTGTACATAGTAGAAAAGTGCCCTGTGCACTTGCAGCCTTGTAAAAAAGTTAGAATTTACAAGCAAGATAGGTCATAATAGCCTGGATGGAATGCTGTGCTAGGTGGCTCATGCACAGCATTCCAATCCAGCAGATCTAGAACCCTGGGGAGGTTCAAGTTTAAAATAATCATTCTATAGTTGTTCAGTTGGAAACAGTTATTGCTGGGCAGAGGTTGAGGAGCCAGGACCCAGAAGTCAGGGGGACAGTTTAGGCTTACCTCGGTTTGGAGCCGTCCCTCTGGACTTGCTGTGGTCCTGTGCTGCCTTCCCTGCCCGAAGACTTCCTCTGCTTCTCCAGTCCGTGGTGCCATCAGGGCACCACGAAGATGAAAATGCCGTTCCCGTCGTGTTTAATGGGCTTAAAAGCCCCAGTTGTTGTTTTGCCCCTAGGTATTTTTGGTTTAATTTGGGTCCCCATGACGCCGCATCGCTCTGAGCCGAGTCCTGTTTGGGCCATCGGAGGCCCCAGTCATTCCCCAGCTGCCTGTACATTTCCCTCCACTGACAGCATCCCTCCCACCTCCCAACAGGCACTACCCCAGTCAGGATGGCAGGCGGTGAGTGTGACAATGCGCGTGTGCTGATCGCCAGTTTGTTGTGGGGGACTGAATTTGTTTAAATAAGGCGCATTAGGTGCTTTCAGAGGCAGCGCAGAGGGCTGTCATGGGTCGCCAGGACCCGTGAATTTTATTATTCATGTGGAGGCGGGGCTAGCGACGCCTCAAAGGAGGGGCCAGAGAATAAGGCCTTTATAGCGGCCTATGAATATTAATTAGAGGGTGGAATTTGGGTGGAGATTTGCTGCACTAAATGACAGCAGGTTAAGGGAGCCTGCAGATTTAA
The DNA here is from genome assembly GCA_016271365.2 of Neoceratodus forsteri. Lineage (NCBI taxonomy): Eukaryota > Metazoa > Chordata > Ceratodontiformes > Ceratodontidae > Neoceratodus > Neoceratodus forsteri. The sequence continues at coordinate 304,051,451 of CM028135.1, forward strand.
AGGGGCAACACCATTTAAATGGGCGATTCTGGCCCAATTATAAAGTGGGGCATTAGGCCCATTGTAAAGTGTGGCATCAGGCCCAAAGTTTAGAGGGGCATCAGACCCATTGTAAATTGGGGCACCAGGCCCAATCTAAGGTGGGGCACCAGGCCCAAAGCAACGAGGGGCACCAGGCCCAGTATAAAGTGGGGCACCAGGCCCAATGCAACGAGGGGCACCAGGCATATTGTAAAGTGGGGCACCAGGCCAGTACAAAGTGGAGCACCAGGCCCAAGCTAACGTAGGGCTTCAGGCCCGAGGTAATGGTAGGGCATTAGGCCCGAGGTAAAGTCTGGTCTACAGGGAGGCCCCGGCCTAGTGGAATAGGGCAAGCCAGCCTAGTGGTAATAAAGGGAGGCCCCGGCCTAGCGGAATAGGACAAGCCAGCCTAGTGGTACTACAGGGAGGCCTCGGCCTAGCGGAATAGGGCAAGCCAGCCTGGTGGTACTACAGGAGGCCCGGCCTAGCGGTATGGGCAAGCCAGCCTAGTGGTACTAAAGGGAGGCCCGGACTGGCAGAATAGGGCAAGCCATCCTAGTGGTACTAAGGGAGGCCCCAGCCTAGCGGAATGGAGCAAGCCAGCCTAGTGGTACTAAAGGGAGGCCCGGCCTGGCGTAATGGGCAAGCCAGCCTAGTGGTACTAAGGGAGGCCCGGCCTGGCGGAATAGGGCAAGCCAGCCTAGTGGTAGTATGGGAGGCCCGGCCTGGCCGGAATAGGGCAAGCCAGCTGGTGGTACTATAGGGGCCCGGCACTAGAGTAATAGGGCAAGCCAGCCTAGTGGTACTAAGGGAGGCTCTGGCCTAGCGGAATAGGGCAGGCTCAAGCTAACGTGGGGCTTCAGGCCCGAGGTAATGGTAGGGCATTAGGCCGAGTGAAAGCCTGGTCTAAAGGGAGGCCCCGGCCTAGCAGAATAGGGCAAGCCAGCCTAGCGGTACTAAATGGAGGCCCTAGCCACAACGTACGGTAAGGGATCCTATCCCAGAATACCCTACCTATTGAAACAGGGGTTCATTTGAGACTGCTCCATTTGCCTATACTGTGAATTTACTTTGATTACTGTACTGCTTATGCAGAACTATTGCCCTAGGTACCTGAACTATTGCCCTAAGTACCTGAACTATTGTCCTAAGTACCTGAACTATTGGTCCAAGTACCTGAACTATTGCCCTAAGTACCTGAACTATTGTCCGAGGTACCTGAACTATTGCCCTAAGTACCTGAACTATTGTCCGAAGTACCTGAACTATTGGTCCAAGTACCTGAATTATTGCTCTAAGCACCTGGACATTGGCCCTTCTCAGTAACAATTACCCCTGAAGTTATAATTTGCCCTCCCCGGCAAATTATTGTACTATTCCACAGTTCTTTGGGCATTCTTCAGTTATATGTTTACTACTGTATGAAGACATTCTCAATCTTCTACCGCACTGCAGTCTCCTAGTGTGGTCTGTTACACCACGTGGTCAGAATCAGTCTCTACTCAGAAGAAGACATCCTTCCAGCATTCTTCACTTCAGGAAGATCATCATCAACTCATCCGTCCATTTGTGTCGATCCACTTGAAATCCGAAGTCCGTCGTCGATCGTACCAGTGCATTGCCATGGTTTCTTGTTTTCATCTTGCGAAATTGCGCCCGCTCGAAGCATTACGACAACCGATGCCAAGTGTCGTTCGTATGGTTTCCTGTTCCAGATGTCGAAGTTGGTCGCCCTCTGCATAAGAGAGGACTCATCTTGGAGAATCTGTTCCGTGCCTTCATCCTGGTGGTTACTTCGAAAGTCGGAGTCCGTCGAAGCCCAGTCCCGGGACGTGTCCGCCCGTTTCTTTGTTTTGTGTTGGTTCCTGACCTGAGTTGCAGATTCAACCATCATCTCTTCAGATTCTTATGGTTCCTGGTCCTGTCAGAGTTCCTTCGAGTCAGCTGGCCCTTGGGTGCTGCAGCATCAGTTGGATCATGGTAGTCCTCCGTTGGATTCATTACGCAGATCTTGGTCTTTCTTCATCATGTGCAACCCTAGAAGTGGGTTTTGGCCAGGAACCTCTTGCTTCAGTGTGTGTTATTTGGAACCAGTTGCTTTGGTTCTACATTCCGACAGCCTCGGAGAGAGTGGGCTTTGCGAAGATATGGTCTGTTTACCAAACCTCTCACCACCCCAGTGGCCTTATCTATGTCCTTGCTGGGAATTGAGATTAGGGTTCTACAGTTCTGTTTTATTTCCTTGTAGCTACCTGTGACGACGGTGTACGAAGGCTGCGGATCTCTGGACTCTTGTAAAATCTGGACTCTTTGGTAGATGTGTCATGCTGATCACCTAATGTATGCTGAGTAGCCTAAGACTGAATTCTAGTATTAGAGTATAGAAGTACAGTATAACCTAGTATTAGAGTATAGAGTACAGTATAAACTAGTATTAGAATAAGTGTGGCAGTAGGCCCAAAGTTTATACTTGTAGAGGTAACCATAAAAGTGGTAGATTGAAAGTGTTTCAGTATAGCCCTGTTATAATTTGCCCTATTGTTTATAGGGCAACCCCCCTTCCTCCTTCTTGTGACTGTGTCTGTCTACCCCTTGGTACCAAATAAAACGCCCACCCTGCGGGCATCGAAAATACTAAGTTGACTCCTGCCTCTCCTTGTCCGGATAGCAGTTATCCTATCCGAAAATAATTCGGACCTTTGGTGCCTCATCATAACATCATCTCGAGCACCACCATTACAAAAATTGGCGTAGTCAGCAGGATAGAGATAATTTATCCGAGGAGTCCAAAGTTGGAGTGGCTTAGTGAAAATATTTTAGAGATTTTAAGAATGTTTTATTAACGTAAGACTTCATAGAGTATTAAGTAAGATTTTAGAAGTTGTTAAGATGATAGATTTTATAGAATGTTAAGGAGATACATGGGGACATGTATTTTTAGGCGGGCACGAATGTAATGCCCCAAAGTTGGCCATTACAGAGAAAATACTGTACATAGTAGAAAAGTGCCCTGTGCACTTGCAGCCTTGTAAAAAAGTTAGAATTACCAAGCAAGTTAGGTCATAAAAGCCTGGATGGAATGCTGTGCTAGGTGGCTCATGCAGCATTCCAATCCAGCTGAATCTAGAACCTGGGAGGTTCAAGTTTAAAATAATCATTCTATAGTTGTTTTGTTGGAAACAGTTATTGCTGGGCAGAGGTTGAGGAGCCAGGACCCAGAAGTCAGGGGACAGTTTGAAACACCTCAGTTTGGAGCCGTCCCTCTGGACTTGCTATGGTCCTGTGCCTCCCTGCCCGAACTTCTCTGCTAGCTCTCCAGTCCGTGGTGCCATCAGGGCTCGAAGATGAATGCCGATCCCGCCAGCTTTATGGGCTTAAAAGCCCTCCGGTTATTGTTTTGCCCCTAGAGTATTTTTAGTTTAATTTTGGTCCCATGCCGGCGGCAGAGAAGCACCGCATCGCCGAGTCCTGATTGGGCCGTCGGAGGACCCCGAGTCATTACCCCAGCTGCCTGTACATTTCCCTCCCACTGCCAGCATCCCTCCCACCTCCCAACAGTACTTCTACCCCAGTCAGGATGGCAGAGCGGTGAGTCGGCGGCAGCACGTGTTGTGCTGATCACCAGTTTGTTGTAGGGGGACTGAATTTGTTTAAATAAGTGCATTAGGCGCTTTCAGAGGGCGGCTGAGCACCGAGGGGGTCATCGGGTCGTCAGGACCCGTGAATTTTATTATTCATGTGGAGGCGGGTCTAGCCACGCCTCCAAGGAGGGGCCAGAGAATAAGGCCTTTATAGCGGCCTATGAATATTAATTAGGGGTGGAATTTGGGCGGAGATTTGCTGCACTAAATGCCAGCAGGTTCAGGGAGCCTGCAGATTTTAAAGGTGCAACACCATTTAAATGGGCGATTCCGGCCCAATTATAAAGTGGGGCATTAGGCCCATTGTAAAGTGTGGCATCAGGCCCAAAGTTTAGAGGGGCATCAGACCCATTGTAAATTGGGGCACCAGGCCCAATCTAAGGTGGGGCACCAGGCCCAAAGCAACGAGGGGCACCAGGCCCAGTATAAAGATGGGCACCAGGCCCAATGCAACGAGGAGCACCAGGCCCATTGTAAAGTGGGGCACCAGGCCCAGTATAATGTGGGGCACCAGGCCCAAGCTAACGTAGGGCTTCAGGCATGAGGTAATGGTAGGGCATTAGGCCCGAGATAAAGCCTGGTCTACAGGGAGGCCCGGCCTGGCGGAATAGGGCAAGCCAGCCTAGTGGTGCTAAACGGAGGCCCTGGCCTAGCGGAATAGGGCAAGCCAGCCTAGTGGTACTACAGGAGGCCCGCCTAGCAGAATAGGGCAAGCCAGCCTGAGTGGTACTACAGGGAGGCCCGACCTAGCGGATGGGGCAAGCCAGCCTAGTGGTACTAAAGGGAGGCCCGGCCTAGCGTAATAGGGCATGCCAGCCTAGTGGCAGTATAGGGAGGCCCCGGCCTAGTGGAAAAGGGCAAGCCAGCCTAGTGGTACTATAGGGAGGCCCCAGCCTAGCGGAATAGGGCAAGCCAGCCTAGTGGTACTAAAGGGAGGCTCTGGCCTAGCGGAATAGGGCAGGCTCAAGCTAGCATAGGGCTTCAGGCCCAAGGTAATGGTAGGGCATTAGGCCTGAGGTAAAGCCTGGTCTAAAGGGAGGCCCCGGCCTAGCAGAATAGGGCAAGCCAGCCTAGCGGTTCTAAAGGGAGGCCCTAGCCATAACGTATAGTAAGGGATCCTATCCCAGAATACCCTACCTATTGAAACAGGGGTTCATTTGAGACTGTTCCATTTGCCTATACTGTGAATTTACTGTGATTACTGTACTGCTTATGCTGAACTATTGCCCTAGGTACCTGAACTATTGCCCTAAGTACCTGAACTATTGTCCTAAGTACCTGAACTATTGGTCCAAGTACCTGAACTATTGCCCTAAGTACCTGAACTATTGTCCAAAGTACCTGAACTATTGCCCTAAGTACCTGAACTATTGTCTGAGGTACCTGAACTATTGCCCTAAGTACCTGAATTATTGTCCGAAGTACCTGAGCTATTGGTCCAAGTACCTGAATTATTGCTCTAAGCACCAGGACATTGGCCCTTCTCAGTAACAATTACCCTGAAGTTATAATTTGCCTCCTAAGCGATTATTGTACTATTCCACAGTTCTTTGGGCATTCTTCAGTTATATGTTTACTACTGTACGAAGACAGTCTCAATCTTCTACCACTGCAGTCTCCTAGTGTGGTCTGTTACACCACGTGCTCAGAATCAGTCTCTACTCAGAAGAAGACATCCTTCCAGCATTCTTCACTTCAGGAAGATCATCCATCAACTCATCCCGTCCATTTGTGTCATCCGCCGAAGTCAAAGTCCGTCGTCAGTCGTACCAGTCGGACCCGCCGTTTTCTTGTTTTCACAGCTTGAAAGTACGTCCGCTGAAACGCATTATGACAGCCGTGCCAGTGTCGTTCCGTATGGTTCCTGTTCCAGATGTCCCGAAGTTGGTCGCCCTCTACATAAGAAAGAGAGCTCATCTTGGAGAATCTGTTCTGTGCCCCATCCTGGTCGTTCGCCGAAGTCCGAGTCCGTGAAGCCCAGTCCCGGACGTGCCCGCTTCTTTGTTTTGTGTTAGTTCCTGACCTGAGGATTGCAGATTCAACCATCATCTCTTCAGATTCTTATGGTTCCTGGTCCTGTCAGAGTTCCTTCGAGTCCAGCTGGCCCTTGGAGTGCTGCAGCATCAGTCGGATCGTGGTGAGTCCTCCATTGGATTCATCACAGCAGATCTTGGTCTTTCTTCATCCTTGGCAACCCTAGAAGTGGGTTTGGCGAGGAACCTCTTGCTTCAGTGTGTGTTATTTCAGGAACCAGTTGCTTTGGTTTTACATTCCGCAGCCTCGGAGAGAGTGGGCTTTTGCCGAAGATATATGGTCTGTTTACAAACCTCTCACCACCCCAGTGGCCTTATCTAGGTCCTTGCTGGGAATTGAGATTAGGGTTCTACAGCTCTGTTTTATTTCCTTGTAGCTACCATGAAGAACGACGGTGTACACGAAGACGCCGGATCTCCGGACTCTTGTAAAATCTGGACTCTTTGGTAGATGTGTCATGCTGATCACCCTAATGTAATGCTGAGTAGCCTAAGACTGGATTCTATTATTAGAGTATAGAAGTACAGTATAACCTAGTATTAGAGTATAGAGTACAGTATAAACTAGTATTAGAATAAGTGTGGCAGTATGCCCAAAGTTTATACTTGTAGAGGTAACCATAAAAGTGGTAGATTGAAAGTGTTTCAGTATAGCCCTGTTATAATTTGCCCTATTGTTTATCGGGCAACCCCCTTCCTCCTTCTTGTGACTGTGTCTGTCTACCCCTTGGTACCAAATAAAACGCCCACCCTGCGGGCATCGAAAATACTAAGTTGACTCCTGCCTCTCCTTGTCTGGATAGCAGTTATCCTATCCGAAAATAATTCGGACCTTTGGTGCCTCATCATAACATCATCTCGAGCACCACCATTACAAAAATTGGCGTAGTCGGCAGGATAGAGATAATTTATCCGAGGAGTTCAAAGTTGGAGTGGCTTAGTAAAAATATTTTAGAGATTTTAAGAATGTTTTATTAACGTAAGACTTCATAGAGTATTAAGTAAGATTTTAGAAGTTGTTAAGATGATAGATTTTATAGAATGTTAAGGAGATACATGGGGACATGTATTTTTAGGCGGGCACGAATGTAATGCCCCAAAGTTGGCCATTACAGAGAAAATACTGTACATAGTAGAAAAGTGCCCTGTGCACTTGCAGCCTTGTAAAAAAGTTAGAATTACCAAGCAAGTTAGGTCATAATAGCCTGGATGGAATGCTGTGCTAGGTGGCTCATGTACAGCATTCCAATCCAGCAGATCTAGAACCCTGGGGAGGTTCAAGTTTAAAATAATCATTCTATAGTTGTTCAGTTGGAAACAGTTATTGCTGGGCAGAGGTTGAGGAGCCAGGACCCAGAAGTCAGGGGGACAGTTTAGGCTTACCTCGGTTTGGAGCCGTCCCTCTGGACTTGCTGTGGTCCTGAGCTGCCTCCCCTGCCCAAAGACTTCCTCTGCTTCTCCAGTCTGTGGTGCCATCGGGGCACCACGAAGATGAAAACACCATTCCCGTCGTGTTTTATGGGTTTAAAAGCCCTCCGGTTATTGTTTTGCCCCTAGAGTATTTTAGTTTAATTTCGGTCCCATGCCAGCGGCAGAAGAAGCCGACGCTGAGTCCAGTTTGGGCCGCCGAGGCACCTGAGCCATTCCCCAGCTGCCTGTACATTTCCACCCACTGCCAGCATCCTCCCACCTCCCAACAGTACTTTACCCAGTCAGGATGGCAGAGTGGTGAGTCGTGGCACACGCGTTAGCTGATCATCAGTTTGTTGTAGGGGACTGATTTGTTTAAATAAGTGCATTAGGCACTTTCGAGAGGCTGGTCCGAGCACCGCAGGGCCAAAGGGTCAGCTATAGGACCCGTGAATTTATTATTCATGTGGAGGCGGGGCGAGCGACGCCTCAAAGGAGGGGCCAGAGAATAAGGCCTTTATAGCGGCCTATGAATATTAATTAGGGGGTGGAATTTTGGCCGAGATTTGCTGCACTAAATGACAGCAGGTTCAGGGAGCCTGCAGATTTAAAGGGGCAACACCATTTAAATGGGCGATTCCAGCCCAATTATAAAGTGGGGCATTAGGCCCATTGTAAAGTGTGGCATCAGGCCCAAAGTTTAGAGGGGCATCAGACCCATTGTAAATTGGGGCACCAGGCCCAATATAAGGTGGGGCACCAGGCCCAAAGCAACGAGAGGCACCAGGCCCAGTATAAAGTGGGGCACCAAACCCAATGCAACGAGGGGCACCAGGCCCATTGTAAAGTGGGGCACCAGGCCCAGTATAAAGTGGGGCACCAGGCCCAAGCTAATGTAGGGCTTCAGGCCCGAGGTAATGGTAGGGCATTAGGCCCGAGGTAAAGCCTGGTCTACAGGGAGGCCCCGGCCTAGCGGAATAGGGCAAGCCAGCCTAGTGGTACTATAGGGAGGTCCCGGCCTAGCAGAATAGGGCAAACCAGCCTAGTGGTACTAAAGGGAGGCTCCGGCCTAGTGGAATAGGGCAGGCTCAAGCTAATGTAGGGCTTCAGGCCCGAGGTAATGGTAGGGCATTAGGCCCAAGGTAAAGCCTGGTCTAAAGGGAGGCCCCGGCCTAGCAGAATAGGGCAAGCCAGCCTAGCGGTACTAAAGGGAGGCCCTAGCCACAACGTACAGTAAGGGTTCCTATCCCAGAATACCCTACCCATTGAAACAGGGGTTCATTTGAGACTGTTCCATTTGCCTATACTGTGAATTTACTGTGATTACTGTACTGCTTATGCTGAACTATTGCCCTAGGCACCTGAACTATTGCCCTAAGTACCTGAACTATTGTCCTAAGTAGCTGAACTATTGTCCTAAGTACCTGAACTATTGGTCCAAGTACCTGAACTATTGCCCTAAGTACCTGAACTATTGTCCAAAGTACCTGAACTATTGCCCTAAGTACCTGAAATATTGTCCAAGGTACCTGAACTATTGCCCTAAGTACCTGAACTATTGTCCGAAGTACCTGAACTATTGGTCCAAGTACCTGAACTATTGCTCTAAGCACCTGGACTTTGGCCCTTCTCAGTAACAATTACCCCTGAAGTTATAATTTGCCCTCCCCGGCAAATTATTGCACTATTCCACAGTTCTTTGGGAATTCTTCAGTTATATGTTTACTACTGTACGAAGACAGTCTCAATCTTCTACCGCACTGCAGTCTCCTAGTGTGGTCTGTTACACCACGTGCTCAGAATCAGTCTCTACTCAGAAGAAGACAGCCTTCCAGCATTCTTCACTTCAGGAAGATCTTCCATCAACTCATCCCATCCATTTGTGTCATCCGCCGAAGTCGAAGTCCGTCCTCAGTTGTACCAGTCGTATCCGCCGTTTTCTTGTTTTCACAGCTTGAAAGTACGTCCGCCGAAACGCATCACGACAGCTGTGCCAGTGTCATTCTGTATGGTTCTTGTTCCAGATGTCCCAAAGTTGGTTGCCCTCTACATAAGAGAGAGAGCTCATCTTGGAGAACCTGTTCTGCGCCCCTTCCTGGTCGTTCGCCGAAAGTCGAGTCCGTCGAATCCCAGTCCCGGGACGCATCCGCCGTTTCTTTGTTTTGTGTTAGTTCCTGACCTGAGGATTGCAGATTCAACCATCATCTCTTCAGATTCTTATGGCTCCTGGTCCTGTCAGAGTTCCTTCCGAGTCCAGCTGGCCCTTGGAGTGCTGCAGCATCAGTCGGATCGTGGTAGTCCTCCATTGGATTCATCGCCACGCAGATCTTGGTCTTTCTTCATCCTTGGCAACCCTAGAAGTGGGTTTTGGCCTAGGAAACTCTTGCTTCAGTGTGTGTTATTTCAGGAGCCAGTTGCTTTGGTTCTACATTCCGGCAGCCTCGTAGAGAGTGGGCTTTTGCCGAAGATATATGGTCTGTTTACCAAACCTCTCACCACCCCAGTGGCCTTATCTAGGTCCTTGCTGGGAATTGAGATTAGGGTTCTACAGTTCTGTTTTATTTCCCTTGTAGCTACCAACGAAGAACGACGGTGTACACGAAGACGCCGGATCTCTGGACTCTTGTAAAATCTGGACTCTTTGGTAGATGTGACATGCTGATCACCCTAATGTAATGCTGAGTAGTCTAAGACTGGATTCTAGTATTAGAGTATAGAAGTACAGTATAACCTAGTTTTAGAGTATAGAGTACAGTATAAACTAGTATTAGAATAAGAGTGGCAGTAGGCCCGAAGTTTATGCTTGTAGAGGTAACCATAAAAGTAGTAGATTGAAAGTGTTTCAGTATACCCTGTTATAATTTTCCCTATTGTTTATCGGGCAACCCCCTTTCCTCCTTCTTGTGACTGTGTCTGTCTACCCCTTGGTACCAAATAAAATGCCCACCCTGCGGGCATCGAAAATACTAAGTTGACTCCTGCCTCTCCTTGTCCGGATAGCAGTTATCCTATCCGAAAATAATTCGGACCTTTGGTGCCTCATCATAACATCATCTCGAGCACCACCATTACACATTCAATGGTCAAATGGGGAGCAAGAGGGAAGGATGCTGCCACTGCAGCTGAGACCGCACAGAGGGCCCTAATAAGAAGACGCCCATTGTTAACATAATGCTCACAGTGAAACAGGGTATCAGCTGTAGGACAATGAAGAGTAAGATCATTCCTGTGACTGAGGAAGGGTTTCATTTACCTGCTTTTAGGAAATTGTATGTTAATTTGTGTTCCCTAGCAAGAGTTTTGATGGGTGGGAGATTGGCAGCTTGAGGTGAGGGAAGAAACTGTCAACTTGTGTGGGCATGGACCCTACCGGGTCAAAATGTCATATGCTTAATAGAGTACAACTAAAACCCGAAACTGCAACAGCGCAGTATAGGACAGCTAGATGGCGCAATACTGCAAATGGTTCTGTGCGTGGTACTGCACTCTCTCGCTGTTGGAGGCAGAGGATATTACCTCTTTTGGGACAGGCTTCCACTGAGCAGCTGCCATGGCTCGAAGGGATGAGCCACTAGCAGGGACAAAAGCAGGAAGAGCATTTGGGACCGGGTTTGATACCCGGTCCCAGATGTATTAAATTGTTCCTTTTTTCATACTTTGTGCAATATTTACTGAACCCCAACCCCAGAGTTAGATATTTTAGTTGGGGGGGTTGGGGGTGCAGCTTCCTGTAATGGGGGGTGCAGGGGAGTAGAGCCCCCCGCATATAGACATGCTGCATTCAATATATTGCACTGTTTTGGCAGTATGATACAGGCAAGTGGCATAATGTCTTGAGACATTATGACCCCGTGCCGGCATGGACAAGTGGGGAAGGGTGCCTCATGTCAAAAATCAGATTTCTGAGTTGCTTCATTTAAAAGTTACAAATTATTTTGTAACCCTTAATTCACTGCCTGTTCAAAAAAGCCAGTTTCAGGAACAGCTACTGCTGATGTCATAAGTTGAACTCACAACCTAGTCCTCACAGCAAGCTACCTTATATGACTTATTTCTCCTATGTTACTTAACAACTGCAGTTGTAGTAAACATCTGAAAAAGGAAAACTGACATTGGGTGGTGAGCGCATGCACTTCCATAATGTGTAGATGCAAGATGCAGTACTTCAGTATATAATAGAGGGTTGGAATTCAGCGGTAAACATGGCTTTAGAATGACAAAGTTGTGTGCAGTTTTTAGAATACTGCAGGTATGAGATTTTGAGATGTCACCAGGTTACAATTTTGAAATGCAGCAATGATGCAATCTCAGAAAGTAGGTGGGACACATGATTTGGGAATGTGGCAGGGATGCTAAAATTCATATGTGATGTTGTCATATATTTTTAAAATGTGGCAAAGGTACACAGTTTTGAAATGCAGCAGACACATAGTTGCAGAAGATGACAGGAGTATGTCATTTCATAATGTGTAATGGATGCAAAAATTTAGTATGTTGTGGTGATGTACAATTTCAAAATGTGGTTGGGATGCTTGATTTCAGATTGCGGTGGCAACATGCAATTTCACAATGTGGCATGGACACGGAATCTCAGAATGTGGCAGTGACGCACTTTCAAAATATGGTAGTCACTAATGATGCTTGGATGGTATCCGGACCAATCCAGATCCACTAGATAACTGGCCTCATGTCAGGATAGTGGATCTGGCTGGATACCATCTCTGTCTGCCAATTGATCTGGCCATTGGATCCCAGTCAGATCCCACATTTTATGGATCCAGTGCTGGGATCTGGCATCAGTTAACACAGGATCCAACCGGGGATCTGACCTCCATATTTGGCTGGATTCTGGGATGGATCCCACTAGAATAGTGCTGCCATCCGCCAGATCACTGGGGATCCACAACGGCACTATCTGAGCATCACTAGTACTCACATGCAATTTCAGAATGAAGCAGGGATGCATAATTTTGAAATGCGATTTGAACGTGCAATATCAGAGTGTGGCAGTCAAACGCATTTTCAGAATGTGATGGGGACATTCAATTTTTTAATATGGTGGAGATATTTTCAGAATGTGACAATGACTGGCAATTTTGCAATGTGGATGTTTACACTCAATTTTGGAATGTGGCAGGAAAGTACAATTTTAGAATGTGGTGGTGACACACAGTTTCGTAATGTGGAAGTGACGCACAATTTTGGAATGTGGTGATGACACACAGTTTTACAATGTGGTGGTGATGCACCATTTCAGAATGTGGCAGTGACACATCAGTTTGAAATGTGGTGGTGGCACATAGTTTCAGAACGTGGCAGTGGCACACAGGTTTGGAATGTGACAGTGGTGCACAGGTTCAGAATGTGGCAGTAACACACAGGTTTGGAAAGTGGTGATGACAGTTTTGAAATGTGGCATTAAAATACAACTTCAAAATGTGGCGGGGATGTGCAATTTTGGAATTTGGTGAGGATGCACCATTTCAGAATGTGGTAGGGCTGCATAATGTTGGAATGTGGTGGGGAAGTGATGCACAATTTTGAAATATGGTGGGTGCATACAATTGTGTAATGTGACAGGGACACATAATTTCGAACAGTTAAATGGAAGTGCACACTCCTCCCACCCACCCAGATCAACATTTATGGCGTGATCTCCTCAAACCCAGCCCTCATAGCCAACCACCTCAACACCTTATTCACTGACCTTAGCCCTATCCTCCCTACAAATTTTTTGACCTCCTCCCCCAGCACCTGCCGTAAATCTTTTTCACCCTTATTTTCTCCTCCGTCGTGTTTCTGCCCAAGAACTTAGGCAGCACCTTGTCACTGCCCTCAAGAGTAATAGTACGGGCAGTGACACTCTGGATCCGTGTATCTTATGCTGGTCTTAGACACAGTCCTTACCCCGATCATGTGCCTCATCAACCACTCTCTTTGCCTGGGGAAGGTTCCAACTGCCAGAAAAGTCACCACTGTCACCCCTATCTTTAAAGGTGGTGATAGGACTGTGGCTGGAAACTATTGGCCAATCTCCATTCTCTCTCCTCTCTCCAAGGCCTTGGAAAAAGTGGTGGCCTCTCAAATCTCTGACTACCTCTCCACCTACTATGTCCGATGTCCTGAGCAGCATGGCTTCCGAGCGGGCCACAGTACCAACACAGCTCTCCTAGAGTTCTCCATCTTTCTCCACTCCTCCTTAGACACTGATTCTCTGGCTGGTGCAGTCTTCATTGACCTCTCTAAAGCTTTCGACACTGTCTCCCACCCCTTCCTTCTTGATGCCCTTAGTCTCTCTGGTTTTGCTGCTGGGCCTATCTCCTGGTGCACCGGTTATCTGTCTGACCGCTCACAGCATGTAAAAATTAATGGGACCTACTCAGACATCTGTCCCATCTTTTCTGGGGTTCCCCAGGGCTCCATTCTGGGCCCCTTACTATTCTCCCTTTACCTTAACACCCTTCCATGCTCTTGCTCGGGGAACATTCTATTGTATGCTGATGATGCAGTCATCTTTGCCTCAAGTCGTAACTCTATTGCCCTCCAGGACTCGCTGCAGAAGTCCTTCGCTGAAGCCGAGGGCTGGTTCAAGGAACATAGATTGGTGATAAATCTTAAAAAAACAAAAACCATGTTCTTCACTCATCCTCAAAACAAGTCCTGCAACTAAACTCCTCATTCACTCTGGGTCCTCTTTCCCACTCGAACAAGTTTGCTCTATAAATACCTAGGGATCCATTTTGACCCCCCCTCTCCTTCCATGGACACATCGCTGCCCTAGCCACTGCCACTAATATCTGATTGGGCATCTTACATTGGTATAAACACTGCCTCCCCGGGCCTCTTCAACTCACAGTCCTCCTCTGTCCTGTCTCTAGTGGACTATGGACTGCCGGTGTATGGTGCTGCTGATCAGACTGCACTCCATAAAGTCCTTTTCTCACGAATAAGGCCTGCAGGGTAATTACTGGGGGCACCTAGAGGCTAACACACACCCCCTGTCTACTGTACGCTAAGCTCTGGTACTTGATCTTGGGCGCCCTCAAATATCTGACCTTTACCCTTACAAAAAAGACCCTCCTTGGGCTATCCCCACCAGGATTGACCACCACTATCCGTCGCTCTGTCCCACTAGTTCATACTCGGACCTCTGGGAAAACCTCTCTTGTTATCCCTAGAGCTAGGACCTCTCACGGCCAAAGAGCCTTCAGCTTTAGAGCCCCCTCCTGGTTCAACACACTGCCCCCCTCCATCTCCGAAGCTCCAACTATATCGTGCTTCAAAACTTTCTTACAGAACCACCTTGTTAACACCCGAAGCTGTACTTGCCACTGGTCAAAGCCGTACTCAATACTTATGACAAAGCTTACTACTAAGCTGCTAAGGACAACATAACTCTGGTATTGTTTGCATCAATCCTACCTGTACCAGCTTGTTTGTATCTATGTCTTAAGTTACTGTTATACTGTGTTATACTGTTATACTGTGTATTTTCGTTTGTCTTACTGTGACAAGGTACCTTTGTAAATGAGCCTATGGCTCAAAGGTTTTCCAAACTGCTGTCTAAATAAATAAATAAATAAATAAATAAATAAATATGGTGTCCTGTCACATTACAACAGTGTGCATCTCCACTGTTTCTGAAATTGCCAGTCCCCACCAAAAATTCCTCTGTGTGTCCCTGTTGCATTCTGAGACTGTGTCCCACCACATTTTGAGATAGCACACCCCTGCCATGTACCGAGATTGCATGTCTCCCCTCCCAACTTATTAAAATTGTATACCACCTTAACATGCAATACCTTTGTTCAGCACTGTATTCTAAAACCACCTCCTGATGTGTTTTAAAGTACAGTACCATGTATCTGAACATTCTAGAAATGCAGGCACTGCAGCCAACCCTATGTCAGTTTTTTGTTTGTTTTAATGATTACTACAGCTACAGTTTCTTAAACGTTGGAGAAACAGATCCTATAAGGTTGCTGAAAGGGAGGACTAGACCATGAGTTCAGGTTATGACATTATCTTCTTCACTGAAACTGGCTTTTTTGAATAGGTAGTGAAATCAGGGTTACAAAATAGATCATAACTTTAAAATGAAGTAATGTAGAAACTTAATTTTTGGTATGTGATTTATTGGGGGTATGCTTATTCTAATTCTGCAATGTAGCACTTTTGGCCAGCTTCCCTCTTTAAAGTGTTTTTATTTCAGTTTTCAGGAGAATCTGTTTAGACAGTAACTATGCCCAGATGTCATCTGGAGAGTGTGAATCTTAACCTTGTTTTTAGTGTGTAGCATTAGTGTCAAGGGGTAGGGTTTTAAGCAGTAGGCAGGGGTTATTAGTGTGGTAGCCTGGGAGGTAGTTTTGAAACTGAGGGTACAGGGTAAATGCCACAAATGGCTTAACCCTAGCCTCAAACATAGCATGTTGCTTCGTGATCGGGCCTGGGGTCATTTCAAATCCACGGGTTGGAAAACTGACTGGGAGAGGTATAGAGAACTGAGGAATCAGTGTAAGAAAGCTTCCAAGTTGGCTAAATCTAAATACCTACGAGATCTCCCAGTCTAGGCTCCTACGGGATCCAAAGAGATTCTGGGGCCAAGTAAATCTGCTATTAAAGGGTGCCCCCAATGCCCACGAGGGTGCATTCCTGGTTGGTGATACCCTAACCAATGATCCCACCTTAATTGCCGAGGCATTTAGTGTTGCTTTCTCCAATCCTGGTGGACCCAAACCCCACCTGCCCTCTGGTGCCCACAGCAACAGATGCACCCCCTGGGAACACTCCAGACCCCAGTTTCATTTGAAGCTGGTCAAACCGCCTGAGATACTTCCCCTTCTGCAACATATCAACCCCGGACTCCTCTCTGGGACATGACCTGCTTAAACCTAGACTCCTGCAGGCCGCCACCCCGGCTATCTCCCACCCAGTCACCATGCTCATCAACAGGTCCCTCCTTGAAGGAAAGGTCCCAGGTAAATGGAAGGTGGCAACCATTGTCCCATTCATAAAAAAGGGCCCCAGGACAATGTAGGGAACTACAGGCCGGTCTCTATTCTCTGCCCGCTAGCAAAAGTGCAGGAGAGATTAGTCTACAATCAAACAAAAGAATACCTCGAAAGGCACCTTCTCCTAGCTGACATTAAACATGGCTTTAGGAAAGGCCATGGCACTGACACAGCCTTTATCCGGCTCACATCGGACATCCTTGATGCAATGGACTAAGGTTCCCCAATGGGGGCTCTATTCACTGACCTACCCAAGGCATTTGACTTGTTCAGCCATGAACTTCTCCTCTCCAAACTTCACCTACTTGGACTGGACGGGATGTCTGCTACATGGTTCGAGATCTACTTGCTCAACAGAACCCAAAACGTCCTATAGAGGGGAACCCAGTCTAGTGCTAAACCTGTAATCTCTGGGGTATCCCAGAGCTCGATCCTTGGTCCCCTGTTATTTACTCTCTTTGTCAATGATATGGAGGGGGTTTGTGGGAGGAACAACCTCATCCTCTGTGCAGATGACACTGTTGTCTACTGCAGTGATCCGCTGTCTAGCATAATCAATGACAACCTCCAGGCAAGTCTAGCTGCACTGGATGCCTGGTTCTCCTCCAACTCACTTGTACTGAATGAAGAAAAAATGAAGGCAGTCATGTTCAGGTCTAGATGCCTTGGTTCAGACCGGCATGGTAAGCTTCAGCTTCATACTGCCCAAGGGAAGAGAGTGGTGGTCACGGACAAGATCAAGTACCTTGGGGTCCTGCTTGATCAGGTTATGACCTTCCAGCTTCACATTGACTCTGTTGTTAAGTCCACCCACCAGAAGTTAGGACTTCTCTATAGGCTGGGTGACTCTGTTTCTCTCAAGGCTCGTTGTGCCATAGCAAACTGCACCCTACTCCCCTCCCTCCTCTATAGGGTTCCCCTGCTGTAGTCCCAAAGGAAAGGTGAACAAAGAAAACTTACTACGCTCTACTATAGGGTGGCTCGTTTCGCTACTAACTCCCTGCCTAGAAGGCACCACTGTGAGGCCCTTGCTGATCTCCACTGGCCTTCTATACAGCATAAACTGGCCTACTCCTCTTTGAGTTTGACCTCTAAATTTACCACTGTTGGCCCTCCTCCTCACCTGTGTGGACTGCTCAATCCCAAAGTCTGGGGCCGGGACCTGAGATCCTCCACTGGCCGTCCCCATGACATCCCTCATGTCCGAACTAACTATGGCAAGTGCTCCTTTTGGTACGCTGCCCCACTTTTGTGGAACCTGCTCCCTGTGGACTTGGCTAACTGTCATACTATTCATGGTTTTAAGTTGGGCCTGAAAGTATACCTGCTGGAACTTAGTGTCTGTGGCTGTAATCGCTAGCCCGGAGCTTAGTCTCGGTGGCTGTACTTGCTTGCTCCCATGGTAAATCAGCCCACGGTGTGGCTATATTTATCCTGCATATTGCTGGTACTACCTCTCCCCCAAAGTATTGTTGGTTAAGATGTCATATGTTTGATTTAATTGCCATATTATATTTGTGTATGTAACTGACATGCTCTGTAATGTACCCTATACTTTATCCAATGAATGTTTAATCTGCTATGTACTCCTGCCAATGTATGTAATCATTGTCTGTAACTAATCCAGGTCGCTCCTGAAAAAGGGACCTCTAGTCTCAGTGAGCTTACCCGGTTATCAAAATATAAATAAATAAATAAAGAAATAATTTTTAGAACTCACCATATCTGTAGATTTTATGCAGAGGACTCTATTTTTCATACTTAGCGTTGTTTGTTGTTTCCTGTGCTAGGGGCACTAGATCGGTTGGAAACAGGGATTCACTCCATCCTCGAAAAAATCACCAGCTGGGAATAGTGGGAGAGGGAATAGTTGCTGGAGAGAGGTGTTTGACTGAAAGATCTCATAGCAGCGTCTCCACAGTCAAGCGTTTGTGTTGATCCTGTTGAGGATTTGCAGCAGATTGGAATGGAGTGGGTAGACAGCTTGCACTATCTGCTGAGTTTTACTTATTTATTTAGTTTTTGTTGACCGGGAAGGTGCACTAGACAGCAAAGCTGCCTATTTTCAGGCACGACCCGGGAGGTTACATACAATGGGTGAGAAAACAACAGTGAATATGAAGAATAAATCAGGTAACAACAAGCAGTACAGTTAGCCAAAAGCATATAGTCAGAAATAACAAACTGAAGCCAGGATCAGGCATGGAACATAACATAGTACAGTGGCATAGGCAAAGATTCGACAGATACAAGGTCCCTGTATATCACATTTCCAACTGGTATACAAAAATAGGGGGTATGTGCAAGGGAAATACATGGTTAAGGCAATGCTCAGGCAGATCAAGATAGGGAACATGTGCCAGGTCAAGTAGCTAAGAGGGACAGACAAGTGAGTGGGTAGACCCAACACAGGAGCAGGGTTCAGAACAGGCAGGTACCTTATGGAGCTCCTGTTTAAAACTCCAGGGGGTTTGGGAGTTTCTGAATGCCAGCGGAAGGGAATTTCACACTTTCAGAGTGCTGACATAGAAGGCGTTTTCACCCACTTTTGTGTTACACTTAGGTTGTGCAATGAGGAATTTTATCAGCGGATCTTAGGGGGTAGGAAGAGTAAGCAAGTTTTAACAGAAGGGCCAGCTTGTCAGTTTCTGGGAGGCAATTATGTTTATGATGAAGCAAGTAGTAGTGTATTGCCGGAAGACTGTGGGGGTTAGCCAGCCGAGACCTGTGTAGAGTGCGCAGTAGTGAGAGAGCTTGGGTACTGACAGGGCAAAGCAGCAGATGTTATTATAGCAGATGTCCCACTTGCAGATGAACCCATATGTCAGTTTAGGCCTCAGAACCCCCTGTGCAATAGGCAGCCTTGCTGTGGATGTGAGGCTGTGCCTAACTTTATATGCCAGATCAAATTGTATGTTGACTGTTTTGATAGTGGTAGTTAGCTGCAGGTCATAGTCTAAGGTGACTCCAAGGTATTTAAAAGAGGAAACAGTGTTGAGTGGGGCGCCATAGGATGCTCTAATGGCTGGCAACAGGCCCTGATTTTCAGTCCCAAGCCAAAAAGCATGACAACTGTCTTTTTGCTATTGAGGACAAGTCTGTTTTGCTTCAACCAGTGTTGGAAGGTGTTGAAATTTGGGTTTAGGTTCCGGTTGATGACCAATAGCTCAGGGGAGCTGGAGCAGAGTACTAGATCGTCACCATATAACAGGGCAGAGCATGAACCAGACAGCGGGGGAAGATAATTTACGAAGATTGTGAAAAGAAGGACGAAACATAGAAACATAGACTTTGACAGCAGATAAGGACCGCTTGGCCCATCTAGTCTGCCCATTCCCCTACCTACAGGATAGGCCACAGATCCTAGTTAACCAACAATCTATTTCTTTCTACCCCCCACAAGAATTGCCTTATGTCTGTCCCATGCATTCTTGAATTCTCCCACAGTTTTAGACCTCACGACCTCCTCAGGAAGGCTGTTCCATTCATCCACTACCCTCTCTGTGAAATAATACTTCCTCACATTGCCCCTGAACCCCCCCCCCATCTTTAAATTGTGTCCCCTTGTTCTTCCACATCTCCTTTTCTGAAAGATACTACCCTCTTGGACTTTGTTGATTCCACTGAGGTACTTAAAAGTTTCTATCATGTCCCCCCCTCTCCCTTCTTTCCTTAAAGGTACACATATTAAGCTCCTTCAGTCTCTCCTCATATGGCTTCTGTTGCAGACCCTGCACCATTTTAGTTGCCCTCCTCTGGACTGCCTCTATCCTGTCTATGTTCTTGAGGAGATGGGGTCTCCAGAACTGGATACAGTACTCCAGATGGGGTCTCACCAACTGTCTGTACAGAGGGATAACAACTTCCTGTTTTCTGCTGCTGATGCCTCTCCCTATCGTCCCAGTATACCCCCAGCCCTCCCTACTGCCTTCTCACATTGCTTGCTAACCTTAAGGTCATCTGATATGATTACCCCCAGGTCCCTTTCCTTTTTTGTTGTTGTTACTACCTCCCCCACATTGTGTATTCTTCCCCTGGGTTCTTGTTTCCCAGGTGCATCATTTTGCACTTCTTTGCATTGAATTCTAGCTGCCATACTTCTGACCATTCCTCCAACCTTGCCAAGTCCCTTCTCATCCTTTCCACGCCTCCTTGTGTATCAATCCTGTTGCAGATCTTTGTGTCATCTGCAAAGAGGCATACTTTTCCTTCCAGTCCCTCTGCAATGTCATATGAAGACAATAAAAAGGACTGGACCCAATACTGAACCCTGCGGTACCCCACTAGTAACCCCTCTTTCTTCAGAGTGGACTCCATTTACAATTACCTTCTGTGTCCTGTTGTCCAGCCAATGTTTTACTCAGGCTACCACCCTGGAACCCACTCCCAGGCTGGTTAATTTGACTATTAATCTTTTGTGTGGGACTGTGTCAAATGCCTTGCTAAACTCCAGTACAGATGTGAGTGAGGGAGGACTTGGCATTTCTGATCTGTATGAATTACTGACACTCCATGAGATACTTGTGGAACCAGGCAGTTAAATCTGAGCCACAAGCAGAATGAAGCGGCTGACAGGGGACCAGTGGTGATTTCAATCAACTGGGTGACCTCAGTACTAGACATCCTGTATCTGTTGTGGATCCCCCCTTCCTGGATTTTCTAGTGAGTGCTACAATCTTGACCAGACAAGGGAGTGGTGAGAGCACTCCTTTGTTTGGCTGTCGATTGTTGGTGATCGCCCCTCCTCCTGAAACCCCTTCCCATGAGTACTATTGCCTTTATCATTCATGAGAGAGAACAGTTCCTCTTATTCAGCTCATATCTCCCTGTTTCAGTAATGGTGAAAGCATAACTGATTTTCGTTGACTCTTTGTGGCCCGAACTTGGACCCTGTCTTTGTGGCCTGTATCATCATAAAAAGAGTGGTGAGAGCACTCCTTTATATGGCTTTATAGTTTTCTAAACCGATGACTCATTACTGATTTGGTTTTGGATCCTGTTTCAGTTCATATTAATAAACTGATTGTTGGATTTGTCCTCTGGATTTAAAAACTGTCAAGATTCTCCTGTTTTTATCTGTTGTTTTAAATGTTATTAGAATCTTGGGTTGGTTTTTGGGGCTGGTGTGGGATTAGTTAGTGGATGTGTGTGGTCTTAGTGTGAGCAGGATATTGTATTTTTATTATTTGGTGTGGATGATGGTGTATTTGTGTGGATAGGTTTCTTTAAAATCTTATTGGTTGCTTTTTATTTTATTTTACTCTCTAATTTATAGCAGGAATTTTAAAATTGTTATAATGATTTTATGTTTTAGCTGTAGTAGGGTTCTTAATTAATTAGTGCTGCAAGATGTGCCAGAATTACAGACCCCTCTGCCTTGCGTATGCAGCAGCCCTGTTTGCGTGACCTATGCCCCTTTACTGACCTTCCTCTTCCAGCGAAAGCACTGAGACGTTGTCAGGAGGTGGGTATTATTAGGGAGCAAGTTGCTTGGTGGTGGTGTGCTGTGGGCATACTTTAGGAGAGCAGTATTGGGGTGGTTATGAGCAGGAGATGCCCTGGAGCTAAATGGAGCCAGCAGAGAGGCCCAACATGCTTACTGCCCATTCCCAGAGTTCCCACTGGACAGAGCTGGCAGGTTGTCAGTGGGCCTGCAGTCTCTACCAGTTCCCTTTGGGTCATGCTATGCAGAGCCAGATCAATGAGGAACAAGACTGCAGTTATGGCAGACTTGATTTCATCTATTGATTTGGCTTGCATTACAGACAGCTGGCTGGGAGATGACACTGGGTCTATTTTGGAGGCAGCTGTCCCCGCTGGGTATTCTGTAATGCACTGCCTGAGGAGGGTATGCAGGGGTGAAGGTGTGGCCATCTGCTTTAGATCAGCTTGAACTTCACCGTGCACACAGTTTGTTCTACCTCATCCTTTGAATGTGTGGCAGAGTATGGAGGTCCAGATGCAGGTTGCAGGATTCTCCTTATTTACCACCCTCCTGGAAGGGGGGGAGATTTCCTGCAGGAGACCATGGATTTCATCATCAGCAAAAGTTGTTGAAGTCCCCCAGATGGTTAATTCTGGGGAAATTTAATGCCTGGATCAATGACAAATCCTGACAGTTTTGACACGACCCCCTCCAGCTGATGACATCACTTTGCCTGGTACAAGCAGTTGCTTCTGTGACCCATCACCATGGCCATACTCTGGACTTGGTATTCTCACTGGAACTTGAGGTCATGAACCTCAGGGCTGATTAGGTCACTTGGTCCTATCATTAAATGTTAAAGTTCTTGTTTGGGGGCCCCCCTGATAGCCCCTCCCCTGTTGAGATGGTAAGCTATCGCCCTTTAAGGGGATTGTCCCCAGAGGGACTTTTGATGGTAGTAGACTTGGCTGGTGTGAATACTGCATGTCTGGTTGGTATGGGTGAGTCAGTGGCTGCCTATAATAAGGCCATCTTTGAAGCCCTCAATGCCATTGCACTGGTCTGTATATGACCCAGATCTTCACACTTGAGACCCACATGGTTTGATGGGACTCTCAAGGAGAAGAAGATCATAGGTTGGAAGTTGGAGTGTTGCTGGCAAAGGACGCAGTTGAAGGAGGACAGACTGACCTTGAGAGCTCACTATTGTGAGTATCAAGGGGCAATCGACCGTAAGAAGGCAGAGTTCCTGTCCAGTGAGATTGCCGCAGGGAGGAACAGACCAGCTCAGCTTTTTTGGACTGTGGACAGACTATTGCATCTGGTCTGACTGCAGTCGAAAAAAGCATTTTTAATCACACTGTGTGATGAGTTTGCTTAGTTCTTCTCTGACAAGGCATCGTCTATCTGATCCGGGATCTCCCCAGTGGGGCATGGTCAGCTCCGCGGTGGGTGACCTGTGAGGGACATGGGCACTTGTATTGTCTGGGAGGAGTTTCGTCCAGTGGAGGTGGATGAGGTTGTTGGACTGATCTCAAAGCTGCGGCCTACTTTTTGTGAACTGGAGCCAGCCCCGATTCGTCTTCTAGTTGGATGCGCCAAGACTGTTGGTCCGGTGTTTGCCGGGATAATCTGGTGCTCACTCTCAGAGGAGCTCTTTCCAGGTGCCATGAAAGAGGCACTGGTGAGGCCCCTTCAGAAGAAACCATCACTTGACCCTGATGTCCTGGCTAATTATCTCCAGCCTTCCATTTTTAGGGAAGATTGTTGAGATAACTGTGGTGCTGTAGTTCGAGGTGTATTTTGCAGCCTTTGACATCTATGAGCCATTCCAGTCCAATTTTAGGGCAAGGCATAGCACTGAAACAGCATTGGCCAGGGTGCAAAATGACCTCCTTATTATCCGTGATCTGTCTTTAGCATTTAACACTGTGAACCACATTGTGCTGCTGGATCACCTTAGAGAATATTGAGGACTCGATGGTACTGTTATCAACTGGTTTGAGTCCTGTCTCTTGGCATAAAGAAATGGATGGTGATGAGGAATTTCACCTCCGCCCCAAAGCTCCTGCCATGTGGAGTTCCTCAAGGTTTGATCCTGTCACTGATGTTATTTGTGGTGTACATGCTACCCCTGGGAGAGCTCATTAGGTGTTGCAGTCTGGGTTTTCATTGCTATACAGATGATACCCAGCTGTATATGTTCATTGGCCCTGTAACAAATGATGCTGTGGAAGTACTGAATAATTGCCTTGCCAAGATCCTGAACCGGATGTCCTCCAACTGGTTGAGGCTGAATCCCAACAAGATGGAGGTCCTGGTGATTGAGCCTGGCCACAAGCATGATGGGAGTGCCTCCAGGGTGGCAATAGAATTGGTCCTGGGAACCACACCATTGATGGCTTCCCCTAGGGTGAAAAATCTGGGCATCTTTTTGGATGAGAGGATGACACTTGATGCTCAGGTGTCATCTATTGTCCAAAGTGTTTTTTACCACTTAAGGAATGTCACCAGGATTGAACCCCTAGTTCCAACCGCGGGCCTGCCATCACTAGTGCATGCCTTTGTCACTTCCAGGATAGACTACTATAATGCTCTGTACTTTGGGGTTAGTGGAGGGATCCTCCTCTGGCTGCAGCTGGTGCAGAATGCAGTGGCCAGGTTACTGACGGGTCTGTCAAGATCATGTCATGTGACCCTGGTCCTGTGTGATCTGCACTGGCTGCCTGTCAGGAGGAGGAGGATCATCTTCAAGGTGGGCTTGCTCACCTATGAGGCCCTATATTGCTCAGGCCCTGACTGCCTGACTGATGTCCTCACACCTACCATTCTAGTCCTCTCCCTCCACTCCTCCACCAGGTGTCTCCTTGTGTTTCCAAGGGTCAGGCTGAAAACCTATGGTGATCGAGTGTTCGAGGTGGCTGGCACTGTTCTTTGGAATTTGCTTCCCAGCTTACTAAGGGAGACCCCTTCAGTGGAGGCATTCAAGAGGGGTCTGAAAACCTTCCTCTTCAAACAGGCATTTCTGGACTAATTGTAACTATTTTTATGTATGTATTTATTAATTAATATTTATTAATGTTTATTTATACTTTAATTTTAAATTTATTGTATAACCCTTTGCAGCCTTATTTTTATGACATTGTTGTTTACATTGCCTACTTTGATTTCTGTAAGGTGTCCAAAGTCCCTGGGACTGGGCACTATACATATAAACTTACCATACCTTACTTTGAACATCTCAGTTATGTTTCCCCCTCTTCCTCTTGTCTTCCAGCATGTTCTTCTTAAGATATATTGCACAAGCAGAATAAATATGAAGATCCCCGAAACGCTCATAATAGTAAATCTCTTGTGACTCCTGCATCGTTTTGGTAACCCTTCTCTGCACCACCTCCATGCTACCCCTGTTTCTCCTCAAGTGTACACTCCAAAACTGCACACAGTACTCTAAGTGTGATCAAATCAGTAATCTTTCAGGGTCTACAAGTTTAGGTAGTTGGTTTAGGTAGCTCTTTGGGCTAAATGACACAATGTTTATTCTGAACCATTTTAAACCTTGCAGATGATTGCTTGTTGAAAGGTCACAAATGAACCAACTCAGTGTGGGGAATGAGGGATTTTTTCCTAAACTAGTTCACCCATTCCTAATTGCTAACCCCTTATTAAAATGAAACATAAAGCATACACATACATAATGCCTTCAATTTACCCAATGGGGTATATCTGATGCCCGCAGCCCTAGCTGGTACACATTTGGTATTTTCAGCCTCTTAAAAGGGTCATTTAGAACAATACATCATAGGATTCTACCTCTTTTCCATTGAGAAAATAAGATGTGTGGTTAAAAATCCAACATGCATATTGAGATGTGGGACTTCCTAACTCAAGAGTGTCGAACTCACTTTCTAAATGCCAGGGTGAGTAAGGAGGTCCCACTGAATGGCAGGCAGAGATGTTGAAAAGTTTTAGTTTGCTTTCAAAGTTCCAGTTAAGCTGCAGAATTTGCCTTTGTGAAGCAATTCACAAAGTTACTGCTTCATCACTTTGCAATAGGTTTTCCTGATGAATTGATACTTTTTGAGGCAAAGTCTGGATTTGCATCACTTTGCTTGACAAAGTGCCACTTTGCTAAAAATATCATTGAAGTCAGCACTTCCCAATTTGTGAAATTGGAAAACTTTGTGAATTAATTCATGAAGTGAAGCATGCCAACTTTGCACACCTCCAATGTCAATGTGAGGGAAGGGATTCACACTGGATGCCAGGGTGAGGGAAGGGGTGGCTGTGGATGCCAGTGGATGCTCTGCTTAATGCAGAATGAAGAAGAGGTGTCCCACTATATATCTCAGAGTCTGCTTGGAACAAGGTCAGAGAGGGTGTGCCAGTGGATGCTAGGTAATGCTTTGCCCAGATATAGTGTGGTAGAGGGAGTGCCAATGATCCAGAGACAGCTTGGCATAAGGGTAATGTGAGGGAGGGATGCCTATGCACATAGAAAAAGCAACAAATACTGGCACCACTCTGCTGTTAGAAAAAAAAAAGCTTTATTAGTTAAAAATACACTGGTTGCATTGGGACAGTTTAAGGGGGTGCCACTGGATGCCAGGGATTGCACACCATGCCAGTGGTTTGAGTATGGGACACATAGTGTCTTAAATTCAGGATTTACTTCTGTATTTATTACTTCTTAATGAGATCCAGTTAAAACACTTTTTTTAAATGATGGGGTGCCATATTCTTGTGGTGACAACAAAACACAAGTGCTCTATTTACCTCTACTGCATTCATTCCCAACATATAAACTATGCTGTTAAAGTGCAGCAGCTCTGTCACACTAAAAATAACTACATTTAAAAGTTAAACATCGTTCTAAGGTCTAAAGCACAAAATTAGATCCTATGTTTAAAGGAGAATTCTGCTGAACTTGTAAATCATTGTTCATATAAAAGCTGTGTTTTAAATGCTAGGCCCCATTCTTTTAAAATCAGTGAGTATTTCAGATCTACACACTGGCAGTAAATGCCATATTAGAACTATATGACGTAGTTTATATCCCCTCTAGCAACTGAGTTCTTTAGTAGAACATAAGTTGATTGGGGCAACAATGGAAGAGCTGAGCAAGGATACGGATTACATCATGCAATTTTTAATATACCTCTTACCAGCAGTATTATTCAGAAACACCCATGGAATTTACCAATGGAAGTAAAGATGGAACAGCAACAGAACTGGAACCAGTATTTGAAAAAAAAATTCTAAAGAGAATATAAGCTTGAAGGTTAAATGTCGTTCTTCTTTTAGACACTATCAAGCCCCCCCCCCCCAACATTTTAGTTTAACTAGGCTAAAACTGTCCCATGGGGGTTGAAAGTCACCCTTCTAACAAAAAGCACATTTGTGAATTCTAAATTCATAGAGCTTGTACATAAGCAGACTGCATGGAACTCAATCAACCAAAGTGAAGGAGTAAGAATCAGCACCTGGCTAATCGTGTTGAGATTCCTCCCTGCAATTAGATTACATAAATGGGAGTGCAAGTCACAAAAACATTAGCCCTACTAACTAATTATTTAATCATTGCAGTCTACTGATTCCGTCAACCCTCCTACTCCTCCCCCTCCTCCAGACTCAACCCTAGTACAGAAGCCTCAGAAAGATGGAAGCCTCCCATAAATATATATAGGGCCAATGAGCACTTTTGAGATACAATATTTCATTTTTAAATGTGTTATGTGTCATTGAAATAAGTCACTCAGCTAACCAGCACAATATTTCAAATAACCATTTTATTATCTTGCAAAGTAGCTACCTTCTTTGCTGATGTTTCAACCTAGCAGGATTTGCCAAGGCAGGTGGTTCTTAATAACAGTGTGCATCAAATCAGATTTCATATATTTAAAATCATGTAAAATAACATACTTTCTGATCAATTTATTTTTCTTTTACAGGTGCAACAATAAAATTCATGGTCATAAGGTTATTTAAATCAATCAGTACAGAATCTATAAAAAAAATCAGTTTGTTACCAAACTAGTAGATACTGTATCTTGTTCTTATTTTATATATTTTTAATCCTGTAAAGACAGTTGTAGAAATAGTATTAGCTGTATTTATTAGGCACCCAATCCTGTAGGCTCAGGGCACCTTATAAGGTACAAAACACAAGCAGCAGATCGACACAAACATTGACAGAATTTTCTTAAAAACCTGACATAAAATCTAAGCTAAAAATGTTAATATTATAATAAATAAATAACCTATAAAATGAATAAAACTGGCCTATTGGCAATGGGCAGATGAAATCAGTCACAGTAGGACAGGGTGAAAAGATAATATTTTAGCCCCCACTTAATGTTCTTCACTTAGGGAGCTTCTTTCACAATGAGGCAGTGCAATTCAAATCATAAGCACTGCAGCCGCAAATGCCAGTCCCTAAACTGCTTCAGTCTTGGTCTGGGGACTGACAGAAGGCCCCCATCACAAGAGCAAAGGGTGGATCAAGGAGAATATGGACAGAGGAGCTCTTTCAGGTAGCCAGGACCCATATCATGTCGGACTTCAAATGTATACAAACCCGTCTTTCTGATGGCATGCCACCTCAGTTGCAACAAGTGCAATGTACACAGCACCGGGGAGGATATGCACAGAGTGAGAAACCCCAGCAATCCACCTGGCTGTGGTGTTCTGCACCAGTTACAATCAATATGTATAACCTCCCAATAATCTGAGGTATAAAGTATTAAAGTAGCCCAACCTCAACATAATGAAGGCATGTACCAGTGTTTTAGGTCCTCTGAGGTCAAATAGAGTTTAATTTGGGTGATGTTCCTGAGGTGGAAAAAGACACCACAGACCACTGCTGACATCTGGGGCCTGATACTGGAATATGGGCAAAAGCGGAGCACAAGGATTTGCACTGCATTTGCCCACAACCCTGAGGATGCTATATTCAGTTGGACAGTGCACCAGCAGTATCCAACTGAGTTAGAGAACAGCACAAAGTCAAGTAGTGCTGCCCTGTCATGGATCTGAGTTGCATGCAACCCATACCAAGCTGTACAGAACTGCACCCCTAGAACTGTTAGTGCTGGGAGCCCCCGTCTTGATATTCAGCTGGCATCATGCAAATGAACCCATAGGGCATGCAAGTCGCTAGGAGACCATATGCATGCCAATTATGGGCTCATTTTCATGGGAAGTGGCAGCAGGCTTGGGGTCCTGTGACCAGCCCCCTTTGATAGCCTGTCAACATACAGGGTTGCCCATTCCCTGGTGTCCAGTGGCACCGCCCCATCATCTGATTCCCATCCCTCTTAAGTAAAACTCATTCCCTGGTGTCTAGTGACACCCCCAACCGCTAGTCACCATTCCAGTAGAGGTACAATATTCCCTGGAATCTAGTGGCACCCACCAACCCCACATCACCATCCCCATAAAACTAATATTCCCTGGTGTCTAGTGGCACCCTCACCAACCACCCATCTCCATCCTGTACAAATATAAGCAGCCCCTGGCATCTAGTGCCCCCTATATGGCTGGCACATGGCAAACCAGTTTGCCACCCCCCTTAACGCTTTCACCGGTGCTGCAGAT
The DNA here is from genome assembly GCA_016271365.2 of Neoceratodus forsteri. Taxonomy (NCBI): domain Eukaryota; kingdom Metazoa; phylum Chordata; order Ceratodontiformes; family Ceratodontidae; genus Neoceratodus; species Neoceratodus forsteri. The sequence continues at coordinate 304,080,588 of CM028135.1, forward strand.
ACAATATGGCAACTGGCACAGCCCTCCTCTCACCTCCTTGGCCAGCCACTGTATAGACTGATAGACAGCACATGTCCTCTGTACTGTAAAAGGAGTGCATATACTATTACATGTGCTCCCTTTACAGTACAAAAGAAGAAGCATGCTCTTGGTTATTCCATAAGGAGGCCAGCTGAGGTGGTGAGAGGAGGGTTGTGCTGGTCACCATACTGGATCTGTTATACTGGCAAAAGCACTAAGGGGGGCTGGCAGGGTAGTTTGTTTGGTGCCAGTGATGTGGGGCATCCAGTAGATGCCAGAGGCCACTTAAGCTTGTATGGAGATTGGTGGGTGGCAGTACCACTAGATGCTATGAAGTATTACAATTTTACTGGGATGGTGATTAGAGGTTTGGGGATGCCACCAGATGCCAGTGAATAATACAATTTTATGAGGGTAGTGATCAGAGGTTGAGCGTGCCATTAGACACTACGGAATGAGTTTTACTTAACAGGGATGGGAATAGGAGGAGAGAGGTGCCAATGAAAAGCAGGGAATGATTTTTACACGAAGGGTCTGGTGATCAGAAGATGGGGGGTACCACTAGACACCAGGAATAGTTTGTTTGTTACAGGGTCTTTGATTGGAGGATGGGGGTACCACAGGACAACAGAGAATGTTTTTTTTGTTATGGGGCTAGTGATCTGAGGATGGAGTGGTACCACTGGATGCCAGGGAATGTTTTATTTGTTATGGAGCTGTCTATCAGAGTACAAGGGGTGCCACTAGGCACCAGGAAATACTTGTGTTTTTACGGGGATGGGGTTCAGAGGGTGTGGTGGTGACACTAGATACTAGCGAGCAGGTGTGCTCCCCCAACTTGGTTGTTGGCTGCAGTGTCTCTGCTGGCCATTAGGGTCACCCGGAGTAAGTCAGCCTTTTTTTGGCAGTAATTGCACTGTGCAAAGTGGCCAGCACTATTTCTTTTGCTCAGCACTAGTGCACTGAATAATGCGCTGCATCCATATTCATGTCCTCGCCGCTCCCTTTGCGCCTTGATCCTTGTATGTGTGCTATCCCATTTACCATGCGCTCCTGACCCCTTTGAATGTTGTGAATAGATACATACACACTGTTGGCAGATAAGGGCCTATGACCTACCCAGTCTACCCATTTAAGCTTGCAAGTTCCCTTTACGTTTTTCTAGAAGTCTGTTGCCCCTAACCCCTGACCTCCAGGACCCCCTTATACTTTTCCCATGCATTCCTAAATCCCATGATTGTTTCAGCCCCTACCACTTCCTCTGGCAGGATGTTCCACTTGTCCACTACCCTTTCTGTTTAGAAATTCTTCCTCATGTTTCCTCTGAATCGCCCTCCCTCCAGCTTCATCCCATGACCTCTAGTCCTGGAACATATTTTTTACTGGAAAATAGTGTATTCCTGCACCTTGTTACTCCCTGTAAGGTACTTGTATGCCTCAATCATATCCCCTCTCTCCCTCCTCTCCTCCAGAGAGTACGTATTCAAGTCCTTCAGCCTGTCCTCATACGACTTATGATGCAATCCCTGTACCATCTTGGTTGCCTTCCTCTGAACTTTCTCCACCTTGTCTATATCCTTACATAGGTCAAGTCTTCAGAACAGTACACTGTAGTCCAGGTGGGGCCTCATTAGTGTCTTGTACAGTGAAATTAGGACCTCCCTTTTCCAGCTGATGATGCCCCTATCTATGCATCCCAGCATCCTATTTGCTTTACCTGCTGCCTTGTCACACTGTTTCCCTACTTTGAGATCATCAGAGATGATAACCCCAAGGTCCCTTACATGCTTAGTACATTCTTTATCCTCACCCCCAAACTGATATGTTGTTCTAAGGTTTTTGTACCCCATATGCAGTATCTTGCACTTCTTTGCATTGAATTTCAACTGCCAAACCCTTGACCATTCTTTAAGCTTTTGCAGGTCCCTTCTCATTCTGTCTACACCCTCTGGTGTGTCCGCTCTGTTAATGAGCTTTGTGTCATCAGTGAACAGGGAAATTCCTTATAGGTCCTCCGCAATGTCACTGATGAAGATGTTGAATAGGACTGGTCCCAGCACTGATCCCTGTGGTGTCCCCCAACAGTCAGTCTTACTTCTGTGGAGTGACAGCCATTTACCACCACCCTCTGTGTCCTGCCATCCAGCCAGTTACTTGCTCATGGACACAAACCATGGGCAAACAGTGTGCAGTCACATTGCCCATTGGGCAAAGCTTTGAATATTGGGCCCTTGATGTTCCAATGTCAGTCTATGGTCCTTGATGACACTCAGATTCTTTACCCTATCACTGAGTAAGAGAGGTGTGGCCTTAAGTTGTAACCTTGCTAACCCTCTCTTCCACATCTACTAGTCTTTGTGAACCAGAATCAATCACCAACCATTCTGTCTTGCCAAGATTCAGCCTAAACCAGCTCTAGGCCATCCAGTTTCTAATATCAAAAAGGCATCTGTTTAACACATCAACAGCATTTATGTCTCCAAGGGCAAATAACAGATATAGCGGAGTATCATCCTCAAGGAAATAGCCGACCACATCATCTAATGACCTCTTCTAGAGGTAGCATATGCACTGCAAACAACATAGGTGACAAGATCAAACCCTGAGGCACCCCACAGTCAAGTGCAGCAGGGTGTGAGGTACAATTTCCAAGTACTATGTGCTGCACCCTGCCAGGATGAAAGGACTTCAAACCAATTCAATGCAGTGCCTGTGAGTCTTTCCAAGTGCCTCAATCTAGCTTTTAAACTCCATGCTCTACAATGTCAAAAGCTGATGAGAAATAGAAAACAACAAGAACTGATTAGTCCCCTCTGTCTCTAGTTAGGAGTGGGTCATTTTGCTCTGACTTACATACACCTACTCTATGTAATCATTAATAGAAATTTCTTCAGCTCAGCCCAGTGCTTAGGATGAGCCTACTCCAACATTGCTTTACAAGACTCAGCACAGTTTTAAAGGTTCCTGCCTCCATATCATAAAGAAAAGGACACACTTTATAGGGAATCCTTATGTCATAGTTCACAGTTTTAAGCTAACAATGAATAACAGATTCGTTTGCCAGAGCTATAGTTCTAAATGTCCTGCCTCAATGAAGTGAGTTGCCACAGGTGAGATAATATTCCATCCTCCTTTTGACTTTTTTGTTCTTGATATTCTTGCTTTTAAGGTCTGCAGTTTCACACACTTACTGTATAATCAATCACTTGTACAATATAATGCATAAACAGCTTGGGTGTTGTTATAGTTTATGTGTATTTTAATACATCCTAGGAGCCCACATTTGTGGTTGTGTGATAGATATGGTATGGAGAGAGAGAGATATAGTCGTAGGAGTGGTCTCATGTGCATTGTGGACCACAAACCCAAGGTACACTGTTCTGCTACCATAAGAATGTGAGACCACTATGGCAACTGTAAGAGAGGTCTTCTAGAATGTATTAATTATTGATTCAGGGGAATCAATAATATTTTACATATTTTAAAATCCTCCCTGAATGTGTCCATTTCCAGGATACCTAGGGTCCAATTCTCAAAGCCTCTAAAATGACGCAAGGTGCCTGTGTCAGACATAAATGATGCAGGTGGCACCTTGTGTCAAACAATGTGCCCTGAGCTATTCTGAAAAGCAACCTGTGTCAAACTCAGGCTACATGTGCCAAAGGGGGCACTCGCTAGCCATGCACCATTAAACTGGCTATGCATGGCACTGAGGGCATGCAGCAGATGCAAACTGCCACATTCCCTATATCATGATGCTCATAACTGTCCCAGAGGGCAAGTTTCTATGTACCATTAGACCAGTCAGGGCTGGTCTAAGCATACTTAGGATATGTCCTTCTGGGACAGTTGTGCAATTTCTAGCAATGTGCCACAGTCTCCCATCCCCGATGCCCTGATAAAATAACTCAAGTCCCAATCCTTGTGGTCTAGAGGCCCCTCCCCCATCTTCCAGTGTCACCCCTTATAATAATATATAATAAAGCCCAATGCCGTAGTGGTCTAGTGGCCACCTCCCTGATCCCCGATGTTGACTGTTATAATAATATTTAAGAAATCCTCCTTCCTTAGTGGTCTAGTGGCCCCCACCCCTCCATCCTAGCAGGTAGTGCTCACCACCCCACTGCCACCCATTCCGAAACAGAGATGGCGAATGGCACATCCCTTCTCTCACCTCTGCAGCCAAAAGCCAACTGAACTGTCACTGAGCATGTACTGTAAAGTGTATGCACTCATTGATTGACTGCCAATCAATGAGTGGGTACACAATATAGTATGCTCTCCGTGACAGTTCAGTTGGTGGCCAGCCATGGAGGTGAGATAAGGGATGTGCTGATCGCCGGCTCTGTTTTAGGATGAGGGGGAAGCTGGGTGGTGGGCACTACCTGATGGGGTGGGGGTGTGTGGGGCCACTAGACCACCAGGGAAGGGGGCTTTCTTAAATATTATTATAATGGGCAACATCAGGAATTGGGCAGGGGGACCACTACACCACTACAGAAGGGTTTTTTATTATATATTATTATAACAGGTGACATTAGGAATTGGGGAGGGGGGGCACAAGACCACTGGGGATGGGACTTGAATTATTTTATCAGGGGATCAGGGATGGGGGAACTACTAGCCTTTGCTGCACGGAGCCTGTGGCAAACCCCTCACATGTGTCTTGTTTTTTCACATGGGAGAGGCTGCAGCAAATGTGGGGACTTAGGCCTTGGGACCACTCCTGTACCATAATCTGGTGCAGGGTCCCTTGCACACCAGGCTTTGGCACAAGCTGCTGTATGCTGCAGCTTGTGCCGATCTAAGCCCTATTTGAGAATCAAGACCCTGATCTTGAGTCATACTTTACAGAATAACAGTGTTTTACATGCTGGGGAAAGGAGCACTCCAATTGGCCAAGTGTGTTCCCCGAATCTATAACGTCCTTGTACTTTGTACTGTTTGTTAGTAAGCAGGGTTTTCAAAATGTGTGATTTTACTAGTAAGGCAGGACATTCAGTCAGTTCACTTTGATACTGGAGATAGAACATGTTCCTAGACTGGAAAGAGGTGGAGAGTGAAACAGAATTCTGATGCCGAGAGAAATAATACAGATTCATAAACAGGATATTTTAAATCTCTTAATATTGTATGGGGATTGAATGAAGAAAGCAAGTGGGGAGTGGATGGAAGTAGATTGCTCTTTCACAGCAGCTGATGTCTGTCTCTCTTGCCTGTATCTTTTGCGAGTGCTGGGTCACATAGACTACCTTCAGTGAGCTTCCAAAGTGGGCTATGAATGAACAGGAAGTCTCAGGAGATCATGAAGTTTCACACACTGTTCCAGTGGCTGAGTAATGAACAATAAAGCATGAATGATGAATAACTGGGATCCAAATACAAACACTCAGCAGAATATTCAAAATAAGGTATTTGCACACCCCTACCCGGTACACAGGTCTGTTATTCCCCAACTGCTACTCCCCCTCCCTTTGTGTAGCAGGACTGTGTCCACTACTTTCCAATCATTTGGAACTACCGCTGTCTGAATTAAGCTATTGAATTGCCCTACTACTGTAGGGTTCAGCTAGTTCCAAAGCCAATTCCTTGAACACCCTTGGGTGTATCCCCTCCTGCCCCAAGGGTTTATCCTTTAAGGCTTCAAGCTCATTCTTGACCCTTTCCTTGATAAATACTGGCTGTCTCAATTCATGAATGTTTCTGACAGCCACCTTGATGCCATTTTCAAGCAGGGGCCTACTGTCTTCCTTGTGAAAGCAGAACAGAAGTCATCATTAAGGACGCTTACTTTTTGTTCAGCATGGTCTAGTACCCTCACCCCCTTGTAGCCTAACAATACCCCCTTCCTGCTTCCTTTTTGCCTTAATATATCTGAAAAATTGTTTTTCCCCACCATTGATCCTCTCTGCAGTACACAATTCCGTGTCTATCTTTGCCTCCCTGACCATCCTGTTTGCTTCTTTAGTTTGTATTTTGGTACTCTCCCTATTCCTCATTCCCCTGCTTTGCCTTTTACCTGGTGAAAGCTTTTCTCTTGGCTCTCACTGCTTCTCTGACCCTTTCTGAGGACCATATTGGTCTCTTGTATCTGTTTCAGTTTGCAACAATTCTTGTACATGACTTTGTTTCCTTGAGAATGGTCCCCTTAATTGCCTCCCATCTTTTCTCTACACCTCCAATGCTGTCCACCCTGCTCAGTGTGTCTCAGACCAGCTCCCTCATCCAGCTGATGTCTGCTCTCCTGAAATGTAGGACTTCAGTTTTTGAGGTATGCTGTCACTATGGTGACAATTTTACTGTGACCAACACTACAGTGACAACAGCGCCAGGTCGCTGTAGTGTCAGCGCAGGACCCCAGCACTGCTTTCTGGGGGTTTTGCACCCCCTTCCTGAAACAGTTCCAACTCAGAGTTGATTAATTTAGTAGTGGGGGGTTCAGGGGGGAGAAGCCCCCAAAGGAAACACAGTCTGACGTGACTCCCTTTATGCTGACTGCAAATGCGAACCACATAAAGGAGTCACTGTAACTTTGGTCGACATCTAAATTGTCGACCAACTGTCATGGATCCATTTTGATGGGTGCTTTCTGGTCCTGAGGGCCAGGCTGGACCAAATGGAGTTATAGTCACTGGACCCCAGTTGCCCTCCTACCCTCACTCCACTCACGATCTCCTAGTTGGTGAGCATCAAATCAAGAGTTGCCTCCTGTGTGGTGGGTTTGTCTGCTGTAATGTCCCAATCTATATCCAGCAGGTTCAAATTACCCATCACCATCACTTCCCCCTTCCTCCCTCCCTTCCCTTTGTCAGTTCTTCCCAGAGCTCCCTATCTCTCTTTCTCTTCCCCTTGTCCTGATGGCCTGTAGGTCACTTGCCCAAAATTTTCTTACCGGAGGGTGCTGTGAGGTGAACCCACAGTGACTTTATTTCCCCTTTGCTTCCCCTGGTATGTCCATCCTCCACAGCCTCTATGACCTCTCTGACATATAAAGTAATTCTCCCACCCCCAACATTGCCTTTGTCTCTATTCTGTCTTGACATTGTATAACCTGGGACTAACATGCCCTGATCTTTATATTCTGTGGCCTACATTTCTGTGATGGCTACGAAGTCCTCCTCAGTGTCTGCCAACAATGCCTGGAGCTTACTGATTGTGTTACTCGGACTCCTAGCACACATTGTTAGGTATGGGGGACAACTAAAAACTACTACAAAAGTTTATATCCCAACAGCTATAGAAATGGAGTTGATGGGTGAGAGGGAAACAGATACTAATATAGAATATGCGAGGATTTAGTGTTCCTTTAAGGAATATTCTTATTAAGGAAATCATGCTATTATGGATGTTTCTTGTAGCCCAGACTGCATTTCTTAAGTACTGTGCAGCCTGCATACTAAAAACACCTTCATATTTAGGATACATTTTATGGTCCCAATGGCGTCCTCTGTAAATAGATTGAATTATATGTATTTAAAGCACTGGCGGATCCAAGGAACAGTTGAGAATGAGTACAAAAGCTACCAGAGGGTGGGGTAAATGTTCAAGAAGCTTTCAGGAAGAATGAAGATTAAAAAACTTTTAATGGATCTAGTGGTTTATTTATTTATTTATTTATTGAGTTTTGGTAACCAGATAAGTTCACTGAGACAATTACAGCCCCTTTTTCAGGGTTGACCTGACAGTGCAGCAACAAACAATATAGTACAGTGCAAAAACAACAAAGGGAATTCTGTTGCAGTAATAAAAAAATTAACATACAGCAGGTAGGGGATAAAGAATCATAAAACATATAGAAATATAAAAGTAACAGTTTATAACAGCTAACAAAATAGACATATACACTTTGGTAATAACATAGTGCAGGTTGGGTTCAGAATGAACACGAGCAGCGAAAACTTAATTTAACAGCGAACAAAACAGGTATTTACACTTTGGTAATTACATATTGCAAGTCAGTTTCAGGATGACCAGAAGCAGTGAACTCTGAAGGCAGATAAGTAGTACTGGAACAGGAGGGAGTGAAGAGATGGCAGGAATACCATGAGATAAGGATGGGAGGTAAGGAGAGGGGCCTGGCAAGGGGTCAGGTTGGATGAGAAGAAGGATATAGAGCACTATAAGAGAAGATCAGTCATTGACGAAGGTAGGAGCATACTGCAGAGGCAGAAAGAGGGAGAGAGAGAGAGGAAAGCAGGTTGATTCAGAACTTAGGAAGAGAGGAGCATGATAAGATGGAGGGGGAAGGGAGTTGCAATCAGGCACTGCTGCAGACGAGAAGGACTTACGGGCAGCGGCTAGTCACACATTGGGTCTAATGAGAAGGGGGAGGGAGGCAGACTTTAGTGCACAAGAAGCTTGTCTTAGACTGATGATCTCAGTTAGGTAAGGAGGGGTAAATTTATGCACTAGCTTATGAATGAAACACAGGGTGGTATACCTCAGTTTAGATTCATAGGACAACCAGTTCAATGATGCAAGGACGTTACAGTGGTGGTGACGGGCATTGGTCCCCAAGGCGAACCTTCCTACCCTGTGGAAGGCCAAAGTTAGGAGAGACAGGGCAGCAGCATTAGTGGAGAGTAGTAAGAGAGTACCATAGGTTAGCAGTGGAAGAAGGGATGAGGAAGCAATCTTATGGCAAGAGGCAGAGGTGAGGAAGGGGCGGTTGTGATAAAGGAGACCTAGCTTTTGGTTTAGTGATTTAATTATGATTGAGACATTGGCATTAAGGAAGACAGAGAGGTATCTAAAGTGATGCCCAGATATTTGCAGGTAGTGACAGGCTCAAGGGAATCACCATTAAGAAAGGTGATACAGAGAGGGGAGATGGTACGTGAAGAGGAGGATGAGTGGGAGAATACCATGCTTTTTGGTTTTTTCATATTAAGGACAAGTTGATTCTGTCTGAACCAACCTTCAAAAGCAGCAAAGTCTGATGCTAGTTCTCTGTTTATCCAGTCAGTGTCTGGAGAGCAGCAGAGCGGTAGATGAGAGCATCATCCACATAGAGATGCACAGAAACCCCTCCGCAGTTACTGGGTAAATCATTAATAAAAAAGGGGAATAACAAAGGGCCTAAAATGGAGCCCTGGAGTACACTGTGCATTATGGATCTGAGGCTAGAGAGAGAACCAGCCCACATGACCCTTTGAGGCTGGCAGGATAGGTAGGTTTGTACCCAGCTTAGGGCACAGGTGTCAAGGCCAAGTATATGAAGTTGCTGGAGCAGGAGACCATGGTTCACCAGGTTGAATGCTTTTGTAAGGTCAATGAATATGGCACCAGTGGCAGAACCATGGTCCATGGCTTAGACTATGTCAGAGGTTACTTTTAACAAGGCAGTCAGGGTGCTATGGTTCTTTCTGAACCCATGATGGAAGGGGGATAGCAAGTTGTAGTGATCAAGATCATTCTGAAGGTGATTGTATACCATGCATTCCTGGATTTTAGCCAATGGGCAAAGAATGGGTATGGGTCTTAAATTTTCGGCCACTGCCCATTGGTCAGACAACTGCATTATAAAGTTCAAACTCAATGTTTCGTCACTTCCAAGTATGAGGTTATCCACTATCGGGCTAAATAGTAGCTAGATCCAAATATGCTTCAAAGGACGAATGGACATCTTGAGCATAGTTGCTGTCTCCACCAGTGGATCTACCACTGGGGTCAAGGCTTATAACACAGCACTGATACAGCAGCCACATTCCTCGCCCCAGTCTGCTCTCACTTTACCATTTCTCATAGAGATACCCCTTGGTTTAATGTTGATGGTTAAAATGCAAGGTTGAGAATTACAGCAAAGGCAGAGGGCAATTCCAGTGAATGCTGATGTGCTTGCCCTGATGACTTACTTTGAGAACAACCAGACAGCTCAAGGAATGGAGAGAGCAAAATGTATTTGCTGACTTACTGCTGCTAAAAAAGAACAAGCCTTTCACCCTCTGTCACAACATGGACAGCCTTCTCAATCCTGACTGTCTGTGCAATAAGGAGAATATCTCCATAAAAATATGCAAGTAACAAAATGTGTTCTTTACTGTCAACCAGTTGGCACAGCTGCAGGGCTAACACTCATGATGCCAATGAATTATGTATGGGAAAGAGCTTGGGACATCACAGTCTGGCAGAGGAGAAGAGAATCAAGAATCCCATGGGACATTCTCCTTCTACATGGATGGCAAGCAGCAGACTCCTCTGCTATACTGCCACCCAGGTGAACAGAGGTGGTGGCACAGTTGGTGATGCTTGCGATTCATGGACACTGATTGACACTGGAATACAAGCATGCCTTATGTGTGCATGGTCCATGGCTTCTTAGCCATTGGAACCCAGAAGAAGAGAATAAATGTAGAGAGACAATTCTGCAAAGTCCCTGCTGATCTGACTGATCACCCCTCCTAGTTCTCACACTTGACAAACCTAAGGGGGGAACTGCCTCTGCCCTCCCAAAGGAATCCACCATGGAGTAGTAGCTACTCTGTGGACTCCCTAGAAGGCAGAGTAACTGCCAGAGATGGGGCAGACAAGAATGGGTGCAGGCTGAGCAGAGGTGGGCAGCACCAGTGTCAGGGGTACAAGCAGAATGATAAAAAAATAATTGTTTATCACAGCCAAGGTTGCTGGAATCTGTGACCATGTGTATTCCTCTGTTCAGCTCATTGGATAGAGAGGTCAGGCATGGTAATAGCAGATGCTCCATTATTGTAAAATATGTTCCACTAGGAAGAAGATAGGGGTAGTGACCAGGTGTTTTCTTGGATGAACAGTACCACTTGAAAAGTGGACCGTGCTACGATCAAGCTTATTAAAACAAATGTAGAGGTTTGACTCCTGAGGTCACAGGCATTGTAAATGCATTCTTAAGTGAGATGCTTCTTCTCCCTGCCTTGAAAAGTGAAGTGCTGAGAATTTCACTTAAGAAACCTTCAACAGATCCTGATGTCCTGAATTACAGATTGACTTTCAACCAGGTATTGGATGGTGGTTGCAGAGTAACTGGATGTGCCCCTTGAGAAATGCAGTATCTTTGTGCTGTTTTAGTCCTGTTTCCACTGACACCACAGTACTAAGGATGCAGTGGTGGAAGTTCCTTCACAAGAGATTGAGGAGAAGTGTCAATCATATGATCTTCCTTCATCTGTCATAAGCACTCAACACAGTTGCCCAGCAAGTGATAGTTGATTGACTAGAGGAGTACTGGAGATTGTAAATGATCATGCTTATATGGTTCCATTCTTTTTAAAATGGAAACAGTTACACAGAAATATAGAATTTGTCAGCAGACATGGACCTATTGGCTCAACCAGACTGCTCATTTTGTCCCTGCCTATACTGTTACCCCAGACTCACTTGAGCTCTGGCTACTTATCCCCTGCTTTCCTACCAAGATTCCTTAATGTCTATCCCATGCATGCTTGAAACTCACCACTGTTTTCACCACCACTGCTTCTGCTGGAAGACTGTTTCAGGTGTCCATCACTCTTTCAGTAAAGAAGTGCTTCCTCAAATATCTCCTAAATTTCCCCTCTTCAGGCTTCATATGATGCCCCATAGTTCTTGTGCCTCTTCTCTTCTAAAAAATACTCCCCTCCTTTATCTTATTCACTCCTTTGAGATACTTATATATCTCTATCATGTCCCCCTTCTCCCTTCTCTCTTCTGGGGTGAACATATTGAGATCCCTCAGTCTCTCCACAAAGGGCTTCTGATGCAGCCCCTGAACCATTTTAGTTGCTTTCCTCTGGACAGCCTCTACCCTGTCTATGTCCTTTCTGACATGTGATCTCTATAACTAGACACAGTACTCTGGATGGGGTCTTACCAACACTCGATAAAGTGGTAACACCACCTCTCTCCCTCTGCTGGTGATTCCCTTATACCACTCCTGGGTTTCTGTGCCCTAGGTACATGATTTTGCACTTGTTCACATTGAAACTCAGCTGCCAACCACTCAAACACTCGAGCTGGCGGAAATGAGGATTTTCCATTTTGGCTAATTACTCTCGACTGTGGGGTACCCCAAGAGTCTATATTTTCACAAATGTTTTTTTTTTATGTACGTGTAGCTTCTGTTAAAGATTGTTATGATGTACAGTATGCCATACTGCATATTGTTTTTTGTACATATTGCAGATGGCATTTATTTGCATCCTGACAGTCTTGAAAATGGGCTTTGGCTCACGAGTCTTTCTAGTTATCAACAAACAAATGAATTAACAAATAAGAAAATAGTGCAAGGTTTCATTGTTATGCAGATGCTATCCATAAGTACTGTACCTTTGCAGCTAGCCAGAGCTCCTCAGTGGCATTGGAACATTTGCTGTCAGGAGATCAGAGACTGGATGGCCTCCAACTGACTGGCACTGAACTCTGCCCTGAAAAAATGGCCTTCTTACTTGTGTGCTCAGATCAACAGGTCTCACACTAAAGTGCAGCTTTAAGTTCTACATTCATGATAGACTTTACTTTAAGGCAGTGAATGTTGTTTTAGTGTGGGAATAGCTCTTGCTGACAGGCTGTTGCTTGGGTTCCAGGTGATGACCACAGTTAGGGGCTGTTTTTTTTTCCCCTTCATTTAGAAAAGGACTCATACCTACGCCTTCATACTCCTCTACTCTGCCCCACCCACCCCACCCCATCTACCCCAGTTAAGCATTCCTACTAAGTTTGATAACATTTTAGCACTCCCACTTTGTTAACTTTATTCAATTTATTGATGTTCAGATGTTCAGTTGTAATTCTGCCTGTTGCACCACCCAGCATTAACTTGGTGGTAACGGTGGTGCAGTTAAATACACTAACCTCTCTCCCCAAAGGATGAGAGCAGTCTATGGGATGCTCAGTCCTCCCCCCCCAACTGGGCCCCAGAGAAACCCATGTCTGTTCCAGAACCCTGGTTGCCAGTGTGGCAGCAGGTAAGGCGTCCAGTACCTTAGCTCTCCATGTCACTGGGTTAGCCAAATGGAAGCCATTTATACGTGATTGCACTTAATGTCGTTGTTGGTAATGTTTGTTTTTTTGTATAAGAACATTTTATTGAATTTTCAATGAGTACAGAAACTTCAATACCCACATTCAGAAGGATTGAACACAAAAAGTGACAGGCACTATGCCTAGCTGTAAAAAGTGTTAAACACTATTACAAAGTGTATTACTGAAGCCTGGACATTGGGAGGATTAACCATTTACTGTAGTTTCCAACGTGCATCATTTCCAAAGGTATCAGAGTGTAATATCCTAGGAATCAAAACTGAGGAGATCTAGGTAAGGGGGTGTTCAAATTGTGTTCGTGTATATCTATGACAGAGGACTACCAATCGTTTATTGGGGTACAGCTCCAAAGAATATGATAAAGAGTGCTGGGTCAACATTTGCATCACCAACACTCATTCAAGATGGATAGGCCCATATGGGCCAATTTTTCTGGTGTTCTATACCACCTGCTCAATATCTTTTTTTAGAGTAATTGAAGTTTCGGATATGGGGAGGCCCCGTGGGCTTCAATCCAACAACAGGACCAGGCACATGGATCCAAAATTTCCTGCAGCTCAGAGGCCCATTTCTGCCTATGAGGGTCCAAATCTGGGAGGGAAACAACCTGGAAAGTTTTGTAGATTACAGCCCATATGACCCTTCAGTAACGCTAACCACATTGTTAAATGGACACTTAAATAATTTTCCATGCCAGCCCAGTGTTGTAGAGGGCTCAGGCACTGGTTGCCTTACCTGTCACTACGCTGGCGACCCATGTTCAGGAATGAGCATGGGCCATCAGAGGTCAGCACTGAGGGGGGGGCAGTGTACGACTGAGCTGCCGACAGGCTGTTCTCCTCTGTAGGGAGGGATCTGTGCTCCCTCGGCTCTTGACTGCCTTGTGGTGGAGGTCAGGGGACAGTGTGAGCTATGGGAACCAAGGCATTAGGCCAAGGGATGCGAGGAAGGGGCCGTCACTGGAGCAAGAGGGTGCATGCGGGCCTCCATGCACATGCACCTCTCTGTCTGGGGCCCCTGGTAACTGATGAGAAAATGTGGAAAAAATCAGGGGCTGCAGCAGGATGAAGCCTCTGGGCTGGCCTTGGGGCACCACTGGGATGCGCATAGCATATCAAGATCTCGAACAGCCCCTGAGTCCAGCAGGATTGGTGGATGAACAGCTGTGACCTGCCATAGGAGGAATAAACACCTATATGGAAAAAAAATCATTTTCCAGAAGGGTATGGTCTTTAGTTAACCAGGACAATAAGGTATGTCAAAGTTGTAGATACTTCCATAAATCTCTGTTAGGAAGCCTAAATTCAGTTTGTAGTTGATTAAAAGATTTTAGCAGCGCCGAAGTAGGTTCTATCAGATGGTAAATGTTTTTTATGCCTTTGGATTCTTGTGAGTGCCAGATTATTCAGGCACCCCTATCTAAATCTTGTGGTTGCTCCAAAGTGGTTCATAGGGACGATCAATGACACCACAGTGACAACTTTATTTCGATGCAACACTACAGTATAGCAATGGATTTATGTTGACCGCAAGTTGCGGTCAGCATAAATCCATTGGGAAGCTGTCTGTTTTTTACCACCCATGCAGGAGGCTCTGCTCCCCACATCCCGCCTAACTAAGATTTGTCAACTCTGAGTTGGAGTTGATTCGAGGAGGGGGGCAAAACCCAGAGAAAGCATTGCCAGGGTCTCATGAGTACATTACAGCAGCAACAGTGACTTGCCATTGTAATGTACTTTGTTATTGAAATGTCACTGCGGCATCAGCATACGCATGAAGACCGAGGTGCTTAGGTTCCCAGTGTAGCATTTTCATTATACAGGTCCAAATTTAGAGAATAAAACTGGCAATGTGTGAAGGCAGTTTTGTGGAAGAGGTTCCTTCAGGGCAGTGGCCAAAGGAGTGGGACCTAGGAGCGATTGTTCTGTTTCTACACATGAAGCAGTGGAGGGCGTTGAGGGATTCAACCAATGTAGGACTTGTTTTATACCAAGACAGGCATACTAGGCCCAAGACCAAGTCATATTCCAGCATCCTACTTTCACTGGAGCACGAAGGGTGAATCTACTAAATTGCGGTGACTTTGCATTCCCAGACAAAATTAGAAAATAATCTATCAATTTGATGCCATATACATGGTGGAATGGGCACCTGGAGGTTACTTAAACAAAAAAAGAGTTTGGGAAAAGCCATTAATTTGATGGCAGCAATTTTACCCGGAATTGTTAGATATGGTTTTGTCCACCTATTCATGTCCAGTTGCAAGTAGTCAGTTAACCAATTCAAGTTCCTTAGGCACATATTTTGAGGCCAACAAGAAATGAACATGCCTTAGTAGCGGATCCTAGTTGGGGACCACTTGACCACTTTTTGGCCTAAGTAGGCCCAATCTGGATCCCCTTTGTTAAGGGGTAAAAGTTCTGTCTTATTCCAGTTTACTGGAAGCCCTGATATGGCACCAAAGTGTTCAATAATTTCCCAGGCCTTCGGATGGGAAGATTCTACCTGTGTCAATATGAGAAGGAGACAATCCACATAAAGTAAGGTAGTGCATGATCTACCCACCACCCTAATTCGCCAAATGCCTGGGTGCTGTCTGAGAGTTGCATTCAGGGGGATCCATGGCTAAAAGAAATAGTAGGGGACTGAGAGGTCAACCCTGTCTGGTGCCTTGGAACAAGGAAAAGGATTCAGATAAAATACCATTTACTAAGACACTAGCTTTTGGAGAGGAGTACAGAGCACGGATCCACGATTGGAAGGAAGGACCTACAGTATATCTATTTTACTGAGTACATAAAATAAATAATCCCATTCTGTCGAATCGAATGCATTCTCGGCATCTATGGCCACCAAGGCTGCAGTATTTGAGCCTTGAGCTGCAATCTGAAATAAATTTATTACTGCTTGGAGGTTATCACTGTCCTGCCTGCCTAAAACCAGCCTATGATTTGTAAATTAAAAAAGGAAGGACCTTCTCTAAATGAGTCACAAGTATCTTTGATAGAATTTTGGAATCCACATTAAGTAAGGAGATAGGTCTGTAAGTAGAGCACAAGGCTGGGTCCCTATTGGGTTTAAGCAGGACAGTGATAGTAGCCTCCTGCATAGTGGAAAGTAGACTACCTGAAGTTTGAATGGCCCAGTATAGGTTAAATAGTCTGGGAGTAAAAAGGGGCTCAAAAGCCTGATAAAAATTAGTACTCAGACTGTCAAATACAAGGGTTTTGTCAGTGGCTAGGCTAAGAATAGCTGCAATTATCTCAGACATAGAGATTTAATTTTCCAAGGCCTGAGCTAAATCTGGGGACAATTGGGGGAAGGACAAATTTACAAAAAAGGATTCATACTCCACCTGCTTCTGGGGGATAGAAGACATGTAAAGATTGGAATAATAGTCTCTGAATATTGAACTCATTTGTTTAGGGTCTGTAACTAGGTCCCCCCGGTGGTGCGAAGGTATGTTACCCAGGATTCAACTCATTTATGCTTTAACCAGTAGGCTGGGAGTTTACCAGTTTTTTCTCCAGACTCCCAATAAGACTGTTTCATAAAGAACAATGCCTAGTAGCTTGCTTGTGATATATATTGCTCAGTTTATATTTGTGAGAAATAACCTGATTTACCGTGTGGTCCTGATCCTGGGGATGTTGGTAAATGACATCTTATAACTGCTTTATTTTGGAAGTGAGGTCCTCAATCTCCTGCTTCCTACATTTTTTTTTCTCTGGAAGCATTAGAAATAATTATCCCCCTGATGAGTGCCTTAAAGGCCTCCCAGAGCGTAAACTGAGAAATATCTGGAGTTGAATTGTAAATTAAATGGAGGTAACCATAAGGATGATGGCGGTGTTAAGGTTCTGTTATTGGGAGACTCGATGATTAGGGGTATCCAGTGGGAGGGACAGGGGGGTGGATGCCATTGCCAGGTGAAGGTAGTGTGTATCTCTGGGCTGACACTGCACAGAGCAAAGTTCATGGTATATGAAATGATTAGGGATTGTGGAGGGAAACCAGATTTCCTGGTGCATTTGGGAACTAATGATCTAGAGGGAAATAGCATTTTGGAAATCCAAGCAAGGTTCCAAGAACTTGCCAGAGTCTGTCGGGATAATGGATGCAACATTTCCTTTTCGGAGATATTGCCAGTACCAAAGGCCTCAGTGGAGAAAAAAATGAAGCTCACAGAGGTTAATGACTGGCTCAGGAAGTGGGGTGAAGAGAGTGGGTTGGGGTGTTGAGAACTGGAATGGAGTTTGGGAGGATAAGGGACTATATGCCAAGGACAGGTTTCATCTTGCCCCATTAGGAAGGAATCCTTAAACAGGGGATGGCTGACTACATACAAGAAAGGTGGGGTTTAAACTTGTGAGGGGAAGGGATAAGGGAGGGCTGACCAGAAGTCCTCTCCCAGATGAGGAGTAGCCTTCACGCCCAAGGGGAAGGGAGGAAACAGATTGGGATGGAGGTTCAGGAGGAACAGAGGGAGGATGGAAGTATAAGGAATCTGGGTGGGGTTCGACAAAGAGGATCAGGGATAAGGGTGGGGTTGGTGTTAGTAAATGCCAGGAGCTTGGGAAACAAGTTGCCAGAGTTCCAGGCCATGCTGTTCGAGGGGGTGGATGGCGGTCATGGAAACGTAAGCAACAAAAACCATGACTGGGACCTAAACGCACGGGGTACACTATGCTCAGGAAGGATAGAAAGGAGGGCAGAGGGTGGAGTGGCTATGTTCATTAGAGATGACATAGAAATTGCTAGGGTAGAAGAGGCAGAGGAAGCGTGGAGGCCTTATGGGTCACTTTCGATCCTCAGCAGGAAATAAGGTCAAGCTGGGTGTAGCATATAGGCCCCGGGATGAGTGAGGTTCTAGAGGATGGTTTGCTGGACAACATCATTGCCCAGTGTGGACCAAAAAGGGAAGGAGTGGTGTTGATGGGGACCTTAATATGCCAGGTACAAACTGGGGAACCATGTCCTCTAAGGTGGCCAGGAGCAGAGCTGCTGGATGGCTTCCAGGATGTTTTCTTAACACAGCATGTGATTGAGCTCACAAGGGAGGGGCATGTCCTGGATGTGGTTCTGGCAGATGGGGATCTGTAAGGGACATGGTTGTACAAGACCCTGACTGGGAGTGACCACAATACTGTCTGGTTTCAAATAAGCATGGGGAGGGGGTGAGATCTAGGACACTGGCAGTGGACTTCAGGGGGCAGACTTCATGGGCATGGGAAATATTCTCAAGGATCACTTGATGGGGATTACCTCAATGACAAGTGTGGAAAGGAGATGGGAGGTCATAAAACGGGGACTTCATGAGGCAGTCAGGATCTGCACTAAGTTGAAACGTAAGGGAGCAAGGTCACATAAACCATGCTGGTGGTCCAGTGAGGTACAGGTAGCAGTCAGAGAAAAGAAGGCGGCCTACAAAAAATATAAAACAACAAGAGGGGATAGGGATAAGGAAATGTATCAGCTTGCATCTAGAAAAGTTACCTGTATGGTGAGGGGAGCAAAGTCCAGTAAAGAGCAGCGGCTGGCACAGGGGATACATGGAGGGGAAAAGGGGTTCTTCCGGTACATTGGAGTGGAGAAAAACTAAGGGCCATCTCAGCAGATTGAGATCAGAAGGAGGGTGGGTGGAAGAGGCGAGGGACCAGGCAGAGGTATTTAACAAGTACTTTGCCTCTGTGTTCACTAGGGAGGGGGATGGGATATCTATAAAGCAAGGCACAAAGGGGATAGAAACATCAGTAAGTGGGATCAGGGGAGCAACAAAAATGGAGCAAGAGGGAGAGAGAGAGGTACCCCAGGGGTGTCACATCTGGGTAAAGATAAAAAGGCCAGTAAGGTGGAGGGGACAGATGATGCTATCTCCGCCAAAAAGGTGTGGTTAGCCCTCAAGGCCCTAAAGAAAGACAGATCTCCTGGGCCGGAGAGTACTATGGGAATTGGCAGACATACTGGCTGCACCCCTGGCGGAGCTTTTCAGCAGGTCACTTGAGACAGGGAGGGTACCTAGGGATTGGCGAGAGGCACATGTGGTACCAATCCATAAAGGGGGGTCTAGGGAAGTACCAGGTAACTATAGACCCATCAGTTTGACCTCAGTGATGAGAAAATTAATGGAGAGTATACTAAAGGAACGATTGGGGGTGTACTTGGAGGAGGTGGGAGGTCTGGATAGTCGGCAACATGGGTTTATGCCAGGTAGATCATGTCAAACCAACCTTGTGGAGTTCTATGAATGGGTAACATCAGAACTGGACAGGGGTAAGCCTGTGGATGTATTATTCTTGGACTTCAGCAAGGCGTTTGACTCTGTCCCCCACAATGGTCTGGTGGAGAAACTGATGGGGTTAGGGTAGGCCATTTGATGGTCAGATGGATTGAAAACTGGCTAGCTGGAGCGCACTCAGAGAGTGGTCTGTGGGGAGCTCTCGAACCCTAGAGAGTTGGTAGTGGGGTACCGCAGAGCTCGGTCCTGGGTCGATCCTGTTTAATGCATACATATCGGACATCAGGAGGTATAGGGTGTGAAATGATCTCTTCGTGGATGACTCCAAGATGGGAGCAGTAGTTGAGGGAGAAGAGGGAGGTTGGCCTGCAAGGGACCTGGACACCCTGGAAGCTGGGCTCACACATGGAAATTAAATTTCAATATCACCAAGTGCAAGGTGTTGCATCTTGGTCGGGAAACCCTAAACACAGGTACACTCTGGGAGGGCGCTGGAGGCCTCAATAGGGAAAAGACCTAGGGGTCATGGTGGATGCATGTATGAATAACTCTGAGCAGTGCAGGAGAGCTAGCAAGGCAAACAGGATATTGGGATGCATCGTAAGGGGATCACCTCTAGGAGCAAGGAAGTGATTCTGCCGCTGTACAATGGACTGGTTAGACCACACCTTGAGTACTGTGTACAGTACTGGAGACCACACTAAGAGGACATACAGCTCCTAGAGCGGGTACAGAGGAGGGCAACAAAGATGTACGAGGGCTGGGGATTTGACATATGAGGACAGACTTGAGGAGCTCTGCCTGTTTTCACTGGAGGAGAGGAGAGACAGGGGGACATGATTGAGGTCTTCAAGTACCTCAAGGGAATAAATAGGGTAAACATGGAGGATCTTTAGACTAAAGCAGGAGGTATCACCAGAGGGCATGGTTTGAAGTTGGAAGGTGGAAGGGTGAGGGAAAGAGGAGGAGGTTTTTCACTGAGAGGGTGGTGGACCCTTGGAATGCACTGCCTGGTGAGCTAGTTCAGAGATCCACAGTGGAGGGCTTCAAGAGAGGATGGGACAGACACAGAAAGTGGATGTATTAGATGATGTCCTGTCCAGGGGGGTGGGATGGATGATACGGGTTTCTGGAGCACAAGGGATGGGAGGGTCTCGGCACCCAACTAAGGATCTAAAGTTCGAGCAGACTCGATAGACCGTAAGGCCTAATCTGCTGGCAAATAGTATGTTAGTATGTTAGAATTGGAATCAAAGTAAAAAGAAATTTCTGCCTGCAACCACGCTTTAAAATCTGCCGAACAGAGCAGAGCAGAGTTAAAATGCCATCAAGGGGACTTAGCCGTGTTACCTCAGGGCATGCAAACAATATTAACCAGAGTGTGACCAGAAAGTGTGATGAGTTGTATAGACGAGGCCAGTATGTCAGGTAGAGTAGTAGAACTGCAGAGGAAATACTGTAGCCTGCTACATGTCTGAAATCTGGATGATCTGTAGTTGTCATCTCTAGACTGGGGATGATGGATTCTCCAACAGTCAACCAGATCGCATTCCGTACATAAGTGCTGAAGGGCATTTCTAGCATGCACATGAGATGGGGTGCCCTGTTCATGGGGAAACCTGTTTAAAAGGGGATCCCGGACTAAGCTGATATCCCCTCCCAAAAAAAGGAATACTATAGGTGGATACAAAACAGAGAAAGTTTGTGCAAATTGTTGAAAAATATCTGGATTATCTGCTTTAGGGGCATAAATATTAACCAGCACCACAGGGTTTCCCTGTATTTTGTCAACGAAGAAAATCCATCTACCCTCCCTATCAGGGACACCATGTTCCATCTGGAATGGGCAGCCCTTTTTCACTAATATAGAAACTCCACATCTCTTTGAGGAGTAGTTACTGGAGTATGCCTGGCCTACTCACCCTCTTAGAAATTTATCCGATTCCTCTTTAAGAAGGTGGGTTTCTTGCAAGAATGCAATATCACACATGTGTGAATCCAAACAGTGGAGTATTTTCTTATGTTTGATTGAGTGATTAATGCCTTGAATGTTCCAGGATAGAAACTTGAGATCAGCCATTGGATATTCTCTCTAAAGCTTGCTTGGGTATGCAGATAGGAAATAGATAAATAAAGAAGCATTTGTTAATGCTGAATGTTTGTTTGCTGGTATTAGCACTGGTAGTGCAGGAGTTAGAGAGGTGCATAATAGGAATGGCAGTGAAGCACTGAAGTAACAGCAACTCCACCCCCCAGAGACTGACAGGTGTTGGGGGTGTGCCTATGGGTCATCAGCCATAACACTTGCAACATTCCACCTCACCCCCCCCCCCGCAGACACTGACAGTGTTGCAGTGTGCCTTCAGCCCTTATGCTCACCGCATTCGATAAGGAAATAAGCTGAGATGGGTGCAGTATAGGAGAATGGAGTGAACGTTAGGGACAAAGATCCCAAGGCACACCTTGATGCCTGTAAGTGGCTACATGGTGGGGTTGGAGATGGAGGCGGAATGGTAAGAGCAGTATGGCCAACAACCCCAAGTCACACCACCAATGCCTGTCAGTCTGTACAGGGTAGGCATTATGGTTAGAAACACTAACACCACAGGCGTTTGTTGATATTTTTGATCCAAATTTTCAACATGGGTTTTTTGGGACCTCATCTCATGAACAGTGGCAGTATCATTTCGTTACTAAATCCCAAAAGGTGATTTTGCACAGTGAGTGTGCCATTAGGCACCACAAATGCGAAAACACATTTCAGGCAGGATTTGAAAAATGACAGCTATACTGTTCATGAGGAGGTGTGAAGAAATGGAAATGTTGAAACTCTAGAGTGAAAATAGAGAAAAAGTTGTGAAGTTATGAGTGTGTGTAGAAACTGTGCAATGCACACTCACAATGCAGTAATTTTTGGGAATGTTTTTGCCAGATTTTCAACATGGCCTTTTTTGGACCTCCCCTCATGAACAGTGGCACTGTGATTTTGTTAATCAGTCCAGAAAGTTGATTTTGCACAGCGACAGCTCCATTCTGCGCCACAGGTTCAAAAACACATTTCGGGAAGGATGCAAAAAATGACAGCTGTACTGTTCATAAGGAGGTGTGGAAAAGTGGCAATGTTGGAAATTTGGAGTGAAGATATTAAACATTGTAGAAGTTACGAGCGTGCGTAGAAACTGTGCAATGGACGCTCATAATGCAGTAATTTTTGGGAGTGTTTTCATCAGATTTGCAACAAGAGCTTTTTGGGACCCCAGCTCATGAACAGTGGCACTGTCTTTTCATTAATTTGTCCCAAAATGTGATGCCATGCAGCAAAACCAAAATCACCTTTCAGGAATGAGAAATGAAATGACATTGCCAGTGTTCACGAGGTGGGGTCCCAAGAAACCCATGTTGAAAATTTGGGACCCAAACTCCCAAATTTGCTGAGCTATCAACCTAAATTCCCTCCCCCCCCCCATTCACTGCCATTATGGGCTTACCATCATGTCTTCAGTTCCAGGTTGGTCTTTGAAGAGTGCAGACGTGTTCCTGGTCCACAGAAGATTGTTGCTCCTGACCACTGGAAGAAAGTATTGGTGAGGGGGATGTGGCAAGGTGGGTTGTGCAGAGGGAGGGTGTGGGTTGGGGAAGGGGGGCCAGCTGGAATGACGAGGGACTGTTTTCTTTTTTTTCAGGTTTAAAAAAAATACATCATGGAACTGTTTTCTTTTTTATAGGTGAAATATTACAAAATAGATTTTGGCACACTGGGGTGGGCTTCCAGTGTGCCAGAGTACTTTGGGGGATCAATGCTGACCCAGGGATTGGGCACCCCACGGTCGGCTGAGAACATAGGGGCATGGGGGTCATGCATCCAATACCAGGAGTGGGCAGCAAAGAAGTATGTTATGGCACAATGGGGTGGGCTGCCAGTGTGCCACATTAATGGGGGAAGGGTGGATACATGCTGACATGGAGATTGAGCACCCTGATGTCGTCAGAGGATGAAGAATGGAGGGTGCAGGGTCGGCAGCAGTAGTGGGAGGGAGCTAATTTGTTGTCCTGCTATGTGACTGGTTGGGAGGGAGGGGGGACTGCCACTGCAATGACAAAACTACCCCTGATAGCAGCGGCAGATTTCATGGAAGGTGCAGGGTGGGCAGCAGCAGATAGAGGAAGCTTATTTGTTGTCCTACTGTGAGACTGGTTGGGAGGGAGGGGGGAATGTCACTGCAATGACAAAACTACCACTGATTGCAGTGGCAGATTTCTTTCAAATGTGGCGCTCGCTCTGAAATTGCTGTCATCGGCAGCTTCAACATAAATTGGTGTCCAATGGATGCGCCCATTAAAGCGTCCACTAGATTGGCCACAATACTGCCACACCTCTGCAATGCTCTACTACCTCAATATGTTTCTTGTGCACTGTGCTCACAAGCAAACACAAAAATCTGACTGCTCGAGGCCTTGGTGGTGAAGCCACAGCTAGGAACATCTTCAGGACAAGTATACAAGTCCACCTGTGGTAGGAAAGAAAAACAGGAATAACCCACATTACAATTCTACATATACTATGATCAACAGTAAGAGATGTAACGTTCCAAGTATAAAGAAAGAACATTATCCAAACTTCCAATAAACATTGTGTAACCCACAATCCAGGCTGAAGTAACTACCATGTACCAAGAAAGAAGCAGAAACTTGGAAAAAGTATCAACAAATTAGCAGAAACAATTGCAAACTATGAACCCACCATACACCAGCAACTTGAAATTGAACACTAAGAAAGCCATTACCAGCAAAAAATTTGAAATAAAAATAGGCTGACTAGAAGCCAGGCGAGTAGGACAAAAGTGGCCAGTGAAAATAGACCACCCAGGTCCTCATGCTTCCTGCTAGCATTGGGAAAGACATCTCAACCTTAGACTATTTATTAAAATGCTGCCCACAAGACTCCAACTGCTATATAGGTGGCAAAAAATCTCATTGTCACTTTGCTACAACAAAACGGCTAAGGAACATTGTCTAGTCATGAAATCCCTAATGCACAGACCATGGGATGTGGAAGGGCTGCCAATTCCCCACCCCAGCTTAGTAGTGTAGTAAACACCGTGGGGAGAGGAGGATGCCAGGTCCCAGGGAAAGGGTCAATAAAATATAATCAAGGAGCCATGCAGCCAGCAGGGGCAAGGGGCATTGGTTGCAACAAATGGGGGATAACATGAGCTATCTAAGGTTTGAATCCAGCTAAAATAAAATAAAAAAGCCAAGGATGGTTTCAGAGATGTGCAAAATAGAAAGAATAGAAATAGAGAAAAAAAAATACCCAGTGACTAGCAAGGACAGCGAGAACAGTCACCAATCTGCATCTAGACCCCCCCTCCAAAAGACCCCGTATAAAGTTTTTAGCAGCAGTGAGATGTCAAAGTAAAATTTGAGTTGGCATGTCCTAGTGAAAGCATGTCACAGCCTCACCCCACAGTATTAGATCCATCAGCTGGAATATTCTGCGGAAGTGATTCAGCCGGACAAGAAAAATCTAGATTTGGACTCACAGATCTCATTCCAGAGAACTGTAGAAGAGCATTCCTGTCCTCTGGATGAAGTGAAGCAACTAACTCTGATTTTTCATAGTCAACCCAGTCCATCACTATGGGTTGGGAAGAGTCTTCATTCACCGTAGGGAACATAAGAGGGTGTTTTGGTTCCAGATCCACCGACCATCCTGAGGGGCTGGAGGCTGAGGGAGACTTAGGAGACCTTGGACTAATACTTTTACTAGTGTTGCCATTGCCTTGGCTTTGTGGAGGATGACTGGTGAATTTACCATGATAGATATCTCTCTGCTGTTTTGGTTTTGGAATACAGGATCTCCACCATTCAGTGAGAAGGGTAGACATTTGCTCCACGAGATAGTGGATTTAGGGGCTATATCGGGTTGTGGGGATTTCTCTTTGCTGGATTGGGAAGGCAAATTATTAGGTGAGTTTTGGCTATCTAGGGCATGGCGTTCCACTGAGATACCAGAGGGTGAAGTTGTAATTTTCCTAGTATTTTTGAACAAATGCTGTGCCTCAGTCAATGTGTCAAACTTTTACCAATGACCCTCCCAAAAAATGTTTGGAGTAGCAGGGTATTTCAGGCTGTATTGGATCTGACACTGTGCAAGATCTTTGCACACAGGTGTGAATGCCTTTCTGCTGGCAGTCACATCTTTTGAAAAGTCTTGAAATAAATGAATAGTATGGCGGTTCCACTTCAGGAGCCCCCATTCCCTGGGCTAGGCAAAGAATATATTCCTTAATGGAAAATTGGATATAATATGCTATATTGGGATGGGGAGGCGATTAGTGATGCAGCAAATTTAAAATCCACAGGTGAAGTGAGCGCGAAGTGGCCACTTCACATTAGTTGCAGGCTACGTGAAGTGGACATTGAGGAGTACTCACTTCGCCTTGTCATAATGAGCTGACTTCATGTTGTTATTCTGCCTTAAAGCGAAGTAAGGCAGAATGACAGAAATAGGCACTTTAAGCAGCCCCCCCACACACATCATATGGCTTACAGTACTGTAAGTCGCATGCTGCTTTAGCCAGCCAGGTAGGAAGTGAGTCATACCAGCAGATACTTTCACTTTCTCCTTTGCAGAGATAGGAGAAGGAAGGATAGTGTAGGAGAGGAGTGTGTATTTGTTGTTTAACTTGCTTCAACATCATAAAACCCAACAGCTTTTTTAAAAGCTAATTCTTTAGTTTTTGTTGTACTGATTTGAGTTCTTTTTTTGTGACTGATTTATTTGTTTTATAAGTTTTGTTTTGTTTTATGTAAGTGTGTGTGTGTCTGTGTGTGACTGTGTGTGTGTGTGTATGTGAGTTGGTCTTTGTCGTGTGACGCATCAGAGTGGAGAGAGAAGGAGAGTTATGGACCAGGTCTGTGGTCCATGCTATGGACTATGGTCTGTGGCCTGTGTTGGACTGAGGGAGTGTGGACCCATGGGGGTCAGCGTAGGTGGGTGTCACTGTACCGCTCCAGAATATTTCATCCACCCCCGGAAGCAGCAGCACCACCAGTGCCACCACCACATCTAGTAAGTCCACTGCTGCCACCACCATCATCACCATCTGTACCAGCTTCAGGAGCTCCAGCAGCAGCATCACCCACTCCACAGCAGCAGGTGGAGCCCCCCCAGGGGCATGACACTGCTAATGGCAATACATCTGCCCCTGTTGTGTCTGCCCCCCCCACAGCTTGATAGTCTGGCAGTTTTTCAATTGTGTTAGGCGGGACAGGAGCATTGTGGTGTGCCTGCTTTGTGGTACAGGTGCACCGTGGCTCCCAGGGAACACATCTGGGGACTGGGGGCCAGAGGACACACATGTTGAACCACCACAAGGTGGAGTGGCAGGCTGCCACAGAATGGGCCAGGCTTCCATCTGCTGACCCTTCTGTGGCAGTGGCAGTGGGTGCTGCTGCTGTGCATCACCAGAGCAGGAGGAGGGCCATAGCAGCAGCTGCTGCTCCGCCACTACCCCCACCACTGCCACTAGAACCACCCTCACCACCACCACTACCTGCCTTTCCTCCCACAGCAGTGGAGTCCGCCATGCCTGCAACACAGTCATAAGTAGCACTGCTGTGGGTGGTGATGGAAGAAAATAATCAGAGGATGGGTGCTGTCCAGCAGCAGATGGAGCAGATTGAGCAAGAGCAGCTACAAATAATGTCGATGCTTTATCTGCTGTTGGAACATCATGGGATCAAGCATTAGGTTTTGTTTTCTGCCCCCCAGTGCAGTGCTGTACTGTTTTGTGTTTTGTTTGTTTCATACCAGACAGAGGGAAGGCCACAGAATTTGTTTAAAGGGAAGCAGTCAGCAATAGGAGCATCCTGTCCCCCTGCAAGGCTTACCGTCCGGTTAAGCCTTTTAAGTATGTTGCAGCATTTTTCTCACACCACAACATATTTTATTATGCTAAATAAGCGTCAGCGACCTAGAAGTATGGCAGATGCTATGGGGGCTCCATTATGCATAAAGGTGCAATGTCAATGCATCATGCACTTCAATACAAAAGTATTTGAAGTGCATGGTGCATCTCCGCTGCACCTTTCCTTTACACATAATGTGGCCCCCATAGCATCCAGTATCCTCCTGGGTTGTTGACCTTTCTTTCTTAAAATAAAGTATGTTGTGGCATGAGAAAAATGCTGCAACATACTTAAAAGGCTTAACCAGAGGCTAAGCCTTGCACTGTGCAGGACGCAGGAGCCCCTGTTGTTGACTGCTTCCCTTTAAATATATACATGCAGATACAGTCATACATGTTCCTTATATGGATGCCTGACCTCCAGGGTAATCTCTTTTTCTCCACATGTTCTTACATTCCATAGTGCAATACTTTTCTGGCCAAAACGCTCAGAATTTTGGTAGACCGGGGCCCGAAGACTTCCCAAGTTCCCGTTCTGAAGATCCACCCAAGTTCCACCACCTTGCTCAGCAATGTTATGACGTGATGCCAGGGAGAGCACAGGGGCTTGCTTTATTATAGTGAATGGCCGGCAGCTTTCCAAAATTTTTTTTTTTGTTATAATGGTCAGTTTGTGGTGAAACGTGGGCACATTTCCACTAACAAGGCTCTTGTTAGTTGAAACGTACCCACATTTCACCACAACGTTGCTGAACGCAGATGGCAGAATTTGGGCGGCTCTTCAGAATGGGAAGTCGTCCGGGACCCATTTTACCAAAATAACGAACATTTTTGCCAGAAAAGTATTACACTATTTAAGGACGTGTGGAGCAAGGAAGATTCCCCTGGAGGTTAGGCACCAATATATTGGGTGCAATACCATCCATAACTATGTAACTTGATGAATCTCCTTAAAGCAGCAGTGCAGCAATCTGTTGAAAAGTTTGACCTATACTTCTTTATGCTATTTTACATTGCCACTTTGCTTACATCCTGACTTGTACAATACTATTCTTTCCAGTATTTGAGTTTGCTTTAGTACTTTTTTTCATGTGTGAGATAATAAAAGGAGCACTCCTTTTAATATGGTGCAGACCAGTTCTTCGTCAGTATTTTGCTCTGTTTTTCTCCATCAGTTGTTATATATTATTTCTGTTGTTATTTCTGTTGTCAAATTAACAATTATGCAACAGGCAGTGTTTTATGACATCACAGAACAATAGTTGTTCAAAAACAGCTGCAAATAGTGATAGGAACCTGGTCAGAACAATATTAAATGGCGTGCTCCTTTTTTATTCTCAGACATGAGAAAAAGTAGTAAAGCAGACACAAATTGTGAAAAGAAGGGTATCATACAAGTCATCAGGTAACTAGTGGCCTGCACCGGCGGCCGCGCCAGTGGCGATGCAAAATAGCATAACAAACTATAGGTCAGAATTGTCAGCACATTGTTGAGGTGCTGCTTTAATTTATAATTTAAGTATGACATTATGTGCTCACAATCACAACACACAAAATGCATCTGTCTTCTGTCCAGAAAATTGACATGTGCTAAGGAAGTTAAATGGTATCATCGCACCACATGCAAAGTCCCCCAGAATTTATTGCACAGTCACTCCTGCGCGCAGTGGTGGCACAGAGTCCCCATATTTTTTCTGCATGCCCAAAATGCATCTTCCTTGTGTGCAGAAAATTGACAAGTGGTAACACAGTGAAATGAAACTGTTTCAGTGCATACAAAGTCCCCCAGAATTAATGGTGCACTCAGTCATGCGCACAAAAGTGGCACAGAGTCTCAGATTTTTTCTGCAGGCCCAGAATGCATCTTCCTTGTGTGCAGAAAATTGACAAGTGGCAACACAGTGAAATGAGACTGTTTCAGCGCATACAAAGTCCCCCAGAATTAATGGCGCACTCAGTCATGCGCATAAAAGTGGCACAGAGTCCCAGATTTTCTCTGCAGGCCCAGAATGCATCCTCCTTGTGTGCAGAAAATTGACAAGTGGTAACACAGTGAAATGAGACTGTTTCAGTACATACAAAGTCCCCCAGAATTAATGGCGCACTCATGCATGCAGTGGTGGCACAGAGTCCCAGATTTCTTCTGCAGGCTCAGAATGCATCCTCCTTGTGTGCAGAAAATTGACAAGTGGTAACACAGTGAAGTGAAACGGTTTCAGTACATACAAAGTCCCCCAGAATTAATGGCACACTCAGTCATGTGTGCAGGGCCCCTAAAATGATGACCGTGAGACAACTGTTGCTGGTCCAATGTGCGCTGCAATTCGAGCAAAAGCAATGTGATCATCTCAACTAGATGGAAGGGTGCCCTTTGTCTGTACACTAATAGTAGCCTTGGTGAGTTGATATATATATATAGAGATATATATTTCTGTAGTTTGTAGGTGAGGGGGGTTGACATGGACATGTACTCATGGTATTGTTCTGTCTCACAAGTCACAGATACTGTTGGTGTGCACATTCCAGTGCTCGATTAGAACTTTATGCGTATAAATTTTCAAAGGATAACTGCCAAGCACAGGAAGGTAAGTATTTTTTATCTTTGGGTGGGGGGAAGCATATTTGCAGGTTTGTCTGTAATGGTTACTTATTTTCTTACTTCTTCACAGATTTCATCTGCATCCTTTTCGAGTCTGGTGTGATAGTCATGGTGATCTAATGAAATAACTTCTGCATGTTTCATGTGTGCCCCAGCATGAGGGGGGGCCTGATGTTGAAGAACTTATTTGGATAAGGCCACTTTGTCACAACTACAACAAAGCATCTGGAAGTTTCCTAAAAAAAGAAATGAATGACTTCTTTCAACTCGTTATGTGTCCCTCCCTGGTTCTCAAATCTCTCAATCCCTAAAGTCAAGTTACGTTTCAAAGACACATCTTGTCAAGTAACGCAACCTGTTGTTGAGTACCTAGAGGCCAGTGGGGCACAGGACCCAAGGCAGCATGGATTCACAGCGGGAAGGTCACGTCAGACGAATCTAATAGATTTCTTTGACTGGGTGACCAAAGCAGTAGACCAGGGAGGGGCTGTGGACAAGGCCTACCTAGACATGAGCAAGACATTTGACGCAGTCCCACACAAAATATTAATAAACAAATTAGCCAGCCTGGGAGTTGGTCCTAGGGTGGTAGCCTGGGTAAAACACTGGTTGGACAACAGGACACAGTGGGTAATAGTAAATGAAGTCCACAGTGAAGAAAGGAGGGTTACTAGTGGGGTACCGCAGGGTTCAGTACTGGGGCTGGTCCTTTTTACGTTCACTTGCGCACATGCGCAAGGAACGTTTTGGGAGAGTAGCACACTTGGAGGTGTGCCTCTCCCATCCAATGCACTGCTCCCTTGAGCAGGCGTGGCAGTCCTGCACCAATGGGTGCAGGAGCTCAGTATGACAGCGGTGTTCCTCTGCTTCAAAGGAAAACACAGCTGCCATACTGAGCGCTGCCACCGCTCCCTCTGTCACCGCTCCCAGCGTCGTCCGCCGCCCCAAAGCTTTTCTGCCATGCCTGGAGCCCGCCCAGCATAACAAACGATATTTGTTTTGCCGGAGGGGTGCCCAATCCCCGTCGGCTCCGGCCCCCACCAAGCCATCCGGCTGCACGCTGGGAGCCCACCCCAGCGTGGCAAACCATCGCTTGTTTTGCCGACGGGGTGCCCAATCCCGCCAGCTCCTCGGCCCCCACACATCTTTCTGCCACGCTGGGAGCTCACCCAGCGTGGCAAACATCCCACGCCGGGCTTTTTTTTTCCCTGTAAAGCAAAATGACCCGGGCGGAGCGCCTCCCAACCCTCCCACAATCCGCACTCACCAACTGCGCACTCCAGCTTCCTCACACCCCCACCCATACTTACCTCTGGACTCCGGCGTGACGATCTTTAGTGGACCGGGAACCGTCTGCACTCTTCACAAAGCCAACCGCGAACTGAGGAAATGCTGGTAAGCTGTATAATGGGCTACATAGAGGTTTCAACTTTATGCATATCTCAGTCATTTTTGAATTTTGCACCAAATTTTCAACATGGGGTTTTGGGACCCCTTCTCATGAATGATGTCACTGTCATGGCGTTATTCAGGCCCGAGGTGATTTAGCAGGCACTGCACAGTCACTGCATGAAATCACCCTTCGGCCTTGAATAACACCATGGCAGTGACATCATTCTTAAGAAGGGGTCCCAAAAACCCCATGTTGGAAATGTGGTGCAAAAATTCCAAAAAATGACTGTTTTACGAGCGTGCGTTGCACACTTCCTACACAGGCTCGTAAGTTCGCGAATTTTCAATATTTTCACTCCAGATTTTCAACATTGCCATTTTATCACACCTTCTTATGAGCTGTACAGCTGTCATTTTTCATATCTCACCCAAAACGTGTTTCCGCCCATGTAGTGCACAATGGCGCAGTCAGTGTGCGAAATCAATGTATGGAACACATTAAGAAAATCACAGTGACACTGTTGATGAGCAGAGGTCTTAAAATGGCTATGTGGAAAATCTGGTGAAAGAATTCTTAAAAATGACTGTTTTACGAAGCGGCGCTACAGTTCATGCACGCTGGGTACGTCAGAATTTTCAATATTTGCACTCCAGATTTTCAACATTGCCATTTTACCACACCTCTTCATGAGCAGTACAGCTGTCATTTTTCACATCCTGCCCAAAATGTGTTTCTGCCCATGTAGCGCACAATGGCGTAGTTGGTGTGCGAACTCAATGTATGGGACACATTAAGAAAATCAGTGACACTGATCATGAGCAGAGGTCATAAAATGGCTGTGCTGAAAATTTGGTGAAAAAATTCCTAAAAATTACTGTTTTATGAGGTGCGTTGCTCAGTTCCCACGCACGCTCATAGGTTTGCGAATTTGCAATATTTCCTCTCCAGATTTTCAACATTGGCATTTTACCACACTTCCTTATGAGCAGTACAGCTGTCATTTTTCACATCCTGCCCAAAATGTGTTTCCGACTATGTAGCACACAATGGGGGTAACAAAAAGATCATGCTGACAATTTATTGTGCAAATACCAGCAATAGCACAGGACATTAGGGTAAAGCACCATACATGCCAAACACCACTGCAAATACCTGCAAGCGAACGTTCGGCATTGACAAATGCTTGTTAATGTCTTTATAAGTGACATTGCAGAGGGACTGGAAGGGAAAGTATGTCTCTTTGCAGATGACACAAAATCTGCAACAGGGTTGATACACAAGGTGGGGTGAAAAGGATGAAAAGGGACTTGGCAAGGTTGGAGGAATGGTTAAATGTATGGCAGCTTAGATTCAATGCAAAGAAGTGCAAAGTAATGCACCTGGGAAACAAAAACCCAGGGGAAGAGTACACAATGAGAGGGGTGAGATACTGACAACAACAAAAATGGAAAGGGACCTGGGGGTAGTCATATCAGATGACTTAAAGGTGGGTCTGCAATGTGAGAAGGCAGTAAGGAGGGCTGGGGGTATACTGAGATGCATAGGAGAGGCATCACTGTAGAGAAAAACAGGGAAGTTGTTGGCCCTCTGTACAGACAGTTGGTAAGACCACATCTGGAGTACTGTGTACAGTTCTGGAGACCCCATCTCTGCAAAGATATAGACAGGGTGGAGGCTGTCCAGAGGAGGGCAACCAAAACGATGCAGGGTTTGCATCAGAAGACCTATGAAGAAAGACTAAAGGAACAAAAGATGTATAGCCTCAAGGAAACGAGGGATAGGGGGGACGTGATAGAAACTTTCAAATACCTCAAGGGAATCAACAAAGTCCAAGAAAAAGAGATGTGCAAAAACAAGGGGCAAAATTTGAAGATAGAGGGGGAATGGCTCAGAGGTAATGTGAGGAAGTATTTCTTCACAGAGAGGGTTGTGGATACATGGAACAGCCTTCCTGAGGAGGTTGTAGAGTCAGAAACAGGTTGGGAATTCAAGAATGCATGGGATAGACATAAGGAAATTCTAGTGGGGGGTAGGAGGAAGTAGGCTGTTGGTTAACTAGGATCTGCAGCTTATCCATGAGGTAGGGAAATGGGCAGACTGGGTGGGCCAAGCAGTCTTTATCTGCTATCAAATTCTGTGTTTCTATGTTTCTATGTTGTGTGAAATATTTGCTGCAGTCTTTACAAAACAATGAAATGTATGAAATAAAATATTCATACTTACCAGAATGGATTACACATGGATATTTCATGGGTTCCTCTCTGTGCTGTACAGCTACAGCAACATTCCCAAAAAGTTTTAGCAATGGATCCTTTTTTTGTTACCCTGTAAAAGAAACAAAAGAAGTGTACTGTATGTGTTTTACCATTGCAGCTCTGAAACGCTACAGAAAACAAAACATACAACTAAAGGAAGTGAAGCAGCATGACAAACATGAGTACACATACTCACTTTATGGTTTAAATATTAAGAAGCTGGTGGTGGTGGTCTGTGGGGGGCAGACAAACTCATGGTGGCAGACTTGGATAACATCAGTCCCGGTGGTGGTGAAGGTGGTCTGGGGGGCAGACAGACTCATGGCGGCAGACTTGGATAACATCAGTCCTGGTGGTGGTGGTGGTGGTGGGTGTTCCAGGGGGCAGACAGACTCATGGCTGCAGACTTGGATAACATCAGTCCCAGTGGCAGTGAAGGTGGTCTGGGGGGCAGACAGACTCATGGTGGCAGACTTGGATAACATCAGTCCTGGTGGTGGTGAAGGTGGTCCGGGGGGCAGACAGACTCATGGCGGCAGACTTGGATAACATCAGTCCCGGTGGTGGTGAAGGTGGTCCGGGGGGCAGACAGACTCATGGCGGCAGACTTGGACAACATCAGTCCTGGTGGTGGTGGTCCGGGGGGGCACATCGCCTTTTAAATACTGCAGTTAAAACCTGCCAACATTAACCACATCATCATTAGACCCCGGAGTCAGTTGAAAAACCAATTATGACTGACTTACCACACATTATGACTGATTTTTTTCAACTAGTTTGAAATTTCTGACTTCGACTAACTAATGAAAATCCAGCCATTTTTTTCAACTTTCACCATCGTTGAGTTTTATTATGTAGTAGTTTGTCATACTTTTTTAACTTCAAATTTTTTTTTTAATTAAAATTTAGACTATAAAAGTTAGAAAAGTGCTCCCCCCCTTGAAATCAATGGGGCGCGTGCACACACAGCCTTTGCCTTCTGACATCACAAAACGGGGCTGCTTGTGCCTACGTGGTGGGGTATTGGTGGGTTAAGGTCAGGAAGCAGCTCTGTTTTTTGCATTTGGGATTTAGCAGCATTATAACTTCATAAATGGGCAGAAACAAAAGGAATTATTTATGCCCCTCTATTCTGGGGCAGGTGAGGTATTGCATATGTTGGAGGGAGCAGCAGCTAGGCAGCAGCAACTAAGAAGCTGACTGCTCTTTAAAATGCAAATACAAAGTACAGTGAAACAAATCCATACACAGTAAGTACCCTCTAAAGCATAATAACCAGTCAAAACAACAACAAAATATACTAAGTCCCTGAAAGTAACAAGTTGAAGCAGGCAGTAAAACAGTATACACTATAGAAAAATAAGCAGCAGTAATACTAGTTATTTAGAAAAAGAACTGAGAGTCTAAAATACAGTATAGGTATGGCCTCTTAAACACCCCACAGAAGCTAGAAGGTATCCTTTTGCAAACAGAGCAAACCATCAATATATTGGTTACATTGGTGATTCAGAGCTCTATAAAGACAAATGTCCATTTGGCTCGTTTATCTGCAAATTTAATATCCCTCTATATTTGTTATATATGTTAGTTTACTAGTAGTCGTAGAATCTGTGAGGCTAAAAACAGTTTAAGGGAGGACCCCTTGAAATACCTCCTGTATGGTATACCAGAACTGAAATGTATCCATAGTTTCAATTTAAAGCAAAAATAAACTTATGCATATTAAAAAAAAAAAAAAAAAAATTTTCTGACACAGTTTCTGAGCTTATTTTGGCTTTCAGCATGTACACTAATGTGTTTTTTAAAATTATATTCATCTTGCCATGAAGACTTTAATATTTAGTCTATCCGATTCTTACAGTGAAAAACAGCAACCATTTTGTCCATTGGATCTGACCAACCATGCTTCGCGCTGAGGCCTATGAGTCTGGACCTCACCAACTGACCACCTTCACCTAGCCTGCTCCACGACCATGTGGGGACTCTGACTTACTCACAATGCCACCACAGTCAGAGAGAGCCCAGCTGGGCTGCTAGCAGTAGATCAATGATGATCGATTGCCTTGGCTTTTCAAGTTCAGTCCCCCTGGGCCACACAGCCCCCAAGCCCTCAACCAGCCAGACAAGCCAGCCCAGCATGCAGCAGACACAGAGACAGACTGAGTAGTCTATGAGAGACCATTCTCCTCCTTCCTACTGCCCACTGCAGAATCCTGGCAGGCGTTACATACACATCCAATACAGTACCTTGCTTACTGTAGTAGCCTGTTGCCAGTTCCGTCAGGTGTCGGGTGATTATTCAGTTGGCGGTATCAGATGGCTCCATGGCTCAGGCTGCCACTGTTGCCATACTCAGTGGTGGTGCTGGTGTTTTTTTTGAGCTGTGTGCTCCCTCCTTCCAACCCACACAGTCAGTCTCCAACTCAGACCCATGTCCCCACTCCGGTACTCCGTGCAGTGGAACCAGTGCACAAACCACTCCTCCTCCTCCTCACCGACTTTGAAGACCTGACCGAGACTGAGTGAGAGTCACCCAACGAAGTCACGGGTTGATCCTGACCACAACTAAATCACTGACTCGTTGCCTTCACATGACTGCTGCCTGGCTTTGCTGGAGGACTGAGACCTACACAGCCACACACTAGTCTCTGTCCAGGCACTGTACACATCAGGACAGTAGACACAGTTAACTTATTTTTAAATTTAAAGCCGAACTGCCAAACTTCATCCCTGCAGAAAACGTTGCTCACTCCATTGCCTACTCACCAACACATATGCCTCCTCTCCTGACAGTCTCCTCTCCTACCTAGGCACACTCTCCCTGCCACCTCATGCAACCAGTCACAGACACTCTCAGGCTCCTCCTTCTATCTACCCTAATTGGTGGAAGCTTCATGTCCAGGAGCCTAGGGTGCATTTTATTGGCTGTAAGGCTCGGTGCCGGTGTTTAGGACCGTTAGATATTCACAGCCCTCCTGACCCACCTTCTTCCTCCTCAGGAAAAAAAAAAAGAGAAAACTCACTGCAGTGCACCACAAAAAAAAAACCTGGATGGGTCATGGAATTGTCAACTGCAGTGGATTTCAACTCCACTATTTTATGACTGCAATTCAATGCAATTGCAACTGATTTCAACTTCATTGAATTACAACTGACTATTTCAGCTACCAACGACTGCTCTGGGGTCTAATCATCATCCTCATAAAGAAAACTGCCCTCACGGTTATCGATGTCTGAAGTCTGACCACTGGTAAATTCTTTCTCCATTGTTTCATCATATACATCAGTGGTGGGCCATTTCAGGCAGCCACCGCCAGTGCCACCAGGATGTTCCATTTCCACATCAGCAAGACCACCATGACTAGGCCGGGGTACGAATACCAAGGTTGCAGTCTGTGCTGGTATGTGCCTCTCTTTCATTTTAATAAATGTTAGCAAACTAACATTTGTAGGAGACAGGTTTGTCCAACGATCCCTGACTATTGCACCTGCTGAACTGAATATCCTCTCAACACTTACACTGGAGGGTGGGCATGTGAGGTACTTCAGTGCCACCGCAGTCAGCTCTGGCCATTTACTGACCTTTCCACTCTAGTACAAAAAAGGATCTTCAGTTATTGTCAGATGCCTGTTTCCAGACAAATATGACTCAACCATTCTCTGTGCCGCACTAAGACCAATTGTTGATGCATCAGCCTGTTCTCCTGAATCATTTATTTCACAGATACCCACTTGGGACAAAGCCTCCCAAAGCAGGTTGATGCCACCCACTTTGGATGACAGATCACCTGGAACTACAGTCCCCTTACCCTTGCGTGATATGCTTGCTGGTTCTCCAGTTACACCTTCAGCTGGATTATGCTGCTAAGTTTGCAAACCTTGGCACATGACTTCTGTGCCCCATGAACCAAGCGAACTAGTTGACCAGTGATATTTTTTACCTGTTCATGCCCTCCCTTCAGTACTGATGCAATTCCATGTTTGTATCATGGGTCCAGCATTGTTGCTATGGCAAAGTTGTCACTACTCTGAATGCTCACAATGTGCCGATTCTGGTTGAATACTGTCAGCATGTGTTGCAGCAACATACTGCTACCATCGTCTCTGGCAACATCAAGGCTATGCTGTACATTCACCAATGTCTGCCTCAGCAGTAGAATTGATTGGCTAATGGAGGAAGATTCGCCACTCACTGCCTGCGTGGCATGTTCAAAAGACCGCAAAATTGTTATTACAGAGTCCATGAGGTGTCACTGTTCAGTTGTCATAGACATGGAGTCCCGGAACTGTCATGGCTAGTGTGCATAACAAGATATTCTGAGATGGCTTTGTATTGTTCATACAATCTCTTTGCCATGTATAACGTGGAGTTCCATTGGGTGACAACTTCCAGCTTCAAGCGGTGCTGAGGCAGGCTGTTTTGTATCTGCAACTGCCGCAGTTGGTCACGGGCCTTTCCAGATCTTGAAAAGTGAAAGCGGATATGTTGTGCAATGGTCAGCATTTGCTTTATGTCACGGTGCTGCAGAAACTCCTGAACCACAAGATTTAAACAGTGGGCCATGCATGGAACATGAAAAAAAACACCGTTTGTGATTCATTTCACATCACTTGACCCATTATCACTTGCTATGAACCCAGCTCTCAGGAACAAAGGGTTTAGCCATCTGTCAATTTCAGTCAGTACCATGTCCAACATGTTCTCACTAGTGTTGAACAGGTCACAGTGCGCATAGCAATTGTTGCATGCTGGCGAATTCCAGGAAGATTGCTACCGTGACAATCCACCTTACTGCACTGATTATTCACACTACCAACATCACAAACAACCCATGGCACCTGCACCCAGTGTGCAGTTATACACAGATATGAACTCACTGCTATTTTGCCACTTATCCACATATCCATGCTTAAATGGATGAATGGAGAGGAGGAATGTTGATGGGCATGTCTTACTGAGTCTGAGACAGTGCAGAACAACTTGGGAACAGCATGGGTAGAAAAGTGTGTCCTGGATGGGACTTTCCATTTTGGACAGACACGGGCAGCAAACCACTGGAACCCAGAATTCTCGACAAAGGAGAAGGGCAAAAGATCAATTGCCAGCATTTCCGCTACAGCAGCATTGAGTTTGCATGACACTGTATGTTTGGGGGGGGGGTACTTCAGCTTATGCGCAAAAGCACTCTGTAACGTGGGCTGACTTAAACGTTTTACATGGGGTGTTTCGTTGGTCACAAATGGTTGTGCTCTGTGATGAATGGCATTGGCAGGGGGTGGAGTGTGGACATTTGATGAAGGCAATTGCACAGATGATGATGACAAACCCAGAAATGATGTTATTTTTCCAGATTTGCCAACCGGGGTTGGTGTACCACTTGCACTAGACATACTGCTTTTACCACCACCACCACCACCAACACAAAAAATGCTACTCTCACCAGCACTGGACAACATTTCAAAGTCATTATGGTCCTCCACCTCATCATGCCTGTAGTAATCCTCTGCTCTTATTACCACACTACAGCACACGTTTAATTTTCTACTGGGCTTAATGGTCATGGAAGGGGATAACATGCTGGCTATAGTTGCTGATGGTGATACGGGTGAATGCCCCAGTCTGGTATTAGCTGCCAGCTTGTGCTGGGTCCACAGAGCCAAGTGCCTATTCTTAAGATACATAGATACATAGATACATAGACAGCGTCGGCAGATAAGGGCCTATGGCCCACCCAGTCTGCCCATTTGAGCTTGTAAGTTCAGTTTGTTTTCCTAGAATTCTGTTGCCCCTTACCCCTGACCTCCAGAATTCCTTTATGTCTATCCCATGCATTCTTAAATCCCGTGATTGTTTCAGCCCCCACCACTTCCTCTGGCAGGGTGTTCCACTTGTCCACCACCCGTTCTGTGAAGAAATTCTTTCTCATGTTTCCTCTGAATCATAAGATGCGTATGCTGTCCTCCTGTCTCAAGATGGCTCCCCTTATTACCTTGACTCACACGCACACGGCAAACCTGGCAGATTGCAACTGAATCATCATTTGCATCTTGAACAAAAAAATCCCAAACAAGGGAGTGTGATGCTCTGCTTTTAACATGTCCATGATGTGGTTTATTTACAATAAGTCTGTTATTTTAAGCACTGAAGTGGGTGGGGGGGCACATGATGTTTCTGGCACTGCACACCTGGACAACAACTGACCACCATGACTACCTATCATATTGATTACCGGATCATCATCATCATCATCAACTAAAACCAGTAAATCACAAGTTTTTACAGGGAAGGGATTCCTGCAAACAGATTCAGACACAGCCACTTTTAATTTCTTTTTCTCTGGTTCCCAAATGGGGTCAATTGCATCATCAACATATTCATCAACATCACTGTCACACACATCCACATCTTCTGATTGGATGCTAACATGTGGACTGCATGTTGCAACAACAGCAATATCATCATCATCATCACATTCATAATTAGCATCTACACCACCATCACCTGATATTTTTTCACCACATTGTGATTGTAAATCACTGCACGGAAAATGCATGACGTTAACTGCCACAGTGGATGGAATATCACATTGTGTGCTATCGTTGACATGATCATCAAAATCCTCAGGTTCAGTTACTGGGATGTTACTGGGAAGTATGACATCATGTACGCTGCCAGTCACTTGCGCTGCTTCATACTCAATATGTTTGGATACGTTACACTGATCGGAATTAGAACTCGATACAACAATACTAATACTACCTCCACCACCACTAACACCAGTAACACTAACACCACCAGCTGGGAAAACATCATCTCCTCCAACTATGAGTGAAGCTACTGATTGAGCTGTAAAAAACATTGCAGGAGAAATACCTTTCCTCACATCAGCAATGCACTTATGCATCTGCGTACTACTACCATGCCCACAGACCATCTTACTGCCAACATTGCAATGGCGAGAAAAAGCTTTGCTTGCACATCTCTTTGCAGGCATTTTGGGGGATCAACCACAAATATTATTACCAACTTCAGATTTTGATACGTTCACTTTCTGATTGGAGGGATGCTGGCTGGATGAGAAGCCAAATAAACAACTGTGGCTTGAGCAACAGATAAGAGACTACTTTGACACTGTAACGGAATTAAAACAACTTCAGAAACCAGTGGTGCTGATGGGGTCACAAAAACAATCCAGTCTGGTAAAAAATACCTTTTGAATGTGGGGGTTGGGGGAGCAACGAATACAGACAGTGCTGATTTTTATGGCACTACAAGCAGCAAAACTAAGAACAGAGAACACGATCGCAGTACAAAATCAGGCAGCGCAGGTTCACACTGCTGCACTTAGTTACAATTACACTAGTCTGTGTCACAATAAAAGGTGTATTATTTGATGCACACAACACTGCACACACACTCACACACAACACAGCACAACAGTTTGTGTACAATGCTGAACGAGGAATGCGATGTGACGCAAATGCAAAACTTTAGTGTACTATGCCACGTTAATGTAAATTTGTAATTTAAATAACCGGACCTAATGAAATGCTGCACCACATTCACACAACAAGCAGCAAGAAAATGTGTACTATTACCAACAATATTACTATGTGTACATTTACACAGTCAGTTATATAACAAAAATATAACCAAAACACAAAGAAAGCCCTAGTTCTCCAACTTCAATCTACCTACACCACAGATACGCCCCTTCCCCACAGCATACTTTCACTGTCTTTCACCACACACACTCAATGTTGTAAATTAACATTCGAAATCCACACACAAACAAAAACGCTCGATGAAATGAGCATAGGATGGTTTCCTACACTAGATAAACTAAAGTTGGATCCCCCCAAAAAAGCAAAAATGCTTTTTTAAACAGCTTTTACAAGATTCGTATCACAGACAGCTATCATAGCACACTGTGTCCTACTCCTTCCTACTCATACTACCTCAAACTGAGGCTGTGCAGATCAATATAGAGCCCATGTGACCTGAAATCCCATGAATCACTGCAAAATCTGCCTTCGGAGCTCCAAAACAAGGCGAAGTGAGGCAAAGTGAACTACAATCAATGTACTTCACCTTACAATTGAAAGAGAAGTGGCCCTGGAAGGCGGAGTAATGTGTAGTCATTGTTTTCAATGTACTTCGTGTTCCTCATTATAACGCGAAGTACTCCACTTCACGTTGCTGAGCACTCCTCAAATCCGCCTTTGCCCAACGAATCAGTTCACGGAGCGGATTGAGCCCACTTCACCCACCACTAGAGGCAATCCATGAGTAGGTTTAGGGCCAAGGGATCTGTGCACCCATTCAATTTCCAATGGGGTGTCCCACTAGTAATCTAAAGTTTGGGGGATAAATGATTGCAGGAATTCACACATATTCTGACCTTCTGCACCTTCAGGGATGCTGATGAAATGGAGTCTGCTTCTTCGTCCCTGTTTTTCTAAATCATCCACCTTTGCTCAAAGGAGTTGAACTTGTTGTTCCCGATAGCTGAATTTATCCTGGTGATGCACCTTGTCTGATTCCACTTTCATCGTGAAATGCTCATTTTATGCTATAAGGGTTTCTACAGTCTCCATATGTTCCTCCAATTGTGAGAGAGAAGTTTTAATACTAGGGATGTCCTGTGTCAGTGCCTGTAACATTTGTCTGATGTCCATTAAATCCGCCAGGCCCATTGCAACATGAGTCTCAGAGGCTGCCATCTCGACACTTCGAAGCACAGCACTCCAGTAAAGACGTTGAAACCCACCCTGGATATAAAACAGCAGCTCTAGATCAAAAGGATGGTTAGTTCACACACTAGGGAAGTAAAGAAATACCAGGAAAGTAGAAGAAACTGTACTGAGAAGAATTGCCCACAAATAAATAATGGATTTTTAATGCAGCGGAGCAGAGCTCACAAATCAAGCAGCCATCAGTGATCCCAGACACTCACCTTTGTTGGTAATGTTTTATGATAAATATTGTTTTAGTGTGTCTTATGATCTGTATATGTATTTTACTTTACTTTTTTTTTTTGACTGTAACTTGCTCCATAATGCAGGACACCTCTGTAAATGGGCCCATGGCCTAGTAGTCCTATCCTGCACAGCTGATTAGTGCAGCTGGAGTGGTATTCCAGGTGGTCTGGTTTAATGTCCCAGCTGAGATACTTACTTCTTTCTCTCCTCTGTTTGCATGTGTGCCATAAATATGCACACCACTCCCATGTGATTGAAAATGAAGTAATTATTTGTACAGCACCAGTTTGTGCATTGGAGAGAGTAATGTGTGCTCCGGGATGACTCTGGTTCCAGTTGCCGTGGTGGCGCAGCTGGTAAGCAAGACTGGAACGGTATTTTGGGTGGCCTGGGTTCAAGTCTCAGCTGAGGCATTTAGTTCTTTCTCTCTCTG
Source organism: Neoceratodus forsteri (assembly GCA_016271365.2). Classification (NCBI taxonomy): domain Eukaryota; kingdom Metazoa; phylum Chordata; order Ceratodontiformes; family Ceratodontidae; genus Neoceratodus; species Neoceratodus forsteri. The sequence continues at coordinate 304,123,415 of CM028135.1, forward strand.
TTTGTATATAAAATATAAACTAAATTAATTAAGTAAAAGAAAAGAAGCAGGCATTCAAAAGGTAGAAGTTGACACAGAAGGAAAAAGATACGAAGAGTTATCAGAAGTGTGTGAAAGAAAAGTCCATTGGTGAAATTTCTGCGAAAGTTGGAATTCACTTTTGTGAAAGTCTGGAAATCGTTTTGCCAACTTTCACAAATTTCCAACTAAGAACTGTGGTATTTGTGTATGTATTGCACATGTTTTATATGAATTTGCTTAAAAAAAGTTCCACAATCCAGATTGCCCAGTTTATCTGGAAAGGCAGAATAATTTGCGGATTAATGTGTATATATCTGCCGCCACACTCACTATGACTGAATTCTGACTATGCACATCACAGATTACTATGCATGTCAAGGTAAGCATCAGAATGTTTCCCAGGGATCCGCAGTCACAGTGATGTTTTTGGCAGCTTACATATTTCCTTATGCATGTCCACAGTGAAATATTCCGCTGTTTGTAAACAGCATCCCTATGTGAACTGCAGAACATTCTTAAACTATGTTACACAGAATCTGTGTATCTGCAGGCAGAAACTGCACATTTGCTTGTTCCTGTTCTGTGTGGATTTGTGGAGAGAGAGAGAGAGAGAGAGAGAGAGAGACAGAGAGACAGAGAGACAGAGAGATGTTGACAAGACAGACAGTATAAGAAGACTACAGATAAAAAAACTTGTTGAAAGTACAATGGTAGTATCTTTTTAAGTTTAAATTTGTTTTAAATATAGAGACCAGAGAGAGTACTGGGTATTTTTTTTTCTGAAGACTTCTACAGTGCGTTTCATTTAATTATTTAAAATGGCAGCAAGACCAGCAGCAGGACTGGGCATGACTGGGAGCCCGGAGGAGGAAGCAGCAGAGCAACTGCATGGTAGGGACCAGCAGGGCAGCAGGAGTGGGGCCAGCAGCAGTTGGTGGATCAGCAGGCAGAGGGCCATAGGGTGGCACCACCTGCACAGCACAGTTTGGACCAGCAGGCCACCACCTCCTCTGGCTGTCCAAGCAAAAGGAAAAAGTTGGTACCCCCTTCTCCTATAAGGAAGTAACGGTATTTGTGAGAGAGTTCACCACTCATGTTGTAGAACTTTATGGGCCAGAGAGACTCCCACTGAAGGAGAGGGAAAAATTGTAGGCCACCATAAAGGTAACCCTCGACTCAGAGGGAGGTGGAATCATTGCCAGGAGTATCCACCAAATAAACATAAATAGGGCAACCTCCAGTGAAGGTATCCAGAAGTTCTGGAGGCACTAGGTGGTGCCGTTACCATTGGGGATCACCAGGGCCAGAAGAAGAAGAGACAGCAGGGGGAGGAGGCCTTAGCATCTTTGTCAGGGAAAGGGATGCAGGTGGAAGACAGCATCACCAGTGAGTATACTAAATTGATCCTTCAAAGTTATTTTCATCAATCAGTGTTAAAATTATATTTTATGATCTTTGTGACTGTGAGCTAGGGTGGCCCATAAAGGCACAACTGCTAAATACATCCCCTCTTCCCAACATAACGCAAGGCTGTATGGCAGTGATGCATGATCTTGAGCTACCAGGGGTTACTGCAGAGTTAGGTAGTGCCTAGACCTGGCAACCCCTCCCCCATAATTCCAGCACTGATTGTCATATATAATTTAAAAAAAATCAACATTTACCCTCATACACTGCATGTAATGTTGTCATCCTGTTTTTAGGAATTCCATTTACATACTGTCAATAAAATGTTAATAACAACAAGTAGCTCTGTGTTTTCTTACTGTACCCACTGTGATGGCATGCATGATGAATGACACCTGACCAGACTACAAGCCTTCTGTGAAGGTGATCAAGTCTGTGTCACTCTCACATCATGGGTGTACTGTGTCTGTAACGGTGTTATCTAATTGCATGGGCGTTCCACAACACTGCCATATTCCCTACATGGATCTGCATGGACAGCAGCAGCATGAATTGAGAGGATATGGCATCCATTTTGAATTGCTTTCCAACTGGTTGTTGTTGTCCAACCTTGACAATGTTAATATGTGTTGCATCACATTGCAATCATGTGCATGGCAACTGTCTCCATTGTGACTATCCCTGAATTGCTGTGTATGTCATGCCTACCATCTGTGTCCTCATACAGATTGTTCAGTGGAAGTGGTCAGTGTGCAGGACTACCCACTGCTCCATACATCCCCTCTCATGTCACCTCTATAACAGTGAGGGGGTAATTCTGTCTTTCACTATCTGTCTGTCTGTGTGTGCTGTACTGTGTGCATCCTCATTCCCAGTCCTCTCCCTGAACAGTCTTGTCACTGCATGGCCATTTCCAACAACACTCCTTATCTGATTAGTAGATGTGCACTTTTCTTTGGTGCAACCCTTAGTTGTATGCTCCTGACCTCCCTTCAGCCATGGTATTATCTGTGGTGTTCTGTGGTGAAGTATTATGGCACTTGGCCTTCCCCACAGGACAGAATGTGTTTGATTACTGCTGAGCTAATGTTATATGTTCCAACTTCCAACCCTGATTTAAATTATTCCTCTCCATTTGGAACAGGTACCACAAGAACTTCAACTGTTGCTGCTGTTGGTGGCGATGCCACCACTACCAGCATGACAGGATCAGGAGGATGGAGCAGGAGCAGTGGGGAGCCCCTGATTGGTAAGCAATTTATATTGTTAGCAAAATTGAATGTAATGATGAAGAATTTAATGAAAAGTCTGACATTGTTGGTGTTGCACCACAACAAACCACCAGAACCTGGCCTGTAGCCCTATGTGGTAGATTGAATCCCCCCCCCCTTGCAACAGGCTATGGCATCTCTTTCTTATCCCCTAAAGTCTACTGCAGTAGCAATCTGTCTTTTCTGAATGTTCTAATTATATCATTCTGCTATTGTGGGTAGGCCACCCATTCTAGTATATTTTCTCTTTTGACTATCCCCTCTTTATATTCTTTTCAATCCCCTGCCTTATGCCTGAACTATCACAGCATTATTTAGCTGGGTAGCAAAATGTCATTGTGTTCGTTTATTGTAGTCCTGTGTCTCTTTTCCCTGGGAAGAGTGTAAATCCCAGTAAAAAGAGGATGAGTTATTTTGGCACTTAGGATCCAGCAGCCCCATGAGGAGGCTATTATATAGAAACTCCCCAGCTGTCTATCAAATGGAAAAGGGGAGGAGTATCATGTCTAAGAGATTATTAAGATGTCTTTCTGTATATCTCCTACTACAGTGTTTATATGAAATAAAGGAATGACTCTTTATTGTTTGACGTTTCAGATCTGTATGTGAAGTCATACCGATCTACAAAAAATGTCTGTATTAGAGGAGGATTGACTATTAATTAGAAAAGGGGCAGATCAGCTGACCTGATGATGCTACAGAGAATGGTATAAAAGCTGCCCTAGTGCTCAGATATGGCAGATCAACCTGGGAGAGCGTACGGAGAGGTTATCTCAAACGCACAGAAGATTGTAGTGAATTGGTATTGTAAATTTAACTACTCTGTGGTAGGACTACCAAGGAAGGGTAGTTTTGGAGCTGAAAGAAGAGCTATTTTCTTTTGTTTTTTGTTTTCTTTTGTTTTGTCTGAAGTTGACTCATTTTGTTTATGGTTTATATATATTTTTGCATATATCTTTTTACAAAAAATAGTCCATTGGACAAATAAACATCACACCTAGCATGGGTGTGTTAAACCATAATTTGGAGGTCTTGTGTCACTCATTTACCCTACCCACACAACCCAGTTACACCCTGCACCATAGTCAAGAGGCACCACTGTAAAAAGTTTTGATCTGCTGTGCTGTGAAGTTGAGCTGCTCCTAAGGACATCAAGCCACCCTCCCCTTCCCCCACCCAGGTGCTGAATAACCACTGATATTCACAAAGGGACCCTGTGTAAATCATGACACAAGTCATTGGAAAACACACCTCTATTGCAATCCATGCAGCAGGATGGTTGCGGTGGGGGGATGGATCATGCCAGTGGTACGGGTGTGTGGAGCTCAACAGCATTGTGACCAGGCAGGGGACAGCACTGGCCAGTCATCTCATCTATATGATCTTTGTTGGTTAAAACTTATCATAAAATACCAGATGACAACTGTTAAAATCGATGCCTTTTGCAGTCCGGTGCAGGTTATCCATCTGTGGCTCTATGGTTGCTGGAAGAGGGTACCACTAATTCCATGGCCAAGGCCTTACTACTGTAAGGAGAGGCATAGCCTTGACTACCCCAGTCAGTTTTGTGGAACGTTTGTGAATCATTACTTGTGATTGCCGTATCCGTGTGAGTAAACTTCAGCACTGCAGTATGCATTGGTGGTGTGAGGTGTCATTACCACCTTAGTGGAGTGTGTGGTGTTCTCTGCAGAATGTTGAACAGTGAATGGGTAGTAGGTTGAGAGGAGGTGTGGGCTGATCATGGCCTGCAGAGTTATGGCACAGTGATCAAACTCTGACAATGAAAGAAAAGGGTCATCTCAGGCCATCATGTGGATATCTGGAACTAGTCAACAGAATCTGCTGTCAGGGTAAGAGGGGCAGTGTTGCAATCTCTGGGTGAGGTCAGTCAAATTAACAATGATAGAAAAGCACGTTTATACCATTATGCATTTCTATGTTAGGCAACCAGGTAAGTAAGATGGCCATTGTGCACTACTACACACAACTACATACTTACAAGTGTGACCTGGGCTGGAGTACATGGAGGTTGAGTATGTTGCTCAAGGCAGGCCACACAGTTTGTAAGTGGAGGCCGTGAGAGTGAAAATCAACCCCCCTGTATGCTGAAGGCATGATGATGCACAGTCATCACTGCTGTAACCACTTGTAAACCCCCTACCATTTTCTTGTCCTTCAATGTCAGTCAGGTACTGTGATAAAATGTTTGATACAAGCACTTGTTGATCAATTCATCATCATCAGCAATGATTGTGATGCTATAATTATATCAATAGTGGATCATTGGTTGCCCCTTGAAGTGGCCCATGACTACTGCCTACTGCTGTTTCATTTCCTATGTCAAACACATGAGTCATGACACAACCCCTGACAAACACCACCACATGTCATCCTGAGTACAATACTGTGTGCAATGGACAGTTATGAGGTCCTTTAGAGCAGAGATATACACACACTGTATATGTTGCAGCATACACTGTTTAGTATCCTAAATGAGTATTGGGACCAGTCAACCATGCAGATTGTGTGAGGCTTGGGGTTTGTCCACTAAACAAGCAGTCTGTCATTCCCAGCTGGAAAGGAGGGTCATGCTCTGTGTGAGCAACATGCACTTGACAGACAGATTCTTATTCCTGAAAGGGATATGCCTGATGCGGTGGTAAAATGTTGTGAAATACATATGTGGAGGGGTGACAAAATACAAAGTATTTGAATGTAAGGGTAGGGCTTTCAAAAGATGGTACACTGACTTAGAGAGACTGTAGTTGAGGTGCTGATGTGGTGACAGCCAAGTCGACCATGTAGGTTCTGAAACATTGTTTAAACTGTAGCATTCACATAATCATGGCCTTTTGTTTTTGTCTCAGTTTCTGCTCCTCTTGGGTTGGCTGGGGAAGCTACCCCCATTCTGCACCATACCATCTCCTGCCAGCATCCCCCACCAGGCTCTTCTTGTTTACTTAGTTTACTTAGTTTGTAGAAGTATGAAAAAAGGTGGTAGCCCATGAGTTGACTCCTGTTAAGACATGGTATAATAATCTAATCTAGCTCCACTGGCGATATAGTTTTCCAGGTTACATTTGAAATCATCTTTGTTAGTACTTAATATAATATTTAATGACAATTTGTTCAATAAGTTAGCTGCACGTACAGTGAAAAAGTATTTCCTCCTATTAGTTTTAAATCTACTGACTTTTACTACTAAGGGGTGACCTCTTGTGCCTATATTGTCATCTTTATATGCAATATTTAATTCAGCCATCATAATAGGATCATTTAGGATATTGTGGTATAATAACATGTTTTCCCTTTGTCTTCTTAACTCGAGACTATGTTGACCTAATAATTCTAACCTATCATTAAAATTAAGTTTTTCAGAGGTGTTATAAATTTTGTGAATTTGCATTGAATGTTTTCTAGTTTAGTAATCTCTGTTTTTTATATGAGTTCCATAATTGGCTACCATAGTCCAGTATTGGCCTGACATATGATAGATACAGAGGAAACAACATATTTTTATTCCTTCTTTTTATATTTCTTTTCATGGCCCTAACTGTGTGATTTGCTTTTGCAATGATGGCTGTATATCGGTCTTTAAACTCAAATTTGAAATCCATTATAATTCCTAGGTCTTTTTAAGTGGTTTTGTTTGGTAAATTATCCCTATTTAAGTTTTAGCTGTTTTGGATATTATTTTTTCCCATATGTACTACACAGCATTTGTTGGGGTTGAGTTTCATACCCCAAGTATTAGTCCAGTAAGCAATTTTATCAATATCCTTTTGTAATGATTCTATTTCAGTATTTGATTTACATGGTCCACATAGTTTTGTATCATCTGCATATTTTATGATACTATTTTTGATATCTTTATCTAGATCAGCAATACACATTTGAAATATTATTGGGCCAACAACTGAACCCCCTAGAACACCACTGGTTACATGACCTTCTGTTGATAGGAACCCCCTGATTTATACATGGTGGGACCTATCCCTTAACCAGTTCTCTATCCAATGAATACTATAAATATCATTATTATATTTTTGTAATTCTTTACTTATTGCTCAATGTGGGGCCTTGTCTAATACTTTACTAAAATCAAGTAAAACAATATCCACCAGAATGCCTTCCTCTAACATTTTGCTTAAATTTTCATAAAACCAGATCAAATTAGTAATGCAAGACCCTCCCTGAGTAAAGCTGTGTTGACCCATATCAAAGAACAAATCTGTTTTTAAATGAGCATGTATTTTGTTTTTTATTAGTGACTATAATATTTTACAGGGAATTGATGTAAGACTAATTGGTCTATAATTTGACACATTTGATTTACTTCCTGTTTTAAAAATGGGGATGATCTTTGTTTTTTTTTCAACTGGAAGGGATGAGTGCAGACTTCAATGACTGTTCAAAAAGTATTTTTAATGGGATTCAAATATGGTTTTGTAATAGCTTTAACGTCATTGGGGTAATATTATCTAGGACAGGAACTAAATTATTTTTTAATTATTTCATTTGTTGTAATATTTCTTCTTTACTGAATTGGTGGGTTCCTGAAATAAGTGGCCCTTTAGCATTATTGATTGGTGTATGTTGTTTTGAAAAAAAATGAGCAAAATTATTTGTTAAATGTATTTGCCATCTCTATTGAATCAGTTATGTTTTTGTTATCTTCCACAATTGTGGTCAATTCTTCTCTATTATTTTTAATGAATTATTATTACTAAAAAAACTGTTTGATGTTTGATTTTGTAGCTATTTTTGCTAAGTGTACTTCATATCTTTTTTGGGGTTTGTTAATCTTGTTTTTACATTTTTGTTGTACATCTCTAAACTGTTTCTAATTTTGTTCTGATTTGTTTGACATATATTGGGTGAAGGATTTGTTTTTCTTTTTAATATGTTTTTTAATTCCCTTAGTGAGCCATTTTGGTTTCCTCTTTTTTATATTATATTTCTTTATATATTTAACATGTTTTCTAATTATAGTGTGTATAGTATTTTTACTGTACAACCAATTATCATCAATTGTTTTACCTTTGAGTTTATTTTCCTAGTTGATATTTTGGATATCAGAAGAAATTCTGTCTTTATGTGGTGTTTTATATAAATAAAACTCAGTGCATCAGGGGTTTATGTGATTTTGTTGATTTAATGTAAAAAGTATACTTGTATGGCCACTATTTCCTATTGGTCATGAATTTTCACATGAGGTTATTATTAAGTCTTCAGTTGTTGTTATAAGGTCTAACACATTGTTTAGCCTTGTTGGGGATATTACATTTTGAATCATATTGTTTTCTTTAGATACTTCTATATTTTGTTTAGTTGCAGCCTCTCACGTCTGCCATTTAATATCTGGGAAGTTGAAATTGCAGACTAATAAAAGTTTAACTAATTTCAGAGCCTGATTAATTTCATCTAATATTTTCAAATTAGTAGTTGTAGAGATATCTGGTGGTCTGCAACATAATCTCAGTATATAGTCATTGTTACCATTTTTTATTTGTAGTCACATAGTTTCTGTCTCATTTGCAATATTTTTGATCTTATCAGAGATATCAATTTAGGATATGTGTGATGATAGATAAGTAGCTGTTTCACCACCTTTACGTGCCTTTCTATTTAATTTACTGACCTGAGTGATAACCTTCAATATTATATCCCCAGCTATCAGAATCATCCAGCCAAGTCTCAGTCAATAATGCAATATCAATTTTGTTTAATAGAAGTACAGTTTGGAGTTCTTTCATTTTATCATGAAGGCTCCTTACATCACTAAGTAGGAACCTAGTTGAATATTTCTGATATTTTGTCTTTTTTTGTCCAGTTATAAGGGTATTGTTACATAATTTCCTGTCCCCCTGATAAGTCAGTTAAAATAAGTATTTTCCATCCTGTCTTTTATTAATGTTCCTAGTAAATTAGTGCCTTCTATATTAAGGTGTTCCATCTTTAACAAAACAATTTATTTTCCCATAAAAATGTTTCCCACTATTAATAAATCCAATTGTTTCATTTTGACACCAATTTTCCAATCTAGTGTTTATTCTGATAATTGTTTAATTTTTTTCAACTAACGCTCTTGGAATTGGTAAAATACTTGAAATAAACACATGTGCCCCTTGTTCTTTAAGTCTTTTCACCATTTCTAATAGTTTCCAACAAATGCCTTTTTCATTACTTTTACCCGCATCACTAGTTCCTACATAGATTGCTGCAATTTGTTTAGTACGTGAAGTTTGTATTACCTTTCATGATTCTTGACTTATGTCTGCAGTTCTTGCCCCTGGATAACAAAGAAGCATTATTTGTTCCTTACTTTGTTCACAGACTGTAGTGCTACAATTTCTTATTATAGAGTCTCCCATGATGACCATTTCTATATTTGATGAGGTATTTTGGGGGGATTCAGAAGGGTTATCATGATCAGTGTCTAGGCAGGAGAATCTATTTTGTGTTACAACTTCTTGTGATGTCATTGCCCTGCAACCCTTTTTTATTGAATGACCATGTTTTACTGTATACAATTCATTATTGAGTTCAGAGGTGGAATATTTTTGGTTTTTCTGACTGTTTGATGTTGTAGCAGGTTGATCAGTGTCTGGGGTACTAGGATATTGTTCTTCTCTTGTCCTTTTTCTAGGTAAAACAGGTAGGCTATATGATGTACTTGTGCTCACTTTATCTATCATGATAGTTTCAGATCCAATATCAGCCATTGGAGATGTTGTCTGTTCTACTATGGGGAAGGGGTATTATTAGTGGTAACGCCATACTCCCATTCTTGTCTTAGTATGTCCTTTAAATGATTTAATTCAACCAGGGTTGTATTTAACTTATATATGTTGTTCCATATTGTTGATATTTTGTGCAATCTGGACCTGTAGTACTGTACATTAATCAATTACCCTAAAGAACATTCCACATACATTGTATCATAATGGCTGGTGATGCCCACAGCTTGCCCCCTGTGGTGCTGCTCTTCCCTGGGCAATGGGAGAAAGAGAGAGACTGAGATCCACAATTCACCAGCCCTCGGCTGGCCTGTGGCATCATTCGAGGAGGTGTCAAGGCATCACTGTGCATGCCCATAGAAAGGAGTTTTCCTGCTTTTTCCAGTCCTCTGGAGGTGCAGACATGCAATGATGTCCAGTGCAGGCTAAGCACACTCCCGCACCCAGCTTGCAGACATCCACCGATGCCTCCAACCATGTTCTGAGGTGGTCTTATCCTAATGCACACCTAGTCTGCACTGGGTGTCACTGAAGACCAGTGCCACATCCATCCCTTTCCCCAGGAGAGGAGAGCAGGCTGTTGAACACTCAATCCTCCCCTCCACCAACCCCTGGTGACTCAAGTTTATTCCTAAACTCATGTCTCTGGTGTGGTAAGAGATAAGGCTTATTCAACATCTCATCCCTCTACACCACCAGCCGGCAACATACTCATGGTCTTCATACTTCCAAAATAATGGTCCCATCCTCTCTGGGATGTGGTGGGGTGGTACACACACAGTAGCAATCAAGTAGAGTAGGCAAGGGGTGAGGCTGTAAACCATCAGCATAAGTTCAGAGTATGGTAAGGTTACACTGGACAGAGTACTGTACTACAGTTACTGAAGATCTCATTATTTTGACACTTGCACAGTTCATTATCTTGAAATAGCATATTTCTTTATATCCTACAGACAAAACTGACACACTGACACCCCCACCACCAGTGCCACAGGAGGATAAGAAGAAGAAAACCAGCACATGGTCAATGAACTGAGTCCAAAAGATCCAGAGGGAGATGGAGAAGCTGGCAACAAGGGAAGCACACCAGCAGCCCCCCCACAAGGACACAGTGAAAGGGCCAATGGCACTGCCACCTGCAGCTGCAGCACCAAGTGCCCAAGAAGCTGGTAGCCCACCACCAGCCAGTGCCATAGAGGACAAAATCTGTGCCTTACAAATGGATATCAGAACATTTTTTTAAAAAAGGTGGCCTCCCTGGATGCTGAGATGCAGACTAGACTTGATAAAATGGAGACCAACCAGTGCCGCATTTTGTGGTTTATGAAGAAACATGCCAAAAGGGAGAGGCCGGATCACAGGTCAGCAGCTGGCCACTGTTAGTGCCGGTCTTGAGCACTTACTGTGCCATGTAAATTGTACTGTAAAAAATTAAATTTTTTTTGTTAATAGTTTGGTGTTTTATTTGTTCTTCTGTGCATAGTTCATTGCTGTGTTGTAACTTGTTTTTTTCTTCATATGTAAGTTTTGTGGTTACACAATACTGTCTTGTCATGTGTCTCTTTACTGGTGTGAAGGTTGGCAAAAGTTCAATGAATATATTGTCTGACTGTCTTTGATTCAGCTTCATTTTCCTTTCATATTTTCAGTCCATAACACTTTACTGTATTGGTGGTTTAGGAGCAGAACATGACCCATCTGAATGGACAGTGATTTGGACAGTTGGGGTGATGCAATGAGAGTACAACTGGAGTGACTGAGTCAGAGGGACTCTTGTGGGGGGAAGGGAAATGGAGACACCTTGGTGGTGCAGTAGAGTTGGACAGAATTGGACTGCTTGGGACCCATGGGATGGGTTTCTCAAGTAAAGTGGAAGTGTGTTGCAGGAACTTGCACAACATCCATGATACAGAACAGAAGAACATAACAGAGGCAGGGACCAGCAGCAGCACATGGTGACTCAACATTGCTTACTGGTGTCCTAGGGGGACTTTTTGTAATGCGCAGTAATGTGGTAATGTCACAAAATATTTTTTTTTTACTTATTGGCATTTGTGACTGCTTTTTTACTGTTATCTGCTGCACTCACATTATATGCAACACAACAATACCACACGGCTACAAATACAGGAGCAGTAGCATTACTACAAATTCCACTAGGCTACACTTCACAGTGTGGGGTCTATCACATTATACACAGATACTCCTAAGCAATTCATTTCTGTGAGGGTTGCTTTCAAGCATTGCAAAAACTGGGTCTCTGTTTCATGGTGTCACTCATGTGTGTCACTCAGAGGAGGGCAGTGGACATGGCCTATCTGGACTTCAGCAAGGCCTTTGACACTGTGCCACATAGAAGACTATTACACAAACTGGGGAATATGGATGTGGCCAGGACAGTAGTGGGGTGGGTAAGTAACTGGCTGGGCGGCAGGACACAGAGGGTGGTGGTAAATGGCTGTCACTCCACAGAGGGAAGAGTGACCAGTGGGATACCACAGGGATCAGTGCTGGGACAGGTCCTATTCAACATCTTCATCAGTGACATTGCGCAGGACCTTGAAGGCAGAATTTCACTGTTCACTGATGACACAAAGCTCTGTAACAGAGTAGACACACCAGAGGGTGTAGACAGAATGAGAAGGGACCTGCATAAAATAGAAGAATGGTCAGGGTTTTGGCAGTTGAAATTCAATGCAAAGAAGTGCAAGATAATTTTTATGGGACACAAAAACCTGGCACAACATATCAGTTGGGGGTGAGGATATAGTATGCACCAAGCAGAAAAGGGATCTTGGGGTTATCATCTCTGATTACCTCAACGTAGGGAAACAGTGTGACAAGGCAGCAGGGAAAGTAAATAGGATGCTGGGGTGCATAGGCAGGGGCATCACCAGCAGGAAAGAGAGGTCATAATTCCACTATACAAGACACTAGTGAGGCCCAACCTGGAGTGCAGTGTACAGTTCTGGAGACCATACCTACATAAGGACATAGACAGGGTAAAGAAGGTTCAGAGGAGGGCAACAAAGATGGTACATGGATTGCATCACAAGTCCTATGAGGACAGGTTGAAGGAATTGAATATGTACTCCCTGGAGGAGAGGAGGGAGACAGGGTACATGATAGAGACGTACAAGTATCTTACAGGGTGCAGGAATACACTATTTTTAAGCGAAAAAGATGTTAGAGGCCAAAGGGCATGGGATGAAGTTGGAGGGAGGACGATTCAGAGGAAACATGAGGAAGAATTTCTTCACAGAACGGGTGGCGGACAAGTGGAACACCATGCCAGAGAAAGTGGTGGGGGCTGAAACAATCACTGGATTTAAGAATGCATGGGATAGACATAAAGGAATTCTGGAGGTCAGGGGTTAGGGGCAACAGACTTCTAGGAAAACATAAACTGAACTTACAAGCTCAAATGGGCAAACTGGTTGGGCCATAGGCCCTTATCTGCCAACACTGTCTATGTATCTATGTTGTTGGTCATCCGCACAACTGCTGTGTGGACTACATACTATGTATATCTGCAGTAACGTAATCCAACACTTTGCAAACAGTGTCCCAATGTGAACCACAAAACTTTCTGTAAACTACATTATAAAAAATCCACTACTATGCGGGCAGAAATCGCAGTACCTACTGCCGGCCAGAAGCCAGATCTTCCTGTTCTGGCCGGGAGATTTATTATCATCCGACTGTGGACAGAGAAGAGAGATGAGAGAGAGAGAGTCAGAGAGTCCAGAGACTGTGTGAGAGAGAGAGAGAGAGAGAGGAGGGAGGGAGAGAGAGAGAGAGAGCACCTGACATGACATAGGAGGGATTAAGAATACACAGGTAGAAGTTTAGAAAGCCAAAAGATTTTTTTGTTTACTGCAAACTGTAATTACTGGGGAGATTTTTTTTTTCTTTCTGAAGCACATATACTAATTCTGTTCATTACTAAGAATGGCCGCAACAACAGCAGCAGGATTGGGAATAGATATGGTCAGGAGCCAGGAGGAGGAAGAGCAACTCCATGGAGGGGAGCAGCAGGGGCATCAGGAGCAGGGACACTAGCAGGTGGTAGGTCAGCAGTCAGAGGGCCATGGGATGATGCCGCCTGCACAGAACTCTGATCAAGATCTGAAGGCCACCTCCTCCTCCAGTGCCAGCACAAGGAGAAAGCTGACCCCCCTTCTCGCATGAGGAGGTGGCAGTCCTTGTGAAAGAGGTGACCACCCAAGCTGGGTAACTGTAGTGTCCCCAGAGACTCCATCTAAAGGAGCGGGAGAACTTGCATGCCTCCGTTAAGGCCACCCTCAACAGAGAGGGAGGGGGAGTGCTGTCTTGGTCATGCTGACAAATTAAGCACAACTGGGACAACCTCTAGAGAAGGGACCCCAAAGTTCTGGAGGCACTAGGTAGAGCAGTCACCCCTGGAGTTCAGGGCAAGAAGAAGATGGGAGCACAGGAGTCGGACTCCACTCGATCTTCTGCCAAACAGATGTGAGTGGAGAAGAGAATCACCAGTGAGTAGAATACCTTGATCCTTCCAGTTCTTTTTACCAGTCAGTGTTGGAATAACATTTTATGGTATTTGTCACTGTTAAGTAGGGTGGCACAGAAAGGTAGCACAACTGTTTAACACACCCAATCTTCCTATTATAACCCAAGAATAAATGGCAGTGATGCATGACATTTTGCTGCCACGGCTTACTGCTGCAGAGTTCTAAGGGACTGAGCCCTGGCACCCCCCTCCCCCAGGATTCCAATACTGACCGTCATAGATAATTTAAGTAAATTAACGGATACCCTGATACACCGCATGTAATGCTGTCATCCTATTTTTTGTAATTCCAGTTAAATGCTGTCAGTAAAAAGGCCAGAACAAAAAGCACCTCTGTTTTTTAATGTACCTGCCTGCAACAGCATGCACGATGGACAGTACCTTACCTGACAACAACTCCTACATCACCATGATGGTGTGTGTGTCACATCAAGGGCAGACTGTGTCTTGAACAGTGTCCCCCAATTTCATTGGCACATTGCAGCACCACTGCCAACATCCAGACATGTATCCACAGGGACAGGCATATGAAGTGAGAGGATAATGCATTTGTTTACTGATTTGGATTGCTTTATAGTCAGAATTTGTTGTTGCGCTGTTGTCCAACTTCAACACTGTTAACATTGGTTGTGTCTGCATGTAATCATGTGCATGGCAACTGTCTCCATTGTGACTATCTCTGACTCACTGTGTGTGACATGTCTACCCTCTCACCCACATCCAGAATGTTCGCTGGGTCTGCGCAGTGCATGGGACTGCCCACCGTTTCATACTTCCTGTCTCATTGTAGCCCCATTTAACCAAAAGGGAGCAATTCTGTCATCTCCTGCATACATGTGTGCCATATTGTGTGCAGTATCCAGATTCTCATTTCTCACCCTGAACAGTCACATTCTTCCATGTCTGTTTACAGCAGCACTCCTTCCTTATCTGAACAGTAGATGTGCACTGTTGTTTGCTTGAAGTGGACCCTTTACTGTGTATCTTGAATCCTGACCTCTCTTCATGGGATCATCTGTGTTGTTCTGTGGTTAAGTAGTATTGCAGTTGACCTTTCTCACAGGACAGAAAGTGTTTGAGTATTGCTGCTGCTGTAATGTTATACCTTCCAAATTCCAACATTGAACTGAACTATTCCTGTTCATTTGCAACAGGTGCTTCAGACAGTGCCTGTGCCCCAGTTGTGGTCGACTCCACCACCAGTACTTCTGGAGCACCACAGAGTATGAGCAGTGGGCAGCTGTTGTCTGGTAAGCTTCTCATACTGTTAACAAAATGAATGTAGTGAGGAAAACCTGAATGGAAAGACTACCATTTGTAGTGTTACCCTGCAGAAAACCACAGGAACCTTACATGCATCCCTGCACCATAATCAAAAGACACCACCGTAAAAAGCACACATCTGCTTGGTTATGAAGCTGAAGTGCTCCTAAGGAAGAGCTGGCTGCCTTACCCCTTCCATGGTCCTGGTGCTGAGTAACCACTAATATTCACCAAGTGGCCCTACGTAAATTGTGACAGAAATCATTGGTAAACACACCTCCATTGTAAGCTATGAAGCAGGGTGGTTGTGGTAGGGGTGGAGGGATCACTCCAGACTGGAAGTTAGTTTGTTTTGGTTGACCGGGTAAGTGCACTAGACAAATTCTGCCTATTTTCAGGCACAACCCGGGAGAGGGGGATACAGATGAATGCCAACTGACCTTGAACCAGATTAAGCTGTTGGTGTTATTGTTAGTGACTGGAGGGAAATTTGGCCAAGGCACCAGGGAAATTCCCTACTCTTTTCGAGAAGTGCCATGGGATCTTCAACATTCACCTGAACTACCACCAGAACAGGCAGATAGGACCTTGGTTTAACATCTCATCCGAAAGACGGCACATCAGAAGTGCAGCACCCCCTCTCATGCTGCACTACAGTGTCAGTATTGGAATATTAACCCAAGTGCCTGGTGTGGGGATAGAACCCACAGCCTTCTGATCTCCTGGCCTCAGAGGTGAGTGTGCTACCTGCTGAGCCGCTGACACTACACAAGTACGGGTGTGTGGAGCTCAACATCACTGTGACTATGCCAGAGACAGCATTAGTCAGTCACATCATCTATATGATCCTTAAAACATGTTCTAACTTGTCATAACACAGATACCAAACGAGAAGTGGTGTGGTGGCATCAATGGTGGTTTTCTAATCCAGTGCAGGTTGTTCACCTTTTGGTTAATGGTTGCTGACACAGAGGACCGACAATTCCACATCCAAAGCCACATCACTATAAGAAGTGACATATTCTTCAGTGCCCTAATATCTTTGTTGGAATGTTGTTGAATTATTGCTTGTGATGAACATGTCTGTGCCATTGAACTGCAGCATTGCAGTATGCAGCGCTGGCATTGTTTACTGCCATAGTGGAGTACATGGTGTTCTCCTGTGCAGAATGTGGAACAGTGAATGGATACTGGGCTGAGGGGGTGTGAGGGGCTGTGGGCTGATCACAGCCTTCATAGTTACGGCACAGTACTCAAACTGTGACAGTGACATAGAAGGGGCATCACAGGCCATCAGGAGGATACCTGCAAGTATTCAGCAGAAGCTGCTGTCAGGGTGAGAGGGCTGGCAATGTCATGACTTGGTCAGGTCAGACATGAGAGGAGTAGTGATGTCATGATGTGGTCAGGTCAGATATGAGAGGGGTAGTGAAGTAATGATGGGGTCAGGTCAGACATGAGAGGGGTAGTGATGTCAATGACTGGATCCGGTCAGACAACAACACTTTAAGAATGATAGGAAATGCATGTTTGTACCATTATATATTTGTATCTTACTCAACCAGGTAAGTAACAGAGTGAATGTGCAGTTCTTCACTAGGCTAATTACAATTGTGTAAGTGACCTGAGTGAGCAGAAGGAGGTTGAGTATGTTGTTCAAGGCATGCTACACAATGTGCAACTAGAAGCTGTGAGTGTGCAAATCAAACCCCTGCCTGCTGGACATTTAATGCACATTCATCATTGCAGTTGAAGCACTGTAACAACTGGTAACCCCCACCCACCCCCAGCATGTTCTTGTCTGTTAATCTCAGTCAGGTATCTGGATAAAATGTTTGACATAACCACTTGTTACTTGTTGATCAATTCAGCAGCAGCAGCAGCAATGTTTGTCAATAGTGCATTGTTTGTTTGTTTGTTTCCCCTACAACTGGCCCGTGACTGCTGCCTATTGCTGCTTCATGTCCTATGTCAAACACATGCCAGAAACTCTGACCAACACCAGTACATCATCCTCCTGAGTGCAATACAAAGAAACACAGACTTTGGCAGCAGATAAGGACCGCTTGGCCCACCCAGTCTGCCAGTTTCTGTACCTATTGGATAAGCTGCAGATCCTAGTTAACCAACAACCTACTTCTTCTTACCCCAACCAGAATTGCCTTATGTCTGTCCCATGCTTTCTTGAATTCCCCCAATGTTTTTGACCCCATGACCTCCTCAGTAAGGCCATTCCATGCGTCCACCACCCTCTCCATGAAAAAATGCTTCCTAATATTGCTCCTGAGCCATCCCCCCCTCTATCTTCAAATTGTGCTCCCTTGCTCTCTTTTTCTAAAAGATACTACCATCTTTGACTTTGTTGATTCCCTTGAGGTACTTGAAAGTTTCTATCATGTCTCCCCTCTCCCTCCTTTCCTCGTTGGTATACATACTAAGATCCTTTAGTCTTTCTTCATATGGCTTCTGGTGCAGACCCTGCACCATTTTAGTTTCTCTGCTCTGGACTTCCTCCATCCTGTCCATGTCCTTGCAGAGATGGGGTCTCCAGAACTGCACATGGTGCTCCAGATGGGGTCTCACCAACTGTCTGTACAGAGGGATAACAACTTCCTGTTTTCTACTGGTGATGCCTCTCCCAATATATCCCAGTATCCCCCCAACCTTCCTTACTGCCTTCTCACATTGCTTGCTTACCTTTCGGTCATCTGATATGACTACCCCCAGGTCCCTTTCCACTTCAGTTTATGTTAGTACCCCCATTGTGTACTCTACCCCTGTTTTTTGTTTCCCAGGTGCATTACTTTGCAATTCTTTTGCAATGAATCTAAGCTGCCATACTTTTGACCATTCCTCCAACCTTGCCAAGTCCTTCTCATCCTTTCAACCCCCATTGTGTATCAACCCTGTTGCAGATATTTGTGTCATCTGCAAAGAGGCATACTTTTCCCTCCAGTCTCTCTGCAATGTCACTTACAAAGATATTAAAAAGTACCGGTCCCAGTACTGAACCCTGTGGTACCTCTCTAGTAACACCCCCCCCCCCCGCTTCAGAGTGGACTCCATTTACTATTACTTTCTGTGTCCTGTTGTCCAGCCAATTTTATAGCCAGGCTACCACCCCAGGACCCACTCCCAGGCTGGATAATTTGTTTATTAATCTTTTGTGTGGGACTGTGTCACACGCCTTGCTAAAGTCTAGGTAGACCATGCCCACAGCCCCTACTACATTGGTAACCCTGTAAAAGAAATCGATTAGATTCATCTGACATGATCTTCCCACTGTGAATCCATGCTGCTTTGGGTTATGTGCCCTGCTGGCCTCTAGGTACTCAACAATTCTTTCTTTCAGAAGTGATACCATCATTTTCCCTACCACTGAGGTCAAACTAACAGGTCTGTAGTTTCCTGCCTGTGCTTTGCTCCCACTTCTGTGAAGGGGAATCACATCCACCCTCCTCCAGTACCACACCATCCTCCTATGATTTGTTAAAAAGGGTAGTTAGAGCTGGCCCAGTAGTGCTGAGGGTTGAGGCACTGGATGCCACACCTCACGCTATGCTGGCGACCTAGGTTTGGGAATGCTTCTGGGCCATTAGGGGTCGGCAGGGGAGGGATAGGATTGAGCATCTGGAGGACTGCTTTCCTATCCTGGGGAGGGACAAGGGTTTTCACCGCACTGCAGTGGCCTCCGATAGAGTTTGGGTGCTCTGCAGGTCACATTGTACTGGGGGGGGAGTGCGGCAGACGTTGGCACGTAGTGCCTCTGATGTCATTGCACGTCTGCACTCCCATTGGAGCCAAGAAAAAAGGGAGGAAAGTGGTTGGGCATTACCGTGCAGCTTGATGGCTGCACTCTACACTGCCCAGAGGACTGTTGTGGAATCGAGGGGGGGGGTCTGGTTCCAGCCCGGCTTGGAGTGGCATAGGGGAGGCCCTCCAGTGGGTTGGAGTGCAGCCACACCAGACCCTCCTCATGTGAGTGAGCCTGCTGCTCTCAGGGCAGTGGGAGCTGGCGGCTGGATGCCCCTGCCGGTTGAGTCACAGAAGGCAGTAAACAGAAGTAATAATAATAATAATAATAAAAAAAAAGGCTAGTTAGTGGTGTCACTAGTTCTCCCCTTAATTATTTTAGAATTCTGGGGTGAATCCTGTCAAGTCCAATTGCTTTGTCCACCTTCAGTTTTAGGAGTTCTTTCAGAACTCTTTCTTCTGTGAATGGACTGGTATCGACTCCCCTATCCAGAGTGCTTCTATTGATTGGCTTAGGTACCTCTCCTTCCTTTTCTTTTGTGAATACTGAGCAGAAGTATTCATTCAGTATCCTTTCTTTTTCACTGTTACCCTCTGCCCACCCATCCTCCCCTTTATTTAGCCTCACTATCTCTCCCTTGGTCTTTCTTCACTCCCTAATGCACCTATAAAAGGTTTTATCCCCCTTCTTAACTGAGTTGGCTGTCTTTTCCTCAGTTTGGGCCTTTGTTATTCTGACTGCCTTCCCCACTTCCTTCTGCTTTAACTGGTACAGTTCTCTGTCCTGCTCCTTCTCTGTTTCCTTATACTTCCTGAATGCTATCTTTTTCTCCTTAAGCTTCCCCACCACCTCTTTTGAGAACCATAATAGATTTTTCCTTCATTTTGATTTATTTGCTTCACAGAAAGGTTTGTTGCTTCTGTGATGGCAGTTTTCATGTTTCCCCATTGATACTGCACCCTCCTTCTTGCCCACTTGCTAGTGCTTTTCTGAAGCACTCTCCCATTTTGCCAAAGTCAGTCCTCCCAAAGTCCAGTACCCTCATTTTTGTGTATCTTGACTTTAAGGCTGTGTTTATCATGAACCACACTGTTTGGTGGTCACTTGCTCCCAGATGGCTACCCACTTCTAAATCTGAGATCCTCTCTCAGTCCCCATTTGGGAGTACCAGGTCTTTGATTGCTCCCTCCCGAGTGGGTTCCAACACTAGTTATCTGAGGCATGCTCCCTGTAGGGCATCTAGAATGACCCTGCTCTTGGATGTGGCTGCAGCAAAGGTGCTCCAGTTCACATCTGGCATATTCAGGTCCCCATCAACAATATCATCCCTTTTTCTGCCATCCTAAGGATGCCTTCTATCATTTCGTTGTCCATTTCCTTCCCCTGAGATGGGGGTCTGTATACAACCACTGTGTGGATAGTAGTGCCATTTCCTGTCTCCAGGGTGACCCACAGTGCCTCCTCTCCTCCTTGTTTACCCTTTAGTTCCATTGCTTTGATCCCTTCCCTTATGTAAAGAGCTACTTCTCCTTTTCTTTTACCCTCCCTGTCCCTTCTGTAGATTGTGCAGTCTAGTATGTTAACATCCCAGTCATGGTTCTCTGTGTACCATGTTTCAGTGACTGTCACAATATCCAGGTGCCCCTCATCCATCAAGGCCACTAGTTCAGGGAGCTTGTTACATAGACTACAGGTGTTGATACTCAGTCCCCTTCATTTCTTGATGACCTTACCCTTTTATCCTCATCCCTGTCCTTACTGCCTTGGCGTTTTTTTCAATTTACCTCTGCCTTTCTCCCTATCAAGTTCTCTATCTTGGTGTTTACCTCACTAATTACCCTGTTTTTTTGGGGTGGTCTGGGATTTACCTGCTCCTTTTCAGTGCCTCCCCTTGTCAAGTTTAAATGCTTGTCAATGAAGCATTTAAACCTATCACCTAGGATCCTGGTTCCCTTTTTGGACAGATGCAGACCATCACGCCAGTATAGGCCTGTATCCCTCCAGGTGGACACCTAGTCCCTAATGAAGCTAAAACCCTGAGGTCTGCACCAGTTTTTCAACCATTGATTGAATCCCATGGTGCAGAGCACCATAGTCTCACCCATGTCATAGACAGGCAGCTCCTCCGAGAAGGTTACCTTGCATGTTATTTGTCTAAGACCCCTCCCCAATGCCACAAACTCCTCCTCCACTGCTCTGATCCCATTCCCAGCCAGATTATTTGTCCCTATGTGGACAATGACATTCAGCTCCCTTCTTTGTGGAAGTTCCCAGCATCCTCCTTGGTCTCCACTGCGGATGCCTCCATAGAAGAACCACACTGCCAGAATGGCATATGAATTGTAGAGAGGCACAACTGGAGGGATGCACCTCTGTTCCACCACCCTCACCCTCCCTGAGCCCATGTGGTGTAACCACACTGTGTCCAGTGTCCAGTTATGGTGTTCTACCTTTACAGGACAGAAATATGCATGCTGTATCTGTTGCACCATACACTATTTAGTATCTTAAAGGACTAGGGACTAGAGTCAGACATGCAGTCACACACATTATATGACGCATGTGTGGGACCACTAAGCATTTATTCATTTCAGGCTGGAAAGTAAGGGTCATGGTCTGTGTGGGCAACATGCACTTGACAGAAAAATTCACATTCTAGAGAAGGATACAGATGGTGGTAAAATGCTCACACCTACATATGCGGAAGTGGTGACAAAACACAAGGTATATGCATGCAAGTTTGGAGGTGGCTTTGTACTGGATGGTGCAGTCTTAGAGAAACACTGGTTGAGGAGCTGATGAGGGGACAACCTATCAGAATGCTTGGTTGCTGAAATATCGGTTACACCCCAGATTTCACGTACATCTGGGCTATATACTTTAACTTCCCATACTGTGTTGCATGTGGTGGTGGGGACATGTACTGCAGTGACCAAGGACAGTAGGTGATGTCAAAGGTTGGTAGCCAACAGCAGAAGGTCAGGGCACAGCAAGTTGACACTGGACAGACTATAGTACTATAATCAATTACTGATGATGTCATTCATTTCACACTTGCATTTTATTCTGCTCAAAATGCACATTTCTTTCCCTACTGCAGAGAACATTGAAACACTGGACACAGCACTGCCAGGCTGTGTGAGAAGCTGGAGAGGAAAAGGAAGGCAAGAAGCAAATGGTACAAGAACAACGTGCCGCAGATTCAGGGAGAGCTAGTGAGGCTAGCAGTAAGGAAGAAATACCAACATCCCTCTGAAGAACCAGCAATACCAGAACCAGTTCCATGTGCAGCACCAGCTGGTGTGGAGGACACCTCACCACAACAAAGGACTGTTTCCGGGACAGAGCTTTGGTGCAGTAGTCCCGGGAGCTGCAGTGCCTGCTGCCGCAATGCCTTCATTCATATCGGTGTGGACAAAATTGTTGTTGCACAGAAATGGGTGATACCTTTTTGGCTATTGTTATGCAGCACTCCAACCACATGGATCTGGGCTAACATGAACAGGACACCGGACTGATGGCATTCAATCTTTCTTTTGGGGAGGGAGGATAAACAGCAGCCAACTGGGAAAGTTAGCAGTGCGTAACAGGTAACAATATCCGGACCAATTTTTTTTTGTTAAGTTTTCTTTTGGGGAGTTGGGGGACCAAACAATGCCTTGTTGGGAATCTTACATATAGAAATGCTGCAGTGTTGTAACTACACAAATATTGGTTATGTCAGTGTGAATATTTAGGATTATTCTGGATGTAATCCCTTGTCTGTAATCAACTTATTTTGTAAGACAGTAGTTGATAACTTATGTACTGCACACTGATCTGCAGGTACTTTGCATCTCTATTATGCTAATGTAACTGCAGACACAAACAAGTATCACAGTACCTCTTAAAACAATTCGTGTACACACCTGACAATGACATAAAGTGCACCCACAGCTGTGTCTTCATCATCAGATAGCAATGGCACACTGTCCTCTTCCTCTTATGATTCCTGATGCACATCACCTTCTTCTGCAGGATCATGATATTTTGCTGTCGATGACAAAGTGTACTGCTTGGGTAGGAAATGTGAGTTCATGTTAATAAAAGTGAGGTACTCAACATTTCTGTCAGACAGGCAGCTTCGCCGGTCCGTCACAATGACACATGCAGTACTGAGTACCCTTTCTGAGCTTACACTGGCACAGGGGCAGGTTAGGTACCCAATGGCAATATCTGAAAGTGCAGTCCAGATTTCAAGTTCGTTTTGCCAGTACTGCAAGGGCTCATCATCTATGCTCAGCTGCTGTGGGTCATCTAGGTATGATTGCACCATATGGCATGTGTAAGCCCCCCTCAATTCAAGGGAGCTTATTGCTCACCTTAGGGCCTCCTTTCTCTTCCCTAGGGCTTAGTTTTTGTTGTTGTGTGCCCTGGGGGAGTGTGATTTCTGTGAGCCACCACTTGGGGGGCAGCAGAGAGCTGGGCAGTGTATATAGGGAGATCAGAGAAAGGTTGAAAAGAGTGGAAGAGAGAGACCGGTCAGGCAACAGCAGTAGGGTAGACAGAGGTGGGGTACCACCTTAGGCAGTGGTTGGTAGATTCATCGGCAATGTGTCAGGTCCCTGGGTGGGCATCCAAAGGGAGGTCTCCCGAAGGCAGTTTGCAGTTGCTGGGGTCATAGTCCCTGGGGGGTGTTGGTGGGTGAGAGCTGCCAGGGAGCATGCAGGGCGAGGCAGCTTAGGACCCCTGAGGGCAGTTTAGGCCCTGATTTTTTTGGTGTGTCTCCTGGGTCATCGAGGCTGCAGTAAGCTGTGGCAGGGCATTTGCATGGATTCTGGGCCAGTGAGAGTGGTTCCGGTCCACACCCCACGTAACAAGGTGGCCTGTGTGGAGGGACAGGTCCCAAGGTTCAAGGTTAGGCCCTGGGTGGGTCCTCAGGATGCGGGTAACACAACCTGGTAGCCGAGGCCTTTTTAGGCCATGGTTCCATTGGTTGCACAGCTCAGGCAACACAGTATGAATTTAAAGGAAAAATACCACTGGGACTGCTGTCTGGGGAGTCTTAGCTCCAGAGAAAGGTAACTGGGTGCCATAATGGAGAAAGCAGAGAAACTGAGAAGCTTAGGGACCAGGTGGGTCTGGGCACAAGGATTTGGGGCTGAGTTTGAGATACCGGAAGGCAACATAGGAATTAGCAAGCTGCACGTAGAGCACCCCGTTTGGATGGATTAGTGTGGGGGTGGCTTAGAGGAGCTCATTACTTCTCTGCATGAGAGTGCGAGAGAGAGAGAGAGAGAGAGAGAGAGAGAGAATGGAGGAGCACTGGGGGAAATAGCTGAAAGAGAGCCCTGGCTTAGCAGGTGAAGCTCAAGTGAAGTACTTAACAGTGCCAGAGAGATATTGGGAGCTTCTCGTTCCTGGAGAAGTAAAAAAGGTCTTTGTGTCCTGAGTAAAGTGATGCTGCTGAAGTTTGTGTTCGCAGAAAATCTTTCCTCTGCCTAAGTTTCTGCCCAGAAAATAGTGTCTATCTACAAATGTCTCTGTACAAAGTTTTAGCCCCATGGAGCTGTGCAGATTTTATTTTTGTTTAAGCAATTGCGACCACTGAGCCATGTTAATCATTTAAAGGCTCGAGAGAATAAAACCTGATTCATTTTGTGGAGAAAACTGGGCATTCCATGTTTAATTTAAGCCTAAGAATGTTAATGAAATTCAATTCCTTAGTTTTTTAGAAGTTTCCATGAGTTTCTTCCCAGGGGTTTTGAAGCAGTCCATTTGATCGTGAACCCTCCTGCTCCCGGGAGCGGTGGGGGGGAAAGAAGCTTGTACCTGACAATGAATTCTGCTCTATCTCCTCTATCAAGAGCCTCTGGGGAAAATTGCCCCATTCCCAGGTTCTTGAGACAGGCAAGAGAAGATGCCGCAAGGTAAGTGATATCAAATCCATTCTTTCTTGCTTAGAGAAATGCTGGTGGAGATTTCTGTAGGTGGGCCCCTCTTTCCCTGGAACACCAGGCCCCTAGATATATGGGAAGGGGGGGTTACATATGAAGATAGCCGCATTTGTGTGTTGCCCTCAGGTGACTGGTGCATTGAAACATCAATGTCCTTCAGCATGACCCAAAGAGGGTTTGTGCCACCACTGCTGTGTTACAATGATGGCATAGGAGCAGACACTGTACAGGAGGAGAAGGAGGTGGATACTGTCCGAGGAGCTGCTGCTGTTGCTCTTTCAGGTTTATCTACAGCTACAGAATTTTTGACCCTTTGCTCTGAGTGACTCATCCAGTTTTCAACCTTGCCATGCAGGAGCACAACATAGCGATCCAGCACAGCCTTTCCACCTGCAAGAAGTGAAGTCATTCCATGCTTGTACCATGGATCTAACAGGGTTGCCAGGATGTACGCCTCAGCAGTATTAAAATGAATCACTCTGGGATCATCATCACACAGTTACGTGATCTGGTCAACCAGCTCTTCTCCAACACAGTTTGCTGTCACTTGAAATTGGTCCTTGACATTGACCAGTGCCTGGTAGAGCACACTCATCAGTGGTATAATCTTGTTCAAGCATGCATTTTACCAGCTAACAACCTGTGTAGCCTGTTGAAGTAGACAGAGGATTTGGAGGAAACTGTCCATCAACATTCACTGAGTTGGACTCAGCGACATGGCTGACTGCGTAACGATCACGCATCTGCATGACATAGTTATTTATTGGCTTGTACTGCTCAAATAGCCTCTCAAGCATGTAGAGCGTTGAGTACCAGCTTGTCACTACATAAAGCTTTAGGCAGTGTTGTGGCACTTTATTACCCTTCTGTAGAATCCTGAGCTCTGATCTTGCCAGTGCAGAGTGACTGAAATGGCTGCCGATTTTTTGACTGACAGTTAGCATGCTACTGACTATTTCATGCTCCAGAAAGGCCTTCACAATCAGGTTCAGGACATGTGCAAAACAAGGCACATGATAAAAACAGCCATCACTGAGTTCTTTAATGCTATTCCATGCATTGCCACTTGTGATGAAGCTAGCTTGGAATCCATGTGGCTTTAGCCAGTGCATAATGGCCTCATTGATTCAGGTGAATATTCTGTCAGATGTATGTGGCCCATACATGCTCTGCATACTCAATGTGGCATGCTGACAGGGACCACCACCAGCACTGCTGCCACTACTCAGGAGACAAATAGATGATGTGCATGGGTGCAAGGCATACACCCCAGGGAAATAGGCTTAGTGTGCAGTAATGCACATATAACTAATACCCGATGATGGGCCACTAATCCAGATGTCTGTGATGAGATGGATGCTGGCTGTTGCAGAATGGGACACTGCATGTGGCACAATGCAAGCAAGGTCATTATAAAGTGTCAGAAAAGCCTTAGTGCCAAAATAAGTGTGACTGGGCCCTTTGTATTTAGGTGCAGCTTTTTCCATCAGCTTTATAAACCCAGGACTCTCAACAAAAGAAAATGGCAAACGATCCATTGCCAGCATCTTTGCAACAGCAATGCTTAGCTCTTTCATCACAGGGTGTTTTCAGTGTTATTTTGTGTGCTTAGTTAACACAGATTTAATATCCAGTTGCTTAAGCCTCAGAGTGTGCTGCACTGTCAGATGGGTTGTGGCTTTGTCAGTTATGCTCTTGCTGCTTTGGCTGTCTTGTCTGCCAGCAGGGACACTATGGAAAATACTCTGCATATGGGAAGGGGATGGGTCAGCTTGACTACTACCACTTGTATCTGTATGCCTAGGGGTGGAACACAGTAAAGGGTCAAATGGAATTACATCATCACCAGGATGGGGACCCTCTCTTTCAGTCTCTTCTGGAATGTCAGAAGTGGGCAATGCTGCCAAACACTTATGCTGTGCCTAGCAAATGGGATGCTTAGTTTGCATTTGGCTATGCATACAAGTTGTCCCATAGTGTGTTCCTGGTTTACCCCTGCTAATTTTGGACCTGCATATGTTGCACACATCCACACTGTCATCGACCTCATCCACTGCAAAGAAATCCCACACAAGTGACTTTCCACTGACAAGCCCGATTTTTGTGGGTGGGGCGGATGGGGCAAGGGACATGGGGTTGGCAAAATGGTTGTCTTTTGTTGTTTCTGCTGCTGTTTATTCCCATGTACCCTTTTTTCATCTTGAGGTCCCTTCCCCCTGAGATCAGATTGCTGCTTAGGGAGCAACATAAGAGGGGTTGCTTTCCCTTCACCCGTGAAATATTTTGTGTGCTGCTTGGGGAAGGGGTGGCTGCCAAACAGGGTCTAGTACTGGGTCATCACCACCTCCCTCATCACTATCATCATCATCACTGATTTTTGACATTTCTGGCTTTGATAGTAAGGGCTGACTATCTTCCACCTCGTCTTCCTCACTAACCTTCACTTCCACATTAACTGCAGCAAGATGTTCAGACTGAAGATGTTCTTCATCCTCAGCCTGCATCTGAAGCACACTAAGCTCAAGCTCCTTCTCCTCTGCCAGGACATTTAATGGTCCTGGACCCCCCTTAATGTCATCCTCTGTGATACTGCTTGCCACTGGATGCACACCCTCATCACTCCTAGTCACTAGCAGCTCCTGAGCCAACTCCTCAGACTCCTATGACTGTGACTGTTCCTCCTCCTGCGACCTATGGGACTTGCACAGCAGGTCAGCAACATCCGCAGAAGTTTTTCTAGCCACTTTTGCACACTGAGCAACAGCTGCTGTGGGAGTGGCACTACTACACTGCAACCCAAAGAAGCTTTCATGCCAAATGAAACTTACACTGGCACAGCATGTGGCATTGCTGGAACTGCACTGCCACTGGAAGCTGCAATGCCACTGACTTTCTAGCACTTTCCCCAGTACCCTCTACACCTCTTTCTGCCACCCTTCTCAAAGATTCTCTACCAACTGCACTTTTTCCATACCCTCCACACTTTCCCTTTCCCTTGCCAGGCATGTTGTGATGTCTTTTTTTTTTTTTATTTCTTTTAGTAACCAGGTAAGGCCCACTAGGCATAAGTGCCTGTTTTCAGGGACAACCTGGGAGTACTGGGGTGGTTAAGTGACTTGCTCAGAGTCACACAGTATGCTAGTGAGTTTTGGGAATCAAACCCAGGTCTGTCTGCTGCATGTACCAAGCTCATTCACAGCTCATTACTCTAAACTCCAGGCTATACTGTTAGCTCCCAAAATGTTGCAGTCACAGGAGTTGAACGTTGCACCATTAGCACCAGAGGCAGTTGTTTAGCCCACTGAGCCACTGGCTCAATCAACTCAGTCCTTAACTTCCAATTATTCAAAACCAGCGCAGTACTACTGCAGGCTGCAGAACAAACACTACCATAATATTTATTTATTTATTTATTGAAGAGTTTTACCTGGAAAGTTACACTGAGCAGAAGATCACCTCACGGTACATCCTGGGGGGAGGGAATTGGGACAACAAACAGTACTGCAACATGGTACATACAGTAGCAGCTAGGTTAGCAACTGTATATAGCAAGGTCTATACATACACATTACACCTAATACATACATGTATACTGATATACATATAATATATACATTTATCAGATTTGTACAGTTTACAAACTACAATATAGTTTCAGAGTTTGGGGGATAGGAAGAAAAGAGGTGAGGAGGGAGTGGGAAGTAGAGGAATGAGCACTAAGCACTAAGTCGGAGTAAGTGCAGACTAGCATGGGCTAATAGTCGGGTGGAATAAACCAGCATAAATTGGCCGGCCCTCAGGGATTAGTACAATTGCAGTTTGTCACTAGGTAGTTTGCTAGGGAAAAGGAGAGGGAGTAGGCTGAGGAGGAGTGGTGGATTTGGGCTGGAAGTAGATTCCAAAGTTTAGGTAGGCGATATGAGAAAGCCAATTGGCCTGATGTAGTGTTTCTGAAAGGTATATTCAGGGACCGTGTGTCCTCAGACCGGAGGGTGTATTTGGACTTGTGGGGGGCGGATAAGGAGGTGACTAGATAAGATGGTAGTGAGCCTAACCAGAATTTTGAGATAAACTTAGCCGCGTGAAGTGTTCTCCTGTCAGCAAGTGAAGGAAAATTCAGGGAGCGGTAGAGGGTGCAGTGATGTGTCAGAACAGGGGTATCCAAGGCATAATGGCAGAAGGAGTTGAAGAGAAGTTCAAGCCTGGCTAAGGAGGACTGAGGGGCATCACCATATACTACATCACAATAGTCGAAGGTAGGCAGTATCATTTTGTGTACAGGTTCCCTCCTGGCAAAGTGAGGGATACTCCTCCTGCTGCGATAGAGGGCCCCTAGTTTAGGCCAGAGTTTCTTTAGGATAGCATCAATGTGGATGGAGAAGTTTAGGTTTCTATCAAGCCAGACTCCTAGGTAGCGAAAGGAAGCGTTGTCCTCAAGTACAGATCCATCTGTAGTGACGAAGGTGGGTAGGGAGGGTAGCCTTGCCAACCTCTGCCTAGTACCAACCATCATTGAGGCTGTTTTCTTTGGGTTTAGGAAAAGATGGTGTTCCCTTATCCAGCATTGCACCTTTTCAAAATCTAACTGTAGTCTGGCAGTGACATCAGGTACTGAGTTTCCCATTGTGAGCAGCACAGTATCGTCTACATACATGTGTATATCAGTAGTTGAGCAGACCTGAGGGAGATCGTTTAGGAAAATAGAGAAAAGTAGTGGTCCTAGTACCGATCCCTGGGGAACTCCCATGGTAATGGGTAAGGGAGAGGAGATGGCCTATGTTATCTGATCAGACTGAGTTCTACCCGATAAATAGGACTTGAACCAGTCGGTGGCATTTGGCAAGAGACCTGCGGTTTTGAGGCAGTCTATGAGAATAGGGTGGGAGACAGTGTCTAAGACCTTGGCCAAGTCAATGAAAATAGCTGAGTTATGTGGTCTTTGTCCATACCTGAGGCAATTGTGTCTGTGAGGCGTAAAAGCGAGGTGGCAGTGGAGTGGTGTTTCCTGAAGCCAGCTTGGAAAGGAGTGAGAAAGAAGGAGTAGGTAATGTAGGAGGTGAGTTTTTCAAGGACTAGGTGCTCCTGAAGCTTTGCCAGAGTAGGAAGGAAAGAGATAGGATGGTAGTTGTTAGGGGAGGAGGGATCACTCCCTCTGGGTAGTGGAAGAACCGTGGCATGTTTCCATGCTGCAGGGACAATGGAGGAGGCAAAGGAGAGGTTTAGCAAGATGGATATAGCATAGGAGATGGCAGGAGCAGACAGAGAGAGGAGCTTGGTGTCCAGACCATCTGGTGAGGAGCCTTAAGCTGGACTGATAGACTGAAGGGCTAGGAGAGCAGCAGCAGGGGTGATATAGGTGAAGGAAAAGGGGGCATTGGGAGCGGGAGTTTGTGGATTTGGGGAAGGGGAGCAGGGAGTGGGGTCCAGCCTGTGGTGGAGTTTGAGTCTGCCCAGGGTGTCATTTGCAGCATAGCAGCACAGGATGTGAAGTGGGAGTTAAAGCAGTCAGTGACTGCCAGTGGCTCATAGATGTCTGTGAGGTTTTGCCTAATAGTAGGTGTGGGAGGCTTGGTGGAAGGAGAGAAGAGGGACTGGACCACTTTCCAGAATTTGGAAGGATTATTTGTGTTAGCATGGAACTTTGCCTGATAGTGTTCTGATTTGGCCAGCTGGATAGCTGTGGTGCATTTGCTTTGAAGCTCCCTGTATCGTTGGAAGTCACTAGGGCATTTGGTAGCCTTGTGCTTTCGCCAAGCAGCATTGCGGGCTCTTTGGAAACAGTCACAAAAAATCAACAAAACTGCTGCAATGTCTTTTCCTCAGCACAGGAAGTACAGATAATAGCACTTTATATCTTGTACTGAACAAGAAAACTGCAGATTATCATACAAAAAGCCTGTTCTGTGGAGCAGAAAGAAAACAGCTCTTTCAGAGATCACGTGATGCTGAGGTCCGAGTACCTGCTTCCCGGTTCCTCTCCTGTCTCCTAATGCCTTTTTCGGAGCTTTTTCAGCAATTTTTACTCTCGATTGCACTCCAGAAGAATATCTGTCAATACAGTGATCTGCCTGGCACCAGATTTGCTGGAAATGGAGGCCAAAATGCTACTAGCAATGTCGAAACATACCCCTCCAGTCACGCCGGAAAAAGGCAGTAAAAGATCCCGGGCCCAATCGGCGGTTGGTATGAAGCTAACTACAGGAGCAGCCTCTGCAAGTCTCAGTCCTGACGCGACCCCCCTCACCTTCGAAATATTCCTCCAGGAATTGAAACCATTTCGGGAAGACCTTAAATCGGTGGTTAATGAAGTAAAGCAGATCACTATAGCACTGGAGGACCTTTCCACCAGAATGGCAGACAGTGAATCTCATCTCGTCTCTCTGGAGAAAAAAAACAGAGCGCACTAGCAGCGAAGTGGTGGATAATCACCAAAGAATCAAGAAATTAGAACAGAAAATAGAGGATTTAGAGTGGAGGAGCCACAGAAATAATGTTGTCATAATTGGGCTACCTGAGAAGGAGGAAGGGGCAAATGCTATCCTATTTTGCAGAAGTTGATAGAGAAATTGGCTGGTCCTTCCCCGTTTGGCCCATCATATACCATAGAGAGAGCCCACAGAGCCCTTAGGCCGATGCCTGCACTGGGAGCTAATCCCTGACCCATAATAGCAAAGTTTCTGAATTTCCAGGAGAAGCAATTCCTTATGGGCAAGATTAAGGAGATGCAAGAGGTACTATGGGAGGGGAAACAAATTCGGATCACACAAGATCTTCCTGCCACTGTAAGGCAACGCAGAGCTCTATTTCATCCCTTAGTTTCAAAGCTCATAGCTGCAGCAGTGAAATTCCATAAGGGGTATCCTGCATGATTGCAAGTGCTTATTTCTGGAGCCTGGTCGACCTTTGAGGACTGTAAGAATGCCAAAGCAGCACTGCAAAAAGCCTTCCCAGACCTGTTCCCAGGGCACTGAAGTGACAGTGGAAGCTTGTAGTGATGTTATCAGTCTACTGCGCTCGTCTTTAAATCTTGCTAGATGGTTATGATTTACACCCAGTGAAGTACTGGTTCTTGGGGGACTTTTATTCATATAGAGTCATAATGTGACTGTGCAGAGAAATGGTGGACTCACTGCCGCTACCAATTAGCACTATTGTAGTGGTAGCAAGTTGTATTTGTTCCATGTGTTACCTGATACTGCATTGAAAACTTGGTATAGGAAAGGCTGACTTAATATTTTCTGGCTGCTCCTGACCTGTACTGAGATTCAGTGTGTCTGTTGTTTTTTTCACACAGCCTCTATTATTTTGCGTTTCTCAATGCAGGGCAGTTATATCTAGTGGATGGTGGGCCCAGTGAAGAGTCTGAGCACGCACTTAAAAGACACAAGAGGGTGCTATAGTCCTGCAGTTGAACTCTCTGGCTTTCCACACAGCGCTCAGATCGGCATACACCGAACATTTCTTTAGAGCTGTCGACAGAGCATTAGTTTATTTCTCTGGGGATTTTTTTTTTTTTCCTTTCATGGGTCTCACGATCAAAATTGTGCTTCAATATCCTCACCCTTTCCCCATGTGCAACCTTGGGCTATTTGCCTCTGGTTAAGGGGATTCTTCACATTTTTTCTTTTTTCCTTTCTGGTAAGCCTGAGGTTTTGGATGACAGTTCGTGTTCAGACCCAGCAGGGGTGCATTTAATAGTGTTTAGCTTACTTATTCTTTTAGTATTCCTGCCAACACTGCTAAACATGTTGGATTTTTGGCATGGTGGATTTTATTTCTTCTTTAGGGTGGGGAGATGGGGAGAGGCGTGGGAATGGTTAGCTTGGAATTGCATGTATTGTGGAATCCAGGCAGTTAGTGGGTTTATAAGGAGTAATGGCAAGGGAGGTTGGGTAAAGTTTAGGAATTGTTTCTTTGCTTTGGGGAGGCTGTTCGGGGAGGGGGGAGGGCTATTGGTATTGAGCACAATTTCCCAACCAAGCTGGGTCTATAATGTGGGGTTGGGACACGACGTTGCAGTTATTTTAGGTCAGGCTGACTTATCGAGTAAAGACAGCTAGCCGAATTACAATAGCTTCCTGGAATATAAAAGGGATCCGGAAAAGAATCAAACAGTATCAAGTTTTAAAGCACTTAAAGCTTCTGGGCATTGATATTGTTTATATACAAGAGTCACATTTGCTAGATTCAGAAACTCCACAGCTACGAAGGCAGCAATTCAGCCAGTACTTTTCTGCGGGGGGCTCTACTCAAAGTGCTGGGGTGGTGATTCTCATACACAGGAGGATACCTTTCAAGATGATCAGGGAGGTAAAAGACTCTTTAGGTAGATACTTATTAGTTCACGGGTTGCTTTTTAATAAAGAGATCTTGCTGGGTACTATTTATGGCCCGAATCAGGATACACCCAGTTTTTTTACTCAACTAATACAGGCCTTATTGCCCTTTATTTCGTTACCCATGATCATAGGGGGGAATTTAATTTAGTTTACGA
This sequence comes from Neoceratodus forsteri, assembly GCA_016271365.2. Lineage (NCBI taxonomy): Eukaryota > Metazoa > Chordata > Ceratodontiformes > Ceratodontidae > Neoceratodus > Neoceratodus forsteri. Next base: position 304,156,856 of record CM028135.1, read on the forward strand.
CTCCTCGGTTGATAAAACGTGTCAGCAGAGAAAGGGCCTATCACCCGCTCAGAGGGCACTAAGGGAATTAATGGACCACATAGGCCTCTGCGACATCTGGAGGGTATTACATCCTCAATCCTCAGGAGAGGACATGTACCTACACTTCCCCTGTCCATCACTCTTCCTCCAGAATAGATTACATTCTTCAATCCCATGCACTGTTACCAGGGGTGCTTGAAGCTGAAATATTAACAGTTCCCCTATCTGACCATTCAATAGTCGCCTTTCAGTTGTCATTACTCTCATTACCCAGCAGAGGGTCAAGGTGGAGATTAAATGATCAATTGTTCTCAGAATCGGATTCTGTTAAACATATCCAAGAGCATATCCAAAGATATTACGAACATAACTTTGACCCCTCGGGGAGACCTGACATGCTATGTCTGGCTTTTAAAGCTTATATGAGGGGCATTTTAATTAGTATGGCCACCCATAGGAAGAGGATGGCTACTTCAAAGTTGTCTCAATTGCTATTAAAGATGAGGGAGTTAGAGAGTAATCTTTCCCCACAATCTCCAGAGTCAGTAAGGCAGGAATTAATCAAAGTAAGATCCGTGTATAATGATATTTTGAGGGAAAAAGTGGTATTCACCATGTTAAAGACCTGAGCTTCCTATACCGACCAAGGGGAAAAGGCTGGGCGCCTCTTAGCACTTAGGATCAAACAAATGGAAGCATCTTGATATATAGCCTCGATAACTTCTATCACAGATGGTACATCTAAAACTCAACCTGAAGATATCTTAAAAGAATTTACCAGTTATCACAAAGAGTTATACAGTCCCATGCTATATCCCCTTCCTGATCAGGTCATACATAAGTACCTGGAAAGTACTAATTTACCCCAATTGTCTGAGAACCAGAGGAACTGCCTGTTAATTCCCATTTCTGCGGAAGAAATTTCCAAGGTGATGGAGAATTTACCCACGAATAAATCCCCAGGTGCGGATGGTTTCTCTGCTAATTTTTACAAAAAAGTTTAAAACGCAGTTAATCCCGATGCTTCTCCCTTTATTTCAACAGATCATATCAGGGCAGCCAGCAGATCCTCCTTATTTGAAACCCTTATAGTTTTGATACCGAAACTGGACAAAGCTCCCGATAAGGTTTCTAATTATAGGCCTATTTCCCTTATGAACATTGATATAAAAATTTTATCCAAGGTGCTGGCAGATTGCCTTAACACAGTAATTAATACCTTGGTAGGTCCTGAGTAGGTTGGCTTTATGCCGGGAAGGTTATCCTCAGATCATATGTGTACTCTGTCGCACATCTTCTCGGTGTGTAGAGATGCACCTTATCCAGCTGTGTTGGTATCTATGGACGCTGAGAAGGCGTTCGACAGAGTAGATTGACGTTACTTGTTTTTCACCCTAGATGTTTTGTTTTCCCTGCAGAATTCATTGAGTGGATCAAGGCTTTATATCGCTCTTCCTCAGCTTACGTTGCCTGCAATGGGGTGCTTTCAGAGGCGTTTACGCTGCGGTCAGAAACCAGACCGGGGTGCCCCTTGTCACCATTGTTGTTTAATATTTATCTGGAGCCATTAATTCGTAAACTGTTAGCATGTCAGGCAGTGCAGGGGATCCCAATTCACCCGTGTGAGGTGAAGGTTTTAGCATACGCAGACGATCTGCTCCTTCAGATTGCAAATCCCAAGATATCTATACCCTTTATGTTGAACATTATCGAAGAATTCAGTAGTATTTCGAATTACAAATTAAATATTAATAAAACTGTAGTTTTTCCCCTAAATCATAAAGTGTTTAAGGCGGATATCCTGTCCCTGGGGCTAAGTTGGAAATACGAGTCACTGAGATATCTAGGCATTGAGTTAGCCAGGAGTGCGGGTCACATTATCCGGTTAAATTTTGACTCCATAGTTCTCACAATTTCCCAGGACCTCAATAGGTGGTCATCCCTTCCTCTATCCTTATGGGGCAGAATAAATCTAATCAAAATGAATGTTTTTAGCCTGATTTACTACCCTCTCTCAATGCTCAATATCTGCCTTCCTATGTCATGGTTTAATAAAGTCCAATCTCTTATCACTAAATTTGTCTGGCATAATAAACCCCCGCAGATAGCCTATTATAAATTGACTGCCCCCAAGGCAAAAGGGGGACTTCGTCTCCCTCATCTTCCCACATATTTCTGGGCTAGTCATATTAATAAGTACATAAAATGGCTCGCATCCGACAACGTACTCGAAGCTCCTGCCTGGCTTAAGATTGAACTTACTTTAATCCGTACAAATGGCCTAGATCCTCCGGGTCTATTATTTGCCAAGCAGAGATTTCTCCCATTAAGAGTTAGGAATTCCACTATTATATCCTCATTGAGGACTCATGTCCAGATATGTCGGTACCTGAGGTATGACCCAGGTAGAGACCTTAATCAACCTGTAATGGGGAATCCCCAATTTCAAACAGAAGGTAAACTAATCCCTTCCAATTGGATACCTGGCCAGCAGGGCATGCAAATCTCTAGTCTAATTACGAGCAATGGTGAATGGCTCCCAATCAATGATTTAATTAGTCGATTGGGAATTCCTAATAAATACAGTTTCTGTATCCTACTATTATGACATTCTGTAATGAAAGTTTTTGGTAAAACTCCTAGCATGGTGAAAAGCATCCCTTTTTGTCAAGAACTTTTAAAGTTTTGTGGCCGTAGCGGGGCAGTCTCAGCAATTTATAATACCATCCATAACTGGAAATTTCCTGATTGTCCTGGGCCTACGGAAGTATGGGTCTCCATGTTCCCGGATTATAATAGTGTGGCAGGAACTGTGGCATAACTGCCATAAATTTGTGACTCAAGATAGGCTTAGATTAATGCAATTGTATATCCTGCATAATGCATATTACTCTCCCTCCCGTCTATTTAAATTGGGCCTTAAGCCTGCTCCAACCTGTTCATTGGAGGAAGGAACAATTCTTCACGTGTTCTGGTCTTGCCCCAAAGTGTCACCCCTGTGGACTACTATTAAGCAGTCAACTGATCCTCTTCTGGGGCTTGACGATCTGTTTAGCCCTGCAGTGTGCATTATGGGTGATCTCTCGGAAGTCAAAGTGCGGGCTCATAAATATCACATAACTCTCATAGCCATGTTGGTGAAAAAACTTATTTTAAGACACTGGACTGACCAATAAGAGATCACTTATAGTGAGTGGCTGTCCAAACTTTTGGCAAATCTTAGTACAGAAAGGGCTATTGCTAGCCTTCACAATAGAATGGAGCAATTTAAGAGAATCTGGGATCCCTTACATACCCTTTATTCCTTACACCAGGGTTGATCCAGCCGTATGGTTTTTCTGCGCCCAGTTTGCTAAGCTGATTGTAGTAATAATGTCAAGGTGACTGTACGATGTATTTCTTGTGCTCAATATGCATGGGGGGGGGGAGAAGGGTTAGGGGAGTGGTTGGGGGTCTGACTTATGTTTTCATTTGTCTAATGTATCAAGTTCATTTTCATGTATGTCTGCCTTGTGTATGTAGAGGTGGTAGCAACAAAATTTTCTTAATAAACTTTAAATAAAAAAAAAAGAAAACAGCTCTTCCCTCTTTGGAAATCACTTAGGAAGTGAGTAGCTATGCAATAAGAAATGTGTGCTGTTACCTGAAATCCTCCCTCTGCACCCCATGTGACTGCAGAGCTGCAACCCATGTTGCTAGAGCTAATTGCAGAGTCATTTTAGCTTTCCACAGAATTGTGCTGAACCACAGAGTTTACCGTCTACTGCTGACTAAAAAAGCTTGCAATCCTTGGGTTCTGAGGAATTCAAAAGAAAGCAACGTGAAATAAAACCAGGAAAGGAGGAAAAAATGAACCAATTAAAAAACAAATAAAAGGTTGATTGCTGACACCACAATTAAGGTACTTTACAGGTTGGGTAATTAGATTCACTATGTAACCTTCAAATTTAGGATATCACCTGTAGAAAAACAAATATGGTCATACATATGTAGCTGGCAGAAAATAAATCTGCAGAATTATATTGCAAACTGCAGATAAATACATGATCCAGTGACATAACTGTCAAGAAACTTTAATTATGCATTTTGTGACTAAAGTTCCGCAGTTACTGAATAAATAACATAGTACGAGGTGGAAATGTGCAGTAAATCTTTCGAAGTTTGGAATTTCGCCACAGTCAAAAGTGCAAAAAATTCCATGAAAGTTTAGAAATTTCACAGAACCCTTACAGAATTATGTCTGCTGTGTACATGCAGAATGCATGCCACATGCTTAATTGTGTAATGTTTGCATGTGGTTCGCCTACACAAAGTGAACCTAAGTGAACCAAGTCTAAAAAGCAAATCAGGTTTGCATGCAGGTAAGCTGGTGTGAACAACTTCTAAAAATCACATCTGGTTCGTGTGTTGCACACTTGACATGAGGGCAGCAGTTAAGCTGGTGTGAACATAATTTAAAAATCACATCAGGTTTACATGTTGCACACTTGCCATGTGTGTAGCAACTAAGCTGGTGTAAATCTCATCTAAAAAAACACATTAGTTTCTATTTCTCATGCTACTGCTAGCAATTAGAGCCATTAAATGGGAAGGCTTTAAGCCCGAGGTTCAATGGGCGGAGACACAACATCACCCTCATCGAGCTCAAATGCGTCACTTTTCCTGGATGCCCTTAGGATTCGTTTCGTTGCAGCCGGAGGCTATGTTGGCTGCTCCTTCATCTGTTCAGTCTCTTGTCCTTCCTCCCTACCCTTTTGCCTCCTTCATTCTTCTCCATGATCGTTTTCCTCTATCGTGCTGTTCGTTCTTGACACCTCACCACTTCTTTGCTATCACTTCCACATCTTTGGCATCCTCATACCTCGTTCGTGCCTTCCTCCCTTTCTGTACCTCTTCTCCCCTCCTCATACCTACTTCATCGACTGCTCACCCTTGCATTATTCTCCCGTATCCGGCAGCTGCTTTCCTCCCTTTGCCAGTGCTTTGGTGTACCATCCCCCTCCCGCCCACATCAGCTCTTCTGTTCTCCCCTTCCCCCTCTGGCTCCTGCTGCTTTGCAGCTCTGCTACTATGCCGTCCATGCCTCCACCCTCCTGCTAGCTCTTGCTACTCTCTGGGCTGGGTCTTCTGACTTTTGTTGACATTCCTGTCTGGCCCTTTCTTCACCCTCTGCTCGGCTTGGACTCTGGAAGCTGGGAGGGCTCTTGTTGCTGTGCCGTGGGCAACCCATCCCTCCCTGCGAGCATAGTAGGGGTTCCTTGGTTCATCCCTCCCTGCTGCCTTTTCCTGACTGCCTCTCTGCTCCTTCTCTCCAGGCCGGCTTCTCACTGCCCTTTCCAGCACCTCCTCTGTCATCTCTATCAGTTGGTGATGTAGCATTGAATACTCTTCTCTGCTCGCCTGTGCACTGTGTATTTCCACCGTTTGTACAGTCAGTACTTCTTGGTGGACCATGCTGTATACCTATGCTTTGGCAGTTTCTCTGACTCTCTGGGGTATGTGCATTTTAATTCTGTACTGTTCTTTTCTGGACTTATGTCCTCATGGTCTGGAGTTCAGTTCATTTACATTCTTTTCGTGTGTTCATGTTGACTTGACCTGCTTTGCTGCTAGTTTTGTCCATATTCACTCATATCTGCTTTCTTTAAATTTGTATGTGTATTGGTATTGATCTAAGGTCAGGTGCCTATCATGTGGCTGCATTCCCTAACTGAACCACATGTAATCTAGCATTCGTTGGTAGTGGGAGCTCGTGTGGAGGTTGTGGGACTCGAGCCAGTATATGTTCCTTCACCATTCGTTCCTCAAGCCTCTGGAATATGCTGCCTGCTATGCTACCTAACCTGTCTCTTGCTTTGTCTTTGGGTGTCATTGCCATAGCATGATGCATGGACTCACCGGGAGTACTGCTATAATGATTTCTTCATGTTTCATGCTGCAATGAATTGAGTATTGAGCACATGGCAGCCTGTTTCATTTGAAGCTCTTCCTCCATCAGTACATCCACCCCTCTCCCAGGTACTGCCTCCTTCTTCGACTCTACATTCTGCAATTTTCCTCCCTTTCTGGCCATCATGGATTGATACGATTAAGATCTGCATTGTTGTTTTTTCGGCATGCATATCATGGCTCCTCTGCCCTTCATCCCCCAAAAAATAAAAAAATCCTCTACTCGAACCTGGCCTGCTTGCCACCTCATCCAGCTCACCCTGCTACAGTTCCCATCTTGTATTGGCTAGGTCCCGTGGTGCCCCTTCGATCTCCCTACCATTTCTCATCCTTTCATGCCTCTTTTCCATTCTATCCTTCTGCCTTCATGGCCATTTCCTATCTCATCAAACCTCCCTTCCTGGACACATTTCGTCACCAGCTATTCCGGCTTTTCTCCTGTCTTGGTTTCCCTCCATTTAGTCTGATTTGCTTGAATTTCACCATATCTCTCCTCAACCTGCTCATCTCTTTCAATCACACCATCGACGTGCCGTGGCTGCCTCCCTCTAGCCTGCAGCATCAGTCCCTCAATTCATCTCCGTCTCCATTCCTAGCCATGCCTTCCTGTCTGTTGCACCTTGCTACGGGCTGGCTGGAAGCTGTCCACCAACATTCGAGTTTCTTTCTCATTCATTTCTGAATCTCGAGGAGTTTACTTCATCGCATCGCTTCCTTCATTTCCAGCTCTGCCTCCTTTCAAGGAGTTTACTTCACCACATCGGTCTATCCATCCTTTCGTGGAGTCTACTTGGTCACATCGCTATTTTATGCATATCAACCCTCTAGTTCACTTACCCTCTGGTTCTTGTTCTGCCTTCTTTGCCTCTGAGTTTATCTCCTTTTGCGGAGCCTCTTGCCTTGCACCTCCATATTGAATCCTCTGATCTCCTCATTCATGTCACCCGTTCATGCCTTATCAGCCTCAGTGTCCACTTCCTCACCTTGCTCAATCAGGAGTATCTCTCCATCGATTTTATGCTCCTTGCTTCTGGTTTAAGGCTGCCTGACTGGCAGCAGATGCAGTCCCGGCTGCTCTGGCCCCTGCACGGCTCTGCACACTCCCAGCGCACCAACACTCCTACTCCCGGATATACGTCATATATCTATGATGTTTTGCATGGCTCTTGTTCCCTCTACAGCATATTGCCTAGGGCATCCAGTGTTCATCTGCTTCCATTGACTCTGAGCTTTGTTTTCCTACCTCTCTTTCCCCATCTCCTACTCCTGCTTTGATGTGCCCTCATTCTGCTCCCTCTCTTCGGCTCTTTCCGCATACTCGGTGGTCCTGATTTCATTCCGGCCATGGCTTCTATCTCATCGTGCCACGATTTCTCTATTCCTTTGCTTGCCATTCATATCCTCTGGCCTTCCATGGACGACTTCTTCTGGCCTTCCATTGACCCAGACCTCCATGTCACCTCATCCAGTTCACCTTCCTGCCCCCTTGTGGGGCCTTTCTCCTTCACGGAGTCTATTTGCCCATGTCATCTACTGTCTATATTTCTTCATTCCTTAACCCCTTGGCTTCTCAGTGCTTGGCTTTGACATGCTCATCTCATTTGCTACCTCTCTAGGCATGCCATCGCATGGTTTGCTGCCAAATCCACGCTGTTCCATTGCTCTGTCTGGCCATGCCTATCCTGGATCGTGTACCGCATAATTGAAATTGCCCCAGTGCAGTTCTTCTCCCGCTTTGGCTGGGTCATATGCTACCCTATTGACCTCCCTACCATCCTTTGTCATTTCCCACATCGCTTTCCAGTACCTGCCTTCCTCGAATCTATCCCATATCGTACCTCATCCATTCTAGTTCCCTTCCTCGGCCTAGCGCCCATTCTCGTCCCGACCGTCGTGGTTTCTTTCTACTCCTGGCTTCCCTCCCTATTGTGCATCATCCAAGTTATCTCCCTTTAATCGCCATCCCATGCTTGCCCTCTGATTTGCAGTTCCTCTGGCTCCTGATGCGCTTTCTTGGCCTCTGTGTCCATCTCCTTTTTTAGGAGTTTCATTGTTCATCTCGCTCCCTAGTGCCTCATACCTTCATTCAAATTCTGTCCCTATTCATTCTCGTCTCCTCCTCCTCTTCTTCTAGTTTCGCACCTAATCTTCAGGATTCAGTCATCATATGCTTCCCTCTGCTCTTCGCTTCTCTCATCATCATACTTCATCCACTTTTGCTCACTCCTCATCGTACTTCATCCAGTTTTGCTCCTAGATTGCTTCACCTGAGTTGCCTCTGGTTCCAGATCTCCCTTCTTGGCCTCGGACTCTACCTCCTTTCAAGGCACCTCATTGGTGTACTTCCTTCATACTGATTTCATTTTTGGTTCCTTACCATCTCCTCTGATTCCAGTTCAGTTCTGGCTCTCCAGGCTTCCCTCTGCTATCGTCTTGCTCTTGATATTCTTTTTTGGGCATACCTACCATAATTCCTATGCCACCTATCAGCCGCGGACATCCTGCATCATATGTCAAGTATATCACTCCAGTCATATCGAGTTCATGTATCTAGTCATCATTCACTCAGCATTACCTCAAGGTTTAGATCGTTACATCATTTACTCGAATATTCCTATCACTGAACTCCATACTACCTCATCAGCTACAACCACAGGATCTAATCATTTTGAGTCTAATCGCTCACATCGCATAATCAAACATACCCTTCAATCTCAGTATATGCCTACCTGCATCGCTCTATCAAGCAGTCTGCATTATAATTCGTCTCATTATCAGTATATCTGGAATCTCCTCATGAGCTCATTTGGTCACCATTTCTCCTCTGTCTCAGACATGGATTTAGTCCCTTCCAGACTTCTCTGAAATTTCTGTTGCAGTGACCAGCTGCAGAAGGTAGGGTTTGTTATCTATCTCCTTCAGTTGCTGTTATATAAAGTTCTTGCATGAATTCTTTTTTTTCCTAACCATGAGCCATTCTAATGAAGTACAGGGAAAGGAGGGCACAGAAAATGACAATTTCTTTCTTTAAGATATGGACACTTCTCTCAACTACATAATGGAGAGTTGGAGCCAAGTAAAGTCATAATTTTATTAACATATGGACTTTAACTTAAAGCAAAATATAATGTTTTAGAGGTGATAAAGTGATATATTGGTACAGACATTGTTTGGTTAAGATGAACTATGCAGTACTTTTCTGGATCTGAATAGGTCTGCCTTTTCTAAAGTTTTATGCCTATGTATTCTGTATGCTTAATAAAAGAAGTTTTAAAAAAGAAGTGTTTACGGGCACATCAGGCATACAAAGATGCAAAAGGGCAATTGATGCAGTCTAAGATAATCCACAGGTGGTACAGAACCCCAGCAATCCTGTTACGTAGGGGCCTGCTTTCACACTCCAAGTGCTGGATATGTAATGCATCAGAAGCGGGACTACTATATGTGCTATGACACTATTACCAGATAAAACAGTACTGGAAGGTGATCCTTGGGGACTGTTCCTGAGTCTTGGATATGGTGATTTCACACAGTCCAGAACTAGTTATACTATGGGATACCTCACTCTTAACAGGGGGAACATACCAGACTGCATTTTGGCTACTAACAGCAATCATGGAAGCTAAATAAACTTTCTTTTTGAAATGCAGACAACTAACACCTCCTTCCATCATCTCATGGCACTCATCAGTGGCCTTTGAAAGGTTGTTCTATGTGTAGCACAGGGCAAACTACCTCTATTCCACAAGAAATGCCCCATACTTTAACTCCACCTATGCTCAGTTCCACCTCCCCCCAGAAAACCCAAGTATAACATTAAATAGCAGGCCAGGTAGGAGGGGTGGTTTAGACTGTTAGTTCAGATTGGGCATCCCCCACACACCTCCCCACAGTATGAATGGCATAGGCTAAAACCCATTACTAAGACAGGGGATATGGGACAGTTCACGGGATTTTCCAGCTATTTTTAAAAAAATGGGATCACAAAATATTGTGGTACAGAGACAGCACTATTGCAAACACAAAGAGAGGAATAGAGTTTTAGCCATTCATGGCCTTTTAGGGGTAGAGCTCCAGAGTGCAGATTTTTCAGACAATGTGCTAGAACAACTCAGTCTTCCTATAGTTAGATAATATTTTCCTATGACCTATGAATAAGGAACTCATGCAACCACAACTGTATGTTGGACAGGGATTACTATAGCCTCTTACAAGCTTTTACTCATTCACCAGAATAAGAAAGAATGGACATATTTGGACTGTGCAGCTTCTTGTTTAATGATTGATATATCTGTGTTCATTGATTTTGTATCATACTCTTCTTGTATGTTCTTACTTGCTTTTCAGAAAAATAAAATGAAATATTTCATGATAAAAAGTGTTTACTAGGGCTGTGCATGGGCCAAATAGTATTTTCCGAATACCACGAGTAGTAGGCTTCCTGAATATTCGGATGCATTTTCCGAATAGTTCACTATTCGGCCACTATTTGGGAACTACTATTTGGTTAGATTTCCAAGTCTCGGAGAGCTTTGTTGTCCAATCAAAAACTGTTTCTTGAGCTCAGAGGCAAGCACACCATGTGACTTCCTCATTCTGAGCTGGTAGAAGACAGGAGACAGTGGTTTCTGAGAGCTGCTCTGCAGTACTTTTGAGACCTTAAACTTGCTAAAAGAAGTGATTTTTGCTTCATAGGCTTTTTGGGTCAGTATAGTGTTTTGATCAGTGTCAGAAAAGCTCGTTTGGCTTTCTGACAGGTATTTTGTCCTTATTGCTGCTCAGTTACAGGGACTAGGGCTGTCTGCTAACACACCTTCTCTGCTGCTGTCTGACACAGCTCAGTGTGATTTTGTGGGTGAAGCACATTTTATTTTGTGTTTTTTTTTTGCTGTTGTCTGGTTCAGGCTTGTTCCTCCCTGCATGACTGATGAGGGTGTCTGCTAACTCCCCCTCCTGCAGGTCACTGCTTATAATTTGCTATATATGTGCATAATATTTGATTTTGTGAGGCTTCACCCTGCATGTGCGTGCTTAATATATTTTTTCATGAGGCAGGGCCACACGTGTGCACAGCTGTGTGCACACAGCTTTTGAAATAAACTTCTTCAGTTCTAAGCCAGTCAGGCTTGACTCACTAAATTTAGTCTCCTCTGGTTCTGGAGATAGATCCCTGTACACATGAGGAGAAGAAGAATCAGCATTTATATAGCTCATTTCATACACAGTGTATCCCAAAGCATTTTACAAGCAATGCTAGACTGGTAGTGAAGTGACTGAATGTGCGGTGGCGGCCATATCACACATCATCATCCACGCACAGCCTGGATAATTGCATGAACCAGTTTATGGGAAGGGGAATGTTGGCCAGGACACCGGGAATGTTCCCCACTCTTTGCGAAGAGTGCCCTGGGTTCTTTTACTTCCACCTGGACACCCACCAGGACAACACCAGGATGAGCAGAAGGGACCTCGGTTTAATGTCCCATCCGAAGGATGGCACACTCCAGCAGTACAGCACCCCCCAATACTGCATTCAGATGCCAGTGATTTTTAGGTGCAAGTCCAATCCCAGTGTGGGACAAGAACCCACGACCTTCAGGTCCAGAGGTGGATGTGCTACCAACTGAGCCACACTGACATGGCAGCTGACTCACTCCTCCTCCCCCAACACTTCTATAGTCACTGCACACAATTAGTTGTGCTTGTGAAATATCCCCAGCGAGTCTGTGCCATGTGCATGTGCACAGTTGTACTGTCACATTTTTTGTTTTGCTTATTGTTGTTTTGTTAATTAAACCATTGCACTTAGTGGGGCAGGCTTGTCTCACTGAGTTAACTGTATGACATCTGTCTGTTCCTTGCTTGGTTCTATGTTTGACTAAATAGGTTGCCCTTTTCTTCCCTTCTTAGTAGCAGGGTTTTTCTTTGCTGCTACTTTTTTGCGGTGCAGTATAACTGGAAAGGTTGGTGTATTACTGTAGTTCCACAAGCACTAAGTAAAGCATCACACACACACAGGTACTACATAGTAATAGTTTGTGTTTTACCCAGTAACCACTAGTGACCTGATCCATCATGTCTTTAGCAATCTTGCAAACATGCTTGGTCCAGCCCCAGCAAAGCATCTGCACCACTGGCCCAAAGTGGTGAGGGACAGGATGATAGACCACAAACATACAGCACATCCACACAATTACTGCTAGTGTTGTCCCTGGGCTGCCAAACCCCCAAACAATCTATGTAGGACAAAGGAAGCATTCGGGGGGCAGTAACAAAATACAGTTAAGAGCAGTGCAGCATAAAGTTGCCAATACATTTGTTTGTGCTAAGACTGGAGGATGCCAATAGAGCCCTGGTGCTTTGACCAGAACCTGGTCTTTGTCAGGGTGCATGTCGAGAACGTACAAACACGCTATGAATATACAACCCTTAAAGAAACACACACTATAAATAAGTGAAGTTAAAATTAATGAGACTGAGATGCCCTTGTAACATAACAATCCTCAACTAACAGACCCAAGGATGAAACACGGCATCAAGATTATAAAACATAGTTCATACTGTGGTGCCAGACAGTACGCAATGCGGTATCTTGCAAAATTGCTGCAAAATGCTGCAGTATGCTTCAAGGAGCAGTGTAATTTAATGGTAATTAAGCCCTCCAGTCATCCAATATTTTGTGGCATGTCATTTACTGCCAAGTACTGAATTGTATCTTGTCTTGCTCCGCTGTAAATCATTGATACATAATACAATTCCAGAGAAGGTGGTGAGATAAACTACATAGACAATGTCTCTCTTTATTCGATTGGCTCAAATATTTTTCTCCCCAAGCAAACCTTTTAGTTCTTGTAGCACTGGTAATAGTACTACTACCACTAATACCATTAGCACTACTACTACTGCTAGTGTCACCACCTGTCCATCTGTACGTTCACTGTCACATCCTGTTGTGCAGTAGTAGGGGGGAATTACAGCATACATGCTTTGTGCAGCAAGCAGCAGACACCACCACCAGTGTCCCCACTGCTACCACTACATAAGCAGCCAGTGTGCTTTCCACCACTACTGGTGCCATTCTTGCAACAGCCACCCTTTCAGCTGTCACCACTACTGCAGCCACTACTACCACTATTCCTATACCCATGGCTGAAGCACCTTCTACCCCGTGTCTGTGACCATGAACACCCTCTAGTGCTGACCCAATGCAATGCTTGATATTGTTTTCAGAGTGCTATGTGTGTGTTGTGGTGGATCAAGTGTGTCACATGAAGCTTATGTTGCATTAGTGAGAGCTCAATGTTGGTGGCTGAAGTGTCATTGAGGTGTATATGGTATACCAGGTTCAATGGGTGATTAATGGTGTTGCTGAAGTGCTTTTTTAAAGTTTCCTTAAAAAAGCACTTTTTCTGGCCGAATACCGAATACTTGGGACCTGAATAGCGAATATTCAGACGAATATTCGGGAAAAGGAATTCGCACAGCCCAAGTGTTTACCTGCACAACACTAAAAGCTTATTTTTAGTGTATATAGCTAAATATTGCTGATGTAGTTGGATGACCAATGTTAAGTAATAAATTATTTTCCTGAAGACTGGAGTGACTAGTTGCTTGTGACTGCATCTCTGAGGAAAATGTACCTGGATAAGGCATGCGTACTAAAGGGGTCTCAGAGAGAGTACACCATATCTTACTCAGAGCAGAGACCTTCACCATTTTGAGTCTAGAGGGTAGAAGATGCCGTAAAAGGATTATCAGAGCTTCAACGTCTGTACTCTTGCTAAAGGGGATACCTTGATGGCAGCAATTCTGGTCCAGACGGTCTTGGTGGCAAATACCTGAGGGGGGGGAAGGTCTGCTGGGGATTCTGGGGTGCTTTGACCATTACACCCCATCCCCCCACACACACCACATAGCAGAAGTACTGTTGTCCATGAGCAACACTAAGGAATGTCAACATCACAAGAAAATGTACATTTATGTGTGCAGCAGATACAGTTCTAGATGACAGGTTTTGTTTGGTCATTTTCAGTGCAAAGTATAACTGTTTTCTTTTTGCCATAGTGAAAAAGATGCTGATACTTTTTTTTTCATCTTGGGGCAGCCAGGTGACATCAGGGTGTTACCTGCCTTGGTGTCTAAGTAAACAGTTTAAAGAAAATTCATCAAGTAATTAATTAGAAACATAGAAACACAGTCTTTGACAGCAGATAAGGACCGCTTGGCCCACCTAGTCTGCTAATTTCCCTACCTACAGGATAAGCTACAGATCCTAGTTAACCAACAGCCTATTTTTTCCTACCCCCACAAAAATTGCCTTATGTCTGTCCCATGCATTCTTGAATTCTCCCACAGTTTTAGACCCCACAACCTCCATGTATCCACCACCTTCTCTGTGAAAAAATACTTCCTCACATTGCTCCTGAACCGCTCCCCCCATCTTCAAATTGTGTCCCCTTGTTCTTGCACATCTCTTTTTCTGAAGGATAGATAAAAGCCTTTGAAGAGTATCCAGGTTACATACGAATATATGAAGAAGCCAGCAGAAGAAGGCCATCTGGTCTATCAAGTCTGCTCGTATTGCAGGGTCCACAGCTTGAGTTACTGTCCCTGCCCCTCCCACTCCTCCCAACCTCCCTACCCATGATCCTTACCTTCTCCCATGCCTGTCCCAAACTCTCTTGAAGCAGCCCACTGTCTTCAATGAGACCACCTCTTCTGGCAGTGCATTCTAAGTGTCCACCACCCTCTCTGGGAAGAGGTGCTTCCTGACCTCCCTCCTAAACCTGCCCCTTCCAGCTTAAGACTGTGCCCCCTCGTGTTATGGTTGTCACTCATCTTCAGGAGACCCTCCTTGTCCACCTTATTTACCCCTTTCAAGCACTTGAAGGTCCCAATCATGTCCCCCTCTCTCTCTCTCTCTCTCTCTCCTTTCCTCCAGGGAATAAATGTTCAGTGCCCTCAGCCTCTTCTCGTATGCCTTACCCTGCTGACCCGCTGTCTGTATGTCTGTCTATCTACAGTATCTATCTATCTATCTATCTATCTATCTATCTATCTATCTATCTATCTATCTATCTATCTGTCTGTCTGTCTGTCTGTCTGTCTGTCTGTCTGTCTATCTATCTATCTATCTCTCTATCTATCTATCTCTCTAAGTTGTGTTGTATAAACTTTGACATTTCAAGCTATAGCTTCACCCAGTTCAGCATTTTGATGATGATGCTTTTTGAGAGACATGGTTACAGCATGTTCAATGTAAAGTGTACTAACAATAGTGAGGGTGAGCTGTTTATCACTTTACTCAAGTTAGCAGACCACCTTTCATTTTTAGAGTAGTATACTTAGTCAAAAATGAAAGGTGTCCTGCTAGGTTATGCAAAGTCATTATAAACTGCCCCCTTCCCATTCTACTACACTCTACAATGAATGTGATGTAGCCATGTGCCATACTTTCCATTATCAAAATGTCGTTTTGGGGTGGTGCTACAGTTCGAGGCTCTACAGCATATCAGTTATACGCGCAATAATATTTTATCTAATTTCTTATTCTATTTTTTTAAACTGCTTATTTAGGCTTTGACACAGATAACACCCTGGTGGACTTTGTCTGCCCAGATCATGACTTCGATCTGAACAACTTACTGTATGGCACTAGACTGAAAAATGTAGACCTCTTCACTCTGGAGATGAGACATGAAAGGGGGATCTCAGTCTCGCTTACAAAACAGTTAGGGATCTGATACTGTGAAGTAATCTAAATTTGATCATTAATGTTAACAACCACAACACCAGAGGGTACTGCAACTAGTTCTAGAGAAGACCTTTCCTAATGTAAGTTAGAAGATTTTTCCCCAGAAAGCAGTGTAGGTATGGAATGAGTTGCCTGGCTTCCTGGGTGACCCAGGAACTCTTGATACTTTCAAGCACTGGTTAGAAGATATATGGAAGTGAGAACCTGACTTCATGCTACCACTGAGTTAGTGAGGGCCTCAATGGACATCATGCCTGCTTCTGTCCATATTACTATAGTATGAATCATGTGTAGGCTACCAAAAAATGGGATTAAAAAATGTGGTCAGCTTTTAATGCTTACCATCAGTATCAGTTTTTAACTTTTTATACTGCTGGAAAATAGTCTCTGAAAAAGCCTTACATAATTTCTATTGAAATCTCCTGCCAATGGAAAAATATTGATATTAATGCAGGGTAGAGACTGTGAATTCTGAATTTGTGAATATTTCTAGAAACTTTGTAAATGTTTCTAAACTTTCAGAAATTCTGACTGACAAAATCAGAATCCTCCAAATTTGTTTGGTGAATTTTCACCCCGTTCTGTGAAATTTTCTGGCTGAATTGCGGAATGATACACACACACTGTGGAATGGCAGTTCTGCAGAATTCCATTCAACAGTTTGATACATCAGTCCACAATTCATACATTCATTCTGCTGTTCAAAGTCAGAATTTCATTAAAGTTGCCAAAGTGCATTCACAATTTTCATGGTGATTTTGCACATCACTAATTAGGATAAAATATGTGAAACACAAATGTTTAACTGCTGCAGTAGCTAGCACTTACAGGGAATTTAATTTGCATTAAAAACAAGTCGTGTGTTTCCCATGTAAAAGGTACACATCCTTTTTGAAATATGGGCCTCAGTTGTTACAGTATCAAAAATGTTTTCTGAAATATTTAACCAGGGTAGGCCAACTTATATACAGCATCTAATCTTCAGTGTGATCCTCCTGCTTCTATCCAGATTTATAGCTTAAACAGATGAAAGCAGAAGGAGGTCAAGCCAACTCTCATGGTCTGACAGTGAGTATGTGGCTGTGGTGTGGCTTGCACTGCAATTCATCACCATGTTCTATGACACTTCTCATTTTTGTATGCCCTTATGTAATAATAAAACTGGGAAGCTGGCCACCATGCCATGCTGAGTGTGCAAGTCTGTGAGCTAAGCTGTTGCTGAGGTTCCTCTTTTCTTTGGAGCAGTGATCATTTGCCATCAGTATACTACATACTGTACAGTATGCTTGACTGTACTTTGCAGTGAAATGCCATCTGTGTTATCTTGCTACATTCTTGCAAAAATTATCATTTCATTACCTCCTAGTTTTCATAAAAGGAGATCTGAGATCTAAAAACTGAGAGAGAAGGTTCAGGGGGAGTTGTGTGACCCTGTACCCATGACTGTGATTTTCTGAACCATCAGCGTCCCAATAATGCAAGTGAAGGAGTAAAGAAACTTAACCCTTTAATGAACTGCACTCTCTTTTAAATTATTAAAAATTGTATTATTTAGTTTAGTTTAGTTTATTAGTCTAGGAATTAATACCTTTGAGCCAGTGCTCTTTTACAAAGGTTCCACGTCACAAAGAACATTTAACAAAGCACGATACACATTACAGGTAAAACCAGACAAGAAAGTTGCATCATAAATTTGCTATTAACAGTTTAAGGCAGTAACGTTTTTAAGTTTCATAGAAAAAACAAGCTATAACAGGTTCAAGCGAGTAGACAATTTGAGGTTAAGGAAACTTCCAGGAGAGGGTGATCATTAGGCGCCAAAGGAGGCTAGAGAGGAGGAAAGGTGGTGAGGCGGAGATTAAGTGAGAGGGACAGGAAAAAAGGGGAGTGAGTTTGGGTGGGAGACAGGAAGTAGTAGACGTACCAGAGGTTCATTAGTCAGGGAGGAAGAGGCCTCAGATGTGAGTATGGACATGAGGAGTAGTAGTCTTTTTCTAGCGCAATCACAGTTGCTAGTGGTGGTGAGGTGGGCATAGAACATGGATTTGAAAGCTTCAAGCGAGGTTGAGGATAGAGTAGGTGGACTAAGCACATTGAACCATGTCGGGGCCCTGTATGTGAAAGATCTTTGTCCCTGTGCAGTCCGGCATCTCGGAACCAGGAAAGGTTGGCGTTCAGATCTGGTGTAGGGTCGTGAGCCAGGATTCAGTCGGAGTAGGTTTTGAATACATAATGGAGTCACTCCCAAGATAGATTTTTTTGCCATTGTGCAGGTGAGATAAATAAGACGATTTGATAGGTTCAACCAGCCTGATTCATAGTACAGATCACACGTGTGAGTCAGTCTTTGAGCCCCTGAGAGCCGGCAGGCCTTATTTACAGTGATTGAGATACGCCTTAGAGCAGTGGAGGTAGCTGAGCCATAAATAATAAGGCCATAGTCAATGATTGAGATTATGGAACTCTGTATAGCTATTCTCAATGCCGCTTGATTTAGAAATTGCGGTTATGGAATAGTATTCAAAGGCGTTGGTTCACTGTTTCGCAGTGTTGTCAATGTGGGTTGCAAAGGTGAGCCCTTGGTCAAAAGTGATGCCAAGGAATTTGAAAGTATTTACTTGGTCCAGTGTCATTCCCGAAGAGGTTTGTATGGTGAGTGGAGTATGCCTATTTTTGTTTTGGTGATTGGAGAAGAGCATGGCTTTTGTTTTATTGTGGTTTAGCACAAGTTTACTATCCAGGAACCACCTTTCAACACTAGAGGAAGCAAGTTGCAGGCTTTTCGTAGGGAGTTTGGATCCTTGTGGGAAGAGAGAATTACAGCATCATCAGCGTATAAGATTATTTTCTCCTGGCAGATATCTGGGAGGGAGTTAAGGAACAGGCTAAAGAGGAGTGGTCCAAGAATTGATCCCTGTGGTACACCCAAGAGAACTGGTTTGAAGTCGGAGAGTTCATTAGAGATTTTTACAGCCTGTGACCGATTGGACAGGTAACTTTTTACCCAAGCACAAGGACCTTCGGCCAGGCCTAGGCTAGAAAGCAGGAGGTAAGTAGGCCATGATGGACACTGTCGTCAAAGCATTTGTAAGATCGATAAAGACTGCACCTGTTTGGAACCCTTTGTCCAGGGCTGAGTGGACTTCTCCAGAGAAATCAAGTAAGGCTGTTGTTGTACTATGTCCTTTCCTAAAACCGTGCTGTTGATTACAGAGTAGATTGTATTTGTCCAGGTAATCAGAGAGTTGGTCTGCCACTATTCGTTCAAGTGCTTTGGAGAGGGGAGGGAGTATTGATATTGGTCGATAGTTTCCTGTTGAGGTTTTGTCCCCCTTTGTGCACTAGGCGTAACTATGGCAGATTTCCATTTGTTGGGAAATTGACTTTGGCAAAGTGACAGATTAAGAATTTTTGCAAGGGGGTGAATTACTTCATCCAGGGTGAGAGACAAGATTTTTAGATCTAGCATGTCACTACTTGTTCTGGATTTGGAGCAGGCCTTTCTTATGTACTTGTGTGCTTCTGCACTTTGATTTTCTTGAAGTAAAATTGTGGTTTGTCACGAGGGGTGTTTTGTGATACTAGGCTAGGCACAGGTAAGTCCGAGAAGAAATCTGGGGGGAGGACCCCACTAAGGTCTATGAATGTCTTATTAAGCGCATCTGCAATAGACTTTGGGTCAAGAGTGGTGGATCCATCAACTTTCATAATGGTAGGTGGCGATTTTGATTGTTTACCCATTATGTTTCGGATGTTGTCCCAAAAAGCTCTTCCATCACCCCAGGTGGATTCAAGGGCATTTTTGAAATAGGCGCTCTTCATTTGCCTAATTTGTGAGGTACATCTATTTTGTGCCTGCTTGTATTTTAGGGTATCATGAGGTGAGCCTGTGTCTCTGGCAACTGCCCATGGTTATAACTTAAATCCCATGGTTATAACTTAAATGAGCCTTCATTTAGTTTTAACTGATTTTCTTTTACTATCTACTAGTCATTGGCACCCTCAGCACAGCAAGATTCTCATGGCACTGGGAAACCCCCAGAAACAAGTCTAATTAAAAAAATTAAGTATTTAAATTGACCTAACCAGCATACAGCATGTCCAGAGAAACCAGTCAAACTGTAAAGCTTATTTCACTTCTCCAGTACTTTTAACATGAACATAATAATTATATTTGTGTCTGCATACCATACCTGTTTTTATTGCTTTTCTAGGGAGGTAACAGAGCTGTAGATTTATAACTAGGACATGTGATTTCCGGACATCGCCAGCATTTCCCCAATGTTTTCCCAAATTACTTAAAATTGCATAGTACAGTATATCCAAAATTGCAATTTGAATAAAATTTCATCTCAAATTTTACTTTTCAGTATTTATTTTTATTTTTCACCATCAAAAAAAAATGTTGCCTTCCGTAAAAAAAAAAAAACATTGCTTTATATGCAGCACTTCACATTTTATAAGCTGGTGTATTTAAATTATCAGAGTCTATATTGTACTAGAAGATACATTTCAATATTCTCTAACTCCAGATAAAACTTAATGCTGTTTTTATTTCAAAAAGACTTTGTTGCATCGGGAACCAGTTCACACCTTTGATACTGTCCAATTGTTTCTGTTCAGACACTTTTCTGGTAGTCTGGCTTCTTGCTTCAGTATAACCATTAATTTACTCTGAAAATGATATCTTTAGAAAGGAATCAGCTTTTAAAATGAATGTTTAGATTCTGTGGAATATATCTGAGGAAACAGGATTCATATTTTTCAGTGCCTGAATTTTTCAGTATCTCTCTCCCAAAACCTAATACTCACATTAATATGAAAATATACATTATTTCAATGATTATAGTACAGTAGTTTATTTTAACTGATCCATAGTAATCAGATCATTGGCATTTCATACCCTATAGCATTATATATAATTAAAGAGCTGTAGCATACAGAATATAGATATGACACCCATAATAGCTGTTATATCTGAAGTATCCAAAATTATATTTCTTTTATCACCTGTATTTCCAAAATGTCATATCTAGAAATCACTAGTCCTACTAGTAACTATATTGTATACTGTTTTTTACTCTGAGTTTCATTATTTCTTCTCTCTGCTCTCAGTACTTTTCTTTTGTTTTCATGTTTTTTATTAATTCACTAAAAATACCACCAACAGCTTAAATGACACCTAAACAACATTTTCACAACAAACTAGTCAAAAATTAAACTTCATAAGGGGCTAAAGGAAAGGCTGCTTTTTACATTGATGCTAATATTGCATTTATGTGAATAACACAAATGCAGTTTTGTGGCATTTGAAAAAGTAAGCATCAGCCTTCCAGTTTTACAAAAACTTGCTCTGCCTGTTCCGTGAAATGAATGTTAAACGTGTGAAGTGATGACATCATTGGAGCTAGAGGCAGAGAGCTACATGGATCTCTATAGTGCTAACTAGTTCCGTTTTCCCACTTTCTTTAAATTTGTTTCACCAAAATGATCAATACCATGAGTTAGCATGTGGATTATTTTGATCAACACACATGTTAGACTATGAATTTGTTCATTTTGTTTAATTTAATGTGTCAAAATTGTGTTGTAATCTAACCTACTTTCTCTTTGGCAAACTGCAGTACAGTACAACACTTCAAATTCCAAGTGGTCTAATGGTTATGTGATGTCCCAGTGGTTGTAGTGAAGTTCTGGTCTGGTCAAATACCAATAATCATGCTTTATTGATAATCCAAAAACATGCTTCTCTTTTTGTCTTCTTTTTCATTATGACCCCCACAGCTAGCTCACGAGCCATTAGACAGTCCACCATTCACACTCTGTCCTTTGTAGTGCCTGGGGCTGAGAATGAGCTTCCCAGTCCCACACAGAGAATATCACATGTCAGACCATAGTCTTGTGGCTCAAACAGTAGCACACACCTATTACAATATGCTTCACTGACTGGCACTGTTAAGTGATGCCTCCCAAATCATCTCCTATCCTCTTTCATCAGTGTTTCACTTCTGCCCCCACAATGAACATTGAGTGGATCATTACCCTGTTGCACAATGAAGGCAGTAGGTATAGTCCCCCATTATTTTTCAGCCTCATTGACCAACAACTATGTTTTTCTGGAGAGCCAAGCAATAAGTGCCAGAACACACCAGAAAAATAGCTGTTCATACCCTCATGAGATCTGGACTTACTATGGATAACAACATTATTATGCAGGGACGCTATACTAATGTCTTGATCAAATCATCCTGACCTCCAGGATTGGTCTAACCCCTTACCTTGGATTTATGTGATAATGGTGATTGCCAAAAGGCGATCACCATTAGGGCCACTGTACATTGCTGAAAATAAACTTTGGTGATGTACTCCCCCAGTGTACAGCAAAATGGTCCCCCACACCCCCCAACACCTCCTACAGAAGGATTCTCAACTCCAGGAGGGTGCATGTCGAGGGGGTGAAAAACTGTAACAACAAAAAATTGGGGCCTGGCACACGAAAACATACTTGTGCCCAGACTCGAACCCAGTACCCTCACACCCCAGCCCTGAACCCACCCACAATGCCATGGGGCCAGTTCAGCAGCTGACCATGGCACCACCACTCACAAACCCTCCCTCCCCTCCTGCCCCTCACTGAGTGTGCTCACTACCCCCCACTCATATATATGTAGCGACATCCTGTTGCTATAAGTGCAACCCCCCCATCAAGTTGCCCTCCCTGGTGACAAGCCCCATCGACATGTGCTGCGACTGAGTTGTCATTTTTGTAGGCGCCCAATTGTGGTCGCCTATGTTATGGGATACCCCTTACCTGTGATCAGTGGAATCTGGCAGGACAGTCCTCAGCAATCCTCTTGCAGTCCTTGTCCATAGTCTCCTCCACAATGCTAGTTGTCTGGCTCACCATTCTTCTGAAACTTGAATGCAGCATACACAGTGTACTCAATACTGCCTCAACAAATCTAGACATCCCCCCTTCAAAGGTAATCTCCTTCACTGAATCTAGGTACCCATTTAGGTGCCACAGTGTCACTCTAAATATTTGCCATCACTGCCTGCTCTCATCAATAGTCAGGTAGTGATCATAGTGCTGGTAGCCCCACATCTCAGATCTCCCAATTATCTGCTCACCTTCCCCCAGTCTTCCCCCATCCCAGAATATAACTGTCCCTACAGGAATGGCCACCTTAGTCTCCCTCTGGTATTCATTCTTCACTCCTGCTCCCCACATCAAAACCTGGTGAACTCACCACCCTTCCTCATCATGAATGCCGTTAGTACTGTCTCTGTTTTTTTGATGTATTAAAAATAAACATGATCTTTCCTGTAAGCTAGGCTGATAGCAGCAAGACAAAATGGTGGAAAAATGGGTGTTTTTACTCTTATAAGATCTAGGCTACCTTTGATTAGGCAACATTAAATGATAGGCGCTTGCATCATTATGCATGTCATTTAATAGTCCTTAATCATGGTAGCCTAGATCGTATAAGGGTAGGAAAACCCATTTTTCCCCTTGTGCCCTGTTACTATCAGCCTGACTTACTGGAAAGGTTATGTTTATTAAGATGGCAAAAAAAAAAAAAAAAATGGGAGACTCTACTAACTGTATTTATGACATGGAAGGGAGGTGCACTCACCAGTTTTTAAAGCAGGGAGAAGGAGTGATGAGTGGGGCAAGAGGGGGACTGAGGAGACCATTACTGAAGCATATAGTTACACTCAGGGTAGGGGAAACCAGGAGGAGGGAAAGCTGAACAGATCATTGTGAGATCTGAGATGTGAGGCTGCCAGCAGTGTGATCACTACCTGACCATGGATCAGAGCAGGCAGCAATGGCAAATACTTGGGGTGGCAGGGCAGCACCTAAATTGTTGCCTGGATTCAGTGTAGGGAGATTACCCTTGAAGGGGTTTGTCGTGTCAGTATTGAGACGACTGTGTATACAGCATTCAAGATTCGGAAGAGTGGTGAGCCAGCCAACTCGCACTGTGAAGAAGGGCACTGAAAAGGACTAGAGGAGGATGCTGAGGACTGGCCTGTGGGGTTCTGCAGATCACAGGTATGGAGTAGATGGATGCTGGAGGTCAGGTGGATTCGCTCAAGGCATTTTTTATGCCTCCCCTGCCTAATGATGTCATCCTTAGCAAGTCCAGCCCTTATGAGGGTATGAACAGCAGTTTTCCCAGTGTGCCCCAGTGCTTTTTTCTTGGCTCCTCAGGAAGACCCAGTTGTTGGTTAATGAGGTGGGAAAAAAAGCAAAACAGAGGAACTGTACATACTACCTTCTTTGTTCATAAGGGTGGTGATACACCAGATGTTTGTTGTGGGAGCAGAAGTTAAACACTAATGAAAGAAGACTGGAGAGTGATTTGGGAGGCATAATTTAACAGTGTCAGTCAATGAATTGTATCACAGAATAGATGTGAGCTACTCTTTGAGGTACATGATTATGATCTGAAGTGTTATAATTCTCTTTGTGGGACTGGGAAGCTTATATGCAGCCCCAGGCAGTAATAAGGACAGAGTGTGAACAGTGGACTATTTGATGGCTAGTGGTTAGTTATGGGGGGCTCAGAAAGAGAAAGAAGACTACAAGAGAAGCATATTTTTTGGATTACCAAGAAAGCATGAACATTGGCACTGCACCGGACCAGAGCTTTGCTACAGCCATCAGAACAACACATAACCACTAGAACCCAAGGAATCTGAAGAGGTGTACTGTACTGCGATTTGTCAAACAGAAAGTTGGTTGGATTAGAACACAATTTCATCACGTTACAGTATACTAGGTGAACAGAATCATAGCCTAACATGTGTGTTGATCAAATTAATCTGCATGTTAAGTCATGGTTTTGATAATTTTGGTGAAACAATTATAAATAAAGGGGGAAAACAGAACTGGTTAGCACTATAGAGATCCATGTCACTCTCTGCCTCTAACTCCAATGATGTCATCACTTCACATTTGCATCCATTTTAGGGAACAGGCAGAGCAGGTTTTCTTGAATTGGAAGGCTGATGCTTACTTTTTTAGATGCTACAAAACTGCATTTATGTTATTCATATAAATGCAATGTTAGCATCAGTGTAAAAAGCAGTCTTTCCTTCATCTCTCTATGAAGCCGGATTTTTAAATTATTTCTTTCTAAAAATAGGTTGTTTAGTTGTCCTTTGATCTGGTTCAATCTCAGTTGCATTTTATCTGTACTCCCCACCACAGACACAACTGAAAATAATCTGAATTGCCTAGTCCTTCTTTCCTGGAAACAAAATCTAAATAAATAATTTGTGTTATTGAATGTTTTGTGCTTTATGTTTATTTTGTCTTTATGTCCGTTCCAGACCAGACTCCAGATCATTTCAGGACTGTTTACTTACTTAGGATTTATTCAGATAGGACATTCCACCTTCTAACTCTGATATTTCTACTGGTCGGGGGGGGGGTGCCAAGAACACGAAAGGAGAAGAAATAGAAGGGAACAACTTGGATTCAAAAGTAAAGCGGAAAACCGGCACCTGCTTTAAAACACATGTAGCATTAATAGCTTTGTTATGGCTCTCATTTAAAGAACTACAAGCCGGGAGTGCTAATATGGTACTGATGTTTTTAATATTAAAAACTCACTTTAATTATGGCAGAAGACAACGCGTCAGGTGACGTCAGCTGGAAGCGACCCTCAGCCTTTACTCACACCTGTTTGGACTATACAACCGTTTGTGTGTTGGACTACATGGCGTTCTTCTGAGCCTAAAGGAACTTTATGCTTTATGGACTTCAGCTAAGAGACAAACTCTTTTTGTTGTCTTCTGCCATAATTGAAATGAGTTTTTAATATTAAAAACATCAGTACCATATTAGCACTCCCGGCTTATGGTTCTTTAAGTAAGAGCCATAACAGAGCTATTAATGCTACATGTGTTTTAAAGCAGGTGCCTGTTTTCCGCTTTACTTTCGTTCAAGACTGTTCTTGAAACTGAGCACTGCTTGCTTCCCTGTGCAGTCCTTCTTATTTACTTTGTAAACAGCTTGGATTCCCAAATTAATATAGTGAAATGACTGATCTTTATAAGAATGCATGCATTATGTTAAAAAAATCTCCAAAGGGAACTAATGAATCTTTGATAAAGCTGTATGTTGTCTGTTTAAAACCAGTTTGGGGATTTGCCTGGGAAAAATGGGTAGTACAAGCAATAAGAAGAGAGGGTTATTAGGAATGGGGAGGTCTGGTAGGTATTTAAATTCAAGATGACATACTGGCAAATATAATTCTTGATTTGGCACCGACACTTTATCAACTGGGTATGCTAACAGTGGATATATGTAAACTTTCTATGTTGCATTTAGTTCCCATAATGAGGACATGTTTAATAATATTAATGATAATCCAGGGCAGAAGTAGAATAATAGGATTATAACTGCTAATTCATTTCTTGAAATTATAAACAGACACAGACTAAGATGAAGAACCTCTGTGCGTAAACACTGAGGCAAGGGTTACCCCAAAGGGCATTTGGCTGGGAAACCAAGTTTCAAGAAAATACAAAATCACACATGCCCCCACAATGCAAAGCATCATGGGCTGCATATGCAAATCACCACAGAATGTTATGCTGGTCCAACTTTAAGCAGAATTGCATGGTGCCGAAAGGCCTCTCACACAGTTTGCAAAGGGTGCTAACAGAAGACATAGACACGTGTTTCGTCCTACCAGGACTCATCAGTATGCCTCGTCTGTTTAACACCCCAGTGGAATGGACCAGCTACCCCTAAGGCAGTGTGCCTGGGATATATAGTGGTGAACCCATTAAAATAAAAAAACATTTAAAAGACAAAGAACCTCTGTGCGTAAACACTGAGGCAAGGGTTACCCCAAAGGGCATTTGGCTGGGAAACCAAGTTTCAAGAAAATACAAAATCACACATGCCCCCACAATGCAAAGCATCATGGGCTGCATATGCAAATCACCACAGAATGTTATGCTGGTCCAACTTTAAGCAGAATTGCATGGTGCCGAAAGGCCTCTCACACAGTTTGCAAAGGGTGCTAACAGAAGACATAGACACGTGTTTCGTCCTACCAGGACTCATCAGTATGCCTCGTCTGTTTAACACCCCCAGTGGAATGGACCAGCTACCCCTAAGGCAGTGTGCCTGGGATATATAGTGGTGAACCCATTAACCCACAGACTAAGATGGTTATCAGACATAGACCAGAATATCATTTGGGAAACAAACTCATGTCCAACTCAACATGTAGCTAAGATATTCAAGAATTAATCCAATGTTGATGTATTACATAAATATTGGCAGAACATTTTGATTGTTGGATTCTTTATTTGTACAAAGTATACAATTGAAAATACATCACATTGCTCAATGATGGCTGTAAGTTGGGAAAATTGTTAAATCAAATAAAAAATTACAAAAAGGTAGAGAAAATCAACATGAATTAAATGCACTAAAGAAAAGGTGTAGAATATTCTTAGACACCTAAGTATTGGCTTTTGAAAAACAATCACTTGACAGAAATGATGGACACATTTAATAACAATTTAAACAGATCTGGTTACAGCTAACAAAATGATTAAGTTCTGGAATTAAATGCCTAATTTAGAGTCACATATTCAGCTACAGGATTGGATTGCTCACTTTGAAAAACAAAAACGGGTTTCATCTCAATGACACGATTATTGTCCATCACAAGGATCTATAACAGTGTTTGTATTCTTTGAGAAGCAGCTCTGAATCCAATGTTTTACTTCAATTTGAACAAAGTTCCTGGAAATAGCAATATATATATATATATATATATATATATATATATATATATATATATATATATATATATATATATATATATAATTATCTTACTGGTGGTTTACTTTGGTAGCTGAACTATTCAATAAATGCACAGTACTTCTCAAAGCTCTGTCCCTAACAGCTGCTATGTAGTCCCTATACATAAGAAAGGTAGTTTAAATGATCCTGCAATATTTCACCCATTAGCTTAAAAGATAACTTAGCAAACTTATTTGCAAAATTGCCTTTTATATGATAAAAACATAGGTATCAGATAACAATTTGATGTCACAATTTTCATATTGGATTCAGGTATAAGTTTTCTACAGTAGATAACTGTTTTGTCCTCATTCATATGCTAACAAATGACTTACATATGTCAAGATCCACAAAAAAAAGTTTATGCAGCATTATTGACTTTTGAGGAGGTCTTTTACTGTTTAGTCTTGGAAAGTTTTATGGCAAAAGCCGAAGCATCCCAATACAGAACTGAATTTACTGAACCCAGTCATTGGCCTTTATTCTGACACTTGGACTTAAGTCAGGTACACTCCTAATAAAAACTTACTGAACCTTGTATTACTTGTAAGTGAGTTAAACAATTGTGTATATTGGCATCTCTGTTGTTTTAGCTATATTATAATGACATCCTAAATTTATTAAATGATGAAAATGTTCACCATACTGCTATAGGTTTAAAGAAGATACCTATACTACCTCATGCGGATGATATTCTGCTCTTATCCTTATCACCTTGAGGCTTGCAGAAAAGATTAACTACACTGGTGGACCTTTGTGCACAATCAAAAAAGCTGGTGGACCTTTGTGCACAATCAAAACTTACCAATATATAAATCAGAAAAGTAAAATTCATGTATTTGGCTCTGCTAAAGGTAATTATTCTTGAAAAACTGACTACACAAAACTTGGAACAGTAAAAGATTATCCATATCTATGAGTAGTTTTGATAGCAAAATCAGCGGGTTAAAACCTATAAGATACACAAATGAAATATTGTCCCTGGATCCCCACCCAGAAATAACTCAGGCCACTCCTTTGCCACTTTTGGATGCTCGCTGGTAATATTTATTTAAAGGCACAATTTATATTTCTCAGTTTACATCACAATTCATTTCTAACAGTCCATATATACAACTTGGATATAACAGTCCCATATCAATTCTAGGACATAACAGTCCTATCTTCCCCTTCGTGGTTCTTCCTCTTGTTCTCCTTTTCTTTCTCCCTTGCTTCTCAGGGTCCAGAAACCGTGATCTGGCCCCCCCTTTCCATCACCATAACCGGGTACCACACTTACCCAGACCACTCTCTCCCCCAGTAGGTGTGGACACGGCGATCCACCCCCTAGTACTATATCCCTCCCCCTCCCCCGTTACTCCCACACCTGGGTTCTTTTGTTCCCAGCCTGTGGTACTCACCCTTCTCCCCCCTCTGCCTTCCACCCTTTTTTCCCCTTGCTCCCAACCCTTTCTCCTCCCATCGACTGCTGTCCACAATTACCTGACACCTTCCGGCGGAACTCCACCTAGCCCACTGGTCCCTGGTTGCCCTTCTGCGTCTCCACCTGGCCCATGCCAGGCCCCATTTGAGGTCACTTTCACCTTGTGCCTCTACTACACCAGTGCTTATCTCATGTTCCCCCTCCTCTTTCTTGCAGCCAGGGAGGGTAGGGAATTTTACAGCAAGAAGGAGGGCTTAATGAGGGTTACATGCCCTTAAATAGCCCCTAAGGACCCCTGTTCAGGACCCCCTTCTGGCCCCTCCCCTTGGACAATGACCAGCGAGCTCGGAGCCTGGCTCGATGACCCCATCTGTGATGTCATAGCCCCTCCCTTCCTGCACCCCCTCCCTCCCTCTGTGTCCATTCCTGGCTGTGTCCCAGGACAACCTCGCCTGCCTTTTAGTGGCAAGCCTAATTGTCCCTGGATCCCCACCAAGAAATAACTCAGGCCACTCCTTTGTCACTTTTGGATGCTTGCTGGCAATATTTATTTAAAGGCACAATTTATATTTCTCAATTTACATCACAATTCATTTCTAAAAGTCTGTATTTACAACTTGAACATTACAGTCCCATATCAATTCTAGGACATAACAGTCCAGTCTTCCCCTTCGTGGCTCTTCCTCTTGTTATCCTCTTCTTTCTCCATTGCTTCTTGGGGTCCAGACACTGTGATCCGGCCCTCTCCTTTCCATCACCATAACTGGGTACCACACTTACCTGGAACACTCCCTTCCCCCACTAGGTGTGGACATGGCTCTCCACCCCCTAGTTCTATATCCCTCCCCTATCCTCTATTACTCCCATATCTGGGTTCTTTTGTACCCAGACCATGGTACCTACCCTCTCCTCCCCTCTGCCTGCCCCCCTCTCTTTTCCTCTTGCTTACAACCCCTTCCACTGACCTATCTCCAGCTTGTGATGGAAGATGGGGCTCCTCACCATGTGGGTTAACCTCTCAGGTCTTTCTTTTTGGATTCCCAGACTAGATCCCTGAAAGGGTGGAGGAACAGGCCTATGCCGAACTCCATCAGGTGAACCCCATCTGCCCTATACATCACCTCATGCCTGAAAGAAATGTCCCTATGCTGGATGTGAACCCCTGCCATCTCGATCTCTGCCCTAGCCACTTTCCTGTTCAGGCATTTCTGTGCCACTTCTATCAATTTAGGCCCTTTCGCTCCCTGCCATACTCTCCGGGAGGAAATCTCAGACCATCCGATCACCACCCTAGGCCACCAGCTCTTCACCATCTCTAAGTCTGCAATTATGTCCCTCATCAGGGACCCCCAAGGCAATGTCCCCAAATCCTTTCCCCCCAAATGCATGATGATACAGTCTGGGCTGGCCCAGAGCACCTGGAGCTCCTCCAGTAGGGGAAGCAGCTGTGACCATGTCATGCTTCTCAGGCCCCTCCACCACACTCCAGTGTGCTCTGCTCCTAGGTGCAACTGCGTCCCTACCCTTGTGGTGGCTGCGAACCTCTCCACCCAGAAGGAGTGCTCTATGATCCAGACCTGCCTCTTGGAACCTGCTGTGGGAAGAGAAAAAGGGACACCCATTAGCCAATGTCAACACCTCCCATATCTCTTGTAACAGTTTGATGTCCATCTCCCCACCCACTTGACCTCCATCTCACCTACTCCTACTGCAGCCACCTCTGACTTGCCCCAATCCAGAAAGAATGCGGGTGAAATCATTGGGGTTCTCCCCCACAAATGCCACCGCCTTCTTCAGCACCACCCCCACTTGGAAACCCGTTACCAGTGAGCTGTCCTCATGCATGAACCAGGCCCTGGCCATCCGGACTCGCAGCCTACTGTATTCAGTCATGGTCTGGACCTTGCAGACTCCATCACCCATCTGCCTGCAGATCTCTACCGCAGTGCCCTTATCCTGTTGGTCCATTTTGGACCTCTGGAACCAGATTATCAACTTACCTGCCTCCACCTTCACATTTTCCTCTTGCAAGCCCACCCTGGCCATCCCCTTTTTGGGCACCACTACTTCTCCCACCCTGAAGGCCCCATTTGCCATGACAACAAATATGGCCTGGAACAGACAGGCTTCATTTGCAGAATGACAGATGAGGTCCAATGACCTCACCACCTTTGTGAGTAGGGGCCCCATTAATGACCTTGTCCCATCCTGCTTCCTGCCCTGCTCCCATTGCCAGCCTACTGTATAACAATCAGCCTGATGGCCCAGCTGCCCATGATGCCCACCCACCCCGATCCCTGCATGCCCCAGCTGACCCCTGCCAACTTGACCACCATGGTAGCATAAGCCAACCCCTCCTCCCATTTATCCACCATGTACTGCATGACTTGCTCCTCCTGCACTGGGTCCTCTGTCCCCAGCCCATCCTGGACTGGAATGCCTGGAAATTTTCCCAAGCCCCCTCATAGGCCTTCAGGGTGTTGGTTGACCATGACCCCCTTTACAGAGCCCTGGCTTTCTCCCTCCAATCTCCCACATGCAGTCCGGGACTGTGGTCTGGGTAGGTGCAGCATGCAGTGCCAACTCCCAGAACCGATGTATCTGAAAATGAGAAAGACAGTCAGCCACCTCATTCTGTGTCCCTTCAATGTGCTGTGCCTTAAAGGACAGGTTCAAATGCAGACCCAGCAACACCATGCATCTTAACACTTACTCCACAGACTCCGTGTGGCCACTCTGCCTGTTGATCATCTCTACCACCCCTTTGTTATCACACCAAAATAAGATGCACTGCCCTGCCATCCGGTAGCCCCAATTCTCCAAAGCCACCCATATAGAGAATATCTCAAGAAACATGATGTCCTTGGTCCACCCCCATTCCTGCCATTGGGTCAGCCATGCCTCCGAGATCCACTCCCCCTGAAAGTAGGCCCTCATGCCGAACCTCCAGCTGTATCTGTGTACAGCTCCATGTCCGTATTGCAGGCCCTCTTTTCCTGCCAGAATGTCTCCCCACTGTAAGATTCGAGAAAAACCTCCCAAACTTGAAGGTCTTCCCTCACTCCCCTACTGATGTCGACCCAACGAATGGGGTTGTTTTGCCTTGCCCATGACCCTACCCAACCTTCTCATAAAGGCCCTGCCTGGGCTTAAGGCCTCACAGGCAAAATTAAGGTGCCCCAGCAGCTGTTATACCTGTACCAGCGGCACCCTCCTCCTCCCACCCACTAGCACTAGCAACCCTTTTAAGCATGACATCTTGTCCCTGGGTGGCCAAAAACACTCCAGCTCAGTATCCAGCTTGATCCCCAAGAATTCAAGCTTGCAGGCCAGGTCCCTGGTCTTCCCTGCTGCCAGGGGGATCCCTATGGTGCTTCACATGTCCCTGAATTCATCCAACATCCCTTGGGTCTCTGCCTGACTGGTCCCGATCAACAGGAAATCATCCAGGTAGTGGATTACCCTCCTGCACCCATACCTGTACCCAAACACCCACTGCACCCAGGAACAGAATGCTTCAAATGTGGAGCATGCTACCAGGCAACCCATGGGCATAGCCTTATTGAAGTAAAGCCTACCCTCAAACTGCAAACTGAGCAGGTCCTAGTCTGCCAGGTGGACCGGCAACAGCCATAATGCAGACTCAGTGTCTGTTTTCACCAGCCAGGCCCCCTCTACCACTCAGATCAACTCCACTGCTTGGTCTAGTGAGGCATAAGAGACCATGTTCAATGACTCCGGGATCCCGCTGTTCACCGACCCTCCAACCAGATAGGACATGTAATGCATGAGTCAGAACTCTCCCACTTGCTTCTTTGGCACCACCCCCAAGGGTGACACTCAGAACTGCTCACAGGTGGGTTCATTCATCAGCCCCTCTACCCTCCCCAACCTGACCTCCTTCTAAATCTTTCCCCAGACTATGTCCTCTTTCCCTCTTACCGACCCCAAATTCTTAGGCCACATCCCCACCAGCGTGCCCTCAAAACCCAGTGGAAACACCCCCTGAAAACCTGATCTTAGCAGCTCCACCCCCTTTTGTCGGGGTAGTCTACTGTCCAGGCCTTCACCACCCAATGCTTGATGGGGTGTGGGCCAGGGTATAGCCCCACCTCCCCCACCTATCCCCCTGCTAATTCCAGCTACAGCCACGGTTGTATCCCCATCCAGGGCCCCCCTGACCTCTCCCTGCTCCCCCCTTCCACCCCAAAAGGGCTGCTCCTGAAAGTGCCCACCTGTGTGCCAAGTTTTGTCACCCCCTTGTCTGCAACTCATCACCGGGTGAGGCCCCCCCAACACTGCAAGCAGATGTGCCTAAATCTGCAGCTAGGCCATGTGCAGGATGCCTTTTTAAATGCCCAGCAGGCCTTTGTACCCTGGGCCAGTCTTACACTTTTTCCTTGCTCCACCACCTGGCTCGCCACCGGACCCAAAAGAGTCCTAACCCACAAGTCTGCATGGGTACAATCCCACCTCAGGTCACCCTTCACTGCCATTCTCCTTCAGAATGCCTCATCATATTTAAGCCAGCCGAAACCCAGCTTCTCCTTATATGCATCCTGGATGATTGCCATATAAGTCAGCAGCAGTCTCCAACATCAACGCACTATGAATCAGGAAACCAGCCTGCCACGTGTCAAGGTTCTTCCCCTTGAACCTGGCCTCCTCTGCCTTGTGTTCTACTACCACTAGTGCCACCAACATCTCTGACTTGTCCACTGACTCCCTCTGCTCATACTTCTTTGCTGTCTCCTCGTCCACCAACCCGAAAATATCAATATACTCCCCTTTCCATATCTTGTCCTTTATGGAGGAAGGCACATGGTCACCTAGTGTAAAGCCTGGTGGTCCATCATACAGCTTCCGCACCCCCCCATAGTGCCCACCCCCTCTTTGTCTGGCTGGGCCCCTCTTTTGATGGCCTGTAAGGCCTTCTCCATCTTAGAGACCCCATCTGTCCCCATGTCCCCCAACAGCCCCTCAATATACTCCTTCAAACTGGTTTCATCATTCATATCCACATCATCCTTACCACCTTCTGGCTGTGGCCTCACTGGGACCAGAATGGGCTCTGCTGGTGGGCTGGGTGCCACCCTCTTTGGCCTCTTGTTGGTCTTCCCTGAACTGGCCCTCTCATCCCACTCCTTCCATTTCCTCTGTGCCTCCTCCTTCGCTTCCCTCTTCTTTGCCGCCTCTACCAACTCTGTCATCAACTCCGATGCCTCTGCCAGCATGGTAGCACTTGACACAGGAGTTCTCTTGGGCACCATTCTCCAGGTCTGCATGCCTGGGCTGCATACAAGCACACCAAATGATCATCTGGAACCCACCAAAACATGCTCTTCCCATTCATGGGAGACATACTATCACGGCTGCCCCGATGTGCCACATAGGGCCCGCTGTGCCACCCATAGACCACTCTCATCCTCCCCCATATCCTTTCCCAGCCTGGATCCTCTTGCCAGGCTTGTATCCTTGGGAGTGAGCCACTTACCCCCAAGATTGTCGGCAGTCTAATGTGGCATTGAGGCCCCCCCAGCATACACTGGTGAACCTCCTCAGTGTATGAATCTTTAGGCAGTTGCTATATATATATGTGTGTGTGTATATATATGTATATATATATATATATATATATATATATATATATATATATATATATATATATATATATATGCTGTTATATATCATACCAAGCCAGCCTGCCTCCCCACACCTTCCCCTCCACACACCCCTCAGGCCTCATGGCCAAAATGGCATGCATACCACATGGCCAGGCCTACTGGCCTATTCACCCCTGCCCCACCTCACCAAGAAGTAGTCCTCTCCACCATGCCCAGCGGGTGCTTGGTCGGTGGCCATCCCTCTCCTGCCAGGATAGCAGCCTTCCATCCCCCACTGCCTAGCTGATCACAAAACTTATCTCTTCTGTATTTGTGTGTTTTTTTATTATTCTTTTCTTTGCTATTACCTTCAGATGCCATGCTGTCAATCCCAGGGGTTGCCCCTGCAACCCGCTGCCCTGCAGGCAAATGTCTGCCCCATCTGGGCTGGTTCCCATGCCACATGGGTGGCCTGCAACAGCCCCGATCCACCTCCTGGCCACCTACTTCCTGTCCCCCAAGATGGCCCCCATACCATGCAGTTGGGCAGCAACAAGGCCTCTACTCTGCATCCAGGTCTGCTGTCCCCACCATTCCATGCGCTTGAGCAGGTGCCCCTGTGCTCCAGCAAGGCCCCCCACCTGCCTCTAGGTCTCCTGGCCCACAACTTCCATGCCCAGAACAGCCCATGCTACACAGTTGGGCCTTAGAAAACCCCTGATTTGTCCCTAGGCCTCCTGGTCCCAAATGCTCCAAGTCTGAAATGGCGCTTTGCCATGCAGTTGCACCTCCAAGAGCCCAAAATGCCCCTAGGCCACCCAGGCCCCATTGCTCCACAAACCAAATGGTGCCGCACCATGTGGTTGGGCCTCAGAAAGCCCCCAATCAGTCCCTTGGCCTCTTGGCCCAATGTTCCAGGCCCCAAAGTGGCACAGCGCCATGTGGCTGAGCCATCCAGCTGCCTGTAGGCCTCCCAGCCCAAACCCCCACCTAATGTTGCTTCGCAGCTCTCCTCACAGTTGCCCCTTCCATCGGGGCCTCCCATGTCATCCCCGGCCCCAGGCGGACTTCCAAAAAGAAAAATGCTGTGCTGCATCAGCCAGAGCCTGCACTGCCCCCTCTTGTTGCAGACGCTTCTCACACTGCACCCACCCTTCTGGCGGCCTACCCAGCCAGAATGCCAATACTGCAAATGCCCCTTGGTGCCTCCTGAAATGCCTAGGCAAGCAGCCCCTCCACAATCGAGTGCTCAGTCCACACCACACCACCTGCTCCTAGCGGGCACACCTGCCCATACAGTCAGTCCCCCAGCCACCAGACACTTTGCCCCAGCGAGCCACTGCTACCTTAAAACACTCACAGAAACTCAGCCCAAAACTGTTCAGTATGAATCAGACACCCGCCACAACTCTGCATTTTTTTTTTTACAGGAAGTGACCCAAATCGCTGTGCCATACCATACCAAACCTCAGGCTCGGGCCCCACAGCCACCTGACCACAACACACCACCTCTTAAACCACACCATGCTCCCATGCGGTCCCTGCTACACAACAGCCCTCTGCTCAGGGCCCACAACCCTCTCACTGCCTCATAACACATCCAGCTCTCACAAATAGCAGCTGTGCAGGAACGAAGTGCGCTCAAACCAAATAAGCCTCAAAACTGAGCAGTGCTCAGTTCAACCACAGTACTGTGCCAGTACAGTGCCATCACAGCACAAATAAGGCATACTAAACTGACTAAATGCAAGCAATGAAATCTGCATCAGACTATCTACATTCCAGCAATGCATGTCGAAAACCAGCCACATTGTGAGCCCCCCCACACTTCCAGCCTGGGTACCTCAGAAGGACCAAGGCTCCCCTGGCCTCTGTGCCTTACCTGAAATTGCCAACGATGTGCTGTAGTTCAAGGAGAGTTGAATTTTACAGCAAGAAAGAGGGCTTACTGAGGGTTACATGCCCAGATTAACCCACAGGTGCCTGCTCTTTGATCGCTTAGGGTGGTATATGCTGTACGAGCGTAACTATGAACATTTGTTAGCATTTGTCTATAAAGATTTGAAGGGGAAGTACCCAGGGTATGTTGTAGATAATTTGACTTATAGAAACAAAATGGCTTCATTGAGATATTGCTGAATGCCAAGCCTGGAGCTGCCCAGTTGTAACTTGAATATTGGATGACAATCTATATACTATAGAGGGGTGTTGGGTTGGAATGCAATTCCTGCGACATTGTTCTTGGATAATGTAAAAAATCATTGACACCTTATACAACGTTGGCATCAGCATAGTTCACGTCAAAAAAGGCAATGTTGCGTAGATATATAAAGGATATCTGCAGATACATAGTGAGGGTTATTATTATTATTAGTAACAGTGCTTTGCACCTTAGAAATTTATTTAATCTTATTTATCACAAATTGGTATTAACAAAAATTGTGAATGATGGTATTGATGTTGTGTGTGAATTTGAACTGTAATGTTTTCTTTTCATTGCTTTTATTGTTAATTCTCTGGTTACATCTTGTTGTTAGTTATATTGTATGTGAATGTAATACTTTTTTTTATACTGTATCTTTTTTTACTGTATGGGATCTCATTGAAAATGAACTTTGCTCAATCGAGCTTATCCTTCATTCATATGAATTCTCAACGAATAAAAAACATGTTACTACTACTACTACTACTACTTAAATAGCCACTAAGGACCCCTGTTCAGGACCCCTTCTGGCTCCTCCCCTTGGCCAATGACCAGCGAGCTCTGAGCCTGGTCATATGACCCCATCTGTGATGTCATAGCCCCTCCCCCTTCCTGCAACCCACTCCCCCACCCCCTCCCTCTGTGTCCATTCCTGGCTGGATCCCAGTACAACCTGGCCCGCCTTTTAGTGGCAAGCCAAAATATCCTAAGCCTTAATGGGTCTACAGAGTTTTATATAAAATATACAGGGTAACAGTCATTCCAACTCTAAAAGTGGTAAAGCTAAACTACTTGCACATGCCCTGTTTACAATACAGGTGCTGGGAACAGCTAACATTAATTCACTTTAAATGCGCAAGTAAACATATTTTATAAATCAATTTTAGGCTTACCACAGGGTATTCAGTCCTGTGTGGTTAGAGCATATAAAGGTCAGTTCTCTCTTTTATCTTATGTGACCATTAGAGTATGTGGCTACTAGTTAAGGGTAATACATATGGCTAATGTTTACCTTATTTATAAGGAAAAGCTTGAACAAGTTAATAGAAACAGTAATGACCCCTTGATGAGTTGAGTTAAGAAAAATCTTGCTTAAATAGGGCTGTGGCAGATTATAATCTTATTTACTAGAAGAGACACACTAAGCTGAAAGTTTGTTTACAGGTGCAACCTGGGAACACAAGGAGGTTAAATGACTTGCTCAGGGTCACACAGGATGCAAGTGGGGGCTGTGGGATTCAAACCCAGGTCTCCTGATTTGCAGCTCAGGGCCTTAAACCACTTCACTATACTGCCTCTAAAGTTAGTAGTTAGTTAGCCTATTAGTAGTAGTAGTTAGTTAGCCTATTAGTATCAGTGTACTGTAGCTTACAAACTGAAAATCAAACAAAGGATGCAGGTCATTGTGAGACAAATGGATTTGGCTCAGTTGTCTCAATCTCAATTCAGTAAGTGATTACAGCAGATACTGCAAAAACTGCCCACCTCTTGAAACCCTATATAATTTATTTCGAAAACCCAGAGGCATGTACAGCATATAAAGCACTCAGGTTCCAAACATTTAAAAGTAATATTCTCTCTGCTCAATCTCTCTCTCTCTCTCTCTCTTCCTCTCTCTCTCCATATTTGTGTATTATAGGGGCACAGTCACGCCCCTATAGTTAGGATTCAACAGTCACTTCTATGTTAGCCCCAAAATGTTGCACTTTAATAACATTAGTACTGTTTTACTGATTCACATGAAATTTTGCATGCACCATTGGGGACCAATGATCTGTCTATGTGACAAGTTTTGTCCCTGTCAGTTGTTCAGGTGAGGAGAATCAGAGTGTCACAAAATGTGAAAATTATCATTTTTGTGTAAATTCTTTGTCACACCATTTCTCAGAAGTTGTGTGGAGTTGTGTTCTGAAATTTGCAGGGTATACAGGACTTGTGCCACAGATGTGCCTTTTGAAGGTTTGGTGAAAAAATATTAATCCATTCAACAGTTATTAAAGATTCAATTTTCCCATTATTTCCAAAGGGAAAAGTTAGATGTGCCATGTGAAACTACTGTTTTGTTGCCACGAAAGTGGCATTTATTGTCGCAAATGCGGAATGTACTGTCGAGATTCTGCCATCTTGTTTTCAGTCAGCAAAGCAAACAACTATAAACATATTTTAAAAAATACTTACAAATAGTAAACACCAGCAGTTGTGTTTACCTAATTGGGGCCGAAGGAATCCGATTTTGTGGTCAGTTTTCAAAAAAAAGGGCAGAAGTATGTTTATTTTATCCACAGAGATTTTAATGCTGCAAATTGCAGCACTATTTTTGCTAAATGGGGGGGGGGTCCTGCCCCAAATTGTGGCAAAAGGACTCTGTGTTTTTCTACAAAACACTGTTCCTTTTTCCACAAAACAAGGGGTTTTGCCACAAATTTCGTCAGACCCCGGCCTTGTTTTGCAAAAATAGTGCAGCAATTTGTGACCTTAAAACCTCTGTGGATAAAATAAACATATTTTTGCCCATTTTGGTGGCAAACTAACTACAAAATCAGATTCATTGGGCACTAATTAGGTAAACACAACTGTTTGTGTTTATCATTTTTAAGTAAAACCTCCATGGATAAAACTTCCTGGTAGTCTAGTGACCCTCCCTCCCTGATCCCTGATGTTGGTATTATATTTCTTCATGTAAATTTCCTGGTGGTCTAGTGGCCCTCCCTTCCCAACCCCAAGGCACTCCCCTATTCTTTTGGGTATGGGCAGGGTGGGGGCAGGGTGTTAGGCTGGAAACTCTAACACCACATTTCAAAACTTTTGGTGGTGAGAACCCAAACTGATGCATTAATTAAGTTGTTTTAGTCAAGAAGATACATAAATATATATATATATATATATAACTTGTTTTTTTCTCTTTTAGATATTTCCTGAAGAAGACCTAAGGTCGAAATGTAGATTTTTAACTCTATTTTCTATTTTCAGCATGCATTTAATATAACCATTTTGTTTTGCTTTTAGACCACATGTTGATGTAGCGCCTTGTTTTTGTTTTTACAATATATATAGTGTATATATATATATATATATATATATATATATATATTTGTATATATATATATATATATATATATATATATATATATATATTTATACAACATATGTTTGGGAATAAATTCATGGATAAAAAGTAGTATCTGAGGCAGGTCATGGAGATATCACTATGACCATGAAGATATCATTGATATCTCCATGTTCCTATACGTCATAGTGATATCTTCACGTTCCTATACGTCATTGAATCGAAACTGAAAGTCTGTCACTATACATTGCCCGTCTCCTCTGTTTAAAACTTGCCCCCAAACCCCCACACACACCCCTACTTCTATTTGGTTGATCCTGCCAATTATTTTTTTCTAAAAATGTAATTTAAGCACTTATCTGGTTGATCCTGCCACTATGATAGTCAGCAGAGCATATTACTTTCACTTTCCCCCTTCCAAGTAGCGTGACCGAGCGGTGTGAAGATCGACCCCTTAGGACATTACAGTAGTTAATAATAAAGAGCTCTGCACCCATTTAGTTAAAAAAACTGTGCAATTCCATTTTACTTTGTGAGAAATTGCCGACTATGTTTAGAAGACAGAGTGTGAGTCGGCAGCGTCATAGAAGCAGGAGGACTCACGAGAGTTTGTTGCTATAGCAACACACGCTCGCGCTTCCTCCTGCTTCTATGCTCCGCTGACTATCACAGTGGCAGGATCAACCAGATAAGTGCTTAAATTACATTTTTAGAAAAAAATAATTGTCAGGATAAACCAAATAACATTATTTATATTTTGAAACTGGTAGAATCTACCATATATATGTTTTTATTTTTGAGAACATTATCCCTTGTGTTCTGGGTTGTGGTGTGTTTTGATTTGTGTTCAGGGAGGGTTCCATTACAATTCGGCCCAAACATATGTTTGTATAAACAGAATATGACATGGCTAAGTGAAGAATATCATGTTTATCTTCACTCGAGGCCAATGACATCAGATATCTCACTCGGGCTCACCCGTGAGATATCATGATATCATTGGCCTCCTCGTGAAGATAAATATGATATCTTCACTCAGGCCATGTCATATCCCATATATATATATATATATATATATATATATATATATATATATATATATATATTAGAGGTAAAAACTCTGTTTAATGCATTAATTAGGGTTGTTCCACAGTGACAAAGTGAGAGAAATTCGCTGTTAGGTTGAAAACCTAACTCCAGTTCACCCCTCCCCAGCACCACACATGCCTTTGGCACTCATGAGTATCCAGAGCTCATGAAGCAGGAGTGAGAATATTTTTCACATCACACTCCCATCACGTATCCTCTCTCTCTCTATAGAAATATATATATATATATATATATATATATATTATATATATTAGAGGCAAAAATCTCCATTTAATGCATCAGTTAGGGTTATTCCACAGTGACAAAAGTGAGGAGATTCGATGTTAGGGTTGAACCCCCCCCTTGGACCCCTCCACCCCCCGAGCCAGCATCGGGGTGTGCATTGGGGTCATTGGCCCTAACTCTCACCCCATCACATGTGTAGAGAAGCAGAGGTGGTGAAGTAGAGGAGAATGGGGTGAGAGTTAGGACCGATGACCCCAACACACACCCTGATGCCGGCTGAGGGGGCAGGGACGGGATGGGTCCAGGGGGGGTTTTCAACCCTAACATCGAATTTGCTTGCTTTTGTCACTGTGGAAGAACCCTAACTAATGCATTTAACAGAGTTTTTTTGCCTCTAATTTCCCTTCTTTTGGAGAATGAGGAGTATAAATAGTGAATGGAATGCTCCCACCACATGAGTTTTTGTGACATAGTAATGGTGACAGCAACACAAACAGAAGCGGTAGTGGTTACGCACATGGTAACACAAATGTAAATTGTAAAGCAAGCATTAATGGAAATGCAGGCGCAAAGTGACACCAAAGAGAACAGTGATGCAAATGGAGACGCAAGCGCATACAGAAACGCAACTGGTAATGCGCACAGTCACAGTACCGCTATTGTAAATGCAAATGATAAGTGTAACAGCAACAGTAATGGGAAAGGAAACAGAAATGCAAATGCAAGTGCGTACAGAAATGCAAACTGTAACATGCACGGTGACGGTACCACAATTGTAAATGCAAATGGTAATGGTAACAGAAACAATAAAGCCAAAGAAAACAGTAATGTTAAAGTAAACGGAAACGCAAAGTGTAAAACACACGGTGGCATACACGGGAACGCTATTGCAAACTGGCACAGAAACACAAGTGTAAAGCCTACGTGTAACAGTAAGTGGAGAGTGCACACCCTATTTTGCCCCAAAAGCTCCATTGAGAAAGACAGTGAAAACAAAGAATGTATGCATAATAATGGGCCTCGGAGCATAAGATGAGCAGTTGTAATACTAAAATGCTAATATCTCAGTAACTATACGATGTAGAAAAAAATTTAAATTTCACATCATTCATGAGTTTCCTGGCTAGGTTTTCACTCTTGTGACACAAATTCTGTATCTAGCATAGTTTCCGAGATACAAGCCCCGGAAGGCACGGCGTACACCACCATGTTAGTCTATGGGAAAAAATGTCAACTTCGGAGTACCATAACTTTGCATCCATGCAATATATTTTTACCAAGCCATGAAAAGGCACATACGTGAGATGTTGGCTGCCTTCCCTCCAAATTTCAGCCCAAATGACCAAACCGTTCTTTTGCAGCAGGGTGGCAAAGAATTCCTGTCATTTTGCCATAGCCTAGAAAAGTAGTGTCACAAGTGCAACACTACTTTTTCCACAACTTTGAAAACCTTATTTCTGGGGTGTTTAACCCCAAAATAAAGATATGGCTAGCATCCTGAGGGTCTGACTAGGTGAACACAAAAAGAATTGTGTTCCTAAAGGGTCCCAATTTTAAACACCAAGCATTTTTCTGATCAGTAACTGAAAACAAAATGGTGGATTTGCGACACTACTAAGGCCATTTGCGACACTAAAAAGTTCATTTGCGAAAGTGTCGAACTTTCTGTTAACTTTTCCCATTGACTTATAATGGGAACTTGTTTTTTGAATAACTTGTGAACCGTTCAATATTTTTTCTTGAAATCTTCAAAAGGCACATCAGGGACCCTGGCCACAAATTTTTTTAAGTTCTTGGGCTGGTCGCACAAACTGTGCAACCTGTAGGCATGAGCAAAGAATGCGCTAAAAAACGTAATTGCGTGCACGGATGTTGCTTAATAATTCTGCAGTCGTACATCTGACTAGTACAAAAGTTACCAGACCCCAAGATCTATAGCTATGCCTCATGCCTGCCAAATTTCAGGGAAATCCATTGAACAGTGGCAAAATTATTAAGGTGCAAAGTTTCACCATTTAACCTTAAAAGGTCTACTCAACCCTAACTATGGTAGCACTACTGTGCTACCATTATATATATATATATATATATATATATATATATATATATTATAAAATGGGTAGGGAAATTGCAGCAATATCATTAGCTTAACAGCATCACATGACCATGCGTATATCACAGCGTGACCACACACCTGCACTTTTTTTACACCCCTCCAAAACAATTTTGACATTTTATAAGATAGATAAACACTCTGAGGTGTGCGGTCGCGCTCTGATATATGCACTCCTTGGGTGGTTGACGCACTTGGCCTGTGGCCTCATGCATAACAACGCACACCAAGGCATGCGTATATCAAAGGGCGACTGCACACCTCAGAGTGGTTTATCTATTACATATAATTATGGAATATGCAATGGGGACAAGTTAAATACATGATTTATCTGCACAAGAGCAGTTTGACCTCGGATAACCGCATGAGTGAAGTGACCGAGGCCAAACTGCATAAGTGCAGATAAATCATTAATTTAACTTGTCCCCATTGCATATTTGATTTATGCAATAAGCACATGATTTTATTAAGTGTTTTTATTTGTTTTTTATGTTTTGTTTTATTTAAAGAGTGGAAATTTGTTTGTGCTCCACTAAGTGTTATTTTGTTGTTCAGTGGTGGTTGCTTGGGTGAACGGTGCAGTTGTTATGGTCTGAATATGCCC
This sequence comes from Neoceratodus forsteri, assembly GCA_016271365.2. NCBI lineage: Eukaryota > Metazoa > Chordata > Ceratodontiformes > Ceratodontidae > Neoceratodus > Neoceratodus forsteri. The sequence continues at coordinate 304,200,767 of CM028135.1, forward strand.
ACATTTATAGCGTGTTTTTCCATTGATTGGTAACCGTGGTTGGGCAGGACTTTAAAGAAAAATAACATGGTGGCTGTTTTTTCTTCTTAGTGAAGAGTGCCTTTGGTAAGAACTCCAATGGAGTACATGTGGTTCAGGCAGTTGGAATCTGGTGGAGGAGCAGAAGAAATCAGCAGTTTTTGATTTAGGAGATATTTTTTTTTTTATATATGGACCTGCTAGATGAAGACCTGAACATATGGGAACAGAACAATAGAAAGAGTAGCATTGGAGGGAGCAGGTATACAGGTAAGTGAGCAGGCATGTAAGTAAGCAAGTGGTACAGCAGAACAAATGAAAACAAAATAGCAGGAAGTGCTTTGTATTAGAGAAAAGCTCTTAAGTTCTGTTGCGATGTAACAGGAGTGGAAGAATTAATATACAGTTAAGAAGTGTATATTTGTGGCTGGCATTGGGTCAGGTGAGGAATGGAGCTAAGGAATGCAGTACCAAAGTGAGGAATGAAGCAACTCTGAGAAATGGAGGATTTTGGAGATGGGCAAAAATGCCTAGTTGTAAGTTAAAAAGGTGGAACTATGGGGCGGGTACCGCTTTTTGCCTGTGACTGACAGTATGACAGGCTGTTGATTTTGTGCAGGCTGCTAATTCTGTGGGTGTTCTGTGTGTTGAGGTGGCTGTTAGTAGTGGAGAAAAAGTGGTGTAAGTAGTGCTGGCTAGCAGGGGGATAACTGACGTTACGGTGTTGAATACATAGTGGTTGATTGACGTTATGGTGTTGGATAAATCTTAGAACCACCGTATATTCAACACCAGTGAGAAAAAATTAATTTATGTAATGGTTTATCCTCCTACACCAATTCCATAAATATATATTTGTATATATATATATATATATATATATATATATATATATATATCTACATGGTAAAAAAATCCATTTAATGCATCAGTTAGTGTTGTTCCACAGAGACTAAAGTGAGGAAATTTGGTGTTAGGGTTGAAAGCCCCCCTCGCACTCACCCAGCCAGCCCCACCAACCAGCATCTGAGTGTGCGTTGGGGTCATCGGCCCTAACTCTCACCCCATTACATGTGGAAACAAGCTGAGGTATAGGAAAATGGGGTGAGAGTTAGGACAGATGACCCCAATTCATACCTCGATGCCAGTTGTGAGGGCAGGCTTGGGGGGGTGCAAGGTGGGCTTTCAACCCTAGCACTGAATTTCCTCTCTTTTGTCGCTGTGGAACAACCCCAACTGATGCATTAAATGGAGTTTTTTGCCATGAATTTCCCTTCTTTTTGAGAATGAGAACTGTAAATAATGAATGGAACATGGTGGTGGGAGCACAGGCCATTCGGGCCCCGCGCTCCCACCATGTGATTTTTTGTGACATAGTAATGGTAACTGCAACTCAAACACATGCACTAATGGTTACGCACATGGTAACGCAAATGTAAATGGTAAAGCAAACATTAATAGAAACGGAAGCGCAAAGTGATGCCAAAGTGAACAGTGATGCAAATGGAGACACAAGCACGTATGGAAATGCAACTGGTAATGCGCATGGTCACAGTATCGCTATTGTAAATGCAAATGGCAACTGTAACAGCAACAATAACACCAAAGGATACAGAAAAGGAAACGCAAATGCAAGCACGTACAGAAAAACAAACTGTAATGCGCGTGGTCACGGTACTGTACTGCAAGTAGAAATGCAAATGGTAATGGTAACAGCAAAAATAATGCCAAAGGAAACAGAAACAGAAATGCAAACACAAACGCATACGGAAACGCAAACCGTAATGCGTACAGTCATGGTACCACAATTGTAAATGCAAATGGTAATGGTAACAGCAACAACACCACCAAAAGAAAACAGAGGAAATGCAAACGCAAGCGCATACGGAAACGCAAACCGAAATGCCCACGGTCACAGTACCGCAATTGTAAACGCAAATGTTAATGGTAACAGCAACAAAAATGGCAAAGGAAACAGAAACACAAATGCAAGCTCATATGGAAAAGCAAATGGTTATGCGCACTGACAAGGGAATGCAATACTTAATGTAATGGTAATGGTAACAACAATGATGATGCAAAACGAAAAAAAAAATGCAAACGGCAGGGCGGATGCAAATGAAAATGGTAATGTGCATGGTGACGCAAAGTGAAACACAAACAGAAATAGTAGTGGAGACACAAATGGGGCAGCTCAGAGGTAATTTAAGGAAGTATTTTTTCACAGAGAGGGTTGTGGATGCTTGGAACGGCCTTCCGGAGGAGGTTGTGGAGTCAAAAACAGTGGTGGAATTCAAGCATGCATGGGACAGTCATAAGGCCATTCTAGGGGGTGGGGGTAAGAAGAAGTAGGCTGCTGGTTAACTAGGATCTGCAGCTTATCCATTAGGTAAGGAAATGGGCACACTGAGTGGACCAAGCGGTCCTTATCTGCTGTCAAATTCTATGTTTCTATGGTAACAGTAATGCAAATGCAAGCGCAAACGGAAATGCAAAGGGTAATGCACACAGTGCTGTACACGGTAACGCTAACACAAATGGGTACAGAAATGCAAGTGGAAACACTACATGCAACAGTAACTGGAGCACACACCCCAGTTTTCACCAACAGCTGCATAGAGAAACACAGTGACTACAAAGAATGTATGCATAATAATGGGCCTCAGAACAGAAAATGAGGTCTTGGAATACAAAATTGCTTATATCTCAGGAACCGTATGACGTAGAAAAAAAAATTAAAATTTCACGATTCATGACTTTCCTACGCATTTCTCAGATGAAAAATCCATATCTCACACCGTTTCTGAGATATTGGCCCCAAAAAGCGTGGCGGACACCGCAATGTTAGTTTAAGGGAAAAAGCATCAACTTCAGAGTACTGTAACTTTGCATCCCTACAATATCTTTTCCCCAAACCACCAAAAGGCACATCTGTGGGATGTTGGCTTTCTTCCCTCCAAATTTCAGCCCAAAAGACCAAACCATTCTTTTGCAGCAGAGAGGCAAACAATTCCTGTCATTTTGGCCATAGTGTTGTAAAGTAGTGTTGTGATTTGTGACACTTTCGCAAAAAAAATCATGAAAGTGTCACAGATGCGACACTACTTTGCAACACTACTTATCCCAAAAATTTCAAAAACATTTCTGGGGTGTTTAACCACAAAATAAAGACATGCCTAGCATCCTCAGGGCTCGACTAGGTAAACACAAAAAGAATTGTGTCCCTAGATGGTCCCAATTTTAAATGCCAAGCATTTCTGTGTTCAGTAACTCAAAAAAAAATGGCTGACTCATGACACTAAAGGGGTTATTTATGACACTAAAAACTGCATTTGTGGCACTGTCAAACTTTTTAACTTTTACCATTGATTATAATGGGAAACTTGTTTTTTTAAATAACTTTTGAACCGTTTAGTATTTTTTCACGAAATCTTCAAAAGGCACATCAGGGACACCGGTCGCCTGTTCCCTGAAGTTTTTGGACCAGTTGCACAAACCATGCAACCTGTAGGCACGAGCAAAGAATGCGTAAAAAAGCATAAATGTGCCCCGGAATGTTGCTTAATAACTCCACAGCTGTATATCCAACCAGCACGAAAGTTTGCAGATCCCAAGATCAATGGTTATGCCCAAAGCCTGCCAAATTTCAGTCAAATCCATTGAATGGTGGCTAAATTATTAAAGTGCAAATTTCACCATTTAACTTAAATGGGGTACTCAACCCTAATTACAGTATGGTAGCACTACTGTATATATATATATATTCCCTTCCATTTACATAAATCAGTTGCAACTGTACAGCAAATTGATCTGATGATCTTGAACATGTGTTTCTAATTTGCAGATGTTATTCAAATTTAAAGAAAAAATGGCTTGTAAAAATAATGACAAGCTTACATCTATCTCCATATCACACAGTTTCTTTTTTTATGACTTCATCAGAACCTTCTTTAATTGTTAACGTTGCAGCTTACTTAGTTGCAATAATAAACAGAAGAGAAAATGGTTACATTAATTAAAAAAAATAATTCTGTTTTATAAAATACTAAAGCATACCAAAACAGCTCCCCTGGAATGCTATTAAAAGGCTGTGAATTGACTTTCTGAGGAAGCTCCTGCATGGTATCTCTCTTCCACTCTTGGGTTTTTAGGGAAAATTTTCTTTTCACAAACAATTAATTGTAAGACATAGCTCTGATTGAATTCAGTGTTCTCTAACTGGAAAATAATATATGAAAGAATTATGCCTTAAGAGTCTATACTTTTCACTCCTTCCTTATTCTAAATGCTGTTCTCATTAGGAACATATATATTATTCTTTTTGTTTCCTACTTTTCCCCCCTGGCTGGTCGGCTCCTTCTTTTTCCTGGCATCTGACATTTGGCTGCCATTCATCTCACACCCATCCTCGAACATAGGGCCATCATCTTTCTACCCCCATGGCTTACCTCCTTCCTCCATGGTGGGGCAGTGGGGAGCCCCCTAACTCACCCACCAGGACCAGATCCAGTGCAGGTGAAGCCCTCTGAAGGACAGGGCGATATGTCAGACGGCCATCAAGCCACTCAACCCAGCCACCATTTTTCTCTTTTTCTGGTGGCAGGGCCTGCAATGCTGACAGTGAGCATGCCAAGTGTGCATCCGCAAGCAGCATGCCTACCAAATACTCCACCTCCCTGCCCCATACTGTACTGGGCCAGGCGTGCTAGGTGTCAGGCAAATGCTGGCCTTAGTTCCCAAGAGAGGAATGCTGTCCTCCAGATGCTCAATCCTCTCCCACCCCGGCCGGCCCCCAATGACCTGCTCACACCATGAACACGGGTCATCAGTGTTGCAGGAGGTAAGGAATCACTGCCTCAGTCCATCATGCCACAGGGCTGGCTACATATAAATAATTCTGGCATCTATGTTCTTTGTTTAATGTATTATTTGGAGTTAATGGAAAACAAATGTGCTGCTTTTAAATATGAAATACAAAATTACACATACTCCCATAACGCAAAGCGTCATGGGCTGTATATGCAAATCACCATAAAATATTATGCTGGTTCGACTTTAAGCAGAAAGACGTGGTGCTGAAAGACCTCTCACACAGTCTGCAAAGGGTGCCAACAGAAGACACAGACACGTGTTTCGTCCTACCAGGACTCATCAGTGTGCCTTGTCTGTATGATACCCCAGTGGAATGAACCTGATACCCTAAGATAGTCTATCTGGTTGGGTTATGGTGAGGCCAATATGTCTGTTTTTCAAAAATAGATTATAATGGCATAACTGATTGATCAATAAGGATGTACCTTTGTACTTAACTTATGTAGTGAAGAATAAATTAAGCACTGTATTAGAGAGCTCCTCTTTGAACTAATTATTTAGAGCTATGCATATCCTAAGCCCAAAGCACTGTTTTCCTTTGAATTGCATTCAGTTTGCTTTACTTTGTTTGCATCACTTTAAAAAGTTACAACATTACATTTACTGTAATGGGGACATACACTGTTATGCAATACAATATTTGGGTATGTGTGAAGTCTTTTTGATGCCCTTCTCCCAAATGTATTGCTTCATGTTTTTCTTTGGAAGAACTTTTTCTTATAATTTATGGTTCCTTGTTTATGATACATTTTCTCACTGAATATTAATTTTCTTATTATTTATCATTTCCAGACACAGTGACAGTTGAGAAGAAATCCAGCATAGAAAGCTTCACTCTAGGCTTTCAATCAACTGATGTCACCAGGTTCTGGGACAGATAAAACATTTAAATAAATGTATATTAAGAAGGGAAAACAAAGCATCAGCATTCAGGAGACCCTTAATAAAGAAACATATAATTATTTTGGGAATGAATACATAAAACAATACATTGGGTGCTATATATACTTCACACATGACCATAATTTAAAAATATAAAAAAAGGAAAAAGTTGATGTTCCCCTTAATCTGAAAAGTTTAGTCTTCTTGAAAATGTTTTTATATTACTCATATTTTGATTTTTAGCCAGTTGTGCTATAGTTTGTCAGCTATTTTAAAGTGCTAGAATACTGCCTGGGTGATGGCCACCATGGGCAGACTAGATGTATCACATGGTCCCCATTTGCCAAATCCTTTCTTATGTTCTTATTAATAGAAATGTCCATATGCAGTCAGCTATCACTTCTTATATCTGAAGTATTTTTCCTTTTCTGTTTGCTAATTACAAGATTTTCAATTGTGGCAGTACTGGACTGATATGTGGAGCAGCACTCTGTTTAGAGGCTAACAATGTCAGTTCTGTTCCTCCCATTACATCATCAGATATGTGACCAAACATTTTATTTATTTATGTATTTTATTTTAGTCTTTGGTAACTAGGTAATGTCCACTAGGAACACGTGCCTGTTTTCAGAGGCAATCTGGGAGCACTTGGGGCAGTTAAGTGACTTGTTCAGAGTCACACAGTATACATGTGGAGGTTGTGGGAATCCAACTCAGGTCTAATGGATGTACCAAGCTCATTGTCCATTGACCAATCCTCAGAAATGAATCAATGTTCACCACCTTTTTATGGATGCTCATATGGCAAGGTTTATTACACTAAAATTCAATCACAGCGATACATTCCAAAACCTTCATTTATTTACAATTTATCACATCCAACGTGTCCATACTTACACATTCTTTTAAGTCCAAAGTTTAGTCCCAAGCTCTTCTTCCTTTTCTTCTTGTTTTCATGGGTCCAGATGCCAATTCCACCCCCCCCCCATACCATCACCACATTCCTTGGGCCTTTTCAAGTTCCTAGGTCTGGAGGTAGTACCCTGACCCTTAGTACTCCTATGTTCCCCTCCCCCCCTTTACTCACATCTGGATGCCACTAATCCCGGCGCATGTTACCTACCCACCTACCCCATCCTGCCCCTCCTTTTTCTCCACTAAACCCTCTCCCCATCTTCTTTTTCCCCCCTTCTCACTGCTCTTTCAGCAGCCCACACCTGTAAAACTGCAGGTGCTGTCCACCTGTCCTGGGCACCAGTCCATCATCACATGCTCCAAGGTCCCCCTCCTATCCGTGCCCAGGTATAACCCCTGACCCCCGTAGCTGAACTGAAATTTGGGAGGATGGGAGGGGAAAATCCCAGCAGAAAGAAGGAGAACTCAAGGTTGCAGAACCTTAAGTATCCCCTAAGGACCTTAAGAAGGACCCCACTTAGCTCCTCCCCTCTACCAATCCTGTTCTACCTGGGGGTATCTGTCACCTCCCCCAGTTGATGTCATTCCTTAAATCATTATGCCCCTTCCTTTACCTTGCTTGCTGGTCCCCCCCCCCTTCCCTGGCTAATCCTACTGTATGCTTGCCATTTCCTTAGGGCTGCCAATTCAGGTTGCCTTTATTGGCAACCCCATTTCACAGCTTGTTACTCTGAGCTCTAGACTATACTGCCAGCCCCAATTGATGACATTGATGCACTACAACCCTTGCAGCCAGAGCAGTGACTTTCACAAGTTACCAATAAAAATTCATGGAATTGATATATTACTAGTAACCAAGAAAAGTCAATCCCTCTGCTTCATTTGAAAGAAAAAAATCTTGCAGTGAGAAATAGTTCTCCTTGGTTACTAATGATGTCACAGTAAGTGTGGTCCCAATGTTTATGATGTAGTAGGAGGAATAGAACTTTTTTTGTTAGCCTCCAGACAGAGTGCTGCTCAGCACGTCACCCCAGTACTGCCAGTGGAAAATCTTCTAATTTACAGACAGAAAAGGAAAAAGTATTTCAGATATAAGAAGTGATAGTTGACTACAATACATCTGAAAGTAGTTAATTCCAGGCAGTACACTAGCTCTTTAAATTTTGAAACTTAAAATATATCTGGGGAAAAAAATAATTGGTTGTTGATGTGATAGACTATGAAAACAGTATTTTTGTTTTCCTTCTAAAAATATATATCATATTGCAGCTACCCACCGCACATGCAAGTAGGCTATTCACACAACTCAGATGCATATTGGGCCACATTTGCCATATTCTTGTACTGTAGAATTGCAAAAGTGATGGTACATGAGTCTTTTGTTACTTTTGAAAATTGGAAAATGAAGCCCATCTTGTTGTACTAATGCCAAAATGTCTGATACTGTGTGCACACAAATGGACCAATTTTAATCTAATGTGTGTCAGTCAGTTCAGTGAGCCAAGAATAAAACTTCATTTTCATCTGTTATTCTGTCATTCAATCAATATTACAAGCCAGAAAATACTATCCAAAGTGGACCTGGGTAATAATACTAATTGGCAGACTCTGTAATGCTGAAAATGATGTTAATGTTCACAAATGGATTCATTCATATGAATAGGCCATCACCACTGGGCGTGAGAACTTCATAATCAGCCCCATTTCCTTTTCCTTTTAGTTTCACATTTTGTTTAAATACCCTGGTTTCCTTGATTGTTTTACCTACCCTGTGATCTCAAAGGTGCATAATGGTATTGTAAACATGCCAGTTTCACATCTTCATCTCAACCACATACAGCCTCCAGTGGTACAACAGTATAGAAACATAGAATTTCTCAGTGGAAAAAGACCATTTGGCCAACCCAGTCTGCCCAGATGGTCCCTGACTAGTCTGTCTCCACAGACCCTAGCTGGTCTCTGGCAACCCTCCCTCCTCCTGCTCATTTCCTAATATTCCCCTATGTTTATCCCATGCATGCATGAAGTGCCCTACAGTTTTCACCTCCACCACTTCCTCTGGTGGTCTATTCCAGATATCCACCACTCTTTCAGTGAAGTAGTACTTCCTCATACTCTTCAAGTTTATGTTTGGTCAAGGCTTGCCCGATGGCAGTGAGGGTTGAGGCGCTGGATGCCACATTTTGCGTCATGCTGGTGATCTGTGTTTGGGAATGAGTTTGGGGTGCTGGGGGTTGGCTGGGGAGGAGAGGATGGAGCATCCATTGGACTGCTCTTCTCTCCTGGGAGGGGGGGGAACTGTCTCGTACAGACAGTGGCACCAGGTGATGACTAGGTGCACTGCAGCCACAGAGACCCACGCTGGAAGGGTAAAGTCTGAGGGCCATCTTCCAGACAGTCAAGGGAGTGCTCACATAGCAGGCTGGATGGCATTGCATGTCCCATATTTGGGGGGAGGGTAATAAGTGAAAAATCTCCTCCTTCAGGAAAAGGTGAAGTCATCTCTGCCCCAGACCACACTTGCAATACTGGGCGCTCTCTTCTCCTGGACCCCAGCTTAGCCCTGCACTCTACACTGCAGATACAGCACCCTGGGTGGATAGGGTGGCCCCTCCTGGGGAGGGTCAGATCTGAGGGATGTGTTGGGTGAAGTGAAGGAGATAAGGAGAACCATCTCAGGAGGGAGGTAGAGACCAGTGGCAGAGGATGCTGGAGAGAGTTCCACGAGGTGAGGTGCAAGAAAAATAATTTGAAAAAAAAAAACAATTTATGTTTGGTAATACTCCACAGGCCAATGTGGCCCATGTCACTTTTCCAGCTGCACAGGGACAACAGCTACAAATGTTTCATGTTAGGGGACAGCAGCAAACACTTTTGTAACATGGGAAGAGTGCATTCTGTGTTTGCAAACATTAAATGGCTATTATGCATCTTAAAAAAAGTGCAAGAATTTTGAATATCAAGTGCATGACCATGATCAATTTTTCAACAGTTTTCTCCAAAATTAAAATATGCAAACTAAACACCTTTACATACTTAGGACATTTTATTGCCAACAGTTTGGGGAGACTCCGACATAAAGTGGATCAGCCAGAATAATTTACATTAGCACAGGGCTGTAGATTAGGGGATACAAGTTCCCTCAGAGTGGAAGAATATTTAGAAGGGACATGGGACACATTAGTTAAATGTTAGGGTGAAGTATTGGAACAGTGTACTATAAAAGGTAGTGAAAGCATGATGTTCCATATCATTAAAGCAAAACTGGATATGTATTTTGAAGGACAACATAATGGGCCTTATGTACTATGGGGCCTGGTACACCACCAGAAATGGCATATACAGTATGGGAACATATAGCAGTGTACTGCACACTCAACTTCACAACATCAGATAGTGCCACAGTTTACTACCTCCAGTCAGCCCCTCCTCTTAAGTGTATAGCAGTGCAGAGGGGAAGAGAGCGGCCTGTGGGTCAAAGTCAGCTGGGACACTGGGCTTTCTATTGAAAGGCCATTCTAGCGCCATATTGGATTCTCTGCTCCATGAGAACAGGGGTCATGGGATATGGCAAGCTGCAGCTAGGGCTGCCATATTGCCTTCAAGGATGTATTCTTCAGAACAGCAACATGAGGCATGGATTGTTGACCCAATGGCACCTAATCCTTTAGTTCAAGAAGGGGGGCTAGACACGGGCCAGCATCTAGGGCAAGTGACCTCACCGAGCCACCAACAGGGTGTGAAGGGTATGCGGTAGCCTTTTGGTTGCCACAAATGTTGACCTTGCATATTTGAAGTATGTCATATAAGGCTTTATGCATACTGTACATGCATTATTGCAACTTATATTATAATGCCTCTGTCCTGAACCAGCTCCTGACTGAATGTGTAGCTGCATGATATCTGGCTGTGTCAGTGGAGAACAGGCATGTGTGATTGCATGATGTGGTTAGTGCACTGGCTAATATTCTTAGGACAGGATGTATATAACTTGGTCCTATGTACAACATGCTGAAGACTATAGGGACATTTTCAAATAGTGCATAGAGCCCATTATATGTTTACGCTGCTTGTAGTTACTGAGTCATAATGTATAAGAATGCTATCTGCTGTACTTTGGTTTAGAGGACCATGAAGCAATGTGGCACAGTTCAGTGTGCTCAAACAGCATGAGATGGCATTCTTGTAGAGTCAGACACTACATTTACTAGCACTATAAACATGTTATAAATCAATTGACAAGAACAAAGATAAAAAAAGCAGATAATGCTTAAAAAATCTGCACTGGTGAAATTATTTAATCATGCCACCAAAGCTTCAAACTTACAAACTGGTGTTGTCCAATACAACAGAGCCATTAGTGTCCACTGCAAAATTGTTATGCCATTCTGGTGGTCCAGGACTGCCAGGAGGAGACACCCATGGTTTTGGCCAGGGAGGATGTCAGGGTCCTTCATAGTGGAGTCCCCAGGGAAGGTGGGAGAGAACCCTAAAGGAGGAGACAGCAAGTTCTGGTGGGGCTCAATTTTTAGGGGGATAGATTTGGGAATAGGAAAGGGGCAGAAAGGGAGGTTAGGTGCCTACATGGCATCATGGCCTGGAGGGATGGGAAATGTATCCTAGGGATCACTAGGGCAGCAGGAATGAAGGGGAAGCTGGATGTCATTGTCCACCTGGGGACAAATGACCTGGCAAGGGACAGGGCTGGGATAGTGCAGGGAGAGTTTAGGGAATTGGGGAGTGATCTTAGACAGATGGCATGCTCAGTAGCTTCCACTAAGGTGCTGCTTGTCTATGACGGGGGAAGAAGAGGGTTCTCCACACCAGGACCTTCAATTGGTGGCTAAGGGAGTGGTGTAAAGAGAAAGAATTCAGCTACATTGGAGAATGGGGACCTACCTAGGAGGATAAGGGCCTATACAGAGATGATGGCCCACATCCATCTGGGAGAGGGGAACCACTGTCTTCAGTGGATGATTTAAGTGTTACTTCGATGAACATTTAAACTAGCTGAGATAGGTGGAGGAAGGAATCAGAGAGGCAGAAACTGCCACCTCCATAGGCTGAAGTAGAGAGTAGGGAGATCCCTAGGGGAAAGGAGCCCCCCCCACCATGGTGCAAATAAATAAAGGAAGCAAGGTGAAAGTAATGGTGAGGAAGGGGAACAGAAACATCAGAAAGAGAGGGGAAAAGGAGGGGAGGCAAAAAGGGAAAAAGGGAGGAAACAAGCAGAGTGCTAACAAAATCTGGAAGGCAATGTGCACAAGTGCTAGAAGTCTAGGAAATAAGATTCCAAACCTAGATGCCATGATAGCAGAGGCTGACCCAGATATGGTGTTCATTACAGAGTCATGGTGCACTGAAAATCATGACTGGGACATGGTTATACCGAGCTATACTCTGTTCAGGAAAGACAGAGTGGAAATGAAAGGAGGAGGTGTGGTGCTTTATGTGAAGGAAAGCACAAAAACAACAGAGATACAGAGCATTCAGTGGGGCAGAGTTACTGAGGGTTACCCTGGAGTCAGGGAACTGAGCCACTATACATACCAGCATGATCTACAGACCTTTGGCACAGGAGGAGTTACATAAGGTACTGTTGAAAGCCATTGGCAAAATTGCAGAAAAAGGGGAGATGCTGCTTATGGGGGACATCAATCTGACAGGTGTGGATTGGAGCCTCGCAGCTGCAGCTTCAGCTAGAAGCAGAGATATCCTAGACTCACTGGTGTTCCTCAGGCAACTAGTGAGCCCACTCAGGATGAGGCATTATTGGACCTAGTTCTCACTAACAGGAACAGTGTTGCAGATGTCAGAATAGGAGGCCACCTCGGGACCAGTGATCACCGTATAGTGTGGTTCAATATAAGGACAGCTGCGGAATCGAACCACACATGTGTGGTTGTCCTGGTCTTCAGAAGGGTAGCCTTTATAAAGATGGATGAATACCTCAGGGATGACCTGTTGGAGGGATGAGTTGGGAGTGGTGGAGGAACAGTGTACCAAGCTAAAAGGGAGCATAGTGAAGGAAAAAAAACTCTGCATCAAGTTATTGAGTGAAAGCAAGAGGAAAAAAAGACCATCATAATTCTCAAAACAAGTGAAAGAAAAGGTGAAAGCTAAAAGGGTGGCATTCAGAAGGTACAAGAAGATGTAGAAGGAGGAACATAGGGAGGTGTATTAGGAGAAAAAGAGGGAAGCAGGGAAATCTGTAATGGAGAATAGACCAGGTAGTATCAAAAGGGGACAAGACATTTTTTAGGTATGTAAGCAACAAGAGGAAGACAAACAGGGGGATTGTAAGGTTGAAATGAGATGGGGGAGTATACAGATGGAGACCAGAGAAAGACTGACACCTTGAGCAAATACTTCCACTCAGTGTTCACAGAGGAAGGGGAAGGGGAAGGATTGCAAAAAAGTAACAGGAGCTTTGAAGGGGGGTGGACACTAGTCCTTTTTCAGAGCAGATAGTCTTGAAGGCACTCCCAAATCTAAAAGTGGACAAAGCAATGGGGTCAGACAGGGCGTATCCAAGGGTGCTGAGGCACTATATCTTAGGAATGTACTAGCTGAACCTCTGACAGCCCTATTTAACAGATCACTGGAGACAGGAGTGGTTATAGAGGACTGGAGGAGGGCATTTGTAGCCCCACTTCACAAAATCAGTAGCAAAGAAGAGGATGGAAATTATAGGCCAGTTAGCCTGACATTTGTGGTGGGAAAGTTAATGGAAACACTGCTGAAGGAAAGAATTGTGGAATATCTTGGATCTAACGAGTTATAAGACCCAAGGTAGCATGGATTCACAAGGGGGAGGCCATGTTAAACAAATCTGATAGATTTCTTTGACCAGGTGACCAAGGAATTAGATCAGGGAGGAGTGGTGGGCATGGCCTACCTAGATTTCAGTAAGGATTCTGACACCATTCCACATAGGAGACTAGTAATCAAGCTGATTAGCTTAGGGGTGGGAAAACAGGTGACAGACTAGATAATAAATTGGTTGGGGCAAGTGATAGAGGTTGGGGTAAACAGAGTTTTCTCCAAGGAAGGGAAGGAGGGTGAACAGTGGGGTACCTCGAGGTTCAGTGCTGGGACCAGTCCTCTTTAATGTCTTTATAAGTGACATTGCAAATAAGCTGGAAGGGAAGATCTGCCTCTTTGTGGATGACTCCAAGATCTACAACAGGGTGGACACTGTGGAGGGGGTGAAAAAGATGACTAGAGATCTGGGAAAACTCAAGGAGTGGTCAAGGGTATGGCAGCTGGGATTCAAAGTTAACCAGTGTGAGATAATGCACCTAAGGTACAAAAACCCAGGGGCGGAGTACAAAATGGGTGGAGTGGTATTGACAAAAACCAAGCAGGGAAGAGACCTAGGGCACTTCATATTGGAGGCGATAAAAGTAGCCAGGCAGTGCGACAAGGCAATCAGGAAAGTGAGCGGAATGCTGGGGTGCATAGGAAAGGGTATCACCAGCAGAAAGAGGGAGGTAGTGTTGCACCTGTAAAGATCATTAAGACCCAACCTGGAGTACTGTGTCCGGTCCTGGAAACCACATGTCTGGAAGGTCATAGACAGAGTGGAGGTGACCCAGAGGAGGGCAACTAAAATGGTTCAGGGTCTGCCTCAAAAGCCCTATGAGGAGAGACTAAGGGATCTCAATATGTACACTCTGGAAGAAAGGATGGAGAGGGAAGATATGTTAGAGACCTTTAAATACCTCACAGGAGTGAATAAGGTACAGGAGGGAAGCATTTTTAAAAAAAGTGCTCAAGAAAAAGGGGACATGCTATGAAGCTGTTCGGGGATAAATTCAGAAGACTTTGTTGGAGGGGCAGGAAGAGAAACTAGGAGAGAGAAAGGAGACTTACTAGGGTGAGAGAAACTGATCATTGGTGGAGGGTGTTGGGTCAGGACTGGAGAAAGAAGGAATCCAGAGGGACTGGGGAGATAGTGGTGGCCTGGGTGGCTGCCGGGAGTGGAGGCAAAAGGCAGGCAGTGTGGCAGTGTGACTTTGTACACGAGCAAGGGCTGGCTGGCAAAATCTTTGACTTGTGCCATTGCAGAAGATCCAGAAGAGAGAAGGAAAGACTACTGGAGGCCCAAGAAAAATTTTACAGATATAGAAAATCCCAAATTAAAATTGTTCTTCTTTTCTTGGCCTTACACGGTATCCAGTGAATAAGGCGGCTGCAACTGAGTGGTTACAAAAACAGTGACTCAGTTATGGTGCCTGTGTTCAGGGCTACCTGGCAGGGTAGCGACCAGATACCTGGTGGGTGAGGTAGTCACGGCGTGAAGTGCGGGTATGCATGTGCACACATGCGGGAAAGGAAGGGGAGGGGAGGGGAGTTATGTGGGAGGGTTTATGGCATGCAGCTGCCAAGCTGGTCTGCTAGCGTGGTGGGGAAGGTGGTTGGTTGAGAAGTGCAGGGTGCAGGGTTCGAGTCCATCACAGCATGGTATTTTTTTGCTGGTAGGCGGCTTGTATTTTTTTTAAGTATTCCCCCCCAACATACACCCCCCTGGAGTTGAGAATCCATTAGTGAGGGGGTGCGGGGGACATTAAAAAAACTGTAGTTCTCAGATGCCCTCTTGCTGTTGGCTGCGAGTGTGTATCGCTGAAATTCATTTTCATCGATGTACACTCACCCAAATGGCGATCGCTATTTCACAATCACTGTTATGTCATAGAACCATCCCAGACAGTGTAGCTGTGTGTACATTAGCAAGGGGGGTTGGCAAAATCTTTAACTTATACCAATACAGATCCAGAGGAGAGAGGAAGAGACTACTGGGGGCCCAAGAGAAATTTTACAGTTACAGAAAATCCCAAATTAAAGTTTTTTTTCTTTTCTTGGCCTCAGACAGTGTGCCTATGTACATGAGCAAGGGCAGGCTGACAAATTCTTTGACTTGTGCCATTCCAGAATCACAGGAGAGAGGGAGAGACTACTGAGGGCTCAAGAGAAATTTTACAGTTACAGAAATTCCCAAATATTTTTTTACCTGACCAGTGTGACTGTGTGTACAGGGCAAGGGCAGCAGGCTGGCAAAATAAACCTTTGGCTTGTGGCATACAGAGGAGAGAAGAGAGACTGCAGGGGGGCAATGAAAAAAATAACAGTCCCAGAAATCCCAAATAAAAGTTTCTTTTTTTTCTTGTCTTCAGTGTGGCTGTGTGTACAGGGCAAGGGCAGGCTGGCAAATTAAATCTTTGACTTGTACCATCATAGGTGGTGGAGCCAGGGGATCAGGGGGATCAGGCAACCACTCACTTTTGTAGCTGCAGGGTCAGACATTGAATTGAACAGTGCCCTGGGCTGAGGTGTTCTATACAACCATTACCCCCACTTTTTGGTACACTCCTCCACCACTGTGTGCCATCCAGAGGAGAGAGAAAAAGAGATTGTGGTGGGGAGGAGGGACGAGAAATTTAGCAGTCCCAGAAATCCCAAATAAAAGTTTCTTTTTTTTTTCTGGCTTCAGTGTGGCTGGGTGCACAGGGCAAGGGCAGGCTGGCAAAATAAATCTCTGACTTGTGCTGTCCAGAGGAGAGAGACAGAGATTGTGTGCATGTGTGTGTGTGTGGTGTGGGGGGTCATGAGAAATTTAACAGTGCCAGAAATCCCAAATAAAAGTTTCTTTTATTTCCTGGTTTAGAAGTAGTCATAGTACTAGAAAACATTATCACCTCTTGGACCAGATAGTGTACCATATACCACAGTACACTGGGACATGCACAGCAGTTGCATCATTCACATGGGTAGCATGGATAAGCTCTCTTAGTGCTGCTCATTTTATCTTTCATATCCATTTCTTTGGCCTGTTCAGCTCTGACTGGAACATCCATAAAAATAATACCTACACCGCACCATTAATAAAAAAAAATAAATATTAGCTGCCTGGCAGTGCCTGCAGTGCTTGGTGCTGCTATTATATAGGTATTTGCATCTGTCTATCTGTCTCTGTCTCTCTCTCCCTTTCTTTCTCTCCCCATGTCTCCCTGTCTCTCCCAGCACACTGATGTCATGGACCCAAACAGGATATGCCTCCATTACAGGCCAGCCATGAAGGGGCTAGTAGTGAGTGATTACTTTTTTATTTAGCAGTTTTACATTCATTTTTTTACAAATAATCCATTAAAATTTTTGCTCTTGGCCTCTGTGTCAAATGTGACTGACTTTGGCCACTTTTATGCATGTTTTCTCATTTTTTTCAAATATTTGTCAATAAATCAGAACCAATCAGAACAAATCAGAACAAATCAGAACTTCGCTGTGGCACGTTTCTTATTTAATAAGGGTCAGAACTTGACCGAGTTCTCCCAGCCCTAGTGTCCTTGTTCTGTTCAGTCCATTTTTTGTTTGCCCAGTTTACTTTTTATTTATAAAATGGCAAGAAAAAAATCTAGAAATCTCATTGGCCAAGAGAGATCAGCTGACCATACATTAAATCTCTATATACACACAGTCATCCTGGTCCTAAACCACATCACACAATGAGCAAACCAGTCCTCCTACAACCAGAACTATCTTCCATCAATCTCCCTACAACCAGAACTGGTTTTCCACCACACACATGGCTGCTACCTTTACACTGTAGAAATCTTCAACTGGGCCTTAAAAATAAAACTACCTTAAATATAAAATAAAACTAATTAATTCAATGTTGTCCACCAGATCATCACACTCTCCGTACACACATAAATTAAAAACATTAAGTATTGTTTATAGTTTTCATTACAACTGTTTGTTTGTTAACAGTGAAACATTCCCCTTCTATCTTTACCTGTTCATCAGGGAAATCTCTTCTGCTTTCCCTGACAGTGAGATAACTGAGTCTCTGGCTCTAAAACAGGCCTTTATTGTCTGTTTGTACAGTATGTTAGTGGGGGAACATTCTGCTAGTAGAACTGAGCAGAAATTGGAACCCCTGTATGCCATGATAAACATTCCATGATAATTATTCCATTTCTTGAATGTGGGGAAACATAGAGAAAACAAAAACAGAATGAAGAAAGTAAGCAATAATACTATATAAACAAAGAAAAACGGTGGTAAATGTCTCACCCTGCTGTTTATCGTTTAGGACAGAGCAAGCAGTTCATGATGCTGTCAATAAGTGTGGTAGTTTTGAACCATGCTCAAGCTTTCAGCACTGGGGAACTGAGAAGCCTCTGTTATGGCTTCTTTTTAGTTCTGTCTACAGAGTGAGGAGAATGAAATAAAATAAGATGGCTCTGTGTCATCCTTAGAATGAGGAAAACAGCATTTGTGAATTGTTGTGGATGGCAGGGGAATATGAAGCTTAAGTGGGCAGGGAGGCACACACTGTATAACACTACTTTAATCTAGCACCAGTAGGCAGACGGACTATTTTATGTTAAAAGCAAGATTTACTTACATTTTTACTTATTTAAAAATGTGTTTCAAAATAATAAAACTGCTCCTAAAAATTAAGGGCCATTTTATAAGCACAATAAGACACTCCGAGGTTGTGCATTATGGTGTGATAACCGCACTCCTAGGGACGACTGGCACTCAGCCTTTGGCCTCGTGCATAACTATGCTCCTAGGAGTGCAGTTTTCACACCGTAATGCACACCCTGTTGTGTCTTATTGCTTACTTTTTTACTGTACCAGGAAGTAGGCTGGGTCATTCGTCCCATTTTCAAACATGCCTGGGGAATAGTAAGTAATTTATCTTTATCTTTTGGCAGAATAAAACTGTTAGGACATCAAAATCCCTATTTTCAAAAAAGGGTTGAAAGCTTAAACATTGTTACAGTGCACAAGTCAGGAATGACTAGTTGTTGTGAGAACAACACAGACAAGTGATCACCAGCAACAGCAGTGTGTCAGACTGTTTAGAGCTGCAGAAACCGCATCAGGATGCTTGCCATGAGACCACACTTGTACACAGGATAAGAGGTAGGGTGGTTCTTGAATCAGATTGGTTGATGGAGGACAATAGATTTATAATTCTGAATAACCCTGCTTAGACTAGAAAGGTGGATTCTTCTAGATGGATCTATTATCTTTGCCAGACTTAAGATTTCTCTACTTTTATGGCTGCAATTGTCCCTAAACATTAGCTAATATTTTAGATATTAGACGATATCTGCTCATAGGATCTTCATTTTTTTATGACTCAGAATTTTGCTTATTTTATTCAATAGTTATTTTAGCATCACATGGCAGATTTGCAAGCACAGTGTCTCTAGACAACTCCAGATGAATAGTGTCATGGGAATTTTAATTTCAAACTTGACAACTACCAGATATGAGCAGAAGGTACATCTGTTTAATGTACCATCTGAAGGGTGTGATCTCCTTTTAATGTAGAGCAGATATTTATTTCATAAAAACTAAATTATATAATGGGTTAGTAACATCTTGAAACTTGATTGGATAATAGCATTCTAACTCCATATATTATGTGTCCATAACCACCACCTTAAAAGAAGACCACTTTCAAGCTCACCACCTCTAACTTGCTATTACTGTGCCACTTGTAACTTTCACTTCAGATTTGGTTGCCATTTCTTCCCCACTTGAAAAAGAAAAGCTCTGACCATCTTCCTCTGATGTTTAACCTGAAGAAAGATAACCAGTTCCAGGAAAAGTTTCCCTATGAGCCCACCACTGATGAAAATACCAATATGCCTCCTACAAGGAACATAAAAAATGGAAAAAAGGGGCTCATGTGGTGTGGCCATGTTAGGAACAGTAAGGTCTGAGGAGCTCCACAAGGTAAGCCTTTCATCCAACCTGAACCTTCCTTCTTAAGCTACAGAGAGGTTTACCTCTCTAACCTGCCACCCCATACACGGCCTCTTTCCCCTATATGTGTAGTTGCCAGCTGCCTCACTCAAAAGATCTCCGCTTATAACCCCTGTATGCCTATGGTTGATTGTACATCTGCAGACTTCTTCAATTGTAAAATAATGCTGTTTTTTTTATTTCAACCTTGTACTGTACTGTATACACTGTATATACTTTTTCTTCCTTGTATATTATTGCTTTTTGTATACCTGCTTCTGTACTGCACTTTGATGTATTCGTGACCAGGTCCACCTTGCAAATGAGCCCTGCTCAATAGTGCCCACCTGGATAAATAAAGATCTTGATTGATTGATTGATTGATTGATTAAAAATCACGACTGTGCAGCACACATGCAAGTGGATCTGAGTTTCGGATTGCTGGAGTGGAACAAGCCAAATAAAAAGTACAACCTGCACATTTCTGTAGGTGCAGCAGAAGATCACAGCGAGGAACTCAAAAAGGCAGAAGCCAGTGTAGTCATGGTCCTGACCTGCATCACAAAGAATTGTGCAGCATAAAAGGTTTCATGAGTTCCATTTCAGGAGTGCTTACCGGGGAGATGCTTTGTCCTCAGTGAAAACATCAGTGGTGAGCCTCACTGGATGTATATGGGAGGCAGAGGAATGAGTTGAGTGGATGAAAGAGTGGTAAGCAGGAGCAAAGTGATGTCTAGAACTGGCTGAATGAGACATAAAAGAACAGTGTGAAGCCCACCCCATCCCCAGTGTCTATGGGTATGTTGATGGTAACTGTCCATGGGGAGGGTGGACCACAACAGAAACTGATAAGATGACTTATGTTTTTGATTCCTGAGGGCTGAGGTGCAGACTCCATCCATGGGGTGCTGGGATAGGAGGCAAACTTGATTAGCAATGCTATAAAATCAGGGAGACATTGATATAAAGTCCAAACAGCAATTATAAACAACCTGGATCTTTTAATGAAACTTGATTTCTCTGCAGAGTGATGGTAATTGATAGCAAGCTATCCCATTGGGGGAATGTTAAAGCATTGGACTGAAGGGTCCCTTGAATCAATCTCGACACATTTTCCATAAGTCCATAATATAAGTGCCCATCATCCACTGGGGAGCCATGCTGATGACCCCTAAATCAAGGCAGCATAAAATTCCCTTCTCGTAACTTTTTACATGGACACAGCAGGCAGTAATTGTTCTCTCATGGGCAGTTTCAATATCCAGCTTCCTACACTAGTGGTATGCTCTCTCTCTCTCTCTCTATCTGCAACTTCTTTCAGAGGCTAATTACTCAAGACCCTCTCAGGTTTATTGGCATTGTAAACAGGCCAGTAGATCCTCATCCAGACTGTGGCATTCTCCCAAAACACTCAAAAAGCAGCTGTGCTTTCAAACATGGGGCGGCATGTACCCACAGGAGTAGCTCACTTCCACTCTCCCCAATGCCATGCAGCTGATTCTCTCAACTTTCCTCCACCTCCAAATTTAGTGGGCAAGGGCAGGCAACCATCACCGGGGGGGTGGTCCATGATGCTGCTGGACAGCACCTGCTGCCTCCTGGTCAAGAACTGACCCCCATGATCAAGATGACCCCAGACCAATTGATTTCTTCAGTTCCTCAAGGCTTTAAATTTGCAACTAGAAAGGAGGGGTCAGAATCTCCCAGGGGTATGCGGTGCCACACAGAATCAACACCCCTACCCTCACCCAGGAACTGACCCCCGCGGACTAGGGTCCCAAGGTCCAAATTAATTCAGCTGCCACATAACATTTTCTCTTACAGATGTGAAGTCAAGGCTAATTCTCCATTTCTTGACCACAAAATTCACCAGTTGTTCAGGTTCGAATCCCATGGTGACTACAAGTTAGTGCCTCTGCTCTCCTCCTCCTGGTGTATCCTTACACTGCACAAAGGGATTTCATAACTCAGGCTTCCACCACTTCAGCTGCAGAATATCTCAGGCCATTCTCCAGTGAAAACATGATTAGCCTGCAGGAGCCAGTCAGTGCTTTCCTGTTAACCCCCTTCTCAGCTCTGCAAAACTGAAAGCAACTTCTTGCAACCTCTCAACTACAAACAGCTGCCCCTCCCCCCCAGGAAGCCAGCATAACTAACTCCTAGTTCCATGAACCTTGAAAGAATTAACCCTTTAGAGGGTCACAGGCATGGAGCCCTTAAATTTGAAACTATTGTAAAGTCCAGTACACTTCTCTAGTACTCTAACCCAAAGGGTGGGTTACATGTGGGAGTGTCTGGATGACCAGGAGCTCCAAAAGAGATCTAACAACATCCATATCTTTGACCTCCTGGAGAAGGTAGAGTGGTCAGACTGTGTGGGGTTCCAGCAGCAAGACCTCCCCCAAATCCTGAACTGCTTTTGGTACAGCACTGTGGGGTCATCAGGGTCCACCACCTCCAAACCAGGCAACAGCAAGGCCAGAGTGGGGGCCAACCAAGGCTCATTGTCTTCCCCCTTCTCTGATATCAGTACAGAGAAACTATCCTGAGCAAGGCTAGAACAATGAAGGATTTAACCTGGCAGGTAAAAGATATAAATATGCATCTGGATTTCCCAAGAAGAGTGATCCAGCATCAGTGATTGACAGATTGAGGGTTCTAATTAGAGAAAAGGGACTGCAGTGCTCTTTGGAACTCTCTGCGAACCTCAGAATATATATATGGATGGGGACATTAAGAAATGTACCTACTCCAGGGAGGGGTATTTGCTTATCAGTCTGGAGCCCACGGAGCTGCAAGTGACAGGAAGCCAAAGTGCCAGCCCCCAGAAGAACAGCAGGGGAGGAGGAGGAGGAGGAGATGGTGTGCAGAAGAGGCAATGGAAAGCGGACTAGAGGAGGCCAGAAGCAGGAAGAGATAAGGCAGAACAAAATATCACCATAGTAGTGATTAAGAAAGAGGACAGCAAGAGCATATGGCTACCGTAGGGTCTAAGGTCTGAAGGGACAGTAAGTGATGGCAGTTTATCCTTTGTTAAGGCTTGAGTTTTATTTTGGCCCACTGCTAATTTCCACATAGTGGACAAGTGCCAAAGTCAAAACTGACACACTTGAGAACTGGTTATCTGATGCACAAAAACTGAATTTGGTGACAGGTATATAAGAAAAGTAAAGGGAGGCTGCGATGGAGAGGGTGGCACATCACAAAAATTGAGCACAAGGGAAGTTTTGTCTATGTCATTCATTATGTAAATCTGCAGGGGGGGATCTGCTACTCAGCCGACATTCGAGCAGGCCCTTTGAGACCCCATACAGAGTGCTTGCTGAGAGAAGATGGAATGTGTGCTATGTATATTGTAACAATTATTGGATTAATCATTCTGGAGTTTACAATGTTAACCAAGTTCTTAGTTTTCATGCACCTGGTTGTGCTTGTTTCTATATGTGTGTGTGTGTGTGTGTGTATGTGTGTGTGTGAGGAGGCACCTGGGACACTAGAAATGGTTCAGGGGTGGGGGTTCAGAGACTGTGAATATGGAAAACAGATGTATGTGAGCAGAATACACTCTTCTATAAAGATAAAAAAGGTGATTACCCATCTTTAAAAAAAAATTGGGGGGACAAGTGGAGAAGCGGTTGTGCTTCACCCTCCATGCTGCAGACCCAGGTTTAGGAATGGACAAGGTTGCTCAGTGTGTCCTCAAGGTGAGGGAACATTGAGCAACAATGGCAGCACTCCTTCCTTGGAGTGTGGGAAACACCAGTTCCTGCTGCCAGGACTGCCACCTAGCGGAGGCTGGGCAGCAGCTTAGTGGGACTGCATAGAAGCAAGAAGAAGTGCTGGAGTGTGACATCTTAATACACGTGTCCTGATACTCCAATCCAGGGGAGAGAACCATAGAAAAATGGTGCAAGGCTTCTACAAGCCGGCACCCCTCCCCCCTGCAGGCTCTCAAGCAACCAACACATCTGGCTACCCACTCAGTTGGTTCTGTCCAAGTGGTGGCTTACCACTAAGTCCATGAGAAGGTCAGTGATGGGGCTGAGAGGTCCCATCATCAGACTTGGGAGGGAGGACAAAATACTTATAGAAAAAAACTGGGGGGCAAATAATCATGTTGCAAGAAACCCATTTATTGAAGAAGGAAGAATAGTAGCTGGGAAGGGGAGAGAGGTAGTTGGAAGTTCACATTCTACAAAGAAAAGAGGGGTGCTTATCCTACTGTATGTAAAGGAAATATGAGATGGATACCTGGGGTTGTTTGAAGAGATGAAAATGAAAGGTGGATGCTAGTCAAGGGCCAGCTAGGGGATTGCCCCACGATATTGGAAGCATATACAGACCAAATAAGGATGTGTCAGACTTTTTTCTGCAATTAGCACAAGCTATACTGCATCTGGGGAAAGGGGTCATTTTAATACGAAGGGATGTAAATAAAATGTTGGACAGTTTGCTTGATAGAAGAGAAATGGAGGGGGTTGTTAGACACAGTAGGGAGGCACAGGCCATGTGGCAGATTATGAAGGAATGCATGGAAAATGTGCGGCATTTAGAGGATCCCCTATGTAAAAACCGCACCTACTACTCAACAGTACATGATTTCTACAGTAGGCTGGATCTGGATATGGCTTCAGGGGCCTTTCCGAAAGGTGTACTGGGAGCCCACATAGAGAATATGGCAGTTTCAGACCACACATAAGCGTCCTTTCCTTTCTGCTAAAAGGACCAGGAGATAAGACTAAAATAGAGCATTTTAAAATCACTATATCGAGCAATGCAGATTTTAAACAATGGTTCAGGAAAGAAATAGTCATGTACTTTAAGGAAAACACAGACAAGGGAGTGGCCTGGGAGTGGGTCTGGGAGGTGGTTCAAGGCATACATGAGGGAGAGGGTAGTTGCTTATGCTTTACAGGTAAAAAAAGAATAATGAGGAGGAGGCTAGATGTTTGCAAGTGGAGCAAACAGAATTGGAGGTGTTACACAAAAAAGGGAATAGAGAGGTAAACATGGTGCTTAAAATAAACAACACAATGTAAAAGATGAATGTCCTTAATACAGAATAAGCAGAGTTTGCTTTTTATAAGACAAGAAAAACATACTGGGAAGCGAGAGAGGGCAGGGCAACTCCGAGCCCACAGAGTTAAATATCTGGGTGTAGACACAAACATTCCAGGCATATGGCTGCTGGGGGCAGGGGGTGCAAGTGATAACAAACCCAGAAGAGTTCAATAGTCTGTTTTGGGAATACTACCAGAGTTTATATTCATTGAGGAGTGGTGGGAAAACAACTTTTCATGAGAGAACAGGTTCCTTCCTCAAGTCAGTACACCTACCCTCATGGCCACAAAAATATAGGGAAATGGTAGATGCCATGTTAATGGGGAGATTCTAGAAATTTGCAGGTGGAATGCAGGGAAGGAAGTCTCCAGATTGGGATGGCTTCCTGGAAGAAGCCTATGGGGCCATTGTAGACATAGTGCCATGGCCCCTGCTGAACATGCTCCAAGAAGTGAAAGTAAATTGCTCCCTCCTGGGAACACTTCAGGAAGGCAATATTACAGTGCTTAATAAAATAGGTAAGGACCCACTCCAGTGCCCCAGCTATTACCCCATATCTCTACTTAATGTGGACTAAAAAATATTGTCCAACATTTTGGGAAATCAGCTTAATAAGGTACTGCCACTGTTGGTCCACCCAAGCCAGGTCAGCTTCTTGGCAGGGAGAGATGGGGCAGACCACACATCGTGACTGGTCAACATGATGTAGGCAGTGTGATTCTTCCAGGATGCAGCTACAGCTGTGGCATTGGACACAGAAAAGGAATTCTACTCTGTTGACTGGCCCTATCTAATGGAGGGGTCTGGTGGTTTTGGCATAGGGAAGGACTTCATAAGATGTGTGGGGATCATTTACTCAGCACCACAGGCCATGATTCTCATGAATGGCAAGCTGTCAGACCCATTTGTGAAAGGGAGAGGAATGGGACAGTTGTGCCCCCTTATCTCTGGGACAATTGTTCCTGGCCATTGACCCACTGGCCCAGAAGCTGACAGGACAGGGAAATACAAGGAACGGAGGTGAAGGGAGAACTACAAGCCAATGTCATATGTGGCTGACATCCTATTCAAAATGACATCCTATTCAAAATCAGGAATCTGACACTGGTGCTTCACCAACTCACTTCCAAACTAAAATCTGTGGAAATATCAAGGTTGAGAAACAACTGGGGCAAGGCAGAGATAATGGCCTCATATAAAAGATGAGCACAGCAGCAGCAGGTAGAAGGAACAGGTGTGTGCTGGGTGAGGGAGGGATATAAGTACCTAGGAATCTGGGTGACCCCTAATTGGGAGGTGCAGATCTCTAGCAATTTGGACCCTGCACTTAAAGCAGTAAAAGAGGAGATGGATAGATTGAAACACCTCAGATTTAGCCTATGAGGGAAGGTCCAATCTTTGCAAATGGCGGTGCTTCCAAGGATTCTTTACCTATGGAGCTACCTACCTCTATCAGTGCCCAAGACTATATGGCAAAGAGTGGACAAAGCAGTGAATCTATTCTTACATGTATGGGAAGGTGGGATCCCCTGATTTTGAGCACTGATGCAGGTAGCCCCATACACTAAGGTGAGTTCTAGATTTCATGGCTAGCAGGTTACTAACTGGCCAGCAGCCTACTGAAAATTGTCATTTGGTCAAATAGTGGACATGTGGAGGACAGGGTGCACTGGCTTAAGTTGGAGAAAGATCTGGGTGGTGCAGCCCTCAGTGGAAGTTCTCCTGGGAGGGACTAGAGGAGAGGAAATGTACATCACCAGGAAATACACAAAGGATATATGGATAGGAATACTAGGGGGTTCTTAAGGAGGAAATACAATTTCCACTAAGATATTGCACCTCTGTGAAAGCCTGTCCTTCCAAATTAGGGTTAGGGAGTTAATGGGATGTAGGGGTTTGAGAAAGATGAGGATGTAGGGGTTTGAGAAAGATTAATTTTCTCACAAGAAACATGGCATTTTGGGGATTTTTAGCAACTAGTTGACAGGAGAGGTAACCCAAAATTCCAGTGGTGGTGCTATTTCCAAATCTGGGACAAGGTTCAAAGAAGATGTCACTGCTAATGAAATTACCAAATCAGGGGGTCTGGGAAGACTTGGTGGGGCAAGAGAAAGAGGAAGGAATAGAGGGGTTATCCCCAGGGTGGGGAAGGTATACAGGAATCTGTTAGAGAAGTACTCACCAGGTGTGAAAAAAGTGAAGAAGATTTGGGAAAAGAAAAGGACAAAGGCTTATGGAGGATTGTCTCCATGTTAGAGGAATGCATATTGTGCCATTAGGACCATCTGAGCAGACTGGGTGGGTCAAGTGGCCCCCTTTCTGTTGACACATTCTATGTGTCTCTGGTTCTGTAACACTAGTGGCAAACACCTGCTGCTAAAAACACTCAACTTGTGGTCCTGCACCCCAGCAGCATTGAAGAGAATGCATTTGTTGCAAACAGAGCAGTGCTGGAGTTGTGTAAAACTGGGGAAGGGGGATTAGTCACACATTGTGTGGAGTGTTAGAGCCTACTACAGTGGTGGGGACATATATAGAAACATGGACAACGATGGCAGAAAAGGACCATTGGTCCATCCACTCTGCCCATAACACCCTATCATATCCCAAGACCTTTTGTATATACAGGGTTTAAGCCTACACTATCCACCCCATGCTCCTCATTTTACTGCTACTCCCCTGAGTAACTACTAAGCCCTTTACTCTGTCCCACCCATGCAGTTGAAACCATTAATGATCATGGAGCCCACCATGACAGCTGGCAGACTGTTCCATGACTCAGACACCCTCTCTGTAAAATAACTCTGTAAAATAAAACTTTTGCCCATTCCTCCTAAACCTTCACTCCCCCAGTTTCCATTCATGTCCCCCTATATTGATGGCTAGGGGTGAAATCACTCAGATAGAAATACCACAGGATGGAGATCACGTGATGCAAAGTGCTGAGTAGAAGCTCCTTCAAGAAGCTCCTGCCTCCCGATCATTAAATCATCTTTTTCGGATGTCCTAACCTTTTATTTTCTCTTGGTTTCGAGATTTAGTGCTGTCTAATAGCTGTGGCACTCTGGTTTGGGCATATTTTGGGCGGATGGAGGCTTACATGAAGAAAGCCCCGCAGAAGCACACCCCCCCAGCTACTCCTGAGAATTCCTCTAAGAAATCCAGGGCCTCGGTTGGGCCTGGGCCTGATTCTCCGAGTCAAATTGGTGAACAAGAACCTTTAACGCTTTCCAGGTTCCTCGAGTAATTTAAACCCTTTCGTGAGGAAATGAAGGAAATGGCAACGGATTTGAAATCTCTTTCCAGAAAGTTGGATGAAGTCTCGCTATCTGTTTCTGATAATACAGCTCGAATAGTCTCCATGGAAAAAAAGCTCGGAAGTCTTGATCCTGAACTGGTCTCGATGCATCAGAAATTATCTCACTTTGAATCTAAGCTTGAAGATCTAGAGGGCCGGAGCCATAGAAACAACGTTGTGATTCTCGGATTGCCGGAGGGAGAGGAAGGTCAATATGTTGTGGCATTTGTTCAGAAGCTGGTTGAGCGAGTAGCTGGCCCATCTCCTTTTGGCTCTGGCTATATTTTAGAGTGAGTCCACAGGTCCTTACAGCCTAAACCTACCCCAGGAGATCCCCCCCGCCCCATTATCTGCCGGTTTTTGAACTATTTGGAAAGACAACACTTTCTGCAGAAAGTACGAGCTTTGCAAGAGGTTCACTGGGAAAACATGAAGCTGAGAATTTCACAAGATTTGCCTGCCTCAGTCCGCATGAAACACAAAGCGTTCCACCCTATTGTTTCCAAGTTAATTGCGGCAGGTTTGAAGTTCAGGATGGGCTACCTGGCCAGACTACAGATCTCAGTAAACGGATCCTGGAAAAGCTACGACGATCCTGAGGCGGCCCTGATGAGTCTTAAGTCCATGTTGCCAGATCTTTTTAAGGACTCTTGAGTGGCTGTGTTGCAGTATGGAGAGATACAGGAAATCGAGAGTTGGAACTTTCGTTTTTCCTTTCAGGGAACTCCATTTAGTGTGAAGACCTGAGGAAATTTCCCCTGCTGATCTGGACTGGGGGGATCATCGCGGGCCATCCTGGTTTTCTTTTTTCTCGGTCTTGCTCACAGGGGGCCCATGCTGGTTTGAAGCAGAGGACATTCGGGGTTTGGGGCCTGCTCAGGGGGGGAATTATGCACCAAGTCTTGGCAGCTTTGTACAATGGGTACAGGGAGAGAGAAGTTAGACTAGTTGTGAATCAGATTTGCATTTTTCTCATCTGGATTGGTATTAGGATGGTCCTGGGCTTTCTCCATTCTTGATTCCTATCTAGTTATGACATGGAACCGGTCACTAGGGGGCATTCCAATCATAGGGGACTCACGAGGAATAAACCCTTAACTCGAGGGGGATTTAATAGTACCTTGCCACTCGGTTTGTGTGCAGTACTGTCAATTTTCACAGGGAGGGCCTGCGCACTGGTAGGCGGGTTATTTGTGGGTAGAGGCACTTCTTATGCCTTCCCCTCCGGCAGTGTGATTACACTTTTCCTTTTCTCAACTCACGCTCTCAATATGTGCTGCAGTTATATCCCCCTCAGGGGGTCCCTGATCTGGTATTGGTTTTACTTGGGTTGCCTTCCATGGTGAGTGCGGTCCCTGCTTCCTTCTCGATTCTGTTCTGGTTACCATGATCACTTGGGTGGTGCATGGATTTCGCTCTGGCCCCTTTAAAGCAAATTCCCTACAAGCTTACTCTTTGGTGGGATCGAGGTGAAAGCCCAGTATCGTTCTTTCTTTTTTAGGGCATAATTAGTACTGTTTAGTTCCCAATATATGAATATCTGAGTGTGGCAGTTTTTAGTATTAGGGGACATTATCGGGGGCGGGAGTAGAAGGAAAAGTACCAGTACTGTGCTGAATGTTGCTTGTGACAGTTTGGGGGTGGAGGGAGGCGGGCCTTGGGGTATGCTTGGAGGGTGGGGGTCGTAGGGGGGATGAGTGGGATCTACTCTTGGGGGGATTAGGAAGGAGGGTGGGTTTTACTGCAGTAACCCTGAGGGTATGTTTACAGGGGATATACATCCCGTGTGCAGTGCGCAATTGTTTTAATCCAACTATTTTTCCTGGATGGCTAATAAGATAACATTTGAGACTTGGAATGTTAAGGGGACCAGAAAGAAGCATAAACAATACCAGGTTCTCAAACATTTAAGTTTACTCAGCTCGAAGATAACTTTTTTACAAGAAACCCATTTACTAGAAGTGGAAGCCTTGCAGTTAAGGAGGCAGCAAGTGGGATTGATTTATCATCATCATCATCATCATCAAATCTTTATTTATTCAGGCGAACATCATTGAGCAAGGCTCATTTACAAGATGGACCTGATAAGGTCAAGGTTCAATAGTTGATCCACAACAGATACATCATACACTTATATAAGACAGTTATACATACAGGGGAAAATAATGTTTATAAACACAGTGATGTACTGTAAATTCACATGATAAAAAACAGTTACAAGAAAGTTAAGCTAATATTTACAGTATGTACAAGTATATACATATCCCAGTGGGGGCATGGCAGACACTCAACATAATGTAATACTAGGATGGTGAAGGTATTACTGGGTGCCATTAGATGGGGTGTCTGTCTGGAAGGAATATGCCATATATGGTTTGGAAGGGAGATTTGTGAGATGACAATGCTAGCTCTAGTGGTAGCAATTGCATTTCTATTTGAAGAAGACTGTACAGTGCTGTTTAAAGGATGCAAATGGAATGATATTGGAGAGTTTTAGGGATTTTTGTAGGGTGTTCCATGCTATAGCTAGAGAATAGCTGATTGCTGCCCTCCCTAGCCTGGTGTTGAATTTGGGCAATTTGAGCAGGATGATATTGTTGCTTCTTAGGGCATAGGAGCTAGGAGAGGTCTGGGTGAAGCAGTCCAGGATATAGTTTGGAAGTTTTTTTGACAACGCTCTGTAAATCCATAGTGCTGCATTTCTGTTCCTTCTGAGGTGAAGAGAAACCCACCCAACTGCAGCATAAAGAGAGCAATGATGAGTATTAGATGGCAGATCTGTAATGAACCTTATTGCTCTATGATATAAGGTATCCAACTTGTGATGGTAGGAGATGGGGCAGTGACTATAAAGGAAGTCTGCATAGTCAACAACTGATAGAAAAATGGCCTGGACTAACCTCATCTTTGATTCTCTGTTTAGAAGGGTTTTAATCTATAGAAGGCCAAGCCTTTGGCAAAGCTTTTAACAGTTCTTCTAAATGATGAGTGAAGTCAAGTCTGTTGTCAATCCACACACCTAGGTATTTGAAGTTTTCTACATACTCCAGATTTTCTCCAAGTATAGTGCATAGCTGGGGAGAATGATTGGAGGATGTGCTGGTGGAGCTTTGATTTGTGAACATCATTGCTTTAGTTTTCTTTGCATTTAACAGAAGCTTTTTCTCGAGTAGCTGATATTGTAGCAAGGAGAATTCTGTTTGTAGGATTTCCAGAGCAGCTGCAGGCGAAGGGTTGCTGACGTACAGAACAGTGTCATCAGCAAAGAGGTGTACAGAGGAATTGGTAAGGGTTGAATCAATGTTATTTATATAAATGGCAAAAGGATAGGACCCAGAATAGAACCTTGGGGACTCCTCTTGACAGTGGTTTTAATGGGGATAGGTCACCTTCAGCTTTTACCTGCTGTGACCTACCGGTGAGATAGCATCTGAACCACTTAAGGGAGGATGGATCTAGGCCAATGGAGTACAGGGATGAAAGTAGTAGCCCGTGGTCCACAGTATCGAATGCTTTGCTCAGGTCCAGGAATACTGCACAGACATTATTCTTTTTATCTAATTTGGATTGCCAGTCATTTGTGACCTTGGCTAGTGCAGTGATAGTGCTATGCTTGGCCCTGAATCCAGATTGAGCTGGGTTTAGGAGGTTAGCATTGTCAAGATACTCCCTTAACTGATTACTCACTAATTTCTCCAGCATCTTGGATAGCACTGGTAGTATGGAAATGGGCCTGTAATTATTAAGATCCATAGGGTCCCTGATTTTAGAAGGAGAACCACTTGGGCTGTCTTCCACAGTGTGGAATAGAGCCAGAGTTTAGGATAGAGTTAAAGAGGTGTGTTAGGGGGACTGCAAGTACATGGCATGCAATCTTTAGAAAGTAGGGGTCCAGAGAGTCTGCCCCTGCTCTTTTTGGTATCCAGTTGCCATAATAGATCCTCTACTTGTTTCAACAGTATAGATTTGAAGCTGAAGGAAGAGTCAACTCTCTGATCACCAGTGTAATGGGAGCTTAATTGTTCCTCAGCAGGTTAGCTGGAGAGGTGTCAAAGGCAAGGCCAGCCGTTGTGAAGTGGTTATTGAGCGTCCAGAATTTCCATTTGCCAGTGATAGGGCCATAACTGTTGTGTAATTGAGTTGGAAGGGTGTTAGCGTCCTGCCCCACCATACCCTTGATGGTGCCCCAAAACCTAGCAGGATTATGGTAGGAAGAGTCGAGTTCAGCCAAGTAGAAGGCAGCCTTTGCATCCCTAACTTTCTTGGTGCATCTATTCCTGGCTTTCCTAAAGATCATCAATCATTTGTATTCTTGTTTTCTTGCCATTTTCCAGAGTTTGTCTCTCTCAGCAGTGCAGCTTTGAGGTCAGCTGTAAACCAACGACAGGATTTGTTTTTTATTCGGATACTAGAGATTGGGGCATGGGTGTTAAGGGCATTTATTATAATGTTATTTAGCACCTGCTGAGCTTTTTCAACAGAATGGGCAAAATAAAACTCTTGCCAGTGTGGAGAGTAAGCTAGATCATGCAAATATCCCTCAACATTGATGTTTTTCTTGGATCTCCTCATGAGGAGTTTTGCATGGCTTGTTGTTATGCTGGTGGATCTTACCCCTGCGATGGGTGATCACTTATATCACGAGAAGCACTCCAGCGTGTGTAATAGATGTGGTTTATTCACTAGCATGATATCAAGTAGTGTGTTATTACTATTCATTGCATTAATTCTCGTTGGTTCATTAATTAGCTGTGTGAACCCATATGTATCACAGAATGATACCAGAGGTACAGCTGCCTGGGTAAGCCAGTTGAAATTCAGGTCACCTAGAATAATGACTTCTTCAGTGCTGGGTTTGAGCAGGTTCCCCAGATGGGATAAGAGCTTGTGTTCAGCAGAGGGGGGTCTGTAGCAACCAACTAGCTGAAAAGCTGCTGTATTGGGGAGAGAGACTTTTAGGGATAGGCATTCAAACTCCTTGGGCATAGATGTTGCAGCAATACAGGATACAGCTATACCGATTTTGCATATATGGCTACTCCACCTCCTTGTTTGGCGATCAGCTCTGAATAGCTGGTAGTTAGGTAGGTTAACATCCCTGTCTGCTGTGGTGGGTTTGAGCCATGTCTCAGATACCACAAGAAAGTCTGGCAAGGTATGGGCAACCCAGGCTTGTATCAGTGTGAGTTTTTTCAGCAGACTGCATACATTAATATGCAGGAAACTGAGGCCTTTAATTGAGGTTAGATCTGATGGAGAGGTGATACATTCAGGGGGTCCAGGGTTGATTTCCACATTACCAATACAGAGTAATAGAAAGAGCAGGAGTTTCGTGAGAGCTGCCAGTGATAGGGAGAGGGGGCTGTCTTTGGTCCTCCTTCTTTTATTCTGTTGCCACTCTTTTGGGGTGCTCCCTGTGGGTTTAAGAGATTGTGTCAAGACACCAAGTAGCAGTTTGGTGGTTAGGCTTAGGGGGGATCTGTATATCCAGCAGTGGAGTCTTGGTTGAAATACATGTGTGGTGGTATGTGTCTCTTTATGGTGATCACACCACTGTAGTCAATGCAGCAATGGTAGAGCATATGTGAGGGTTTGAGCGTCAGCCAAAGGGGATGGTTCAGAGAGACTGGGCGGATGGATCACCCTAGTTTGTGTGACAGGGACATCTTCTTTGTGGAACCCCATGACTGACAGTGAAAGGAGTATCAGAAGTAAACTCCTCATTATGAGAGAGATATTGGTAGTTGGCTATCGGGGAGTAGTGAAGTTGCTGATTGGTTGGATCAACAAGCCTAAATGCAGCCTGCCACACAGTGAATCAAACAAATGAGCCCACTTTCAGCTACCAAAACAGGTTTCAAAATTCCAACAGCCCCAAACAATACCCTGCTAGCCCTTTAGTAGTAAGAAAGAAAATAAATAACCTTCTACCAAGTAGAATCCACAAGAAACAATGTAAAACAACAATAAGCTATTGTACTGTAGATCTGATTCTGTCCCCCTTCTAGTTCCTTCTGAGAAGCCAAAGCACTGAGTTCCAAACTCTGTGATTTCCCTTGTGCTGCTTTCAAAATCAGACAGTTCCAAACTCTGTAACTTCCCTTGTGCTGCGTTCAAAATCAGACAGTTCCAAACTCTGTGATTTCCCTTGTGCTGCGTTCAAAATCAGACAGTTCCAAACTCTGTGATTTCCCTTGTGCTGCTTTCAAAATCAGACAGTTCCAAACTCTGTGATTTCCCTTGTGCTGCTTTCAAAATCAGACAGTTCCAAACTCTGTGACTTCCCTTGTGCTGTTTTCAAAATCAGACAGTTCCAAACTCTGTGACTTCCCTTGTGCTGCTTTCAAAATCACACAGTTCCAAACTCTGTGACTTCCCTTGTGCTGCTTTCAAAATCACACAGTTCCAAACTCTGTGACTTCCCTTGTGCTGCTTTCAAAATCACACAGTTCCAAACTCTGTGACTTCCCTTGTGCTGCTTTCAAAATCAAACAGTTCCAAACTCTGTGACTTCCCTTGTGCTGCTTTCAAAATCAAACAGTTCCAAACTCTGTGACTTTCCTTGTGCTGCTTTCAAAATCAAACAGTTCCAAACTCTGTGGCTTCCCTTGTGCTGCTTTCAAAATCAAACAGTTCCAAACTCTGTGACTTCCCTTGTGCTGCTTTCAAAATCAAACAGTTCCAAACTCTGTGACTTTCCTTGTGCTGCTTTTAAAATCAAATAGTTCCAAACTCTGTGACTTTCCTTGTCCTGCTTTCAAAATCACACAGTTCCAAACTCTGTGAATTCCCTTGTGCTGCTTTCAAAATCAAACAAAATCAAAATTTATAGTGCCCAGGGATCTACAAATAGCTGTGGGGTCATGCTCATGATTGACAGGGGTATTCCTTTTGTTTCTACACAGGTTATTAATGATCCCGAGGGAAGGTTTACCCTTGTTAAAGGTACCCTCTGGTCTGTCCCAATATTATTAGGCAGTATTTATGGCCTCAATCTGGATGACTCTGTATTCTTTATGAGGCTTATATCTATCATTCTTCCAATGCTACCCATTACGATTATTTTAGGGGGAGATTTCAATCAAGTACTCGACCCTAATCTAGATAGATTGGGAAGATGTCTGGGAGGGGTCACCCCCGGGCAGAAGGCGTTCAATGATTTATTAGATCAATGTGGGCTCTGTGATGTCTGGCGTGTTTTACATCCGGATTCTAGGGAGTTTACCTTCAGGTCTATGACACACGGTTAGCAGTCCCGCATTGATTATATACTCATTTCTCAGTCCCTGTTGCCCGAGGTTAAGACCTCCTCAATTCAACCTGGTCCAATCTCTGATCATTCATTAGCAGTATGTAACTTGGTACTGCTTAACTTACCTAATAGGGAAACCAGATGCTAACTTAATGACCAACTCCTTAAGGATGTTAAATATTGTAAACTCATAAGGGAACAAATAGAATCCTTGTTCTTATTAAATCCATTAGGTAGTGCTAAGCCGGATATTTTGTGAGGGGCTTTTAAAGCCTTCATGCGATGGATACTTATCAGTATGGCGGTTGGTAGGAAAAGGGCACGGGAGAAGGAACTAAAATCCCTATTAACCCAGATCAGATCTCTGGAAGTTGACTTCCCGACTAATCCCTTGGATAAGGATATGCCTAACTCCTAGAGCTGAAAGATAAATACTTGGAGTTACTTTGAGACAAAGCAGAACTAGCTATTATTCGTACCAGGGCTAGCTATACCGATCAGGGGGAAAAGGCAGGCGTTTACTGGCACTGCGTATAAAGCAACAGGAATCAATGAGATTTATCCCTCCTATCAGGGCAATGGCAGACAAAACTTTTAAAGTATCTCCCACTGAAATAGCTCAAGAATTTGCCAGTTATTACACAAATTTGTACGGTGACATGGAGCACCCCCCTTGCCCTGAGGACATAGAGTGTTACTTAAAGGATTCCCATTTGCCCCCTCTCTCTGATCTGTACAGAGATTCTCTGGTTGTCCCTATCTCCCAGGAGGAAATTGCTAATGTTATTAGTGAATTACCAGCAGACAAGGTCCCAGGTCTGGATGGATTTTCCTCTCTATTTTATAAGGTCTTTTGAGAGCTCCTATTACCAATACTTGGTTGTTTGTTTCATTATATCTTATCTGGGGCGGAAACAGATCCGCACCTCTATGAGGCCCTGATCATTCTGCTCCCCAAACCCGATAAAGACCTTGAACTGGTACAAAGTTACAGGCCTATTTCACTTTTAAATCACATACAGTATGTATTATCTTGTACTTTCCCGGGTCGTGCCTGAAAATAGTCACTAGCTGGCTAGTGCACTTACCCGGTTAACAAAAACTAAATAAATAAAATAAATAAAATCAGGATATTAAAATTCTCTCTAAAATACTAGCTAATAGGCTAACAGTAGTTCTTCCAGGGCTAATATGTACAAACCAGGTAGGATTTATGAAAGGGCGTTCATCCTCCGATCACTTACACACCTTGTCACATGTCTTCTCAGCTACCAGGGATGCGGAGTTTCCTGAGGGCTTAGTCTCCTGGACTGAGAAGGCATTTGGACTGAGTGAACTGGAATTTCTTGTTCCATGCTCTGAGACTTTCCACTTCCCCTCTCTGTTTATCTCCTGGATCGCCACATTTTACAAAAAACCCACGGCAAGAATCTCTGCGAATGGGCCCTTCTCCCAGCCCTTTTCGCTTCACTCAGGTACGAGGCAAGGGTGCCCCCTTTCTCCTCTATTATTTAACTTATATTTGGAACCTCTTATTCAAAACATTCTTAATAATGCTTCTATACAGGGTGTGAGAATGGGGCGGCACGAAATTAAAGTCACTGCATATGCGGATGACTTGTTAATTCATTTGTCTCATCCGGTGTCCTCAGTTCTGGCTTTGCTAAGGGAAATAGCAAGGTTTAGCGATTTGTCCAATTATAAATTGAATGCTAGTAAGTCCCTATTTTTTCCATTAAACCATAAAGTTTTCAAAAGTGACATCAGTCCTTTTGGTTTATGCTGGACTTCTAGGTCATTTAAATATCTGGGTATTAAACTTTCCCGTAACCCTCTAGCATGGTTTAAAGAGAATCTGGATTCCCTATTGCAAGTGATTACTCATGACCTTGAGAGGTGGTCCAAACTTCCTATTTCTCTATGGGGCTGGATCAATATAATTAAGATGAACATATTTCCTAGGATTTTCTACCCACTGTCCCTTCTCAACACCTTTA
The DNA here is from genome assembly GCA_016271365.2 of Neoceratodus forsteri. Lineage (NCBI taxonomy): Eukaryota > Metazoa > Chordata > Ceratodontiformes > Ceratodontidae > Neoceratodus > Neoceratodus forsteri. The sequence continues at coordinate 304,237,830 of CM028135.1, forward strand.
TTCCTTTACTCTGGTTTAAAAAGACACACGGTGTCTTCACTAGATTTACCTGGGCTGATAGGTATCCTCGTTTGGCTTATCATAAGTTGGCAGCCCCCAAACCGGAGGAGGGTTTCCAAATTCCCCATCTGGCCTTATATTATTGGGCTAGTCACCTTGCGAAATGTTTGCGATGGGTATCTCCCGGCCCAGAATAAGCGCAGCCGGTTTGGCTTAAAATAGAACTGGATGCGATTAAAGGCCAAAATTTTGACCCTCTTGCATTGTTTTTCCTCAGGTTATCCCAAGTAAATGTGACTGAAGAATGTCCCATAATAAGGACATCTTTAAAAGTCTATTTCCAAATGTGTTCCTTTTTGCAGTATTCCCCTCATCTGGACCTGGCCCAGTCTATTTGGAATTCCCCATCATTCACTATTAATAAGACTCAGATCTCCCGTCATTGGTTGCCTCAATTGGGACAGGGGAAGCTCCTGGCTTTTACTGATGGAGAGGGGCATTGGTTATCAGTGGGAGAGATGATTAAGAAATTTCTCATCCTGGTTTCTTCCTATTTCAAAGCCCTACAATTAAAACACTTACTTGTAATTACCCTGGGCAGTACTCCCCCTTCTCAGACTATCTCTTCTCTGATACCCAATGTTTCCCCACTTTCTGGCTCCTCTGGTGCAATCTCTAAACTTTATCAGGTTTTGTTTCACAAAAAGTTTGGGGGCCCATTTGGGCCTTCAAGATTTTGGAGTAGTTTTCTCCCTCAACTTCAATTGGATTGGCAATCTCTCTGGAATTCTTGTCATAAATTTATTTCTCAAGATAGACTGCGCCTCATGCAATACCATATATTGCACAACCTATATTATATCCCAGCGAAATTGAACAGGTGGGGTTACTTAAACTCTAACATATACAATAAATGTTTACAGGAAGAAGGTACACTTTTTCACATGCTTTGGTCCTGCCCAAAAATGTCCCCCTTTTGGGATTCAATCCAAACTTCCTTAGACCCCCTGCTGGGCCTCCATGAATATTTCACTACCGAGATTTGTGTGTTGGGGGACCTGTCTTCTATCAGAGTTAAGGTGCGAAAGTTCCACATTTCCATGATTGCCCTATCAGCTAAGAAGATTATTCTCCATCACTGGAAAGACAGGTCCTCCCCTTCTCTCCTGGAATAGGTAAGAGAAGTTCTATCCAATCTGCGTACAGAAAAAGTGATTGCTAGTCTTCACAAGAGACTGACAGCTTATACTAAAACTTGGGATCCCCTCCACTCATTAGTTTCTCTGGTTCTAAGCTAAAACTATGCTAGGTTCCATGTTCCTGCATGGCTTTTAGCTAGGTGCTCGGCATCCATGGGTATAAGGCTGGGTTACTGCAGTATGGGAGGGTAGGGTGGGTTGGCAGTTACCTCTCCACATTGTATCAGTGAGCCTTGTCATGCTTACTTAATGCTGTCTTTTATGGTGGAAAATGTATCAATAAACTTTAAATTGAAAAAAAAAAAGAAATGACACAGGATCAGACCTTGGTGGTCCTAGGAAATACTTTATGGCTCCCAATATAAGATAAAGCAGTGTCCCAGTGGTGCATGGCAGCACCTGCTGAGGCCAAACAGCATCTGCTTAAAAGATGGATGTCCTCTGACATCCCCTGTATAGAAAAGTGGGTAGAATGAATGCATAGGAGGGCGAGGAATGAGAGGCTGAATTATCTGTCTGTTAACACTCTACCTTTGCTGACACCTAGGGATCATTTCTAGCATTCTATTGGAACCTGGCACAGAATGAAAGGTTAAAAGAGATTATACCGTGGACCTTAGACAACAACGAATCAGAATGGCTGACTGGCACCTTACCACTGTTGTAAATCCTCTGATAATCACCGAAAAAGGTGCCAGCCAGCCGCATCTCTTAAAAATCATCCAACCCGGGAAATTCAAATCGGAGATCTGCCATGTTGAAACGCTCGCTAACCGGAGGTCTCCGATTCCCATGACATTCTATTAAGCAAAGCACATCGCCTAACACAAACCCCCTCCCCCGAAAGTGGATCTGCACTTAAAAAAAAAAAACACAACACAACACGCTTGAAAATATTTTTCCCCGTAACCGCTGAAACTGCACCCACCTCACCTCAGTGTCTGATCCAGCACTGTCTGCCTTCCATCCTGCCATAAGACTCCCACTGCATCTCTCGGTTCCCTTGTCACTGTCTCCGGTCCACTCTGTTTCTGCCCTCATTAGTTTACCAGGCTACCTCACTCCTCCATATTAAAAATATATATTTAAAAAAAAAAAACACGCAACTCGGTCACTTCCTGCTCGCACCAGAAACCCAACCCGAAACACACGCTGTGCTGTGTGACCACGGCGAGGCGACAGTCGCATAGTCATTCTCGCAGGCGGGCTCATCAGCTCCAGTCTCTACAGCAAGCAGTTTGAATTCAGTGCTTCTCAACAGTTCATATGAATCAGCTAGGGACTGAATCAGCTAGGGACTATTTTATTTTGTGCAACAATATTTCTTATTAAAATGCATTTGTTTACACAGGAAAAAATAAAATAAAATAATTTCAGCTTAAATCTGTATCAAGATGTCATGGTATAATCGCAATAAGCCACTTGGGGGTGTGGGTTATCAGGGGATTTACCACGGCTGTTGAGGATTTACCCACTCAGCTGCGCCTCGTGGGCAAACCACACCAGCCGTGGTAAATCCCCTGATAACCCACACACCCTCGTGGCTTATTGCTTAAATATTATACACCAAAATGGTAATGGGCTATCTAGCAGTGTAATGGAAAAAGGCAGTGTCCAAGGTAGTCATACAGATGCACAAGATGGAATAATGGACCTACTCCCCAAGCAACCATTGCAGAATCAAAGAAGGTCCTCAACTGAAGCACAGAAATGCCTCCGTTGCATGCACAAATTAAGTTCAGTTGGCATAGCAGGTTTACTGGCTTTGTTACAAAATTAAGCCAGAAAACAGACATGATTGTGGAAGCCCCAGTGCTGGGCCTTTTGATAATCTGGAGAACCCGAGGATAATGGCAGACATCAGGTGCCTGTTTAGTAATGTACTTCAAAGGGGCAGTTAATCTCTCAGCTAGGAAACTATTGCACTGGATGGCTGAGTGTATTAACTTTCTCAATTAAAAATTTTCAATAAAGAATGAATTTAAAACAAGCATTTGTCAATGTTCAATGTTCGCCACTGGTATTGCTGTTGTAACGGGTCTCGCTTGCACACATTTTTAGTATATATTTGCCTAGAATAGAGCAGATGATATGCAATGTCTCATTTTCAGTGGTGTCCTACTTTTACAAATTTTTAGATTGTAATTACCCAGGATAGGGCAGCTGAGGGGCAATAAGTGGGCTCCCACATTTTGATCCTTAAATACCCAACAGTCTTTTTATGACCTGACATTATGATCAAGACATAGAAACATAGAAAAGTGATGGCAGAAAGTGACTGTAGGTCCATCATGTCTGCCCTAGAGACAGGTGGAATTTTTAAAATCCTATCTGAAAGGTGATTTTGCTGTGCAACAGTGGAAACAGGTTTTGGAGGGGATTTGAAGAATGACACCTGCCATGTTAAGGAGGTGGGGTAACACAAGTGATATGTTGAATGTTAGGGGCCCAAATCTGCAAAAATAAAGCTGTGTATAAATCTTGGAACATTTCACTGTTTCTTTCTAAGTTAGTTGTTTTTTTACATTTTTACCCCAAATTTTCAACATATTGTACTCTTTTAATGACCACACCTTCTGAGCATGTCAGGTGTCATTTATAAAACAATGGCTGAAATGTAATTTTACACCACCAGTGTGAAAACACATTTTGGATAGGGTTTGAGAAATAACAGCCATCACATTCACGAGGTGGTGTAAAAAAATGACTAAGTTAAAAAACTTGGACCAGATATTCAAAAATTTCCCTGGCGCAAATCCCAGTTTGCCCAATGTGAACTGGGCTTTGCATGGATTTCCTATATTCAAAAGCCTGGTAAATGACAACAAACTGAGTCTGCATCCAGGAAACATTCAGACGGGGGTGCCATGCAAATGAAGGGGCGGGACCTAAATATTGGCACAGTCCAATATTCAGAGTACATGCTCCATGCAACAGCATTTTGCTCAGTCCCCTTGCTCTGCACACATATGCCAACTGAAACCTTGATTTACTCCTGTGCAACCCTAGCGATTGGCGGAGAAAGTGTGGTGGTACCCCTGACCTCCAACACAGTAATCCCTGGCATCTAGTGGTGCCACCCCACAGATCACTGGCTCTATGTGAAAATATATAATTCCCTGGTACTAGAGGTCGATTGCTGGCCTGATGTTAAAATATGTAATTCCCTGGCATCTAGTGGTCCCCCCTCCCTCACCGATTGCTGGCCTGATGTTTAAAATATATCATTCCCTGGTGTTAGTGCCTCCCCAGCCAATTTCTGGCCTGATAGTAAAATATATATTTCTCTTTTATCTAGTGTCCCCCCCACCAATCGTCAGCCCTCTGTTAAAATACATAATTCCCTGGTGTTCAGTGGTCCCTTCCCCCACCTGTACCCATGCCTGATGTGTGACTATGTACTCCTTGGTGTCCACTGAGCCTTTCCCCCACCTGATAACCTCTATGACACACATACACCATTCCCCTGGTGTCCAGTGCATCCACACTCCATCCCTAACCCCTGTATAGTAAAGATAAACCATTCCTTAGTGTGCCTAGTCAACCACCCCTTCCTATCCTTGATCCACTGTAGAACTGTGTGATGCCATTACCTGGTGTCTAGTGGACCCCCCCCACTCTCGCACCCCACAAAAAGTGCCCCACCATCCCACTTCCCTCCCGCCCGACGAGCTGGTGGCTGGTACAGCCCTAGGCACTCCACCATGGCTGGACTATGACTGAGCTGTCAGTGAGCATGTACTGTTTCAGTACACGCTCATTAACAGTTCAGTCCATGGCTGGCTGTGGTGGACAGCAGAGGGTTGTGCCGATCATCGGCTTGGGGTTGAGATTGGGAGGAGCAGGGTTCTGAGGCGCTACCTTCTGGCAAGGAGGGTGAGGATCCACTAAACACTAGGGAATGGCATTATATAATTCTACAGGGGATAAGGAGGGTGGTCTGCTGGACGCCAGGGAATGGTTTATCTTTACAATACAGATGATGGGGATGGGGCGGGGATACATTGGACACTAGTGAAACAGTGTCTCTATGTCAGGCAGGTGATCAGTTATGTGCAGGGACCACTGGACACCAGGGAGTACATATTCACACATTGGGCATGGGTATGGGTTGGGGGAGGGACAACTAGATGCTAGGGAATGATATATTTTAACATAGAGCCAGCGATCAGCAAGGGAGGACCACTAGACACCAGGGAATTATATATTTTACTATTGGGATGGTGATCAGTGGGAAGGATCACTAGCACCAGGGAATCATATATTTTACCATTGGGCTCACAATCAGCGGGGGAGTGGGACCTCTGGACACCAGAGAATGATGTATTTAACATGGGCGGAAGTGGTGGGGCCACTAGCACCAGGGATAGCTCTCTGGGACACGGACAGGGCATGGTGTTTGCTAAATTGACAGGCTAACATGCAAATGAGCTCATAATGGGCATGCATATGGCCCCCGAGTGCCTTGCATGCCCATTGAGCTCATTTGCATGAGTTAGTTGAATAACTGAAATTTACAGTGGGGACAAGCCATTTTGGTGCCCTATTTTGGAGTCATGTCTGCCCAGTGCCAACTGGCTTATAGCAGGGCTGACATGGCCTTATATTCAGTCGAATAGCACCAGTGTGCTATTGCACTGAATATAGCATTTTTGGATACCCAAGCAAACGCAAGGCACAGTGCTAATATCTGCACTGCACTTTGTACATTTTCAAATATCTGGCCCTTGGAGTAAAAATACTGAAAATTACCTCAGTTACGAGCACGCATTGAACATTTTCACTGTGCACTCATAAATTTGTTGATTTTTAATACTTTTACCCAAAAATTTCAACATAGCCTTCTTCTGACCCCACACAGCTTTCTTATGATCCCGCCTCATGAACAAGGGTGGAGAAAATTTTAAAATCATGCCTGAAAGGTGATTTTGTGCCACAAGTGTGAAAACACATTTTGGCCAGGAACTGAAAAATGACAGCTGTCACATTCCTGAGGTAGTGTGAAAAAAAGGTTGAAAAGTAGGGGTCAAAATATTGAAAATTATCACAGTTATGAGCATGCATTGAAAAAGTTCAATGTAGGCTCATAACTTTGTTTTTTTTATCATATTTTACTCACATTTTAAACATAGCATTCTGATGATGCCACCTGATGAACAAGAATGGAAACAAGTTTCAAATCTTTTACAAAAGGTGATTTTGCACCACAAGTGCAAAAACACATTTTGGCCTAGATTTGAAAAAATGACAACTATCACATTCATGAGGTGCTGTGAAGATATGGCTGTGTTGAAAATTTGGGGTCAAAGTATTGAATATTGTCAAAGTTACGAGCCAACATTCATAAATGTCAACATAGGCTCATAACTTTGTTATAGTTGTATTGCACTGTACATTTTCAGCATAGCCTTCTTATGACCCCACCTCATGAATAACGGTGGAGAAAATGTTCAAATCCTGCCTGAAAGGTGATTTCATGCAGTGACTAAATAATCACATTTTGGGATAGATTTGCCTAATTTCACTGTCATTGTTCATGAGGTTGGGTCCCAAAAATGGAATGTTAAAAATGTGGATAAAAAATATTCAAAAATGACCAAGTTATCATGGCAAGTTCAAAACCCACTGAAATACTCTGAACTGCATACCTGATTTGCTCAGTTTGCAGTCCAGCATTGAAGAGTGAAGAAGTGTCTCCAGTCCAGAGAGGATTATGGCATTGGACCTCTGCTGGTAAGTAAGATCTTGGGTGAGGGGGTAGAGTGGTGGGTGCTGAGTGGAAGGGTCAGGTGGGGAGACAGTAACAGCAATGGCGGCAACAGACATTGATAGACAGTTTTCTTTTTTACAGGGTGTATTTTACTTCAGGAAAAAAACTACGAGGGACAATTTTCTTTATTTTAGGTACTGACACTGGGGATTGAGCACCCCAGTGTCAGTGTTATGTTTGGCAACACCGAGGATGGGATCCTTGGTGTCACACAATCAAAACTGGCAGGGTGGGTGGCAGTAGCTGGCACTGGGGATTGGGCACCCCCATGCTATATGGAATATTAACTGAGAAGGGGCAGGAGAAATTGAGGGAGGATTTTTGTTATTCAGAATGGGGGATTTTGTGCCCCATGCCAGAATATTACTTTTGAAGGGGCAGGAGAGATTGAGTTTTTTTTTTATATGTTTTACAGCACCAGGGCTGGGGGTTCCCAGTGTTGCACAATGAAAATGGGTGGAATGGTGGGGTTGTAGCCAGCACAAGGGATGTCATTGGTGGGAGAGGGACCACAGCAGACTGATCATGACAGATCAGCTGTGTTTGCTGATGATGTTATGTAGATCAAAGGAAAGAGCCGCCCTATGATTGGGTTGGCTCTCTCCTTTGAACTACACAAAGTTTCCATCCAGCAAGCCAGAACAGTGTCAAGATCAGCCTGCTTGATGATCGATGTGACTCTGATGAGCCCCTTGCAGACTGCTCTACATTGGTCTGACAGTGTCACACCTCTCAGAACCCACTGTACTAACAAAATCTTTGCTGCGTATGTACACGGTGGCAGACACTTATCTCAATCTGTTGAAGAACTAAACAGAGCACACAGTCAGAAAGAAGACATATAAAAACATGTGGGCACTAACTGTATCTAATGATTGGGATGAGAAAACTAGTAAACTGGCAAAGGGACTCTGCCAAACAGTTAAACACCGTCTTTTGGTAATTTTATGCTGAAGTCCAAATTGCCTCAGGGCAATAGTCCTCAGTCTTAGGTAATTGTGGATTGTGCTCAGGCTTAATGGCATTAACATTAACAGCCTGCTATCAATCAATCAATCAATCAATCAGTCAGTTAATCAATCTTTAACCAGGTGAGAGCACTGTTAGGAAAAACTCATTTTTGAGGTGGACCTGGGTGAACAAAGTACAGTAAAACGAGCCTTACAGTAAAACGCACTTGAACAGAGTGTACAGTATGTAGATATACAGTATATATATATATACAAATGAAGAATATTTACATGGATAATACAATACAAAACTGATCATGATAATAGTTTACAATAACTAGAAACATAGAATTTGATGGCAGATAAGGACTGCTTGGCCCACCTAGTCTGCCCATTTTCCTACCTAACAGATAAGCTGCAGATCCTAATTAACTAACAGCTTACTTCCTCCTACCCCCCCCACTAGGACTGCCTCATGTCTGTCCCATGCATTCTTGAATTCCCCCACTGTTCTTGACTCCATGACCTCCTCAGGGAGGCTGTTCCATGCATCCACAACCCTCTCTGTGAAAAATACTTCTCACATTACCTCTGGAGCGTCCCCTCTATCTTCAAATTGTGCCCCTTGTTCTTGCACATCTCTTTTTCTGAAAGATGCCATCCTCTTGGACTTTGTTGATTCCCTTGAGGTACTTGAAAGTTTCTATCATGCCTCCTCTCTCCCTCCGCTCCTCAAGGGTATACATATTAAGCTCCTTTAGTCTTTCTTTGTATGTCTTCTGGTGCAGACCCTGTACCATTTTGGTTGCCCTCCTCTGGACAGCCTCCACTCTGTCTATGTCTTTGCGGAGATGGGGTCTCCAGAACTGCACACAGTACTCCAGATGGGGTCTCACCAACTACCTGTACAAAGGGATAACAACTTCCTGTTTTCTACTATTGATGCCTCTCCCTATGCATCCCAATATCCCCCCAGCCTTCCTTACTGCCTTCTCACATTGCTTGCCCACCTTTAGGTCATCTGATATAATTACTCCCAGGTCCCTTTCCATTTTTACTGTTGTCAGTATCTCACCCCTCATTGTGCACTCTTGCCCTGGGTTTTTGTTTCCCAGGTGCATTATCTTGCAATTCTTTGCATTGAATCTGAGCTGCCATACATTTGACCATTCCTCTAACCTTGCCAAGTCCCTTCTCATCCTTTCCACTCCATCTGGTGTATCAACCCTGTTGCAGATCTTTGAGTCATCTACAAAGAGACATACTTTTCCTTCCAGTTCCTCTGCAATGTCACTTATAAAGACATTAAAAAGGACCGGTCCCAGTACTGAACCCTGCGGTACCCCGCTAGTAACCCTCCTTTCTTCACTGTGGACTCTATTTACTACTACCCTTTGCATCCTGTTGTCTAGCCAATTTTTTATCCAGGCTACCACCTTGGGACCCACTCCAAGGCTGGCTAACTTGTGCATTAATCTTTTGTGTGGGACTGTATCAAATGCCTTGCTAAAATCTAGGTAAGCCATGTCCACAGCTCCTCCCTGGTCTACTACTTTGGTCACCCAGTCAAAGAAATCTATTAGATTCATCTGACATGACCTTCCCATCGTGAATCCATACTGCCTTGGGTCCTGAGCCCCACTGGCCTCTAGGTGCTCAACAATTATTTCCTTCAGATTATTCCATCATTTTACCTACCACTGAGGTCAAACTAACTGGTCTGTAGTTTCCTGCCTCTGTCCTGCTCCCACTTTTGTGAAGAGGAATCACATCCACCCTCCTCCAGTCCTCAGGTACCACCCCATCCTCCCATGATTTGTTAAAGAGAGTAGTCAGCGGTGTCATTAGTTCTACCCTTAGTTCTTTTAGAATTCTTGGGTGAATCCCATCAGGCCCCATTGCTTTGTCCACCTTCAATTTTATTAGTTCTTTCAGAACACTTTCTTCTGTAAATGGACTGGTATCGACTCTCGTCTTCAGAGTGTTTCTCTTGTTTGGTTTAGGTACCTCCCCCTCCTCTTCCTTTGTGAATACTGAGCAGAAATATTCATTCAGTATCCTTGCTTTTTCATTGTCACCCTCTACCCACATTCCGTCCCCTTTATTAAGCCTCAGTATCCCTCCTTTGGTCTTTCTTCGCTCCCTAATGTACCTATAAAAGGTCTTATCCCCCTTCTTAACAGAGTTGGCTATCCTTTCCTTGGTCTGGGCCTTTGCTATTCTGACTGCCTTCCCAGCCTCTTTCTGCTTTAACTGATAAAATTCTCTGTCCTTCTCCTTCTGTGTTTCCTTATATTTCTTGAATGCTATCCTTTTCTCCATAACCTTCCCTGCCACATCTTTTGAGAACCATAGTGTTTTTTCCCTTCGTTGTGTTTTGTTGATTTGCTTTACACAAAGGCTTGTTGCCTCTGTGATGGCTGTTTTGATTTCTTTCCATTGTTCCTCCACCCCTCCCTCTTGCCTGTTTGCTAGTGCTTTTCTGAGGCACTCTCTCATTTTCCCAAAGTCAGCCCTCCTAAAGTTCAATACTCTTGCTTTTGTATGGCTTGATTGTATGGCTGTGTTTATCATGAACCACACTGTTTGGTGGTCGCTTGTTCCCAGATGGCTACCCACTTCTAAATCTGAGATTCTTTTTCTGTCCTCATTTGAGAGTACCAGGTCTAAGATTGCTTCCTCCCGAGTGGGTTCCAGTACTAGCTGTCTGAGGCATGCCCCCTGTAGGGCATCAAGAATGACCCTGCTCTTGGATGTGCCTGCAGCAAAGGTGCTCTAGTTAACATCTGGCATATTCAGGTCCCCCATCAACAATATCTCCCCCTTTTCTGCCATTCTAAGGAAGCCTTCTATCATTTCCTTGTCCATTCCCTCCCCCTGAGATGGGGGTCTGTGTACAACCCCCATGCAGATTGTGGTACCATTTCCTGTCTCCAGGGTGACCCAGAGTGTCTCATCTGCTCCCTGTTTACTCTTTAGTTCTGTTGCTTTGATCCCTTCCTTTACATAAAGAGCTACTCCTCCTCCTCCTCTTTTACCCGCCCTGTCCCTTCTGTAGATTGTGTATCCTGGTATGTTGACATTCCAGTCATGGTTCACTGTGTACCATGTTTTTGTGACTGCCACAATATCCAGGCAACCCTCTTCCATCAAGGCCACTAGTTCAGGGAGCTTGTTACACAGACTATGGGTATTGGTACTCATCACCCTCCACTTTTTGATGACCTTACCCCTTTTAGCCCCATTCCTGTCCTTACTGCCTTTGCCTTTTTTTACATTTACTTATGGCCTGTTCCCTAATGACTTCTCTACCTTGGTGTTTACCTCACTAATTACTGTTGTTTGTGGGGAGAGGCTGGGATTTTCCTGCTTCTTTTCAGTGCTTCCCCCCTTGGCTAGTTTAAATGCTTGCCAATGAAGCATTTAAACCTCTCACCTAGGATCCTGGTTCCCCCCTGGACAGATGCAGACCATTGCGCCAGTATAGATCTGCATCCCTCCAGGTGGCTCCCCAGTCCCCAATGAAGCCAAAGCCCTGAGCTCCACACCAGTTTTTCAACCATTCATTGAATTCCCTGGTGAGGAGTACCCTAGCATCACCCTTGCCATAGACAGGCAGCACCTCCGAGAAGGTTACTGTATGCGCTACTTGTCTAAGGCCCCTCCTCAACTCTACAAACTCTTCTTGCACTGCTCTGATCCTATTCCTAGACAGGTCAGTTGTCCCTAGGTGGACAATAACATCCAGCTCCCTCCATCATGCAGCTGCTCCCACGATCCTGAGGATTCACTTCCTGTCCCTCCAAGCCGTGGTGCCAGGCAGGCACCTTACCTCCTTCTCCCATTCCTCCCCCATTTCTACCCCCTAATGATTGAGTCCCCCACCAGGAGTTGTTTCCTTCCCCTGTGGGGTCTCATGCCACCCTCCTGTGGGTCTCCTTTGTGAAGGTTCCCAGCATCCTCCTTGGTCTCCACTGCAGGTGCCTCCATAGAGGAACCACTATCCACCAGAAGAGCGAATGAATTGTGGAGAGGTACAGCTGGAGGGATGCAACTCTGTTCCACCACCCTCTCCCTCCCTGATCCCACCCTGGTCCAGCCTCTCCTCTTTCTTGGCAACCTCTGAGGTAGTGGCATTGGCCCTAGTGACAACAAGGGGTCAGAGGAAGAAGAAGCATCAGGTGAAATATTTACATGGAGAAAGATACAGTACTGATCATAATTTATGGATTACAATAGCTAAAAGGCTTATGTGGGTTAGAAGGACAGAAGACATCAGAAGTGAAATAGAGGAGGCACAGGTGAGAATTAAGGCTTGAGGCACTTGCATGTTTCATTGAACAGGTTGCTGATCAGTGCTTTAAAGGTGGCAAGCTAACAAAATGAGGACGTTTTGGGGATTTTTGGAATGAATTCCAACTGGCGGGAACGGCATGACTTAGGGAGGAGGGGCCATACTGGGTTCTGATCCTAGGGACGTCGAGAGTGATGTAGGAGCATTTTCTCAGGGAGTATGCTCCTGTGGAAAAGACCAGAAGCTTGGAGATGTACTGGGGGAGCTTTCCTCAAGTATATCTCCAAGATCTATCACTTGCAATCATAACTGTATCTCAGACCCAACTTTCAAAACTGCAAAGTGTTCACTTCAGTTTTAAAGTGGTTCAGAAAATAAAACAAAGATAAGGTTGCCCATCACCCTCTGATTAGGGCTAATGATCTTTTTAAGCTCTATCAGTCTCAAACACTTTCTCCCAACACTGGTCTGATAGGAAGGTCTAGTATGATATAATTATCTTCATGGCCCAGCAAGGTCAAGAAGGCCTAAATGATTTGAAACCTGACTTATCTGCTGTTAAAACAGCTGAAATCAGAACCAAATATGTAACTAACTCATAATGAGTTTATAAAAATCTAGAAAATTATCTCAACCTCAGTAAAGAAACCATAAAGGTTTTATGTATGTACACACAGCCTCAGAGCAACATATGCACAGTAAAATGTTTTAAGAAATATCTACAAAAGCTGCCTCTTCATGCAACTGCCTTTTATTTGCACTTTCACCTCCCACAACATAGAAGATCGTGTATAAGCTACTATACACAACAAACCTGTGTAGCTAATAAGAGGTTGCAGTTGCCAACCTATTAAACCTCGAGAGCAAAGCTGAAGAGGTTTAATTGGTGGCCATGGCAACCTCAAGATGGCTACTCAGGCCTGATGTGTATAGCAGCCATACATTGTCTTTTATGGCATATTGGATACCACACAGCAAACCTGAATCTAGATAGGTTTAAAACATTACATTTATTTGTTGTTGAACACAAAACTAATAGCATAACATTCCACTCTCACTGCCGCTAACCCTTGGTGTGCTCGGAAAAACAAACTTCACAACACTGGAGTCAGAAAACAATAAGAAGCATCCTACTGTGAAAGATGTGTCACTCAAGGTCCTTTCATGTCCATTTAGTAATTTTTCAAACTTGGGAAAGGGAAAATGGAAGTTCTTTAACAAGGGTTCCTGTTGTTCTTTTGGCTGTTGTGTCACTGTAAAAACTCTGCCTACATGACAATCACTGCATTACAAATCACTGGATTAGGTGACCTGGGTGGGGGAGCAACAAATGCACGGACCTTAAGTGAGATCCAATAACACTGTGTGAGCTGTCAAACTGTCACATTCACTCACACAGTACCAGGACAGCAGCCTTAGTGGGATTTGCATGCAAACGCATTCAATGTTGTGCTGCAGTAGCTATGTACCGAGTGCACAACAACAAAACGACGTAGCTACTGTAGCACAACATCATTATTCTAGGGATAGATTTCTGTCTTGAACAACATTGCACTATACACTGCAATATAGTACTTGAACTGTTGCACCCCTCATTACCAACAAGTCTATGGGAAAAAATTACCTCAGATACTTTATTCCCAGATTCCCTGCTGAAGTTAAATTGTCCCACCAGTACATGAACCACAGCATCAGGGTGACTGCAGTGCATATCCTATCAGCTGCTTGCCTTGCTACCAAATAATTTATGACCATAATAGATAATAGATGTGAATTCAGCCTTTGCAACTACTGGACAGCAAATGAACAAGTAAAGAAAAAATGGAGCAACTTCCTGTCTGGAAGAAAAGAAACTAAATGCAAAGCTTGAAAAACACAACAGAAACCTTAGCCTCAACATAATTTTTGCCGCTTGCAGAAACCAGTGCTGCAAATCAGGGCCCAGTACTGCAACCCTACAATTTGTACAACCTAGTTTTTTTTTGGTAAAGACCAGACAATTTCATCAACTTCACAAATTAATTAATATTGATCTTTTGTTGATTTGTCATAACATAAGAAGTGCAACATGAGTTTATTGCAATTTTTGTGTCTCACCCTATGCCCAAGTCTGGTCTATTTTATTCTACAAGTTACAATACAATTTCAAAAATGACCTTTAAAAAAGCCAGTGTCTTTTTAGTACTGTAATACTTATATCATCAATTTTCTTAGCACACTGAAACCTTCCAGGGTGTATGGTGTTAGGGGATACCCACACTTCCAGGGGCTGTAAGGCCCCCATCCTGTCGTACTGGGTCTCACTATGCCTCTATGAATGTGGGTATCCCCAAACACCCTGTACCCTGTTATGTCTTATTGCTTACATACTTCCCAATATTTTGTTTAATCAAAAATGACCTTACATAAATAGTTCAACCCATTTTTTGTTTTATTAAATGTTGTTTTTACGGTTTTACCAAAACCCTAAAAATATTTCCAAAACTCAGTAAAATAATTTAGTGAAATCACAACAGATGAGCATATAGAGCATGTGATTACAAACACAATCCAATAAGTAGGGTTTATTGGGTCATTTCTTGTTAGCATATGTTTTTTTCTTCTTATAATTCAGTGGTCTTTTGGGGTACAAACATGAAATGTTGGTGTTATCTTCTGCCAGAATATCTCATAACTTGGAAACATATCACTATTATTATGAATGGAAGGCAGGGAAAGGCCATAAGACCCAGTTGTACTGCTTCCCACTTCACAGTTGTCATATCTGAATTCATAAACCTTTTGGATCAATTTAGAAATTTTGTTTTGAACAGGTTCCTTGAATTCCTATTTATTGTTGGCTGTGATAGGTAATGAATTCCAGATGGTCAGGGAAAGCTTGTTTGGGAGCCACAACCTGTGAGCAGTAGTGCCTCAGTTAGGAAGCATAAGACATGGGAGGGTTGGTATCCGGTACCTATGTAAGGCTACTTAAGGCTAATAACACTTATTCAGTTCTCTTTTAAACCATCCAAAAGAAATATGCAGAGGCATCTATTTAACCCTTGTTGCTTTTTTCTTTATTCTGCGCACATCACAGCAATGTCATAACAAAATGTGAAAGTGACTCACATGCAGTATAAAATAATTATTAAAATCCATAATTTGCAACACTGAAAATGTATTTTCCAAAGGACACCGTCAGGCTTGACGGCTAGCAGATGCAGATGCACCCCCCCCCCGATGACTGACATCATCTGACACATTTCGATCAGGGTGAGTGTTCTCAAAGCTGACATATTCCAGCGACAGCATCTTTTTATCTGTGGGTTCTTAAAGGCACAGTACATAATCTAATTCAGGTGCATTGAAAAGTTCAGTACTCAGCAAGATAATTATATATACACAAGTTAAAAATAAATCACAACACTCTATTCACAAAAAGAGCTATCTAATATCAGCCCATGTACTACCATGTATATTTTCCATAGGCACCAAGGATTATGTGATATTATTAGGCAAATGGCAAAAAGAAAAGATCCACAGATGCTTCCAGTTCACATAATAGTTTAGACTTTTACCCTACTATTTTGGACCACTAGGGAGATATAAAGAAAAACCCCAAAAGCTGGGTAATTAACCAGTGTGTACCTATAAATAGATAAAAAAACACAGAATGTTAATACATTACACATAGTACATAACATGTATTAAAATCCATAATACATATTTATGAAGCCACAAACAAACCATATCAGTACTGCCACTCTGTACAGGCATTTTGCCATTACCATCATCCTATTCCTTAAAAAAATGGACCCACTTCCAACCTGTCATTCAGTCCCATATTTTCAGTAACCCATAATGAAAATATCTAGTAGTACTGTCTTCTCAAAGGTATTTTATCATAATTACCTCATCTCCTAGTTTTAATGATTTTTTCTATATCCAAAAATGTAAAATCATGTTGCAACCTATTTCTGGCTTTCCAGATGTGGGTAGCGAGGGCATTAGTCTGATCTCCTTTTTCTATAGCCCTCATTTGTTCTCCAATTCTAACTTTTTAAAGCTCTTTTAGGCTTCCCTGTGTAAAAGCTACCACATTTACAGTTGGCCATATATATTACCCAATTTGTATTACAGGTAATAAAGCTTTGTACTTTAGCTTCTCTCTTAGTAGCAGGATTGACATAAGATACAGCTGTACAGACTACGGGACAACATTATATTTACAATTACTGCATTTTGTGCAGCAAAGTGTTAGTACTCTACTAATATTACAAACCTATAAAAGTCTAAAAACAAGCACATAGAGCCCAAGCTTGGATTTCCCTGTTTAGTTTAGTTTTAAACTGTTGTATACTCAAAACTCTCCTTATTTCCAAATCAATGGTATTCCAGATTTTAGCCCTAGAGTATTTAAAAGCTATTTAAGTTTTATTGATTCTTCTCAGTGGTACAGGTAAGGTCGGAGAGTCATCTGATCTTGACGATCTGGTACTATCTTTGGAGACAAACATGCATCCTAAAGGCCCATCCCTTCCCAATATAATAGCTTTGAACACAGAGTAACTTTCATACAATTTGTCCCTTCAATAGACAACCATTTTAATTTTCATAAAGGGTACAATGGTGTTCATGGTGTTTTGTTCTCAGCACAAACCTGCAGACTGCATTGTGCATACAGATGCATTTATGTAGAATCTTTTCAGATACACCTTCCCAAATCAGGCTACCATAATCCAAGAGGCTAGCATCTTTCAAAAAAAAGAGGTATGCACGAACAAGGGGGCACAATTTGAAGATGGGGGGGGCGGCTCAGAGGTAATTTAAGGAAGTATTTTTTCACAGAGAGGGTTGTGGACGCATGGAACGGCCTTCCGGAGGAGGTTGTGGAGTCAAAAACAGTGGTGGAATTCAAGCATGCATGGGACAGTCATAAGGCCATTCTAGGGGGTGGGGGTAGGAAGAAGTAGACTGCTGGTTAACTCGGATCTGCAGCTTATCCAGTAGGTAGGGAAATGGGCAGACTGGTGGGCCAAGCAGTCCTTATCTGCTGTCAAATTCTATGTTTCTATGGTTGGCATAAAGAACTCTGGTCCAACAATTTTCTATCTTCAATCAGTCAAAAGATCCTTAAGTGAGTATAAAGCTCCCAGTTTCTTATTTAGTTGCATTGAAATAGCAGCTACATATTTCTCAAACTTTAAATGAGAGTCCAGTGTTATACCCAAATATCTGAACTCCTCAATCTCTTCCATTTGTTCCCCTCCACCTATTGAAACTTAAAATGCATTTGTAGACATACATCTCTTTTGAACTGAACAAAACACCTTCACTTTTGTTTCCTTGTTTACGATTAGTCTTTTTTTTTGTAAACTGGATGCTAAATTATTGTATTCATCATCCAAGATTTTATTAAGAGAAACTATGAATAAGATTTTCTGAGCATGGTACAGAGCTTGCATCCAGCCCTGTGCCACAGCACTTAGGATCTGGTGGTGCACCAGACCCTTCGCCACAACTGCACCCGAGTTTACAGCCTCGGGTGCAGTTGTGATGGTGTCCATGAATTATGGTAATTTGCTCCAAATCTCTGGCACAAACTCCATATAATGGCCCACAGGATTGCTGCAAGGTAAACTGGAAAATGTTGGTCTAACATGTGGCAATTGTTGAATGGGATAGAAAGTCATGCGCCATATCGTCAGTGCACTGGGGCTTGGGGTGAACTATGACATTTGAAAATCCTGTCCTATGTCTCTATCTGTTGCATAAAGTATGGCAAATCATATATAAAGAAAATAATAATGGTCCTAATATGGACCTCTGTGTGATCCTGTCTTCCACTCCACTGAGATCTGACAGGGCTCCATTGACACTTACCTGCTGATGTCTGCTACTAAAATAGTCTGAAGCTCAATTTACAGCAGATTTACCAAAACCTAGTTTGCATAGCTGTGACATCAGAAGGGAGTGATCCATCAGACTGAATACCTTGATCAGATACACAAACACTGCCCCCATAAACATGTCCCTTTCCCTGTTCTCCTGCAGCTCATTTGTGAACCTGACCAAGGCAGTCACCATGCTACAGTCAATTATGATGCCATGCTGTGTTGCACTCAGTATCTTGTATTTATCCAAATATTCTGTTATTTGGGAGTGCAGCAAGTTCTCATGGGCTGGATTTTCAAAGGCCTTAGATTGACGCAAGGTGCTTGCATCAAACAGGTCTGACGCACGGGCACCTTGCGCCAAGGGCTCTGCCAAGTGGGAATTTGAAAGGCAGCCTGCATCACCCAGCAGGCTGCCTGCTCCAAAGTGTGCTAGTGCCATCCTTGCACCAAGAAAGTGGCTGCAGCATGGGGCTGGGGGCTTGTAGCAGACCCAGACTGCCGCAGTCCTCGGATCCAGAATTTGAAAGAACCCCCCAGGAACCAAGTGCCAAGTACACTTAGACCAGCAAGGGGCAGATCTAAGGGGACTTAGACAGCTCCTGGGGGGGTCATCCTGTATGTGTCACCATGTGGCCAACCCCATCCATACCCGGTGGGTGATCCCTGGTGGTCCGGTGGTCCCCCCTTCACCCAATCATGGTCCCGACACCCACATCCGTGCATACTGCCAACCCCCCCAACCATCTCAGCACTCCCACCTCCTCCCTTATCCTGATCTGGTGACTGGCACAGCCCTTCACACGCCACCATGGCCAGCTGCCGAATGAGCCGTTGGTGTGTGTACTGTATACAGTATACAGTACATGCACGGACTGACCATTCGACGGCCGGCCGGGGTGGTGTGTGGAGGGCTGTGCCAGTCGCTGGATCAGGATACGGGAGGGGGGTGGGAGTGCTGAGATGGGTAGGGGGGCACTAGCCCACCAGGGTACCAGGCAGTGTTGCAGTGCTGGTGTCATTGGCACAGTGGTGTTGGGGGGGCAATGCCCAGTTGCCAGCCCCTGTTCATGGGTGCAGCAGACACCCCACAGCAATTGTGGTATTCTGGGTGGGTGTGCCATACATCAGGCGCTGCACTCCCTTTGCCGCAAGCCACTGGACTTAGGCACTGGGACCCTGAGAAATAGAAATTTGGGTGCAGGGTCCCGGGCGCACCACACTCGGCACAAGCTGCCATTGTCACAGTTTGCACTGGGGCTTTGAAAATCTGGCTCCATGTGTTTTACTGACTAGAGACAACAATGCTATTGGTCTATAATTGCTTACTAAATTTGTTTGTCCTCCTTTGGGTACTGGTATAACATAAGCTTTTTTCCACATGTCTGGTACCATTAGTTTGGACAGGGGTTTATTAAAAATTATTTCTAAAGGCCTCAACAGTTCAGAAGCACTGCTTTCAATATCTGTGCCTTAACCTGGTCAGGTCTTGCTCTGTTTGATTCCTCTAGCCTAACCAGCTATTTAAAAATGTATTTCCTCCTAATTTGCTTTAAGTTTAAATTTTGGGCTAGTGATCGTACAGTATATGGTTCCTCACCAACTTTAATTTTGTCAAAAAACCCTACATAGATATTTAAATCTGTGAAAGTCACATTTAGATAATTAGCCATTTCTAGACTATTTGACAAATCTTCCTTTACTTTAGTCAGGTATTTTACTTCATTATGTTTCTGTGGTTTTATTAAGTTTATAATTCATTACTAGGAAGATTTTCTTATTTTTAAAATTTGCCATCCGCTCCCTTTCATTAAAGTCCATCTAGGCCTTCTTTATTTTTCTTTTGCAAATATTACAGAGTTCATAGAAGGATATCCAGTCTCCTAGGATCATTTTGTAATTTCTGAGCTCATTCAATCATTTCTACCCCAACTTCTAGTTTATTTAAAAAAAACTGCTAAAATAGGTTTTGAGAATTTAAACATCAAAACAACAGTGTTTCTCATTTTTTTGTAAAGAAACTAGACACAATGTTCTGAAGACTACAAACAAGTAAAATACAACATTTGCAGTTTGGTCTTGTTTAGAAATAGTTTACTTATTTTTTGTATGCCAATACTGTACTGCCACTCTTACGGTTGCAAAAGTGGTCTCACTTATATTCTCAAGGCATCCAAACTGCTCATCTTCTGATACCCTAAGGATATTAATGGGACCACTCATATAACTGCAAGAGTAATCTTAGTGACAGTAGTACTATATGTTTGACTGAGCTTGATCAATAATACATGAAACTTTAAAAACAATTTCCCCAAACATGCCCATTTTCATGTCAACTGCCCATGAGACACTCTTCAAAGAATAAGTGTCTTACATGCAGAGCAAAGGAGCACTTAAATTAATCAGGAGTACTCCCTTGATCTATATATTTAAAAATCACTGCTTTTTAAAAAAATGAACATTAAAAACCTACATTTGTGCAGTAATGCAAAACATACACAACAACAGGACAGGGTCCCGAGAACACAGGCACTGTAGGAATTTATTTGATAGGTTGATTGTTAAAAACATGTAGATTTTGGCTAAGAGTTTCTTTAATTTTTATTCTTTTAGTTTTAAAATGGAATACAGCACAACTGTACAAATAAGTAGTTACTCAAAGTAATAAGAAAGTTTCCATAGAAAAATTATTACTTAATGTAGGAACCTCAACCATGTTACATTTATTTTTATTTCAGTCTTTGGTAACCAGGTAAGGCCTACTAGGCACAAGTACTTGTCTTCAGGGGTGACCTGGGCAGTTAAGTGATTTGCTCAGAGTCACATGGTATGCAAGGGGAGGTTGTAAGAATCAAACTCAGGTCTGGTCTGTTGCATGTACTAAGATCGTTCACACTTCATTCCTCTAACCTCTAGGCTATACTGCCAGCCTTGGGGTGGGTAACTAAGAGAAGTTATAAATTAACACAAAACACATGTAGCTAAGGATGAGCTTTCACCAGCAAGGCACCTGGCTAGGTATGATTGGTTTACCAGTATATTTTCATACAAATACTATACTCTAAAGGCTGGATTATCAAAAGTCTTGGTATAGGTACAATTTCCTATTTTCAGCAGTGCCTGCCTCAAAATAAATGCACCAAAATTTTGGATTGCTATAATTTTTTTACTAATAAAGGGCTTATTTCTTGGGGGGGGGGGATGGTCACCAGGCTGGCTGCCATCAGCTTGGTGCTGAAGGTTTTGAGCTTCATAGTTGTAAAACCTCATTGGATTTTAATCCTATTATTCATATCAATATTTAAGAGATTTAGGAGAATCCATAGTATATTTAAGCAGTAAATCACATCAGGGTATGGATTATGTTGGGATTTACCCACATCTGGTATGGTTTGGTCACCTAGTCACAGGCCGAGTGACTAGACCACACCAGAAGTGGGAAAATCCCAGCATAACCCACACCCTGGAGTGAATTATTATGATTATACTATGGGACAATTTGTAAAATAAATTTAAAACAAAAAATGTTGTATTTCAGCTGCTTTTATTGATTTTTTATAGAGACATCCTTCTGTAGTAATTAAAAATAGTCCTTCATTGCTGGGTAGACTATAGTTGCAGATGTTGCCTGCTCTTCCACCTCCTCCAGTCTGCCTGATTATATTGGGAAGATTTGTGGTACCTTTTTCTTTACCTCCCAGTGTCTTTTTTTATGTTTTGTTTTATGTTAGTGTCAGGAGAGTGAGTGACAGAGCAGTGCTTTAGATCAGTCAGGAGCTGCTGTGAGAGACATCAGTGATGCCAGTGGGAGACAAGTGCTGGTACTGTGACTTGAGCGTGAGGAACGAGAGCCAGCATGTTTGTGGAGGTAATCAGAGATACCAGGAGGTACTCTAGTTTTACTTGTGCCAGCAGTAGTCATTTGTTTATTTTTATTTATATTTTTGGTTTGGTCTGGCAGAGTGGGGAGGGAGCTTTGAGAGCGACAGAGCCAGAAGTGAGTGAGTGTACCTATGCCACACTGAGAGCGATGGAGTCAGGAAAAAGTGAGCATTACAGGAAAGCTTTTGAAAAGGTTTGTGACCATGTTTTATAGGCTGAAGTAATTATTTTTTTACAAAGATTGGGACCGTGGATTTGTTCTAAATCTTCATGGACTGCTTGTTCATTTCTGGTTTTACCAGTGAGTAAAACCAGGGAAAAAAATGGAAGCTGAAATGTTTTTCAAAACTGTAGACAGCGTTATAGTTTATAAACAGGTCAGCTGGAATTGTACCCATGGGTTATGCTGTAATATACCCTCGGGGGTGGTCAGTGATGTGGGCAAAAAAGAAAAAGCTGACACCTGGAATTGCACTGCAGAATGGGCGAAACCAGAATGGCAACTAAAGTTTTACCCCCTTCCTGAGGTGTTATGACCTTGGAGTTAGTTATATTAGTAAGGAGGGTGCACAGGGCGATGACCCCACAAAAGAAGAAAAAGTCTGCATTCCGGTTTTGCCCTTTATGCCTCACGATTCTGGGTTCACTTTTAAAGTTTCACCCTTATCACATAAAACCCTGGGTAAAGACCTCAGCTGACCAATCAGGTTACAGTGCT
Source organism: Neoceratodus forsteri (assembly GCA_016271365.2). Classification (NCBI taxonomy): domain Eukaryota; kingdom Metazoa; phylum Chordata; order Ceratodontiformes; family Ceratodontidae; genus Neoceratodus; species Neoceratodus forsteri. The sequence goes on from CM028135.1 coordinate 304,260,519, forward strand.
ATGAAAGTCCATTGTATAATTATTGACAGCCAGCAGTTAGGCTCTCAATATACAGACTTTCAAATAAGTAAGGTACACTAGCATCTGCTACCATTAGCATTCACATTTAATTAGAATTCGAGGCTTAGGGACAGAGAATAGTTAAGGTTGGAAAGTGAGGTAGTTATAGAAGATAGTTTTTATTTTTTTATTTTAAGTTAGACTCCTTCACTGTACATAATAGTTGGGGAGCCAGCATTTGTTTTAAAACTCTTGCTCCTTGTTACTTTCGTGTTCTCTTTCACTGTGGACTTACCATTGTACTGAAGCATCTGGTTGTGATTCATCACATATAAGGAGGATTTTGACTGGAGCAGGATGAGCTGTGTGTTTTGAACCTGAGTGTCAGTGTGCTTGGACTGGTCCACTGAAAGTACTGGTGTTATTTGGTTTGGAGTCGACTGAGGTGGAGAGGTGATATCTGGGAGGGACCTATAGATCTCCTTGTGATCCTGCTGTTAGCAGAACTAAGAGTGGGGCTTCACCCATGACCACTGTGATGTGAGATAGCGTTTTGGGCTAATACCAGCCCTATGTTGTTTCCCATTCTTGGATTTTCCAACCACACAGAAGACATAGGAAGGCATGGGGAGCTGAATTGATTCTACTACCAATGCTGACTGAAGGGACAGGTGGTGATAGCACCAGCTGATTTACAATTTACCTTATCTCTACTGTTATTGACTTTAATGGCCATAGCAGTGGTGAGTGAGCTGTTGGGGGGGTATTTCTATCTTGATCTAAAAACTGAACTTGCTCTGGTGGCAGCAGAGCCTGACTTTGCATGTGAAAGCTGCAATCAGACATTACATAAACAGAGGATGGTGATTTTTTGCACAGTATTTAAAGTCTCATGGTGTTTTATTCAGATTTATTTGATTTTTGCTTAGTTTTATTGTGGGAGGAAGGGAGATTTGGGGATGAGGGTTGGTGGTTATATGTTTAGGTTAGTGGCTGGCAGTTGGCAGTGTTTGGATACTTAAATTATTATATTAGAATGGAGTGACTGTTTGGATGTGTGTGTTTAGCTCTTAGGGTGAGTAAGGTGAGATCATTTCATTTTAAGTTTGTTTAAGAGTAGGGTATTGTTTTTGGAATAGCCATTGGAATTATATGTGTGTGTGTCCACGTGCCCCCAGGCTTAGTTACTCCCTGTCCCAGCTGCTGAACCTTTGCCCATTTGATGACCACCCCCTACCAGTAGTAGCTTGTAGGCGCTGCAGGGAATTGGGAATCGCAAGGAGGCAGGATGGTAAGTGATGGGATTGGGGCACTAATGGGGGTGACTATTGAGTTGGTGAGGACCAAGAGGCATCCAGAGGTGAAATGGGATCTAGGGTGAGGGCAGACAAGTTTGGTTCCCATACCCATGCCTCCCACTGGACTAAGTGGGCAGGTATCCATTAGGCCAGCAGCCTCCACTCATCCCTTATAGGCAACACTTTGCAATGCCAGATCAATCAGTAACAAGACTGTAGTTATAGCAGACTTGATTTCCTCAGACATGTGATAGTGTTTAATAAGGCCCTGTTCCATTTGTTATGCAGAAAGAGTTAAAAGCAAGGATCTCTTCTACCTTCTCCTTTTCTGTCTGTTGTCTGTCTGACTGCACAATCAAATTTTCTTGTGAGACTCAGGAACCGATCACTCTGACAGTCTCACAATTCTTCCCCATCGCTATCTTTCTCTGCCTTCACTTGCTGTTTCTTGCTGTTTTTATCTTCTCTTCCCCTTTTCTTATCTGTGGTTATAAAGATGTATGTGGATCTTTATGTTAAACTGGGTTCTCCAGCTGAAAATGTATATAGTTATATTGTAGAAATGATTGCAAAACGCTATTTGGAATTCGGGGAGTTAACCTTGAGAAGCAGTTTGACCTCCACAAGTTCATTTGCATAGTTGTCCACAGGCGATCAGTTCTGGTTCACAATGTTCTATTTTATTGTACCTGCAAGGAAAGAAACTGACAAAGTTCTGAAACGTTTTGTGAAAAACAGTATGCATCTTAATGAGTTCAGGATTCAGAAGTTAATTGCCAGGAAAAGACATTATATATTTCAATGGGCTTATGCAACTTAGTGTGTAGTTATGCTTGTGCAATTGTTGATAAACTTTGTCCATTCACACTCTCTGTTCCATGGACAACTACCACCCTGTAAGGGTACTGAAAGGCAGGGAACCCTTGAGGAGGATTCCACCCCAGAGGTGCCATGGGAAGGATTCCCTTAGGCTAAAGATATCTTAGTAAGGATCCCCAAGAAGAGAGGCATGCCACTGGAGGAAGAAAGGAGGATGGTGGGGCAAAGAAAAAGTGCTTCTGAGTGAGGCTGGAATAAACTGACTTATATAACTCAGGCAGGGGGCATGACTGGTTGCTTCAGCCCATTGAACTGTAGGCATAGCCTTTCAGTTCAGTGGGCATATACAACTTAATGTGTAGTTATTTTTGTGCAACTGTTGATAAACTTTGGCTATTCACACTCTCTTTTCCACAGAGAACTACCACTCTGTCAGGGTACTGGAAAACAAGAAACCATTGAGGAGGGTTCCACCCCAAGCAGTTCCATGGGAAGGATTCCCTTAGGCTAAATGTACCTTAGGAAGGAGCCCCAAAAAGAAAATACTGAGTAGCAAGCATTGACCACAGAGGCTGAGGAGCATAGACTGAAGGCAAAAAGTGACAAGTGGAAACAGACACAGACTGAGATGCAAAGCTGATAGATATTGAAACTGAAGCAAAGGGGCATGACTTCCAAAGGACAGAGGGAACAGCAAAGAAGGACAGCCACCATCCAACTCCATTGAACAGCAGAAACCTACCTAGTACACTGATAAAAATATAGTACAATATGTATTACCTAGCTTTTATGACTTTTGGCATGGAGGAGAGGAAAAAAAACCCTATGGGGTCCAAGGCCTAGGTCATCTCCCCTTCAGGCTTGGGATTCATTATGTGATGGCTCAGTTATTGAAATTTAGAGACCCAATTCAGGGAAAAACAATTTGGAGGAAGGCTCTCACTCTATCCCTCTAACGGGAATGCCATGAGGGGGCTGTGAGCAAACTCTGCAGCAAAGGAAGATTCCTGCTTAGGAGACCTTCACTCCAAGGTGCAACAACTGCTGAAAGGCACTCACACTGCCATGATGAGGGAGGTCTAAAGATGAAGCTGAATGTTTGAGAGGTAGGGAAGGGGAGGACATGGAGACCAGGTGAACTTTAGGAGGTTGTAGGGAGAATAGCTTTTGAAGGCGTTGCCACTTTGGTCTGCGCAGCTAAAGAAGCCCCCGTGGGACAAGAAGTCCCACCCTTTGGCAGCTGAAGTCTTAAGTTCTACATCAACAGGTGCCATTGATATGTCTGCATGGCTAAAGCTCCACCTGGAGCGAGGACATTTCCATAGGGGGGCTGGGTGAGAAGGAACCTTCCATGAGGTTCACATGTTCAAGATGGGAACTTCATGGGTGCAGAGCGAGACTGTAGGCCACAGGGCAATCCCTGATTGATATTATGATGTGAGGGTGGTTGGCATGCATCAGATTAGGAGTAGTTAGGAGATACTGCATATAGAAGAACTGCTCGTAGGCCTGGGTGATGAAAGTATGAGTAAATGAGACCTCCACATAGGTTGAAGTTTATATACTGATACCTCCACATAAGTATAAGCAATTAATGTGAGGATGAATTCGATTGACTTACGCTTGAGACCTTCATGTAGGTCCAAGGTAAGAATTGAGCTATAATTTAGACAAAGATTGAGGAGGCAGACTCCTTGTATAAGCAGATTATGCCTATTTTCATAACCTCCACACACTGTAGGTACAAGGCAAGAACTGAGTTAAACACTGCTGTTGAGCTTAGTTAAAAAAAAACAGTTCAAACTGTCAGGAAAGCAGGAGTAATGGAAATCGATAATTAGGGAGCAGGCTGCTGGTGAACAACAACATAACACAGAAGAATGTGCCTGCCTAGCTAGGAGCCAGGTGTAAATATTCAGGGATAGTAGCTGGGACTGAGATTGCGGAGGGTATGAGAAAAACAGTAAAATGGGGCCTGAGCAGCACAAGGCAAAGTAATTGATGAAGGCAGGATGCAGAGAAAACCAGAAAGCCCAAAAGAAACAAACTGAGAAAGCACAGGTAACAGGGAAAACAGAGAGCAGCAGGAACAGGAGACAGAGAGAAGTGCAACTGTAGCCAGGAGGCGGGAAGCAAAATACTGATCTAAGAGCTGGAGAGCCATAAACAAGCAGAAGTCCACCACAAACAAATCAGAAATCTAGCACAAACCAAATGGAAAGAGAAATATTATTTGTTTATAGTTATTTTATTCTTTAAGTAATTAATTTAAACAGAAAGTTTAAATATATGGGCAACAAATTGTTTCTCAGGAGGATGTTATGGTTATCATAATTAACTATGCACGGTCTCAGGAGCTTCTAATGGTTTTAATTAACTATGCATGGTTGTGAGGACTGAGTAATGTATCAGATTTATAGATAGATACTGTTATATTGGTTAAAAATGTGTTATTTATTTATCTTGAAAATTAATACAACTTTTTTTTTATAACAAACAATGTGCATCGAGTGGTGACTGGGGGGGTACACTAGATGATTAGGAATGGGTTACATGCAGCTTTGACTGGTGCTGTGGGTGGAGGGCACAAACTCCATTTGCTTTGGCCTTTAAGGAGGCCCTAATGGGGTGCAAATGACCCCAGAGTTCCTTTTTAGTGCTATGGGATCATTTGCATAGGGAGTTATGATTACAGCAGATTGCTTGACAGGAATAATCACTATGTGTGGGACATAACAGCCAGATTGCTCCTTCATGCCACTTTCACCCTATTCACCACATATCTTATGTGGCAAAGAGGGGTGTGTGAATTGCAGGTGCAATCAATATAGTGATGCTCAGAAAATGATGCGTGTGTCAAAATAATGATGCATGCATTGTGTTTTTGCTGTAAAGCAGGTACACTTTTGCAAAAGTGGCAAAATGATCAAAAGCAAGTAAAAAGTAAAGTAAAAGTACATTTTTATTTGTTTAGTGCCCATTTCCTGGGGCTAAGGGTGCTGTACAGAGGTCAAGGAACAAAACCATGTACATAAAACATCCACTGTAATAAAATAGACAATAAAATTCAGATCGTAACATAGTATATGAAATATGGTAAAGAGAATAAATAAAATAAAAATAAAACAAATTAAATAAAATGGAACAAGCAAATAGAAAATAGAATAGCAGCCAGTGTGGAGGTGGCCCTTAAATAGAGACCAGATGCCTCCCTAAAGAGGTGAGATTTCAGCTCCCTCTTAAAGGCCTCCACTGAGTGTGCCTCCCTCAAAGATCTTGGAACCAAGTTCCACAAGGGTAGGCCAGCAATCTTAGAGGACTGTTCACCAGATGATTTAAGACTGACCCTGGGAACCACTAGCAGGCCCACCTTGGAAGAGCGGAGAGGATGATGGGTACAGTAGGGAGTCATGAGTTCACTCATATAGCCAGGCCCTCATCTGCATAGAGCTTAACAGGTCAGTAAACTGACCTTGAAGGTGATTCTCCACTTTGGCAGTCAGTGTAAGTTCACACAGGACTGGGGTTATATGACAGGACCTTGGATGGCCTATCAGCAATCTGGACACTGCATTCTGTGCCTGCTGCAGGCAACATAGGACACCTCCAGTAACCCCCAGATATAGAGTATTACAGTAGTCGAGTCTGGAAATCATAAAAGTGTGCACTAGTGATGGCAACTCATCTGGTGGGATCCAGGCTTTAATCTGGGCAGTGTTCCTGAGATGGTAAAAGTCACTCCAGACTACAGACAGCACTTGAGCCTCAAGTGTCAGTCTATCATCCAGAATGACCCCCAGGTTCTTTACCTTAGCAGAAGCTGCAAGCGGAGAGGAGACAAGTGCCAGGCCAGTCACCTCTTCTGCTTCCTTTGCACCCTGCCAATGACCAGGCACAGTCACCAGTACCCCCATCGTGTCCAGGTTGAGTCTCAGCCAGCTAGAGCAGATGGGGCAGCACCATAGTCTCTAGGTGGTCTCTCTAAAAACTGCTGCCCCACAGCCACTGCACTGAACTGTCATAAATAATGGTTCTCTTTGCCCTCTAATATCAGTTCTTCACAAAAATATACACATTTTCTGATCAACATTAGCAGCACTGCTTTTGTGGAGATATTTCCTGCTCCATAAACTTTTCAACCCACTCCCTTCTTATTAGGGGGACTTCTTTATGTTCACCTTTGTGCTTGCACAAACCAAATATATTGGTACGATAGTGAATTCTGAGAGGTGTGTTACCGTCGGTCCAATGCGGGGCATACGAACATAAGAATGTGCCAGCAGAAACAGACCATCCAGTCTATCTAAGTCTACTCGAGTGTGAAGTTAGCACCCCTAGTTTGCAGCTGCCCCACCCCCTCCCCTTTGTCTTCCCACTACCGCCCCCCACCTTCTCCACCCTCACTCTCCCCTGTTCCCTGTCCCATGCCCTTTTGAAGCTGGTCACAGATTTACATGATACCACCCATTCTGGTAGTGCATTCCATTTTGCTACCACCCTCTCTGTGAAATAGTGTCTCCTCATTTCCCTCCTAATTCTTCCCCCCTCTATTCTTAGCCCATGCCCCCTGGTGTCCCTCCCCCTTCTTAGCTTAAAGACCCCATCTACCTCATCCTTATTGTTTTCCCTCAGATACTTGAATGTTTCTATCATGTACCCCTGTCCCTTCTATCCTCCAGAGTGTACATATTCAGGTCTCTCAGTCTGCTCTCATAGTCTCTCCCCTCTACTGCACATATCATCTTTGTTGCCCTACTCTGCACCCCATCCAGTATGCTGATACCGTGCTTTAGATATGGCCTCCAAAACTGCACACAATACTCTAAGTGCAGCCTTACCAATGACCTGTGGAGGGGCAAGATCACCTCTCTTCACCTGGATGAAAACCCCCTAGCTATGCACCCCAGCATTTTGTTCACTTTTGCAGCCACTCTCCTGCACTGGGCAGTGTTGTTCATGGTCCCTGTTATCATTATCTCGAGGTCCTTCTCCTCCTCATTGATCTCCAGCTTAATTACCCCCCACCAGTATTCTCTCCTTGGGTTCTTCACCTCAAAGTGCATAACCTTACATTTCTTTGCATTAAACCCCAGCTGCCACCTCTCTGACCACTCCTCTAGCTTGCTCAGGTCCCCCTGCAGCTTCTTCCATCCCTCCCCTCCACCCACCACTGCTCCAATTTTGGTGTCATCAGTGAACAGACTTACCTTGCTCACCACCCCAAGTGCAATATCTGATATGAAGAGCCCAAATAATACTGGCCCCAGCACAGAGCCCTGTGGCACCCCATTCATCACTGGCCTTGGAGTTGAGAGCTCCCCTCTCACCACCACCCATTGCAGCTTCCCACTCAGCCAGCTTGTAATCCAGTTAATCATTTTTGCCCCTACCCCTACACCAGTTAGCTTCCCCCCAAGCCTCCCATGGGGCACTGAATCAAAGGCCTTGTTGAAGTTCAAGTAAAGAACATCCACTGCATGACCCTTATCCAGCTCACCTGTCACCCAGTCATAATATTGTATCAAGTTGGTTTGACAAGACTTCCCTGAAATGAACCCATGCTGCCTCACATCCTGGAGGCCATTGTCCTCCAGGTATGACACCAGTCTTTCTTTTAGTATCATTTCGATGAGTTTGCACACTATGGAGGTGAGACTTACCGGATGATAATTACCCAGTTTATCCCTTGGCCCGCTCTTGTGTAATGGTACTACATGTGCCATCCTCCAGTCCAGTGGCACACATCCCAACTCCAGTGAAGTGCTGTACAGATCCGCCAGTGGCTCTGCCAACACCTCCGCTATCTCCCTCAGCACTCTGGGGTAGATACCATCTGGTCCAGGTGCCTTGTCTACCTTCAGTGCCCTCAGTCCCTCTAGGACTCTACTTGCCTCAATTCTTCCATCTATCACCTCCTCTCCCTGTCCCCACCCTCCCAGCCCATGGTAGTAGTGTCCCTTTCTTCCATGAATACTGAGCAACAGTATTCATTCAGTGCTTCTGCCTACTCCTTCCTCTTCCATCCATTCCCCACTCCTTTTATACTCACTATTGTCTCCTTGCACTTCCTTTTCTCCCTGATGTATCTGAAAGTCTCCCCGGTTAATTCCCTGCACTAATCTCGGCTCCCTCTGGGCCTTGGCTTCTCTCACTATTCTGGTCACCTCCCTGGACCATCTTGCATATTTCTCCCTGTCCACTTCCTTCCCCATCCTCCTATACCTTTGGTGCGCCACTCGTTTTGCCCTCACCACCTCCACAATCTCGCTGTTCAAACAGCATAGTTTTCTTGCTCTGCTCCTCTTACTCTGTGTCTTGGTGAAGGATTATGTTGTCTCTTTAATCCCCCATTTAATAATATTCCATTTCTGCTCTGTGTCCATCTCCTGCCTTATGCCCTCCAGTTTCCCTTTCAGTACTTCCTGCATCCTCCCAAAGTCTGCCCCCCTAAAGTTTACCACCCGAGTAACTGATTTCTCTGGCTCCCCGCACATCATGATATTAAACCACACCGTTTGATGATAGCTATCAACTGGTGGGTCCTCCACCTTTTTTTCCCTTACTGCCTGCCCATTCGACAATACCAGATCTAAAGTGTTCTTTAGCCTAGTAGTTATACTAACTAACTGTGTCAGGAGACCCTCCTGGATCGCATCCAGGAGCACTTGCTCCCTAACACTGGAAGTGACCGGAATTCTCCAGTCAATCCCTGACAAGTTGAAATCCCCCACGATGACCACCTTTCCTTTTCTACATACCTTTCTGATTTGTCCCACTAATTTCCTGTCATGCTTCTCAGACTGGGACGGTGGCCTGTATACCGCCTCAAACCTCAGCTTCCTACCCCTTGAGCCTAGGAGCTGCAGCCAGATTGCCTCTGTTCTCCTTTCTTCCCCCTTGTCCCTTGTGCATTTGATCCTGTCCCTCACATAGACTGCCACTCCACCCCACTCCCCTCCTTATGGTCCTTCCTGTATAATTTGTATCCTGGGATTGCCAGATCCCAGTCCCAGTGCTGAGTTGCCCACATTTCTGTGACAGCTGCAATATCCACCCTCCACACTGCTAAGAGTGCTTGCAGCTCAGCTGATTTGTTTCCTAAGCTTCTTGCATTCAACAAGACCACCCTCCATCCTGCCCCTACCCTTCACTGGCCTCCATCTCCTCCCTTCTACTCCCTCCTTTTTTGGCCACCCCGAGACCTTCTCTGCTAGCCTTTGAGAGTCAGATATAAGGGCCACCTGGTCTTGAGGGGGGTGATCCAGCCTGTTGTGGTCCACCCACGGACACTGTTGATATGTATGACCAGACTCGTCACAGAGGTTACATTTCTGGGGGTTGGGGCAACCAAGGCTGACATGACCATAGGCCAAGCAGACAGAGCACCTTGGCTTGTCACAAGTATGACTAAGATGCATTTGAGTACCGCATTTATGGCAAGTGCAGGGCTGACCTGAGAAAAAGCACAAACCCCTGTCATGACCAGTGTAGAAGCTGCCAGGTAAATGTGTTATGCCCTGGTCAGTCTGCCGCAGTTGTACTTTAACCTTCCAACCCCCTGTCAAGAGGAGGTCCTCATCCAAAATAGGTTGAGGAGCCTTGAGAATATCGCAGCACTGCTTAATCCAGTAGAGGACACAATGCTTACTCCCTCATTGCAAAAAAGCAGGGTAATAACTTTTATCATAGGCTTAGTAAGGGGAATGAGCATAAAGGGGGCCCACAAAGGCTGAAATTTCACCAATCCACACTTAGACCAAAATCGTTCCAGAGTGTATACATTTTTAAAACTAAGATCATAAACTGATTCCCCTTTAACATGTATAAATGCAAACAGTTCACTTGCAGTAGTGCCCAAAGAGTCTCTAAGCATAGAATGCAACACAATCCTCATATCAGGAGCAGTAGAAAGATCCCCAAAGTACTTCAGGCAAACAGCATTCCTACACTGGGCTAGTGCACCCAAATTCTGAACCAGATCACTGTGGTGAAAAGGAGGAGCCTGCAACGTCTCACGTGCAGGTAGAGAAGGCAAGAGAGAACTATCCTGAGGGTGCTGAGAGTCATCTTCCAAAGAGGAGTGTGCTAAGGCAGAAGGCTGCAGTGAAGATGAGTGATCCGGGAAGAGGGATGCAGAAGGAGGTTGCACTGGAGGTTTGTCTACAAAAGAAATCAGTGGGGGAGCTGTATCACTGTGGAGTGAGTCCATCCGAGGGGAACAAACAAGCTGAGGGCTATCGGAAATGGGAATACCAGAGGGTGAGGCATGTAGCATGAAGTCCTGGGCACTGACAGCTCGCAGAGAAGTCCAGGATGTGCCAGGAAACTGTTGTGACCATCCAGCGGCTTGAACAGCTGAAGCCGGAGACCAAACAAGGTCGAAAGAGGAAGCATCACCAGGAGGAGCCTCGGAAGTAGCCAGCTTAGAAGCAGAACTGGGTAGCATATGTCTGAAAGAAACTTCAGGCTGAACAGGCAGGGCAGTGAAAGTAATTGCAGTGGCTAACTGAGGCTGAACTGAAGTTGATGGCAGGTCAGTACCTGAAGCATCTTCTTCTTTAACAAAGTCCCGCAAAAACAGAGCGGTGCTGTGAGTAAAAGGATTGCAGCTGTGATGGGGTCATGGGCACAGCAGAGGTCTCTGTAGCAGGAGCAGGATTGCAGGTCAAAAGAAGCTGGTCAAATTCTGAGAACATGACAGATGTAGAAGAGAGCACAGGGGAAAAAAACATCCTGAGTAGGCACTGTGTCCGAATGACTATTGCAGTGAGCTCCAGGCTGTAGAACAGGTTGAAATTCAGGAACAAAACCCTGGGGACAAAGAGCAGCATCACCACCACCTCCTCCAGGGTCTGCCATGGCAGCCATCTTAGCAAGCAACCAGACAGCCAAAGGGTCCCCCTACTGTAGAGTAGGGGAATTTTTATTTATAGCTTCAAGACAAAAATAAATACAAAATAATGTCCACATCACACAAAATTAACATACAAATCATAAAATCATAATAGGTATTTCAATAAGACAAATCTATAAGTTTCAATCAACAGTAGAAAAAAAACCTAAATCAATTTGTAAAATACCGATAATAACCCCCCAACATACACACACGAAAAGAGTAGGGGAGTTTTTATTAATAAATAAACATACATCATAACTCAACAAAAACAAAGTCACAGTAATATAATAATAGAATCAAATACAGAGATCTTTTATACAAACTCCAAAGGATTATAAATTATAAATATTCATAGTGTGGAAATCAGGCAAACACCATCATTTAAATTTAATTATATGTGTAAATCCTTTCCACCATTTTATTTTCCTTGAATTATATAATTGAACATCTTTGAGATACACCTTATACATTTCTTTGGCAACCATTTGACAAATCCCTTCATATAATACTCTTTTTTGATAAATAATCCATTGACACCTCACCTGCCATAAAAAGAACCGCAAACATCCAAAATATACTCCTAGAGTATTCTTGCTAAGATGGGCCATGCTTGGGGGATACATTCCTATAACCAGAATATCATAATTCATATATTTTAGCCATGAAAAATTCCATTTCTTGCCAGCATATACCCATAATTGTGTTACATAAAAGCAGTGTAGAGAAAAATGCTCCATAGTTTTTTCTTGATTGGTGCAATCTGGATAAGGACAATTCCTTTCTTCTTTCGCTTTGTATTTGGCTGTGCCTCTTACATTTAATCTCATGTACATTACTAACCATTGTGTTAACCACATAAAGGCAGGCATCCTAACATTATTCAACTGGTATAGTATATAGGTGTTTTGTACTGTGGGGCAATTTTTAAAACTAGGTTCGGTAGGGTAAATTGAATTCATAATCACTTTGTATAAGGTTTTTACTGAGTTGGAAACAATCTGAAAACTTTAAGTTCTATTTCAACCAATGCTCTTTTCCAATTTCTTTCAGGAAGGCTTTGAGGGCCGAACATAACACCTAATATACTTAAGGGTTCTGGGGATATCAGAGCATTATTATACTGAAATGCCCAATGACTTCCTGCCCTGATAATCAAGCCCCTTGTTTTGAGTAGATTAATTTGGGCATTAGACATAGCTACAAATAAATTAAATTAAACTAGAAAGTTCTGCAGATATTCATAATTACTAAAAAATAAACACACATCATCTGCATATGCTTCTATACTTAGATGAGAACTAGGATGTTCTCTACCAATCCCTGTCCACTTAGGTGATAATGTCAGAGATCAAATAAGTGGTTCTAATGATAAAACATACAACAGGGAACTTAGTGGACATCCCTGATGAACTCCTGTTTTAGTGTAAACCCCTTAGTTTTAACTGCTTTAATAAAGGGAAACACTGTAGCAGACGTATAGAAGAATTTAATAATATTGACCATCCCTTGTGGAAATCCAAAAAAACATAAGACCTGAAATAAGTAACTGTGATCAACCCTGTCAAAAGCCTTCTTAAGGTCAGCTGATATTAAATAACCAGCTTTACCTTCTAGTGAAAGATACTCTATAACGTCTGTAATAATCATAAGGGCCGATTGTATTCTTCTATTAGGAATACTACAATATTGGAAAGGTGAAATAATTTTTTCTACATAAATTTTCATTCTGTTATTTAATAACATCGTAAATATTTTATAATCCGAGTTCAGTAATGTTATGGGTCTACAATTTCTTATATCCCCCTTATCTCCTGTTTTATAAATGTGTATAATCAGGCCATCTGTAAACTCTGAAGGCACACCTTTACCCATCATCATGTATTGAAAAACTAAGAATAAACAAGCTGAAAATTATTTTTTAAAAGCTTTATATAATGAATAAGGAAGTCCATCTATACCTGGGGAAACTCCATCTTTGAGATTCTGTATTATGCCTTCAATATCTGATTCTAAAAAGGGTTCCAAGAGTTTATTAGCTTCATTTGGCAAAAAAGGAAAAGTACTTGAAACTAAATAAGCTCTGATATTTTCTAGCCAAATTGGAGAAGAAGGGTTCAATGATTCATAATGGGATTCTATAATAGAATTAATTTCCACCTCTGATACAGCTTTCTTACCTTCTGATTCTAGACATTCCATATGGGTAGCTTCTTTTAAGTTCCTACATATTTCAAATGGGTCTCCTATTTTTAATTTTTGAGTATTATTAGAGAACAGGGCTTGCAATGTTCATGCCCTATCATATTGTACTTGGTTCATTTTGAATTTAATATTCTCTATTTGATCTGAGTAATCATACCTGGAGGTATTAGCATTTGATATTAGATACTGTAATTGCTGTCTTAGCTTCAAATATGTAAACAGATTATTTGTTTTTTGAGTGGAACCATATTTCTTAAACCATCTACTTAAGTCTGTTGTAGTTTCCATCCACCATTCTCCCACATCAGAATATAAAAAGGCTACCAATAGTCTTGCTTTCAAAAGTTGTGACACTGAGTATTGCACAAAACTGTTACTAAGGATAGAAGTGTTTAGTTTCCATCTAAGTGTTCTTTTTGGTATCGAAGTTGAAATACCAAATGAATAAATTAAAAAAAGTGATCTGAGAATTCAACTGATATTATTTGAAATTTTCCAGAAGGGATTTCAGCAGAAATAAATAAATAATCAATAGTGGTTTTATACTTCCCTTTCATGAAAGTGAAACTAGACCCAGAAAGCCTATACTGAAAACAATTAGCAAGCTCTGTGGTTTTTATTATTGCTTCTAATAAATGTGAATCACAGTAAATTTTTGTATTGTGTGCCCTTTTTCTACCAGACTGCAGTCGAAATCACCTCCCCAAAAGATTAGTCGGGAAGTTACTAAATATGGTTGAATTGCTTTCAATCAATTAATTCTTTCTGATTTTGTTTGAGGACTATATATGTTAATGAATCTACAGTCCCAGTTATCCCATTTTCCATCCAAGATTGGTACCTTTCCTGGTATTAGATCTATCAATTTATCTAATGAAAACAGAAAGGAATTAAACAAAATGCCCACTCCGTCTGCACTATCCCTTCCGAAAGACCAATACTAGGGTCCCCATGGGCAATCCCTTTTAAAAGTAATAATTTGCACTAAGGAAAACATCCATGTTTCTTGCAAATAACAGAGATTTTATTATCATGAACTGACTGAAAGAGTGCTTGTCATTTGATATTATTCAGAATACTATGAGTATTCAAAGACCCCCATTTGTGAGCTACCATGGTCGCTGGATTAAGTCAAACACACTATTTTATTTTTTCCTTTTTTTCTTTTTTTTCCCCTTATATTCTTCTGCTGTTAAACCACCAGTTTCTGGCACCAATTTCTGAGAATCAGAGTCCACAATATCCATTCACCACCACCTCCTCCAGTTAGTAAATAATGCTGCATAGGAATTCTGCATCTCAATACTTGTAGTAGAGGGAGGGGATTTTGGTCTCTGATTCTGAGAGGATCTCCTCAGTGACAAAGGAGAAAGTGGAATATGTCCAATAGGGGGCTCGTCAGATTTTTCAGGTTCACTATAGCAAACAGATACCAGTGTCTCTGGTTTAAAAGGCACTCTTTCAATTTTCCTTTATACCCCTCCTGGTCAGTTTTTTTTTCAAAGTAACTACTTCCACTAAATCTATTTTTTTTTGGGGGGGGAGGTTTAGTAGATTGCATGCCACTTACAACATCCTGCTGTTGGGCTGCATCCATACTTTCAGGGGCTTTCTCCTGTTTAGAAGAGGCATCCTGGGCCTGGTGAATCAATAAATCTGGGCTAATGCAGGAAGCTTTGTTCTTTGCAGTCCAGGGACATTCTCAGAAAACATGGCTGAACCCTTCCAAAGGTCACATTTAGCATGATTCGCACATTGCATAGTTACATGACCTATTTCCCCACAATTATCACACCTTGGTTGATCGCAGATAGTTGATAAATGAGTTCTAGATCCCCATTTGTAACATGCTCTTGGCTGACCCCCATAGAAACATACCCCATCTATCCCTGCCTAACAGGAAGGAATTGGGGATATGCTCTATCCCTATGACAGATTGTCTTAATTTAACTTTGCACTTCCACCCTCCCAGTCCAAAATTGTTCAGAATCTAGAATTGGTTCTGGTTCACTCAATATCTCACACTTCTGTCCCAGCCAATAAGTTATGTCCTCCACATGGACTCCCTCATTTCTAAACATAACTGTAACAAATTTGATCAGGGGTTTTGTAAGAGGGATTACTAAAAAGGGAGTCCATATGAGGGAAAACTTAACCTGATTATAGCATTCCCAGAAGAGATCTAAAGCATAAGATGTTCTAAAGCTAATGTTATAATTATCTTCCCCTGATATTTTGATGAACATGAAGACATCTCTTGGGGAAAAGTGGAGGGAATCTTTAATAAACATTTCTCTAAATAATGCCTATCAGGATGCTGAGTTAATCCTTCTTTATAGTGAATGCGAAACATTTATCCTTGGTTCAGCTTCCCTTTTTGAATGTGCAAAAAGATCTGACATTAAGGGTTTCTGTGGGCCCAGAGTGGAAGGCTCACTCCAAATTTCACTTGGGCCTTCCTTTAGGCTAAGCTGAACTTGTTCATACATGATTCTTTTGCATCATTTTTGTTTACAACATATTTTGGTATAACTTTAGATCCCCCCTTTTTACCTTTAGCTAAACTAACTTCTGAAGCAGTTTTTATAATGACCATATCATTAGCTTTTGGTTTCCAGTCTGGAGTAGAATTTTTTAAAGGAGGGATCCCATAACGGGTCTGAGGTCCAAGATCCTGAAGCTGTCCTCTCCCAGCCAACCTCTAGGATTGCTTTTTGTGGTGACTAGTTTTCATCGTGAAGAGGTGAATTTACAAGTCTATTATTATCTCCTTTTAGTTCCACTCCTACACCCGGGTTCTGCAACTTTCTATCATCAGGCTTCCCAACTGAGAAAGTATCTGAGTTATTTTTAGAAGTGTTGTCTTGTCGAGGAAAACAAAATTCAGTCACTCCCGATTGTTGCGCCTTTTGATAGTTGACAGGGCTGTCAGCTGCTAGGGGCTGGTCTCACTTTACCAGCATTTTGACACAAAGCTGGCTTCTTTTGTTAATTTCCACTGTCCACCAAAAGATTTGCTGTTTATGCGCTGAGGATTTTTAGTGCCTTTTGTCTGACTTTCAACTTTTGGTTGAGAGACTTTGCTCTGAGGTGTGATGCTTGTAGTTAATAAGGGCTTTAGGCACTCACTTCCTTTTGTGACAATCCTGCCAGCCACACTATCATTCTTCATACTATTCTCGGTAGCTTTGGATGAGTCAGCAACTTTTGACTTTCCTGCTGATCTTGAACTCACTTAAGGATTTTGACTACTCTTGTTGCTGTCAGTATCAACTCCTGGGATGTCAATTTTATCAGCTGTTAATTTTGCATCATGAGAGTTTGTTACATTCTGAGAGATTATTTCTTGTGAAGATAACAAAAGGATTTCAGGATCAGTAGCTAAAGCATTTTCTCTTTTAACATCAAAATTATCTTGGAAAATATAATGCTCATTGTTTTGATGATATTCCTCTGAAAATCCAATTGCTTCATGATAAACCTCTTCTTGATCAATTTCAAATTCATCCACTTGAAGGGCCTCTTCTTGTGATGCAGTGAAAGGTGAGGCCTTCCCTTCCACCAAACACGCAACCTCCTCCTCTGGCTTCTCTCCCAAAGTGGCCATCATGCTCGCTGATAGCCCATCCACCTACAGGAGAGTAGGGGAATTTCCCCGGTGTCCTGGCCAAATTTCCCCCATTCACTAAAAATACCACCAACAGCTTAATCTGGTTCAGTTTCAGTTGGTTACCATCTGTATCCCCCGTCACCCCTGAAAAAGTGACTACTAGTCTCAGTGGGCCTACCAGGTTAACAAAATTCAATAATGATAATAATAACAATAGCAAAAACCCCAAACACTCAGCTCTTCTCTGGCAGACACTATAGGCATTTATAGTGGAAAAGGACATAAAGTCATTTTGGAATTTAGTGGCACATGGGAAGGATAATCTTAAGACTAAGTATAGAAGCACATATCTCTCCAGAAGTATGGACAGCACACTTCAAGAAAATTTATAGGATTGAGCAAGAGTCTGCAGTCCATTCCTGAAGAAATATTAAGTATAGTACAGAATGTAATACCGTGAAAAATAAAGTCTGGTATGACTTTACACTAGAGGAGGTGGCGATGGTAATTAAAGCACATAAAAATAATAAAGCCCCTGGTTTGGATGAGATAAAAGCAGAACTATATCACTCTGACCCAGCTTGGTGGGCAGAATTATTAACACCTATATTTAATTATTTGGTGAAGCTGGAAAGAATACCTCCAAGCTGGTGCATGGACCTGATTGTGGCTATACATAAGGAAGGCACAGTAGCAGACCCATGTACAGTAATTATAGGCCAATTACATTACTAAATATCACTTCCAAAATTTTCATGAGGCTTCTTTTATTAAGATTGGAGTGCTGGGTAGAAGAAAATAATATAATATCTATCTTCCAGTCAGGATTTAGACAGCAGAAGTCTACACTAGATCCTGTCTTCACACGTATACATTTAGTAAATAAATATGTAAGAAAGAATGGGAGAAAGCTGTATGTAGCATTCATAGATATTAAATCAGCGTTTGACAGTGTCAATAGAAAGTATTTATGGGAGATATTGGAGAATAAGGGGATATAAATTATATTACTTAATATGATTAAGTTAATGTATACATATACCAAGGTAGTAATAAGATATAGTAAAGATGGTTCCTGCAGAGAACCCCTAGAAATTAAGTGTGGGGTTAGACAAGGATGTTTGCTGGCACCAATGCTTTTTAATATTTATATAGAAACTATGATGGAAGAATTGAGAAAAATTTATATCTTCTCCCCTAGAATAAATGAGATACAAGTAAAAATTTTGTTACATGCAGACAATGCAATCATTTTGTCTCAGACCCCAATTGGGTTAAAAAGAACTTTAACATCAGTAACACGCTTTCTAAAGGGGATTGACTTGGAATTAAATACATAGATGACAAAGATTTTAGTATTCAAAATGGGGAATTTGAAACCAAGGAATTGGATAATAAAGGATAAAAATTATGAAGAAGTGAATCTGTTTTGCTACCTTGGTGTCTGGTTTACTAAGAAATTAACATGGAAAACTCATATTCAAAAGATGAAGGAAAAACAACTAGATCAATTCAGGCAATAGGAAGATTTGCTAATACTTATGCACAAAATTCTTATGTAGCACATATAAGATACTTCAAAGCAAAGGTTAATGCACAGCTACTCTATGCTTCTGAGATCTGGGGAATTCTAGGTTTTACAAATGAATCAGAATCAATACAAAATCCCCCAGACCCCCGGCCCCCAGACCTTGACTGCCCTTTGTTTCACCTGAGGCTGGTCAGGGAAAAGGAGGTTTTGATCATCCTTAAATCCCTACACTCGAGAGGATCTGGGGGCCCTGACGGGATCCAAACCAGAATCCTCAAGGAGGGGGCTCCAGCTTTAGCTAAGCCCCTAACCTGGCTGATAAACTGGTCTATTATGGAGGGGTCTGTACCCAAGCTTTGGAAACAGGCTCTAGTGATTCCCATACACAAGGGAGGGTCAACAGAGCCCATAGAGAACTAGAGGCCTATCTCCTTGCTGTGTGCCATTGCAAAAGTACAGAGAAGCTAGTACTCCCAACTCCGAGAATACCTGGAAATCCACCGGGCAATCTCACCGTCACAGCACGGCTTCAGAGCCAAGCATGGGACTGATACTGCGCTAACTAAATTCTCAGCAGAAGTACTGAGCAATAATGACGCAAGGGTCAGCACAGGGGCGGTCTTTATTGACCTATCTAAAGCATTCAACTTGGTAAACCACAACCTCCTACTACAAAAAATGTGCTCACTTGGCCTTGACACCCACTCACTGGGATGGTTCAAGAGTTATCTCTCTGGACACACCCAAAGGGTCAAGTGGGAGGATAAAGTCTCCATGCTAGCTTCACTCAAAGAAAGGGTACCTCAAGGGTCAATACTCGGCCCCCTTCTCTTTACACTGTTCATAAATGATCTGCATACACACTGCGGGAGCAGCAGTGTTATCCAGTATGCGGATGATGCGGTCATTTACAGAGCTTCCCCTAATTTACCAGAGCTGGAGACAGCCCTCCGAGAAGACATCCTTCAGATGGAGGACTGGCTCACTCTGAACAAAATGGTTCTAAACACCAACAAAATGAAGGTAATGTTGTTTGGTCCTAGATCCCTGGGATCTGAGAGGTCACTTCTCCTACAACTCCAGTCCGGGGTGTAAACTGAGGTGGTCACCTCCACCAAATACCTTGGCCTTACCCTGGACCAAGGCTTCACACTAAAAAATCACGTAGACCAAATCACCAAAGCCATCCATGGGAAACTCGGAATCCTCTATAGACTAAAGGACCAGATTATCCCTGCAGCTAGGGTAGCCATTGCCACTAGCGTACTCCTCCCAAAGCTCACCTACACGGCCCCGATTCTCCAGGGCGTGGCCATGATGGAGTTAGGGAGGCTGCAGACCTTGTACAACAAGATAGTCCACTTTGCCACTCTGTCACACCTGAGGACTCACCACTGCGAGGCCCAATCAAGGCTCAGGTGGCCGTCTCTGGAAGCTCGCCTCTCCTACCCAATTCTCTGCCTTACATTCAAGTTACTGGGTCCCACACCTCCCCCTAGCCTGAATGGTATCATTAGGGTGAAACCTAACCCACGAGCCTACACTCATCAGGCCAAACTCTCTCGTGGTTCCCAAGACTAGGACTAAAGCCGGGTCCAGGTCCTTCATGACACCGCCCCTTCCATCTGGAACAACCTCCCTTGGAGGTAGGGAGGCAGTGTCCGCTACCAGCTTCCGGACAAAGCTCAAGGGACACCTGCTCGACAGGAGCACATGTCTTTGTTACAGGACCTGACCACGCACAGCCATCCTGGTAGCTCAATAGACCACCATACATAGCCATCCTGGTAGCATAACGGACCTCCCCAAAAGATGGGGTGCACTTATGTCCCAATATCCCCCTTCCAATATGCCCACAAAGAAGCTAACCTAGGTCTTTAGCTACTGCTTGTCTTTACCAGAGCACTCTCAATCTAATCATGAACTTGAGATGTAAAATGGTCTCATTATGTGTAACCTCTATGTCCTTATAGCCTGTATGTCTTCCACTACCTGCCGCCTGTAATCCTATGTAATCCTATGAAATCTTATTGTTAAAAACTTTACAATCACCTGACTGTACTGATCTGTTACCTGTAAGTTGTTGTTTCACCCTGGTTGCCCCTGAAAAAGGGACCTCCGTGGCCCAGTGGGCCTACCCGGTCATCAAAATTCAATAAATAAATAAATAAAATCATTTTCTTAAAACACTTCTGGGGGTGTCTATGTATACTGACAGTGCAATGATCAGAGCAGAAACTGGAATATATCCCATTAAAGTAAGTATAGGAAAATGAGTAATAAATTACTGGGTTTGAATAATTACCTCTACAGTGCCCAATTTGTGCCAATAGTCACTGTTAGAAGAATATGAGACAATATATAGGGGAACAGATATGAGGATTGTCAGACTGAATGCTGTTATAAATAAACTGGGTTTAGAAAACAACTATGTTCTACACCCAGACAGGGGCCTTTATTTATTTAGGAATCAGGCTACTCAAAGACTTTTAAATGTGGCAGTTACTAAAGATCGTGCCTTGATACATGAATGCTGGGAAGGGAAAATATATAAAAATATTAAAAATTCATTTACAACAGAAAAATATCTCTTTTTCTGTGACAATATAAATCAAAGAAAGGCTATCTGTAGATTTTGGATGGAGCAAGCTAACCCAGCTTTAAACTACATGATAGGTATAGCTGCATTACAGGAATCATGTTTCTGTAAGGAAAATAGTAAATTGGAGATTCCACATTTAATTTTTGAGTGCACTGTTTTTAGAAAATTCAGGGAAAGATGGATTCTGCCATTCTTGGACTATTTAAAGGAGCCAGACTTAAGGACTAGAACCATTAGTCTACTAAAAACTACACATAAACAATTGATGTTTGCATTAGCAAAATTTGCACAATATGTTTCACAGTATGTAGCTAATAAAAACATCAGTAAGAGGTACAGATTATGGAGGGGTTAAAACTAATATAGAATAATCAGAGGTGATGGAATAATATTTAAGGCTGACCTTTGGTTATATGTGTGTTAAATAGTGTGTAGTAATTATATATATCCCTCTTTTTTAAATGAAATATGTTAGAAGGTTGTATATGTGATGTTTGGTATGTATGTCTCCCTTTTTTACATGTAACAAAAAGCTTTTTATATACATGTTTTGTACGAATAAATTTGACTTGACTTGACTCATTGCAAAGGTCATGACCTGAATCATGCAAGGCATCCTGGAATTTTATGATGTTTTGGTGCTAAAGTCTGCAGTAGTTATAGTGTATTAGTCAGTGCTGATGCTGTCCTCTGCAGTCACTATGTTCTTGTCTTATGCTAGCCATGAAACTTTTCAAGACATAGTAAGGGCCCTGCTGTTTTCTGTAGTTGAAAGCATATCTGGGTTAGAAAGAAATGCTTTTAGAGAATACAAAGACTTCACAAGATGTGTAACAGAACTAAATGAGAGTAAAAACTTCTGCTGACTTGTGCAGGCACACATCATCAACTCCCATGATGCCTTGCATGGGTGGGGTCATGACATTTGCAATGGAGACACACAGGTTTTCACACCAGGACAAAAGACAGTGACACAACCTCATTTGTAGTTAAATTAGGATGAAATAAGGGGGATGCAAGAGAGGGAATCATTGGTCATGCCTACCAACTAAACAGGTATACAGAAAATAGGTTGAGTGGACTTTCCCTTTAAAAAATTCCACCTATCTTGATTATAACATCAGGTCTTAAAAAGACTAGTGGACATTTGGGGTCAAAATGTGGAGGCCAACTGAAAATTATATACTGCTTCTCATCTGGTCTATTCTGGGTAAATGCATAGTAAAAATATGTACAAGCAAGACCCTGTACAACAGCAATGCAAGCAACGAACATTTGGCATTGACAAATCCTTGTTTCTTTAGATGTGACTGCTGTATAAATGCTATTTCAGTTTCCTATTTCTTTAAATGCCTTAGTACGTTATACATTTTAATCATATTGTTTAGCCCTATTGCATTCTAAGTTGTAGAAGTAAAAGTTTCTGCCTTTATCCCTTTGTTTACTACACCTCCAGGGGACCAATATGTCCAATTTTGTAACAGTAACTCCATTATTTTCATAGCACTTTAAAACATTACATCCATCCCGTAAATCAAGGCCACCACTCAACTAACAAGGTCCTTATTAGTTGAGTGGAGGCCTTGATTTGTCATAATCTCAACTCTAAAGTATAAAAAAGCAGCTGAAAAAGTCTCCTATTGTATTCTATGGAGTGCGCCCCTGCACTCTCCATTTACTGACTTCATGAAACGTGCTAGCCTGGGAGCATGTCTTGTAACCAAGAACTGTGAGCATTTTCCTGTTCAACTGCATGGATAATAGTTCAGTCTATTGTATTACTCAATCCAGGCAGTAATAAATTAAAAGTTACATGGGAGTCCACTTGTGGCCAGGTAAAGTTTATGTGTTTGGGGGTTAAGAACCTGCTCATTAAGATTTGTGACCCTCATTCAAACCACTGCATAAATATGTCAAAATGTTCATCATACCTTATACTGCATAATATTTTAATAATGTTATAGCAAAACTATCAGCTAGGCATAGTACAGTGGAGCTAGATTTTGAAACAACTGTATGAATAACTGCAGATGAAACAGTTCAATATTGCAGTGGCCCCACACTGACCTGTGTCAACACAGTCTGACTTTGCTCTTGTGGATACCTAGCTAAAATAGAACAACCTTATTCACAATGCCAAAAAGGCCATGATCATCAAGCAAGCAAGTAAGCAAAACTTTATTTGTAAAAAAATGCCTTTCTCACAACCAAGGCGCTTGTAAAATACAATAAATAATTAAAACAGATCAACAAAAACAAATACAGCAATTTAAAATTCAATAAATACAGCAGCGGCCTAACAGTCAGGATAAGCTACACTAAATAAATACATTTTAAGTGGAGATTTAAAACTTGGGACGGTCAGGCAATCTCGCATCTGACGAGATAGAGAATTTCACAGGGTTGGGGCCATAAAACTAAATTACCAAGCCCCAGATGTCTTCAGACAGACCCTAGGAATCTCTAGCAATCCCTCATTGGTGGATCAGAAAGAGTGGGTGGGACAGTGGGGGCAAAGGAGATCTTGCAGGTAACTAGGTCCCTGATCATGTAGGGCCTTGTAGGTCAGCAAACCAACCTTGAAGGGGATCTGCCACTGTACTGGCAGCCAGTGCAGTCCATGGAGCACAGGCATTATATGTCTGGTCCTGTATGCACCAGTCAATAGCCTAGCTGCCACATTCTGCACTAGCTGCAGGCGGCGGATATCAACCTCCAGTAGCCCTAGGTAAAGAGCACTGCAGTAGTCAAGGCAGGAGGTAATGAAGGTGTGGACCAGTGTTGGAAGATCATCAGGAGGTACCAGGTGTTCTACCTGGGTAATATTGCTCAGATGGTAAAATGAGGTTTTGACAGCTGTCGACACCTGAGATTTAAGGGTCAGGCTGCCATCCAAAATCACACCCAGGTTCCGCACCTGGTCTGAGGTAGTTAGCTGAGCACCCCCAAGCCATAGGCCAGAGGGAGCTCCTGCCAACAAGCCCACCTCCCAACAACCTGGTTCCACCACCAACACCTCGGTTTGTTCCGGGTTTAACCATAGCCAACTCACACTCATCCAATCCTGGATCTCGGCCATACAGTTGTTAAAAACCAAGAGATCATCATCCTGACTGGGTACAAAGGACATGTACAGCTGAGTATCATCGGTATAACAGTGAAAACTCAAGCCATATCACCTAATAATCACTTCTAACAGCAGCAGGTACACTGCAAATAACATGGGTGACAAGATGGAGCCTGCGGCACCCCGCAGGATAGGGGGAACGGTGTTGAGGAAAAAATCTCTGACACCACTCTCTGAGTCTTACCCTCAAGGAATGACTGAAACCACCTGAGGACTGTAACAGACAGCTCCAACTGCACTCCATGGTCTAAAGTGTTAAATGTCACAGAAGGATCTCGAAGGACCAAGATGGAATGGGTCTTTTGATCTCTCGCTATTAGGAGGTAATTTAGTACTCAGACAAGAGTTGTTTCAGTACTATGTCTCTTCCTAAATCCAGATTGGAGAGAATTATAGACATTGTGGCTGGTCAAATGATCATCCAGCTGTGGCACAACCATATTCTCAATAACTTTTTCCCACAAAGGGCAGGTTAGAGACCAGTCTATAATTTGCCAGACAGTCAGGGTCCAAGGAGAGCTTTTTAAGGAGGGGCTGAACCATGGCCTCCTTCAGGGGATTTGGAAAAATCCTCCTCTTCAAAGATCTCCAGACTATCTTGGCAAGGACCGGGCCAATTTTATCCACGCAACCTAGTAGGAGGTGTGTAGGGCCCTGATCCAAACTACAGTTGGTTGGTTGCAATGAATGGATGACCTTCACAATGTCATTGATTGTGGGAAGGCAAAAGTCACACCAGGCAAACTGGACACCCGACATCTCCTGTCGACCACCACAATTCCCATTAGAGGGAGTCGAATGGACATTGGACCTGACTGTGGCAACCTTATCTGTGAAGAATCGAGCAAACTCCTCACACCATTCTTGTGAAAAGGCACTCCCAGGCTGGAGACAGATTGGATTACACAATCTGTCCACAGTCCGGAAGAGCTGGACTGGTTGATTCTGCACAGCAACAATTTCCCTGGACAGGAATTCTGCCTTATTATGGGTAATTGCTGATTGATAGCCTGCATAGTGGTCCATCAATCTAAGTCTGTCACATTCAAAGCCTGACTTCTGCCAACTCCTCTCTAGCCTTTTCCCCCACTCTCCTCAACTCCCTCAAGGACTCATCAAACCAAGGAGACCTTGGGCAAAGAGTGAGGGGACGAACATGAACAGGAGCAATGGAATCCAGCACTGCTACTACCGCCTTAGTGTAGGTAAGTACCAGGTCCCCAGGATCCATGCATTCACTTGGTAAATCCAATAGGTCCAGCACTGCCATTAGGCTGTCCAGGAAAATACCCCATCAAAGGGCGGTACTGGACCATCTCCATAGGGGCCAACCTACTAGGGAGGCCACAAAACTGAACTCAATGGTGTGATGGTCAGACCACCCGACTGGTTCCACCACCAAGTTGGATATCTCCATCCCCAGGAGGAACACCAAGTCCAACAAATGACCACCAATATGGGTTGAGGAGGACATAACCTGTGTGAAGCCCATCTAACTCATTAGCTGGAAGAAGTCTTGACCAAATTTCAAGAGTTCGTTGTTGACCCAGGCATTGAAATCCCCCAGGATCAGCCATCTGGGGGATCCCAATGTCAGGTCAACAAAGAAGTCCAGGAGTTCCTGCAGGAAAACCTTCCCATCTTCTGGTGGACAGTAGATGAGAAGAATCTTACACTACACACCCTCGCCCATGATAACATTCAGTGGAGTTGGTGGTCCCTACTTGTAACTCCACCAGGTTCAGTTCTGATCTAAAACAGAAGGCAACTCCCCCACCCCTATGAGCCATCTGGGCAGTGAATCACTGAGTACCTAGCTGGAATTGCTGAGGCCAAAACTCGGCCAGCATTCTCATCCAGCCAGGTCTTGGTGATGCACGCCAGATCCAATGACCCAACAAGATCCACAATTATAGCAGTCTTGTTTTTAATGGACCTGGCATTACATAACACCTGCCTGCTACAAGCAGAGCCCTTGGGTATGGGAACCAGGCAGGGAGGACCCCTCTCCTGGACGCATTTCACCACAGGGAATCTTCTTGTCCCCACTAGCCCACTCCTTTCCATTCCTCCATCAGGCAAAGCCCTTGCCCTCCTCCTAAAAATCCCCAGAGCCCAACACCATCTATATACCTCTGAGAGCAATGGGGGACACTTAAAAGGATGGAGGTCCTTAAGCCTGGAGAGGGAGTAATGTCTGACCATCCCTGCACCTTTCCAACACATCTTTGCCACACTCCACAAGCACCCAAAATAACAATAACAACATTTACCAACTTAACCCACACCACACTTACACACCCAACCATTCAACACCCCTATCAACTTCCACATACCATGCACACCTCGCTAAAATACTCAAAGCTTAATTAAAATACAGATACTTTGTGACAATATCACAAAATAAAACACAAATATGTATATATCCAAAAACCAAAACAGCAGATAATGAAATAGTGAGTACAATGCTCCTTGGCACCCATCCTTAAGGTTGTAACCTGAACATCACCCTCTCGAACCACACTGAAGATAATCTTGCTGTTGTGCAGGTCATGTCTTTCAAATATCTGGGGATATAGCTGGGCCCCCAGCATATCAATCAGAAGCTTTCAGATCCCATCCCATAATTAGCAGGCCATGAATCCTCTGTAGAACCAGGATCTGCCTCACCTCTTAAAAGAGAATGCAGATAATGAAGCAATTCCTACTTCTGCTGCATTATGGAAAGGTGCTGTACAGCTTATATCCTAAGGCCACACTGCATTGGTTGGATGTGCTGTGGAACAGCCACTGCAGCTTTGCCTTTGAGAGTGTCCAAGGATGCAGCACTGCCTATTGTACATAAAACTTGACTGGCCAGTCCACACCACCCACAGAGACTACCTCTAGTAATGAAGGAGCCTCTAAGGTATCACAGCAGGCAGGGCTTTGTCTGTGGGCATGGACTGGAGTGACACCTGGGTGGGCAGGTAGGTTGGGAGGTAGCTGCCTACTAGGGGTGGAGGGTTAGACAGGTAGGAGTTGCTAAGGGAAGGTGGATTGAGCCCAGGGGTGGGAAGTGTAAGTGGTGGCTTGGTAGTGTTGAAAGGTCTGTACAGATGAGGGAACAGGAGATCAAGAGTCTTGTGCAGCCTGATCATCCTGAGGCTGACAAGAGGTCTGCTCTGGATGGATGGAGTTTCCTCCCTTTAAACAGGGACATTTGGAATGCCAGCCTCCTTGGGCATCTGCTCATGGCATTATGGAGTCCTCTGGTGGGAGGACACATCTATAGCAGGTCAAGATCTATCTCTCATAGCCCAGAGCTGCTGTTTTCTTTGGGTTCCTGATTGGTTAGGTGGCCCCCGGAGGAGTAGGGGGGGGTTGACCACCAACAATTCTGAATAAGATCAAATAGATTGATACGTTTACTGACCAAGACTACCTTTCTGTGCACATCACACTGACTTAGGCTGTATCTGTTGAATAGCTGTGGCCATTTTTTCTCCAAAGCTCATTGTCTGTCCCTGTCTGTCCAGGTGAATGAAGGGTTGTGCCCTATAAGACAAACACTCTATACTATATGATTGATTGATTGATACTGCTATTGTATCTCAGTAGTATCCAAATACTAAAATACTTCAGCTGATAGTCCTTCAAAAGCCATGAAGAATGAAAGAACCTACGAGCTTCCTTTGACAAACCACTAATCTTCTTGTATTCTGAAAGCTGCTAATTGAACAAACCAAAGGTTCACATAAATATAGTGGTAGCAGTCAATTCAACACGTTATCTCCTGAGATTCTCTGGAGCTATATAGAGAAAAGAGATACCTGGGACTGCCAGACTACAAGAAATCCCACAGAATTCTGCTTACAGATCTCTAGGTATTTGGGGAGATAACTTGCCAAACCAACTGCTACTGTACCCTCCTATCTGAACTCCCATCCATCCTCCAAATATTTAATGTGTTACACAGAAACTGGCACCTACCTTCCTTTCAAATCTCAGTAGTGTCTGTATGCACTGTGTACAGGCACAACCCTCATCATCAGTGGTTATCATCCCCTGTTTGATATATGATTAATTGTTGTCCACTTTTTCCATCTGCTTGCTTGTACTGTAAGCAACCTGTGTTTGAGTGCACTTTTGGAACTACAGTGGTATACACCAGGATCAGATACAGTGTCTCATTGTCTCACTTTTTAATGCATGACAACTGCTATTGAATTGCACTGTTTCCTGCAGAATTCTGCAGGACTGAATGTTTGATCTTGGCACGTACCGCGCTGCACTTTTATATTCAATTGAACTGCACTATAAGCTAAACCTTTTTTTACTGTGTTGTACCAAGTGACCTCACACAATGTGACAGTGTGTACCATGGAGCCATCCATTGATCTACTTGATATGAGTCTCAAATAAACAATAAATACATTTCGTAATTGTAGATAGATAAGACAGACAGACTGACAGAAAGACAACATTATGCATATGCTGTATATATGGAGTCTGTTTTTTTGTATCTTACATTGTTTTGTAATTCTTTCTAAATGTTTAAACACATTAATTTTAGTATTCCTCATAATGTTAACTGAATTTGTAGACTGTGTTTCAGGTACCCTCTTCTGCTTATAACACTGCCTCTTTATGTCCTGATGCTTGAGTGAGGCACAGCTGCTAACTTGCTGCTATGGGTTTTTCAGTGGAGCATGAAGAATTGATGTTAGGTCATTGGTTGAACTGGTAGAAGATAATAGATTGTGACTGGTTCATATTAATAGCCTCATTATACGCATGGTCCTTTCTGTCACCATTAAGGTTTTTATGGTTGCTCTTACTGAGGTTCTGTGTGATTTTCCATCCTTTTAAAGTTTCAGGAATTTTCTTATGGCATTGAGACATTACATGGGAGGAGCATAGTCTGTTTTGTCCAGTTGTTTTGTATGAAACACAGAAACATAGAAGTTGTCAGCAGAAAAGGACCCACCTAGTCTGCCCTAAAGTTCCCTACCTACTGTGTTACCACAATTCCTACTCAATCTCCAGCCTTACCCCCCCCCCACATCCCTGTTACTAAGATCCCCTTGTGTCTATCCCATACAAACTTGAATCCTGGTATGAAAACTTATACTGTAGTCCCGTATCTGTGTTCATGGGATTATTTTCATAATTTACTGTACAACAGGCTTTGCATCATTATAAGATATACATTATTTCCTCATGTATGGGATACTTAAGCATTAGAAAATTGTCTTTTTATTTGCTGGCATCTGATTGGCTGGTACCCTTGCCAGGGGGTACATTAATTTACAATACATGCCTAGGAAACAAAAAGTCCCAAACCAACCTGCCTCATGCCCAACTCTCAAGTGGTATCACTGTGCCTGTTTAATTTTCAAAGTTACCACCCGCCTTTTTTTTCCACTCAACACAGCCCATAAAAAAACTTCAGCCCATTTGCAACAAATAAAAACAAAACAAAACATTAAAATGCTCCCTAAATCATTAATAGTGGCACACAAAGCAATATTTTCCCCCTCACAGACAACACTCTAAGGTTACAAGCTTTCCTTAGCACTTGAGTGCACTTGTGGTTTATAACAACATGGTTTTAAATCCCTCACCTCATCGGGCTACTTGAGAAATCTCTAAGCCTCAATCCCTCAAAAATGAATATTTTCTTTTTTTAACTAAACTGCCAGCAAGTTTGTTGCTATTTCTAACCGCACTAGTGTCCTGCTATTGCCAAGTTTGACCTCAAGCTTCTCCCTGGTGACAAATGACAGGAAACATCAGAAACAAAGCAGCTTCAACAGTAATAAAAAAAAAGGGATTGTACCTCTTACTTCTCTGCCCTGTTCCTTGAGACATGCACTGCCCTTCCCCATCTCCAGTACAGTCTATTTGAGGCACCGCATAGAAACAGAAAACACTGGAGAGGGGGGTGTCAATAAACACACAAAAAAAAGGAGGACAGCCTGTGTTTGTCTAGGTGGAGGGGGGCAGACAGTAATCTTTGTCAAGGGAAGTAGCTGTGAGTGAGGATCTGTGTGTTTGTTGGGGGACATCTCTTCAGAGACGCAAGTATGAAAGACTGCAGTGCCTTCTACTGGCAAATATATCAGTGGAGGGACTATTTTACATTAATAAAAAAAAACTTTACAATAATTTGTACAAATAATATTTCCATTTTCTTGGCAATTTTTATTTTGCCACATGTAGCCCATTTTCTAAGTGCAATAATATCCTCCAGGGTGGGCGGTATTGGGTGATACTGGACCTTCCAGGGGCTATACCGTCCATCCTGTCAGGTATTACTGCTTGCATGATGCACGAGTATGGGTTATGTTGTGATTTACCCATGGCTCATGTGGTGTGTCACAAGACCATAAACTGAGTGACTTAAACTACAAGAGAAGCAGGTAAATCCCACCATAACCCACACCCTTGAGTGCATTATTGCTGTACAATGGATCTTTGCAAAACATAAATTATTTTGTTTAAAATTTATGTTAAATTTATAAATTGTATGCATTTTAGAAGATATATTTAAATATCCTTCCTCATCATGTGAAATAATATTTGCAGCCCCACTGCCCTCCCTCCAGCTATCATGTGCATTTGGTTGTTTTTGTGCTGATCCCCCCTCCACCACCACACCCACACACACTTTTCATATGTTGTATTTTGCTGTGCACAGTGAGCAAGGAAGGTGGAAGCAGGAAGGGTGAGAGAGAGAGAGAGAGAGAGAGAGTGAATTTTGAATAGCAAGTGCTGGTAGAGTGAAACGTGAAAGAGACACAGTGTGGGACACATAGTTGTGTGAGCATTAGTGCAAGGATCCACCAGCAATTTACACTGCAGTCAGATCAGGAGCTAAAAATTGATTCAAGAAAGCAGCAATTGGGAAATGGCTGAAAGAGAAATGATGTGGACAATGTTTGGGGTTTTTAATGTATGCAAGATAAATGTGCCTGTGTATGAGTGAGGTGGGTGGATCGGGCAGAAAGAGTGTGTGCGAGCGGTTTGAAAAAGCATATTTTTGGACAAAAGTAGGGGTCAGAAACATCAGGAATGGGGTTTTACAACACTTATGTAACATGGTGTTGGTGCCATATGGCCATTACAAGACAATAACCCTGCAGCTGGCACTTTTAATACCAAGCAGGACACAGTGGATGCCACATATCCATGCTAGACAGAAACGTTTATTTTTTTTGCAGTTAAACTTTTTATTGAACTTTCGTTATATACAAACCTTAACCAATACATCAAGCAATAGCCTGAGAAAAGCAGGGAAAATGATGCAGTCTGACATTAAGATTATGTGTGCATATAAAAGAGCATTAAATAACAGCCAGGTAATAAGGAACACACTCACCAGATGACTTTTGCACAAGGTTCCTGCTTTAAGGTGGGTGTCGGACAAGGCAACCATACCCTGCAGAAAAATAAAGCAAACCCCAAAGAAACATGGCAACAACAAGGCATTAAGGTGCAAGTCTAAACTCTGTACATATAGAGATTATAGAGACAGTATTTAACAAAATAATTTATCAACTGTCCAAAGTCTGTGGCCATCTGACTGTAGGGTGTGAGAAGAGGCAGGTGTTAAGCTTCAACCAATTCCTGCTTCAGGGGCTGCATACTTAAGAAAGGTGAGCCAACATGTCTCAAATTCAGATAATGTGTTTGTGGCCATATGGGATAGCCAATCTAACAAGGCCAACTGCATTATTGATGACAGGATCTCCTGCAGTGACGGAACATTTGATTGTCTCCATTTACACAAGACCAGGCTCTTAACCTACATAGAAAGCAACTCTACCCATCTATATTCTGGCCCAGTCAAGTGAGGGGCTGTGGATTTCATACCAAGTATAAGAAATGGAGCTGACAGTGATATGGTTTTACCTAACACTTTGGCACCCAGGTGGCATAATTGAGTCCAGATGATTTGCTGTTTGGGACTGGGCCATAGTATATGGGGCTGGCAGTATAGCCTAGAGATTAAAGTAGCAAGCTGTGAATGAGTTTGGTACATCCAGCAGACCTGGGTTTGATTCCCACAACCTCCACTTGCATACTGTGTGACTCTGAATAAAGTCACTGAACTTCCCCAGTGTTCCCAGGTCGCCCCTGAAAACAGACACTTGTGCCTAATGGGCCTTACCCAGTTACCAAAGACTAAGCAAAAAAAAAAATATGTAGTATGTCCCCATGCTGAAGCTGGCACCTCCAACATTGATTGTGACTTAAAATACTCACTTTGTAAAGCACAGCAAGGGTCCTATACCACATATGGCTAAAGCTTGCACTTTGCCCAGCTGATCTAGCTCATGCTATCTTCCATACCATGAATGGTCCCCCCCTTGCACCACTGTTCTACCCTTCCTGTATCCCCTTTACACTCTCCGGAGAGGTGTGGACGGCCAGTTTGGATGCTGCTGTTGACCACGCCTGTCCTACTTTGTTTATCTGTCTTTTGATGTAGCCTGTGAGCCTGATGCTCTATGTACCCTGTACTAACTGATCTTGATGCTTTGTACCCTGTTAATCTACCTGATGCTCTATGTACCCTGATCTGACTGATCCTGATGTTTTGTCCCTTGTCATCCTTCCGGGTCGCCGGGAGACTCCTGTCACCCACGCCTGTACTCGTATGTACCTCATTTCTGACTTTATCAATGTGCTTGATCTCATTGTAATCTTTGTACCTTATTCTGATGCTATATTGTGCCTGATCCTGATGTAAGTTTACCCTGTATATGCCTGATGTTCATGTTTATGTACCATTGTTACCCTCCCAGGTTGCACCTGAAAATAGGCACTTGGTTGTCTAGCATGCTAACCCGGTAAACAAAAGCAAATAAATAAATATGTAGAATTTTGTTTTGAATTAGCCTAATTCTCAGATCCTTAAAGGACTTATGACCAAGCCTCCAGCATTCATGTCATTGTTCTTCATCTATTGGTATTTGTAATGCTTGCTCCCATTTCTTTCAGGAAACATCTGATTGTGAGGGAAGGGTATCCCTGATACGTGAATAAATTTTGCTGGCTAGGTTCATTGTATTGGTCAGCCACACTGGTACTGGAGAGGCATGCCCCCTTGTGCATTTTTTTTATATGTCTGGATGGCACTGCAAATCTAAGTCTTTCTCTGGGAGTCCCCACCTAGATTTTAGATTTTGGAACAAGTCTGACTGTGAAGTACCAGGAGTCAGCATGTTCCCTATATTTTGGATCTCTGACTTAGCCCATTCTGCCCAGAGTATGGGTTTTTTGTCCACTGAAATATCTGGATTGCCCTATAAGGGAGCAAGTTTCCTTCGAGTGAGGTTCATTGCCAGCCTCCAGTTCAGCTTGGCCCAATACCTAATCGAAGGACCAATTGTGGGGTGCTCTAGCCATCTTTTTGTAGGGGGATTGTACAGCAGTAAGAGAAGAGAGAGGGCCTGGCATTGTATAGCTGCCATATACACCCATTGTGGAGAGTCTGCCATCCTAGGCTGGAACCACAGAAGTACCTGCATGGCCTGAAATGCCCATTTATAGACTTTGAACCATGGCAGGCACCACCTCCCCACCCTCCAGTGTGCCCGAAGTTTGTTGTGACTATATCAAGGTGGTTTGCCCTCCCACAGAAAGTGATCTATAAGCTTATCTAATTTGGAACACCAGTTGGGGACATTCTAGTGATATGTGGGATAATAGATAGAACACCTTGGAGGGAATAATCATCTTAGCCACGGCGACCTTCCCTGCCAGAGTGAGCTGCTATTTCACCCATCTCGCCAGCTCTTTGAAAAGGCTCACTAGCAATTGCTGAAGGTTTATTTCCCAAATCTTTGTCAAGCCTGGGGCAATCTTAATACTTAGGTGATTCCATCCCCTTGAGACCTAAACTTGTTACTAGATTAGATGTGCACTGGAAATTTAGAGGGATAACCTCTCTTTTAGACTGATTGAGTTTAAGCCCTGCATAGGAAGCAAATGTTTGGAGCAAATGGATTAGGGGGGTTATAGAGGAAGGCAGGTTTGCCAGGGTGACTAGTAAGTCATCAGCGTATATGAGCATGCTGAACTGCTTTTCTCCAACTGTAGTCCCTTTCACCTCATCATGCTGCCAGATTGCTGCAGCCAAGGGCTCTACTGCTAGAACAAAGAGGAGGGCTGATAGGGGGCATCCTTGTCTGGAGCCTCTCCCCAGACTAAATGGTTTAGATAATGTGGAAATAGTCAAGATACTAGCTGCGGGTGTGTTGTACAGCGAATGCAGCCATGATCTGAAATGACTTCTCAGACCTAAGTGGTCCAGCAGCAGGTGGAGAGAGTCCCATTCCAGTGAATAAAATGCTTTCTCAAAGTCTATTGCCACTGCTGCTGCTGCAGGCATGAGAAGGGATTTGTCTGTGTGGATCAAATTGACCAAAGATCTTATATGGTCAGCACTATACCGGCACTGTATGAATCTGACCTGTGTGGGGTGTATAAGTTGCAGAAGGAGTGGATTAAGTCTGAAGGCAAGTGTCTTTGTAAAGATCTTTCTGGCAACATTAATTAAGGAGATTGGCCAGTAACTGCCTGGTAAAGTAATGTAGTAATGTCCTTGCTCTTTTTTGGTAATACTATAATAACTGCTTTTCTCAGTGTTGGTGGAAACTGACCACATATTGCAGCCTCGCCATACACTTGTTTCGGGGTGGGGGTTTTTGAGGGGGCTACTGCCTGCCAGAATTCTACTAGGAACCCATCTCCACCTGGAGCTTTGCCGGGATGAAGAGACAGCAGGGCCTCTTTTATCTTTTTAGCAGACAGTAGGGCGTATAACAGGTCAGCCTGGTGGGAGGAGACCTTAGGAAGTTCTACTGAATTCAAAAAAGCCTTTCTAGACATCAGGGTCTGATTTTCTGGATGATGTACACAGAGATGTGTTAAAGGATTGTATAATGCAATTCATTTGTTCTGAGGAAGTATGCACCTTCCCCATTGTATCCCTTAGGCCCTCTATATGTTGTTCATCCTGCTGTTTCCTAAGCCTGTAGGCTAGCACTTTGACACCCTTTTCCCCCACCCTCTCAGTACTTATGCTTTAAGTGTAAAATGGCCACCTCTGCCTTCCTAGCCAAAAGAGTGTTTATCTCCAGACTAAATCCCATAATTTCCCTACCCAAAGGAGAATGCGGGGAGGGATGAGCCATGGCCTAAAACTGTTGTTCTGCTTTTTTCAGGTGTTGTTCTAACTGGTGTAAACACTTCTCCCTCTCCATACATCTGTTGGATGTGCACCCTATAACCCCACTCCTTATAATGGCTTTAAATGCCTCCAATGTGTTACCTGCCAAGGTATCACTGATAGGCTTCTCGGAAAATAATGTATCCATCTACTTTTGGACCCAAATAAGGAAGTCTGCCTCCTCCATGAGCAGTGGATCAAGTCTCCAGGATGGTGATGTGGGATGTGGGGCACCCCATGTAAAGGTGAGCTGTACTGGAGCATGATCCAAAATTATCATTGGATACATAGGATGTTCAAATCTAACGCAGCTTGAGTAACTAGGAGGGACTTAAGCCAAGGCCAAGCCTGCTGTGGGAGCCATGCACAGGCAAGTAAACAAAATAATCCCTGTCTCTAGGGTGGCAGAGTCTCCATATGTCTGTTAGGCCATAATCTAACATAAACTGGCTCATAGCTAGCCATCCTTTGGGGTGATTTATCAGTAGAGGTGGAGCTCTGGTCCAGTATGAGGTCTGGTGGCACACTGAAGTCTTCTCCCAGTATAAGGGGCACAGTCCCCAGGGCCAAGCTGGCCAGCATCAGGGTGGCTGCATGGAAGAATTTTGGATCATCTTCATTTGAGGCATATAAATTGCCCAGGAGGATTTGTCCTGCTGGGGTGTCAAGAAGAACAGATACCTATCTTCCCTTTGGGTCCTGAACTTCTTTATGAGGGGTCCACCGCAGAGATTTGTGGATTAGTATTGCCATCCCTCTATTATTAGCGTGGGCCAAGGCATGACAAGCTTGCCCCACCCAGTCCCTAACCAGATATGAATGATCTCTGACATTCAACTTGGTCTCCTGCAAGAACGTCACCTGGGATTTACATTTTTTCATGTAGGATAGTGCTTTCTTACATTTGACAGGTGTATATTAACCCCAGACATTCCAGGTGAGGCACATTTAGCCAGCTATAGTCATTGCAGGTTGGTGATATGGCTAGTAGGATGTAGGTGGTACCGTAATAAGACCAAGTTGAAGGCTGGTGGAGGGAGAATCTGTGGCTCACTGGAGAGGTGGTATCTGAACTAACAATGCTTATCTCTGAGCCCATGCTAGTGGTTCATATCTGTGGGAGTGATACTAGTAGGGAGGGATGTATTTAGTCCCTCTGGGGGTGAACCTTTGGTGACAGAACAGAGGTTGTACTTAACACCATCATAGAAACTGCTATTAACCCAACCAGTACTCTAGTTAAAACAATAACACACCAATATGAAAAGCCATTGGACAATTTGTAAGAATCTCTATACCAACAAACACTGCATTTGTTGAACATATTTATATCACTATGTATACTACAGTACCCTAAAGGGGAGCCATATAGGAACTGAGAGGCAAGTGTCCGGTAGTCCCCCTGGATGGAACAAGGCCACCCCTTAGGCCCTGGGGACGCTAACAGTAACACTGGTAATTGATGTCAAGGTTTCTTTAACGGAAGCCTTACTGATCTTCCTGCTGAAACAGTAGCTTGCACTAGCTGGTGCCGAGGAAGTGATATTGTGGCAACTTTGCCTGTGGAGTCTTTCCTGCAGCCCATAGCCACATTGGTCTCCCCATATAAGGGTGTGTGGGAGATAAAAGACTGATGTTAGGGGGCACTGGGATAATGTATTGCTAGTGTGTAGGAGGTATGTGCAGCAACAAGTATATGAGAGGGGATACTAGTGACTGTACGGAGCCGCTGTAGCCCAGACACTGCCCTGTCACTCCCCCTCTCCCAGCCATCCAAAGCTTGAGGTGCTGTGGAACAGATAGAGGTGGGGTAAGAGTTGCTTTGGGCATTATTATGATTGCAAAATCCTGCCATGGAGGAGGGAGGTGCACCCCAGGAACCATGGTTGGTGAGTTACCTGTCACTACCCAAACTTGGGATTGAATCTGAGACAGGGACGACCAAGACTGCAGCTGTTCCTGTGATCTAGGGCACACTCATCAATGTTCACACACTAGCTCTGATCTTTAGTAGATGCTAACAGTACCTCACCCTCTCCAGCAAACTGTCAATGCAAGTGAGAGGGCTGGTGGCCAAGAAGACCTGAATTATAAGAGATGACCAACCTTTTAAACTAGCATCCTTAGTACATAGCTTACTGCCAAGCCAGAGACCATTGTTCACTGCATTATTTCACACACATTCAGCCTAATATAAAATTATCTCTATTGGGGATTCGAAACATTGATCCTCCAACCAATATTCATATAGTGTGGGTTTATCACATGATCTGCGCCAACATAACCAGCAAGTGGTGATGAAAGGGAGAATAGCCCCTTAGTAAAGTTATTGTTAATAAGCATCTAGGACCCCACCATATACGTAGAGTCTTACATGATTTTGTACGTGGTGACAGGCCTCTCTAATGAGGAGGAGACTGTTGTTGGAAAGCCAACATCTGGGTTTGCCTTCAAGGTAATCATAAAACAGAGAACAAGGAGTAAGACCTACTGATAGTACCCTGCCCTACTCATTCCATCTTCAGGGGTACCATGTCAATCCCCAATCTCCCTCACAATATCAAAAAAAGCACCACTTATCTTATTTGCCCAGTGTTAGTATGGGCTGACGAAGTGTCCATTGTGTTGTCCTTGCTGGGATCAGTCAAGCAAGTCAGTGCCACCGGTGAAGCAGATTCCTGAGGCAGATTCTTCACATCCGGGTGCAGTCTGCCGGCACCCAAGGAGACACCAGCCGCCCATGTGATGTGGGAAGAATGGTCTTATTCTGGAGCAGGGGTATTATTAGCCAAGTCTACAAGCTTATGGTTCAGCCGTGAGGTGCCTGGGATTGAGATCACAAGGGTGAATATCTGTTCTATGCTAGCATTGGGCCTGCATCCTCAGTGTCTTCACAATACTGTTTCTCGTCACTGTGGCTCCGTGAATGGTGTCTGCTGTTGGGGTGCTCTGTCCGGGAGTGGGTATTTGACATACTACATTTGCAGTTCCTCCTCAGAAGACCCCAGCCTCCATCATTGCCCTCTGTTGTGTAGTCCATCTCAATGGACTGGTGGTCAGTTGCCATCTCTGGGTTGATAATTTACGGGGAGGAAACAGCTCAATCTCTGGGGGGACCCTTGCCTCTCATCTCATTCATCCAGTATTTCTGTAGAAAGTCCTCTATGGCCTCTGGGGTAGAAAAGGACAATGCAGTGTCGTTATGTATAAACTTCATTGTTGCAGGATACCTTAGGGAGAATTTGAGGCTGATCTTTTGCATGAGCTGCCTGGAGGCTATATAGGCCCTCCATTTAGTAAATAGGTCCTTGGAGTAATCTTGATATATTTGAGTTGAGTGGTCTTATCATGCTAGTCTACCAAGTTCATGGGATCTTGCCATAATGTCCAGTCTGGTTGCATAGCTTAGACATTTGACAAGAATCAGACGAGGCCTCTCACCATTTCTGGGCATCAGCGCGAGGCTTCTATGGGCATGTTCAGTATCAAATCTGTAGTCCCTTTTTATTTTAAGTATAACGGTAGTACCTGCTGCATGAATCTGATGGTGTCTTTGAGGTCCGCACCTTCAGGGAATCCCAAGAATCTGAGATTATTCCTCCGGCTCCTATTCTCCATATCGTCAACCTTGCCATAGAGCATTTGAATTATGCGGTCCTGCTCCCACTGTATTTTTCCTCAAATGCTGCATTGTGGGAGGAAAGATGCCATTCCATTTGAAATAACCTAGTTTCCAGTTGATGGATGGCTTGCGTGGTGCGTTAAGAGGCATTGGTAACCTTGGCCATTTGTAGCATTAACCAAGAAAACATTTTCTTGGTTGCCAGAGAGGAGTCTGTTTTCTTTGCTGGGTCGGCCATGCTGCCATGTGGTCTAGGATCTTCCTTCGAATAATCCCAACCCGAGTTTGCTTTTGTAGCAAAAGTTTTTTGCTCACTGAGATCAATGACCTCCCAACTATCATTGGGCTGAATAGTATGGAGATGTATTACCTATGAAGGACAATATGCCCCAGATTCCATTCTCGAGTACAACAGCTCAAAAGATTATGCTGCCATCTTATGCTCAGCAAAACCACGTCACCAGACAGAAAAGTTTAAAAATATTTCTGGCAGCAATACTGATAAATTAAAAAAACACTAAACACTTAACACACACACTATGTGTCTTACATACAAAAAACATTTTTTACAGTTTTGAATAACTCTGCACCCCCACAACACAATTAACACATTGAAAATTAATGTTAAATATATGTAAATGTTTCAGCTGAACTTTACTTTCTTTTCTTTTCAGGTAAGTTTGTTATAGGCCTATAATCCACACTGCTACATTTAATCATCTCCCATGCTGATCTTC
Organism: Neoceratodus forsteri; assembly: GCA_016271365.2. Lineage (NCBI taxonomy): Eukaryota > Metazoa > Chordata > Ceratodontiformes > Ceratodontidae > Neoceratodus > Neoceratodus forsteri. Next base: position 304,300,184 of record CM028135.1, read on the forward strand.
TCCCATATCAGGTTCACACTGCACCCCCTTCCTCCTGCAGGCCTGGCCAGTTAATAACTCCATCAGAAATGTCCCTCACTGGACATGCCTGGCTGCTCACTCACTATCCAGTCCCTCCCTTAAAACATCCACTAAAAAAAAACAGCAGTCATGCACTTGACTGAAAAGCACTACTTTATTTAACAAAGAATGTTGTCACACAGCAAGCACTACCACTGAAAATCACAGTTAAGCACTGACAGCAACCTTCCAAGCCAAAACCAGAAGTGGAATGGTTGCTTGTCTACAATGTCATTGGTAAACCATCAGCCCACTGTCCCTGCAGACTCATACATTTGAGAAACAAACTCCACCATGCAGCACACCTCCATCTCTGTACCAAAAACACCCAAAACATTATATCAAATAAATAATACATTCTCAAGTGTGTGTGTGGGGGGGGGGAGCTGCTGCTGGGGCACAGACAGCACTGCTCTCTAGTAAATTCCCTAACCATCTAGATGACAAAGCCATACCAAATACAGACTACAAGGACTATTATTCTGCTGTTTTACTGTTATATCTTTTTTTAGCTTTTGTACTCTAGTTAAATAACATTGGTTAATGTTATTTGATTTTTTACCACAAGGACCCATTTCATCAGTGCAATAAGACCCTCTGAAGTGTGGGTTGTTGCCTGATAAGAGCACTTCTCAGATGCTGAAGGCCCTGGTGCAAACACCTCATGCATCACAACCCACCTGGAGTGTGCTCTTATCAGGCAACAACCCACATATCAGTGTGTCTTATTGCTTACTTATCATATGCAGCCCAATATATAATTAAGCAATAATGCATGACAGGGTGTTGGTTATGGTTGGATATACCCACACATTGTATGGTGTGCCATGAGGCCACAGTACTGACTTAAACCACATAAGAAGTGAATAAATCTCACCATAACCCAAATCCTTGAGCATATTATAGTGATTATACATGGATCTTTGCAAATAAACAATTATGTTTAAAAGTTGTGTTACATTTATACATTCTATGTTTTAAAATAATATATATAATAATAAATATGTAAAATAGCACATGCTGACCCCCACCCCCATTATCATGTGCATTTTGTTGCTTCTGTGCAGGCCATTCCCCCTCACACTTTTTATGTTGTCTTGTGCATGCAGCGCAGACAACATATTGTGACTGCTTCAGTGGAGAAGCGGGTTGTGGAGGTGTGGTCCTGCTACAGCCAATGGTGCCACTGCTTTTTCTGGCTGGGCTCTGTGGCTCCAATGGCATAGCACGCTGTCTATGACCACAGTAGAAAAACGTGCCACCAACTTGAAAGAAATTCACTGCTGCAATCAGGGAGCACCATGGGGCGGTCCCTGATTGCAGCAGCGAATTACTGCTCTCCTTGTCTGGTTGCCCCTTCCAAGAAAGATGGCAGCAGATTCCCAGTCCCTTCTCACAGTGCCAGCAGACTCCAATGGACAACCGTCACCTCTCACAGTGCCCCTGAAAGCTGATGGGGGTGACCAATCCCCCTATCGGCATTCCCCCTCCAAAATTAATTTGCCAACCGGGTGCCCAATCCATTGGCATAATGCCTGCCCCCCCAATTTCTTGTGTGCTGAGGGGGGTGCCCAATCCCCCTCAGCTCATGTGTCTCTCCCCACTCTGTATGTGCCAACGGGGGTGCCCAATCCCTGTTGGCTACAGATCCCCCATCAAACAGTTAGGTGGCACGCTGGGAACCCACCCCAGCATGCAAAAGTACCTGCAAAAAAAGAAAACCTTCCCACGCCATTTTTTTTAACCTGTAAAATTAAAAAATGGTCCCTTGTTGAGTTCGGTGTCCCCTCCCCCAACCCACGCCCACCCTCTGTGCACCTCACCTCCTCATACCCACCCTCACCCCATACTTACCTCCAGAGCCCAGCACAATGATCTTCGATGGACCGGGAACACATCTGCACTCTTCAAAGCCGACCGCGAACTGAAGAGATGATGGTAAGCTGTATAATGGCATAAATGTTTTTTTTTCAACTTATGTGCATATCACGGCCATTTTGTTGACTTTTGGCACCAAATTTTCAACATAGATTTTTTGGGACCCCTCCTCATGAATTCAGTCACTGTCATGGCATTATTTGGTCCCAAAAGGTGATTTCGCGGTCACTGCACGGAATCACCTTTTGGGACTGAGTAATGAAATGACAGTGTCACTGTTCATGAAGTGGCCTCCCAAAAAGCCTATGTTACAAATTTGGTGAAAAATTCCAAAAAATGACTGTGTTACAAGCTTGCATTGCGCAGTTTCCACGTGCACTCATAGCTTCGCAAATTTGTAATATTTTCACTCCAGATTTTCAGTATTGGCATTTTTTCACACCTCCTTATGAAAAGTCTAGCTGTCATTTTTCACATCCTGGACGAAATGTGTTTTCGTACTACCAGTGCAGAATAATGCAGTCGCTGTGGGAAATCAGTGTTCAGGACAGATTAAGAGAATCACAGTGATAGTGTTCATGAGTAGAGGTCCTCAAATGCCTATGTTGAAAATTTGGTGACAAAAGTCCACAGAATGAGTATGTTATAAGCGTGCGTTGTGTAGTTTCCACACACACTCGTAACTTCAAGATTTTGTAATATTTTCACTCAACATTTTCAACATTGTCAGTTCTGCACACCTCCATATGAACAGTACAGCTGTCATTTTTCACATCCTGCCCAAAATGTGTTTTCACAGAACTGGCGCACAATGATGCGGTTGCTGTGGGAAACCAACATTTAGGACAGATGAAGAAAATCATAGTGACAGTGTTCATAAGCAGAGGTCCCACAATGCCTATGTTGAAAATGTGGCGAAATAATTCTACTAAATGACTGTGTTATGAGTGTGCATTGAGCACTTTCCATGTATGCTCATAAATTCAAGCATTTTTAATATTTTCACTCAAGATTTTCAACACTGCCATCTCTTCACACCTACCTATGAATGGTACAGCTATCATTTTTCACATCCTGCCTGAACAGTGTTTTCCCACATCTGGTGCAGAATGGCACGGTCCCTGTGAGAAATCAACATTTGGGACAGATTAACACAATCACAGTACCACTATTCATGAGCAGAGGTCCCAAACACTTTCATGAGGTGGGGGTCACAAAAAGGCTGTGTTGCAAATTTGTAGTGCAAATACCAACAAACGGCTGGGGTATTAGGGTTTCTAACTATAACGCCCACCCTGTACAGACTGACACATGTCAGGGGTGTGCCTTTGCATTGCCAACTGTCATGCTCATGCCCTACCATCCCCCCCACCCTCAAGCCACTGGCAGGCATCGAGGTGTGCCTTGGACTCTTCGGCCCCACAGTTCACCCCATTCTCCTATGCTGCACCCATTTCAGCATATGTCCTTATGAAATGGGGTGACTGTAAAGCTGAACACCCCAAGGCACACCTCAGCACTTGTCAGTGCCTGCAGGATAGGGTGAGTTAAAATGCCTTGTACATTATGGCCGAATGGGGGTGAGCCTAAGGCCCGAGAATCCCAAGGCACAACATGATATTTGTCACAGTCTGCAGGGTAGGGTGAGCTGAAATGCCATGAATGTTATGGCCGATGCCCAAAGGCACACCTCAGTGCCTGTCAGTCTCTGTAGTGTGATGTGGGGTTGATGTCACTTTCAGACTTCACTGCCATTCCTATTATGCACCTGTTCAACTCCTGCACTACCGATGCCAATGTCAGCAAGACAACATTCAACATTGACAGATGCTTGTTATTTGTTGTGTTTTGTTGAGGAGAGCAAGTAAGTAACTGGAAGCAATAAGGTAAAAGGAGTGAATTTCAGGTGGCATGTGCTAGGACAGCGAGGTGTAAAACAGACACAGAGTGAGAAACATAGCAGTACGAGTGTGGGTGAAATGGTCAGCCAGTGATTTACACTGCAGCATGATTAGGAGCTAAAAATAATTTCAAGAAAGTAGCAATTGGGAAAGGAATAAAGCAGAATGATGGGAACAAAGGTTCAGAGTTTTAATGTATGAATATAAAATGTGTCTGTCAGTGAGTGGGTAGAATTAGGTGGAACAAGTGAAAACAAGTGGTATGAGCAAACATGTTTTGGGACAAAATTAAGGGTCACAAATTTCAGGTATGGTGATTTTGAAACAGTTTTGTAACATGTTGGTGTATTATGGCCACTAATAGAGTTAGTAAGCTACAGTTACTTGTTTTTCTGAAGGTTGAGAAAAGTTTTAAAAAAACAAGATGGTGGCTAAATGAAGTGTTTCAATCTGAAAAAGTGCAGTGATTTGGACTTTTGTAAATTGAATGACTTGTGCTTTACCCATGCATTATGACGAGCTTTACCCATGGGTAAAGATGCCAGTTGACAAATCAAGATACAGTATTTTTTATGCCCATTGTATGATTAGGTTATGATCGATGATAAAGTATGGTATATCATGGTATATACTTACACCTCTGGTTTTTGTGAGAAATAAGGTAAAGCTGAGTACATTTAACCACCCAAGAAATAAATATATCCCATGATAGTCTCATACCATATCACTTGCATGTTTTAAAAAATTGGCACGTCCTGAGAAAAACCTGAGGGCAGACAAAAAAATATAAAGGAGTTCTGAACTGTGGATATATTGTGTGATATACTGTACCACTGTCTTGTGCTCATATTACACCAATCACAATACATGATTTTCCAATCTGTTTTATAATATTGAATGAATCAGAATATTTATATCTTTCCAGTAATTACCCAAGACATTGCACTTAAAGTATTTTAGATACTAGTAAAAGAAGGAAGTCCTATTTTTAAAAGTTGCTTTTTAGTGAATATACTTAATAAATGCAGTATAATATTCCTCAGGCTTATGTGCCAGTAAAAGAAGGAAGGCACATTTTTAAAAGTTGCCTTTTAGCGAATATTCCTCTTAAATGCAGCATAGTATTCCTCAGGCTAATGTGTCCAGTGGTAGGCATGTAAAGTTGGGAATCATTGCAAAATACTTTGCAAAGTGTGCAGTATAACATTACAAAGTTCTTTGCATAAGGAGGTGCCCACTTTGCTATGTGAAGACTATGCATAGTGGCCATAGGTGCCATAGCCTATTGGCAAGGGGGGTGCACCCCTACTTTTTCCCAAGAGCATTCAAAGTGACTCTTTAATTCATGCAAGGTCAGAAGGGAAGCAGTCATGGTCGGTTGTGTTATTGCTCCAGCACCCCCCACACACACACACACTTTCCCCATGGTAGTGGCACAATGCCAGGAATGTTTTTGGTAAAGTGCTACTTTGCGCATAGTATTCATGAAAGAACTATGCAAAGTGACTACTTAGCATCTTAATTCACTAGTATCCTAATAATCCACAAGAGGCAGTATAGTGCAGAGGTCTAAGTCTCTGAGCTGCAAATCTGGTGATAATCCAGTAGACCAGACCTGGGGTTGAATCCCATGGCTTCCACTTGCATACTGTGTGACCCTGAGCAAGTCACTTAACTTCCTTGTGATCCCGATCACACCTTGAAACAAGATTCAGCTTAGTGTGCCTTCCCTGGTTAAACAATTTCCCCTTTCCCTAGTACAAAACCTCCCTCACTCTTTATGCCATGTAACCCACCACATCGTAAACTTTTAAATAAACTTTCCCCACCTGTCACTCTGCTAGTCCCCCACTTCCCCCCTCTCCCTGTACCCAGCAAACGTTATATATAAATTTCCAGCAATCACAATATCCCTTCCTCCCAAATGCAAAAGCAATTTTCCCCCACCTCCACCCTACCTATACCTCTAAGGGATTACACAAACCCCTCCTTTTACCACTCTCTTTCCACTTCCAAGCCCTCCCCCCCCCAGAGCTTCCAAATCCCATTTTCTAATGTAAACTCTGTGAAAAACAGAACTACCCTCCACCAGAGTAAGCATATTATGCCATGGGTATGGATGGCATAGATCCCAGGGCCCTAAAGGAACTGAGTACTGAACTGGCAGCCCCTCCGGCAGGCCTGTTCAGTGAGTCTTTAGACACTGGAATTGTCTCAGAGGACTGGAGAAGGGCAAATGTTGTCCCTCTTAACAAGAGCAGTAGTAAAGAAGAAGCAGGGAAGTACATGCCAGTTAGTCTAACCTCTGTAGTTGGAAAGATATTGGAGACACTCCTTAAGGAAAGAATAGTGGAACACCTAGATGAAAATGAACTGGTGGATTCCAGACAACATGGGTTCTCTGCAGAACGATCCTGTCACACTAACCTGATAGATTTCTTTGACTGGGTGACAAAGACAGTAGAGCAGGAAGGGGTGGTAGATATTGTCTACCTTGATTTCAACAAAGCCTTTGATACAGTCCCACATAGAAGACTGGTAAACAAGCTAGGCAGCCTGGGGTTGGGATGCAGGGTGGTGAACTGGATTGGAAACTGGTTAAGAGGCAGAAAACAGAGGGTAGTGGTGAATGAAACCCAATCAGATGAAAGGGAGGTGACCAGTAGGGTATCTCAGGGGTCAGTTCTGGGGCTAGTCCTCTTCAATGTCTTCATCAGTGACATTGCAGATGGGCTGGAGGGAAAGGTTTGCCTGTTTGCAGATGACACCAAGATCTGCAACAGAGTGGATACTCCGGAAGGGGTAGAAAGGATGAGAAAAGACCTGGAGCTGCTGGAGAGATGGTTATGGGCATGGCAGCTAAGATTTAATGCAAAGAAGTGCAGAATCATGCTGTGGGAAGCAGGAACCCTGGTGTGAGCTACAGATTGGGGGGAGCTGCTGGCAGTAACTAAAGAGGAGAGGGACTTGGGGGTCATAATCACAGATGACTTGAAGGATGCTAGGCAGACGGTAAAGGTGGTGGGAAAGGCTAGTCAGATGTTGGAGTGTATTGGAAGGGGAATCAAAAGTCGAAGGAGGGAGGTAATAGTTCTACTGTACAAGACCCTGGTGACACCTCACTTTGAATACTATGTACAGTTCTGGAGACCACACCTTCAAAAGGACATTGACAAAATAGAGACAGTGCAGAGGAGGGTGACCAAAATGGTGAAGGAATTACATCGCAAGCCTCACGAAAAGAGAGTGAGGGACCTCAATTTGTACACGTTGGAACAAATGAGGGAGAGAGATGACATGATAGAAACATTCAAGTACCTCAAGGGCATTAACAAAATGGAAGGGGACAACATATTCCAAATTAATAGTAGTGCCGGACAAGAGGACACAACATGAGACTGAGGGGTGGCCACATAAGGGGAAATGTCTGGAAGTTCTTTTTTACAGAAAGGGTGGAGGATGCATGGAATAGGCTGCCCCAGGAGGTGGTGGCAGCCCATACCGTGGCAGGCTTCAAACATGCATGGGAGAGAAACAAAGGAATAATAGAGATAGGAAGAAAAAACTAAAGCCAATGACCAGATAGGATCACTGGACACATCGTTAGGCAGCCTTAATGGGAAGACTGGATGGGCCTAGTGGTCCTTATCTGCCAACAGCATCTATGTATCTATGTTATCACTATTTAAAGTCTACAAATCAATTAAATGGTGAGTGATGTATATCCTAGTAGAAATATCAGACTGGTTGCTAACCATATGTTTAATAATTTCCTGTGCCTATTGTCTGCCACTGTTTGTCTCGGTTTCCATTCATCTGCAGATTTTGATATGTACTCATTGCAGTGTTGTTTCCTATGTCACATATACAGGTTAAAGAGTAAACTTCCAAGCACTGTGCCCTAAGGCACCCCACTACAAACTCTAGCCCAGCCTGATACACTGTTATGTACCATTACCTTTGGTGTCGATTTGTTAATTAGAAAATGGCAGTGGAAATCCCAGTGTCCTGATTGGCTAACAGGATTTCATTGTCATGCATCTATTTTTTGATAGAGCCCTCTGAAAAAGAAGTACCAGCTGCATTCCCCAAAGTCAAATGGTATCACTGTGCCATAGAATTTTCAGTTTGAAAATGCAGTATTTTTTTCTCTTGCCCCGCCCCCAATACTGTGTAATTTTTGGCCCTTCAGTCCTCAAACCAGTCCTTACACCCAGTAACTTAAATAGTAACACACTACAATAAACAAAACAACATTAAATACCTTTTTTTTTAACAAAACCATATCTGACTCTAGCGATGCCATCACTCCAGACCTCTGATCCCCCGCCCACTCTCAGAGGCACTGGTAGCCTGCAGCGCAACTGGCAGAAATGTACAACAAGTAATCTTATTAATAAACCATTTACACTACAGGAAAAATGTGACTCTCCATCCTCTAGTCTGTTCCCTGAGCATTAGTCTTCATTTTTTTTCTTCACGAAACAGACCCAACTCCAGCACTGCCACCACCCCTGGCCTCTGATTCCCCACCTGCACTCACAGCCACCACTAGCCTGCAACGCAACTCAGAATTAGTAACAATGGCAATAAAGCACTTATGTTGCAGGCAAAATCTGACAGCTACATCCTGTGATCCTTCCCCGAGTGTTCATTTTCAGCTGTAACTCCCTACTGTGGCCTCGGACCACTTCCCTAGCCCTGTCACATAAAACTACATCTCCCATAAAACCATGGGGCAGCTATGCATCTGACTCAAACATGGTCTCCTAAACATCATCACCCTCTATTGGTAAGTATAGCACAGAAGAGGGACTACTTTACAAGGAAAATGTATTGTTATTCATTTGTTAACATTTATTAGACTTGTTTTAAAACTTTCATTTTATTGAAAATGTTACTTATGGGCCATTTTCTAAGCACAATAATACCCTCTAGGGTGGGCAGTACTGGGCAATATCAGACCTTTCAGGGGCTATAAGGCCAAATGCCTGTGGCATCGGGCCTCATTACACCCCTGGGTGGTCCCGTATTACCCAATACCGCCCACCCTGTCAGGTATTATTGCTTACATATTCCCCTACGACTCTCCCATGCATGCTTGAAGCCACATACTGTTTTCACCTCCACCACATTAACTGGCAGCTTGTTCCAGGTATCTACAAATCTTTCAGTTTAGTAGTACTTCCTTACAACCCTCTTAAACTCCCCACATCCAGCTTCATTGAATGCCCTCTGGTCTGGGTGCTCTTTCTCATTTGAAAGACACTTCCCTCCTGTACCCTGTTTATGCCTGTGAGGCACTTGTAGGTCTTCATCGTGTCCCCATTTGGTCTCCTCTCTTCCAGTGTATACATGTTGAGAGCCCTCTGTGTCTCCTTGTAGGGATTTTGGTGCAACCCCTGCACCATTTTAATTGGCCTCCTCTGGACTGCCTCCACCTTGCATATGTCTTTTCTGAGGTGCAGCCTCCAGAACTGGATACAATACTCCAAGTGGGATCACACCAGCTAGCAATATAGTGGGAACTCCATCTCTCGCCTCCTATTGGAAATACCTCTCTCTATCTATCACAGCATCCCTCTGGCCCTACCCACTGCTCTAACACACTGCTCAGCCACTTTGAGGTCATCAGATACAATAACCCCAATGTCCCTTTCCTGCTTAGAAACTGTCAACTTCTCCCCAATCCTGTACTCAGTTCTTGGGTTCCTATGCCCTAGATGTGTGAGTTTGCACTTTCTGGCCTTGAACCCCAACTGCCATGCTCATCACCACTCCTTGAATTTCCCCAAATCCCTCTGCATTTTCACCATCCATTCCTGAGTGTCCACTCTATTATAGATTTTGGTGTCAATTGCAAAAATGCATGCCTTCACTTCCATTTGTTCTGTAATGTCACAATGGGACCAGCAAGGCTCAGTTTGTAGCACATCCACCTCTGGGACAGAAGGTTGTGGGTTCTAGTCCCACACCTGGATTGGGCTCATACCTAAATGCTGGTATCTGAGTGCATTATGGGGGTGCTGTACTGTTATGGTATGCCTTCCTTTGGATGAGACATTACACTTCTGATTCTATCCTGTTGGGCATTCAGGTGAAAGTAAAAGAACCCATGGCACGTATTGTAAGAGTAGGGGAAGTTTTTATTTGACAAACAATTGATCAAGAAACATACATCAGTGATATACTGAAGTAAATACAGTACAAGGCTAAAGAAAAAACAAAGTCAACAGCAAAACAAAATAAATAAAACAGGTGAATCAGTCATAAAAAAAAATTACCCTTACGGCAAGTTATTGTAGCCAGGCACACAAATCCCACCTACCATGAAATAAAGAATCACCATATCAGTGCAGTTCATAATCCTGAACAGTGCAAATTTCTTGTAATACAATGCAATGCAATTCATCCTGAGCAACATACCGCTGCTGTATAATCTGCAGCATATCTACCACACTCAATATTTCAAACAAGCAAAAAGAACACGTAAGGTACTGTTATTATACACCAATCAACCCCGTGAAAAAATATCTGAAAAGAAAACAATATAGGGAATATGGGCAAACAAAGGGTTGCACCATCTATGAGTCAGTAAGGCCCAAAACTGTTGAATATACAAACAATTAAAAAATAAATGTTCTACAGTCTTCAAAGTATTGTGACAAGAACGAATGGGACAATACGCTTGTTCTTTAACTTATTCTTACATACTAACATACTTAAACGCCAGCAGAATAGGCCTAATGGTCTCGCGAGTCTGCTCGATTTTCAGCACCTGCACTGAGGGCCGATTTTGGTGTCCCCCCTTCCCCTTGGGTTATACTGTCCCCAGTCCCAGATGTTCCACCTGTATTGGGCCTGATCAGATTTACCCTCTGTACCTGTCCTGTCCCCTCTTAACCCGTCCACAGTCTCCACCTCTACCAGCTCCCTAGGCAGTGCATTCCATGGCTGCACCACCCTTTCAGTGAAATAACATCTCCTCCTCACCCCTCTGAGCCTGCCCCCTTCAAGCTTACACCCATGACTTCTTGTTGCCCCACCCTCCTTCCTTTGGAGCACCCAGACTGGGCCTCCTTTATTGATCCCTTTCATGTACTTTAAGACCTCTATCATGTCCCCCATCCCTCCTTTCCTATAGGGTGTACATGTCAAGCTCCTTGAGCCTCTCCTCATAGATCCTCTCCCTCAGGCCCCAGATCATTTTGGTTGCCCTCCTTTGGACCCTCTCTAGGAGTGTAATGTCCCTCTTTAAATGTGGCCTCCAAAACTGTACTGTTCTTTACATTTAATTTCCCATTAGCAAAAAGCCATTGGGTGTCCCACATTTTAACTGGAATTCTAGGATTAGTTAGTAGGAGTTCTATGCAAGTCAATTCCTGAACTGAAGCTCTTGCAAAGGTAGGTGTCTTCAAAAAGCACCAGTGCAGAACTGAGTCATACAGTAATATCCTCAGGGGCGGAAAGAAAGTAGTACTGTAGGATACCCCATTGTTTTATTTTGTCAAAGCATGAATCAAAATAGTATGGCAGCCTAGATGGCTTCTTATTCATGTGGACAAAGCTATCACAGCACCACTCCTGAAGGACAGTGGTAACTGCACCACAGACCAAGGTACCCATGGTTTGGAAGAACCTACAAGCAGAGGCCATAAATTAGCACATAAAAAAATACTATAAAAGAAAACAACAGGATTCACCATATTAAGACCACCAGATTTAATGCTAAGATAACTAATTCCCTTCTTAATCAAGTTTAAACAACTGCCCCATAAACATTGAAAAAAACAACTATATAAAGAAATCTCCAACCATTTGCAAGGGGGGTAAACATAACTCACATACAAAAAAGTGGGGATCAAGTGTGACTTAATAACAAAAACCCTTTTCTTTTTTGACATTTTCCATTGTTTCCAACGTTCAACTTTATTTAACCCAATGGCAAGTTGAGACTCCCAGTTCAGTATAGCCATGTCTCCAGGTCCAAAAAAAAATCCCCAAAATTTTTATGGGGCCATCCACCACTGGTACCCCTGCTACACTCATAGGATGGGAATGATTCTGACCGATAGGGATACAGGAACTTTTGCAATAATTAATAAGGGACCCTGTTGTCATAGAAAAGGCATCTAAGACATCCTTGGCAGCATGTCCAGCATGTGGACCCACCAAAATAAGACACGAGTCATCTGCATAAGACAATGGCCACACCTCTGGGGTCCCAGCCTGTAGAGGGATAACTGTAACTGCTGGGGACAGGATCATACTCCTAATTAGGAGGTCTAAAGAAATGACATACAATAAAAGGTAGAGGGAGTAGCCTTGCTGCACCCCCCTTCGAACAGGACATGCAGTCACCAGCCAGCAATAAAAGCATAGAATCACTGTTGCTGACTCTTAGCACATCATAATCTAGGAGATAAATTGTGGTGAGTGGAGGCCATATGTACCCAAACATTTCCACAGAAAATCATGGGACACTGTGTCAAAGGCCCTTGATTGATCTAGACTTAGCACAAATCCTTCAGACTTACCCATATTCCCACTTTCCCTCAATACCCACAACATCATTAAGACATCAGAAATTCATCTCCCAGGCAGGGCGCAAGATTATGTCAGATGGACCAACTGCACCATGATCCTTGCAAGATGTTTGCTTAATAATGTCATCAGAACCTTGAAATCAGTATTCAATAAGGTGATAGCTCACCAATTGGCTAGTAATTACGCCTTAGCATCCTTCTTATATAAAAATCTAAGTAACCCCTCATACATGTCTGAGAGCAAAGCATGGATGTCAAGGAAAAAGTTATACCAAGCTAGCATTTCTGAGGACATATGCTGTTAGAGCCATTTATAGAGCTTGCTAGGGAAACCATCCAGTCCTGGGGCAGTATCCAAGTTGAGACACTGAATAACTTCCTCCAATTTCGATCTGGAAATATGGGTGGTCAAATCCAGAGCCAACTGATCAAAAATCTGAGGGATAGGACAAGAATCCAAAAAACTATCCATAGACTCCATCCCAGGAAAAGGGGCACTAAAGGTATGTTTAACATGCCATTCCAAAACCCAGATCATACCAGTCTTATCAGAGACCAACTGTCCCTGTTCATTTTGGAGCTGCTGAACAATTTTACTCTCCACACATTGTTTGCAGCTTTCAAAGGGATTCACATGAAAACGCTTCCCTTTCATACCAAATTACTGTTCAAACTCTAGAGATTTAAGCCTGTTATACTGGTGCTGAACCATATCCTTTTTGATAGCAGAAATTTGGCTAGAATAATCTTGCACATGTTCATTTTGTAGGGATACAATTTTATATAAAGCGGCACAAAGCTCCAGGTACTTCTTATATTTGAATTTACCAAGCTGCTTAGTCTTCAGCATAAAAAAAGCATGAGAATCAGATTTATAATCCTCTCTCCACTGTGAGGGGTGTCATAAAGACACAGCACAGATTTTGTGGCCTCCACAAGCTGTACAAACTCGGCCATGACATTCTGATCCTGAAGTAAACTGGTATTCAGGGTACCAAATCAACATGTTGCTGCTATGATAGTGCAAAAGAAACAAAGCTGTACAAATTGCTAAAACATTGACAGCGACAGGAGTAGAATAGCTGTAGTGAATTACTGCTAACCTTGTCGCTGTCCGATGGAAGAAGGAAGGGATCAAGTTGGTGTTGATGTGGTACCTGGTCAAGCCACTCCTGTGGTGGAGTGGCTAAGACACTAGCAGACAGTAGCGTAGGAGACCTGGAGACCACGGTTCTGTGCCTGATCTTGAGAATTTTTTTTTCAATAAATTAATTTTCCCTGCTCCTGAGTTTCTCCACATCCCCAAAGTCCACACACCCTCAGAATTGATTATATATATAGTCTAGGGTGTCTAGGGGGAGAAGCTCCCCACATTGGGGGGTGCAGGGGTTGGATCCTCTCTCAAAACAAAGAATCTCCACTGTTGCCCTATAGTTTTCCATTGTGTGGCAACATTTTCTGTCAGTCGGTGTATTCACCAACCTTATTTAGCCTTTCAGGATTTTGCTTGCAGCATTGTCTGCCATGCTGTTTTTGTTTGCAAAGTTATGACACCATGATGTATACAGATGGCAGGTACCTCTCCCAACAAATTTATCAGGGAGATAAATTCTCACCAATCTATGATCAGACGTTTCTATGGGAAGAACCTCACAGCTGGTAAGAGGGAGGGAAGCAGACAAAAAATAAAAATCAATTCTCGTGGACAAGGGGCCGCAAATATATGTGTGTCTTGGGTAGGTTCCGTGGACAACCAGGCCAGTTTGGGAAAGCAAAGATCTAAGAAATGAAATATTGCAAAACACCTTCTGAGTTTTTACCCTGTATCAGAGCTCAACAGGCTGCAAATAAAATCCCCACCCAACAACACAGGGGTAGCAGTAAACAAAAAAGGCTACACTTGTTGCAACAATTCAACCTGTAATGCCTTAGTTTGAGGGACATACACATAAATCAAGTGAAACCCCTTTCCATGAAAAGAGACATTGACCATTAAAGCTTGACCTGGGTGTATGTCCACCATACAGTGTACCAGAATATCAGGGTTGGTAAAACAAATATCCACCCCCACTACAAAAATCTGCTCCCATGGACCATAGAAATTTCCCCCATTTCCAAGCTGTCTGAGCTGTGCTTATCTCCAAAGTAGTCTGCAAGCTCATATTTTGTGAAAAGAAAACAATAATGCAAATGGTCGAGAATTGCAAAGGAGGTAATACACCTCAAACCAGATTTAATACTAATTACATCCAGGGAGGCCAGAGATAAGGATAAAATGGCAACCTTAAGAAATTATGGAAAAAATCAAGTTCCTTTTGGCATCCTTGTCTTGGATCTCATCTCCTATTTTTTCCAGTGTGGTTGAGGATGTGGGGGACCTGTATCCTCAGCAAATGGGGAATCCCCCTGCAATGTGGAGGAAGCATCTGAGTCCTGATCTTCCATAATATCCCCCACAGACTGAAGGGTGCTGAATTCATTCTCTAAAGGAACCAGACCAGGGGAGTGGGTTTGTATATGTTTCCTTTTCCCTTTAGTTGTACTGACAGTCTGAAGGGCCTCCACAACCGGAGTCGATGGAGGGGGCATCTTAGCAGACACATCCATCGGTAAGGGGTCAGTATCAAGTGGTAATCCTGAAACCAACAAGATAGGTCCAGACTGATCTGAAAGAGTGGTGGACACACTCTGTGACAAAGAAAGGGATTCTGGAGCAGGGGAAGAGCAGGAGGCAGCAAAAGCAGGTTCTTGTCTCACCCTTGGGGCAGGTCAGGAGTGAGAGAAGGGTCTAGAACAACAGAGAGGTTAAGTTTTGAAGCCTTGTTAGTATAAAAATCTTGCTCCATATAATCAACATTGTCTTTGTTGTGGGCCTCCAGATTGCAAGAGTGCAAAGTGTGATACTCCTCCTCACATAGATTCCAATGAGGGGTGAAAGTACAGGGGAAGTCTGAGTAGCCAAGGGCACCTCAAAGCATACATTTAACGAGGTCACAGGTATTACTCAAGTGCTGCAAAGAGCAACATTTGTAGCACAACTTCCGTTGACTGGGGTAAAACAAAATCCCATGATCTGTCCCCAGAAAAAAATAGCTGGGAAGATGTTGCATCCCAGAGACTATAAAAGGAAGTTGCACCCAAAACATCCAACCACCAATCTCAACTCCTTCAGAGTCCATGATGAAATTGGGGCGTTTTGCACCTCACACCTCTTTTCCAACCAATTCATGATATTGGCCACATTAACACTTTCATTTCAGAACAAAATAGTCACGTACTTGAAACAGAGTTTGGTAAGGGGTATGGTAACAACAGGATCCAAACAGTCCAGAACCATTCCAGAAGTGACACCGTCCATAAACTAATGTCAAAACTGTGGTCACCAGGGACGTAAATGAAGGCATAAGTATCTGAGAGTGAAAACCTCAGGGACTGCTTAATTAAGGTTTTGCTGACATAAGCCCTATAGACTCCAAACTGCCATCATAGCAGAGGTGGGTTGCATTCCTCTGTTTTGCAGGCTAAACTGGATGATGGAACAACCCAGCATAACTCTTAGGTTTAGAATTACTAGAAGCAGCCAAGGAGGTCAAATTCAGGCTGAGGAGATCAGTAGAACTCCCACAGGTAACAGGCACAGTCAAATTACAGATCCCCAAACCAGTGTCTAGCACCGGCAGAAGAGCAGTCATAGAATCTCCATCAGGAGATGCAGACCAGGCAGCAGAGTCATAAACAATCATTATCTTCTCTGTGGCACCCACAGAATCAACAGGAAGCTGCTTATCTGCTTCAGAAGCACAGGCAGTAGACAGAAGGGGCTGTGCGTGGCTGTGACAGCTGGAAGCGAGGCTGAATGCAGAGTCAGTGGCACAATTAAAGCCATATCAGAGTCTACCACAAATGGATCAGCCTTCAGAGAGCCAGGCAAAGGACTCTCTGGACTGGGGAGCCAAACTCCGGCATCAGGCAAAATTCATCCAACATCCTGCAGAACTGCAATGGGAGACCACTGCCCAGTAGGTGGAGAACCAGAAATTGAATCATCCATTTTGAGTGGTGCAGCAAGGGAAGCAGCCAGGAGAACCTCTGGAGCCCTGTTTTCCTGCAGAAACATTTTATGAGAAACAAGCTCAGGTCTAGTCACTTGACATTTCAGTGTGTTTCTCATCTTCTAACTTAATACTTACTTGCGGTAAACACAATTCCTCTTCTTCTATAAGGGCCATCAGATTCTTCTTTTCCTGTAGGTGATGTTTCAGTGTGTAAATTCTGCAGCTAGAAGGTCTGCATCCAGAACATCATCAAAACCAGAACACGCGTCAGACAAAGAAATGGGTAGATTTGAAGCCAGGCACACAACCTCCCCTTTGAGCATCGTCTTCGGACGAATCTCCCCTTCTCCTGTATGATGCAACAGCACCCCCTGCAGCAAGAGTAGGGGACATTTTTATTGTGAATAATCAAACAGTACATAAGGACAGAAGTCACCACTTATTTTAAAGCGCTATGACTCATTCTCATAGGAAAAAATAAAATGGAACGGCTCAAATACAACTATATTAAACTATAGAGTAGAAACAAAGGTGCATAAAAATAGCCACAAACCCTAAGAATACAAAATAAACATGATTTGAAAGTACAGTACAAGCTTTCCAACTGTTACTGTATCCAACCATAACAGTGTTTCCATTTCACACATATATTTTGTGGGTCCTCTGACAGTGTGTCCTGAGAAAATACATGTTTTACCTGTTCTATTATAATCCTAATTAATTCTTGTTCAGGTAAATATGTTTGTTGCAGCGTTAATTGACAACAACATTGCCAAATGTGATATTTCAGAATGCTACAAATAACTCAGCAAGTGCTAGGATTATACTTAATCCAAGGTCCTGAGTAAAGACCTAAAATAAATACTTTATCTGTAATTGTTCTAAAATTAGAATCTTGTACCATAAGGGCATGTACTGTAAATTCCAGAAGTGAACTACATATGGACATTCAAAAGATAAGTGTTCCTGTGTTTCCAGGAGCATGTAACACACATCTCTGCGGCAATAACATTCCCTTCAAGGTTTATGTTTATGATTATTTCTTACCCCAAACTTCCCTTGGCATGTTAACCACATTGTATCCCATAAAAATTTAGATATCATTTATCTGTTAATTGCTTAATTGTACTTTGAAAAGATTGTGCTGTACCTTTAGGAAATATTAATGGTTCAGGGAAAAAATCTAAGATAATCTGTTCATATAAAGTGTTTCGTGGTAAGGTTTGTAAATGTTCTACAGTTACCTTCCAGGACCTGTTTTTTTGTAATGTAGAAATAATGAATGGAGACAATGTATCTCTGGGAAGTATAAAATTCCATCTGTTTCCTAATGATTTAGGTAAAATGATGGAAAACCATTCCATACATGATATACTCCATGAAGCATTAGAATTGGTCAAAATAGGAGTAAGATTAGCAGCCCAAAAATAGAGAGAAAGAAGATTAATGGATGTACCATACCTAGAACACCCTGATGCATGGGGTGGTACATAATAATTCCTTTAATTGGATTAAGTCTGCTTCTCCAAATAACCCTAAAAAAATAATTTTATAATTTGGAATTATATTCTGAAGGGGGTGGGGATACCAAACTCAAATATAGTAAAAGAGGAATAATAAATGTTTTAAGTAAATAAACCCTTTTTAACTTAGAGACTTGTAAGGTTTTCCATGAACCAATTTGTTTTTCACAAACAACAAACTTATTTTCCCAATTTACTTTCTTCATATTCCGTGGCCCAAAAATGATCCCTAAACTCTCAATATATGTTACCATAGCTGTGTCAAACTGGACTGTCCTATGTTACCTATAGCCATACATTTACTTTTGGCAAAATTAATTCTAGCACCTGCCACTTTTGAATATTGAGAGATCACCTCCTGTACTAAGAGGCCCTCAGATTCATCCTTTAAAAAATAAACAAAGATCTTCAGCATAAGCCATACATTTCAGAGGCTGAGAACTCTGGGATACATGTAAACCTGAAATACCAGGAAAAAGTAAATTTTTTCTTATTAATATATCTATACAAAAGTCATACAATAGCAGGTTTAGAGGGCACCCCTTCATACCCCACTCTGGATACAGATCTTTGGTCTAATCCTGCCATTTACTAAAGGATGGAAATGTGCCTGAGCATAGAGAACCTGCAGCCATTTACTAAAGATCATAGGGATACCGTGAAAATGCAAAGTCTTAAAAATAAATGAGTGAGGTACCAAATCAAAGGCTTTCTCTTGATCCAGTGTTAATACATATCCATTTAAGGCACCCACAGACTCCTAGAAAATACCTTCTTTAAACAAAATAAGTTCTCCCTTAAATTCCTGCCTGGAATAGCACAAGTAATATTAGTGATAACATTTTTATATCAATATTGAGTAAGGAAATGGGCCTCCAATTTGTGACATCTAATCTGGCACTTTTTTAAGGAGTAATATTAAAAAAGCTTTAGACGTTTGTTCAGATATGTTAAAGTTACATAATATATCATTAAAGGCATCTAATAGAAGAGGGACCAGAATCTCCTGAAATGTTTTATAAAAATTGGTACTAAGCCCATCTGGCCCTGGGGCTGTATCTGGCTTTAATTTTTAAATAGCCTCCTCAATTTCTGCTCTATTCAGAGGTTGAGTAAGTCCTGCTATATCAGTACCTGTTAACTGCTCTATTTTCATGTCAGCTACTAAATCAGTGAAGGTACCCAATGTTTCTACAGGTGTGCCAAAAGTGGAATATAAATGATCTGAGATGACATCCATGATTGTATTAAAATTAATGTGTATAGTATCCTCTTTGTCTTTTACAGCAGCCCATTCTTTATTTTTTACCATCTTGACATTCTTTGAATATGTCCAATGAAACTCCAGTACCTTGTGTCCCAAAGGACTGTTCAGCCTTTAAGGATTTAGCCCTATAATAAAGATATTTACTCATTTCTCTTTTAATGTTTAGAATTTGTTCAGTATAATCCATGCGTTCTGTATTTTGCAAAGAGATTAACTTATATAGTTGTTTCTGTAAAGACAAAAACTTAAAGTAGGTGTCCCTACCTAACATTTTCCCTCATTTTTTGTATAGATGATTAATTACTGACTTTGTATCCTCCCGCCAGTCACTGAGTGAGTTGTATCAAATGGCAACCATGGCCCTAACTTGAAGGTGTTCTATTGTTTGATTTTTCTGATATTTTGGTTTGCTAACATGGAATTATTAATATGCTAATATCCTTTCCCAATATTATTTTGATGTAAAGTTAAAGTTGCAGTAGGTACCGTGTCCACAGCTTGGACTTGCCAATGTTGTGAAATAAAAATACAATCTATTCAGGAGGATAGATGGCCTCTATGGTATGTGTGCCCCCCGACTGTCTAATTAACCTATATGCATCCTGTAGTGCAGCTGTTCTTAAGATATGTTTCAATGCATTAGTATCACAGTATAATTTATATGGAAGCCCAGTTGTATCATTAAGTTCTAGTGGGCACTGGCAGTTGAAATCACCTCCTAATATGATTTTCTTAACGGTATGTAAATATGGTTGTATTTGTTTAAAAAAAAAATTCTAGGTGATTTCATTTGTGGGGCATACAGTATCCCCACTCTAAGTTCTTGCTCATTCATTTTTATATCCAAAAAAGGTCCCTACCAGAGTCTATATCCATAAGCTTTATAATTTGCACCATGCCACTAAAAAGAATCCCTACCCCAGAGCACAGGTCGCCCCCTAAGGACCACACTGAGGGACCCCAAGGCCAGGCCTTTTGAGCTTGGTAGATATCAGACTCAGACCTTAACCTAGTGTCTTGCAATAATATAATTTGTGCTTGGGAGTTATGTAAAGCATTAAATGTAATATATCACTTCTTGTAGTTTTTTATGCTATTGACAGTCAATGATACAATTTTCAAAGTGTCACCAGAGGCAGTATACATCAGGGAGTATTAATTTTGTTGTTTTTTTAAAACCATAAGGAGTAACCCAACTACTATCATTGTTTTTTTCTAGTTTTTTTCTCTATCTTGGGTTTGTCCATGAAATCTCCATGTACATCAGATGTATCTTTTTGTGATGAAACCACTGAGGATGTTTCAGAGTCCTTTTTCTCTTCTCCAGAAAAATCCTGTAAAACAGAATATTTGTTTTCTTGTGTCCATTATTTTGGTTTTGGTCAACTTAGATTTCAGGATGTTCCTAGAAGAGCATCTTTCTCCTGGGCAATCTGATACCCATCCGGGGCATTGTGCTTCCCTGCACCTTGGCCACAGGAGAGGGCAAAAGGTCCTGTGTGTCAGTAACTTTCAAGTTCTGTTCTCTTTCTTATTCTTCATCCTGGAGTATACTGGAATTCTCTTTTGGGAGTTCACCAATTTCTCTAAGAGAGCTTGATGTAGAAGGTACAGGTACAGATTTATTGGCTGTAATGGTCGCAGCTAGACTGTGAGGCTGTGTAGGGTCAGTTTCCTTAAAGGTTTGCCTGGCTTGCTTTTCTTGAGCAGCATGAACGATGTCATCCTGATTGTAGAAAGTACTCTTGTTATGCACAGCCCAGGGACATTGGAGAAAAAGATGCCCTGTCTCTTCACATAAGTTGCATTTAGGAGGGTTAGGGCAAAATGTATTGGCATGTCCTGTCTGTAAGCAGAAAGGACAAACTATTGCATCACAACCACTGCTGAGGTGAAAGAGTGAGTGGCACCTATGGCAAGTTTTGGGTTGTCCAGGGTAGAAGCAGAAAGCCCAATCCTGCCCAGTGTAATAGAAACTAAGCAAGTGTACAGGGTCAGATTTGCTCATCCATAGTTTCATCTTATTTTCCATCCCTCTTTCCAAATGTTTTCAACATCTAAGATAGGCATTGGTTGGTAACTGACATCAGCTTTTTGCTTTTGCCAGTACAAAATGTCAGAAATCTGAGCACTTTCATTTCGAAAAAGGATGGTAATAGTTTTAACAGCAGGCTGAGTAAGAGGAATAGCAATAAATGGAGTCCATAAAGGGGAATGCTTAAGCTGATAGTATTTGTTCCAAAATTTCTCCAATTGTAAAGGCATGTTGAAACTAATGTCAAAAACAATATCACCAGAAATATGTATTAAAGCAAATATATCCGCTGCCAAAAACTGCATATATTCTTTAAGTAGCTTCCTTGCTACATAGACTCTGTCTGGTGGTAATTCCAACCCTCCTTTGTATTTTAAATAGACTGCATTCCTTCTAGAGAAGAATTTTGCCTTGGGGGGATGAGTGGGGGTGGTGGGTAGAAGCACCCACATTAGTACTAATAGAAAGGGTCTCATTAGTTAAAACTTGTTGTTCAGCTATAGCTTCCATTTCTTCAGCCCATGTTTTAATTGGAGACATCTGCTGATTTGAACTCTTGTCCATTAAAACAATGTTTTCAGTATTTTCTGCCTGTTCAATGTGAGCCATATAAGTTTATTCCCCATCCACAGAATTAACTGAAGATATCTCCTTCTGAACAATATATTCTTCTGACCCCCTTCCTTCCATTGAAACTTCTGTATTTTGATTTATTTGTACAGGTACCTCATGAAAATTATTAAGCACAGTACCTGTGGCAGAAGTGTTTTGCTCCATGTCCTGCATCTCACCCTGCTGAGTTGATGTTTCCATGGAAACAGCTGTAGACTTCTGCATAGGGGATACATTGTTTTCATTTGTGTCCATCCAACCTTTGAGTGTTTTCCTAGCTTGTCTTGATTTTATATTTTGTTTGAATGTTTTCATTAACTCCTCCTCCATCAGGGACTTTTCTTGGAGCCAGTTTTTATCATCTGAGGCAAGTGCCCAACCTGCAGCTTGAAGGGCCCATTCCAGAGACCAAGACCCCTCCATTTCCTCTCGATCATCAGACTGAGCTGATTCTGGAATGTCTTTGTGATTCACTGATTTCTCTTTATTACATGCAGGTGGCTCTGGCATAAACTCCTCTGAGCTTCGCAATTGTAGGGGCCATGCCCGTCTTACTTCATGTTCAACTGGCATCATTGCCTTCAAGGATTCAGTGGCAGCTGGAGTAGTTGCATTACTTTCAGGTGAGACATTGTTCTGAGACATTTCAGATGTAGGTGTATTAGGCAAAGTAACTGGTGAATAAATCTTAGTCTGTGTGTCCTCTGAAAAAAAACAGTTCTAGCTCAGGAATCTCCATAGAACTTTTAAATTGCATGGTAATATTTGTGGAGCTCTGAGCTCCTGATCCTTCTCCTCCACCATTTGCCACACTGTGGTCAGCCATACTGCTGATCAGAAAGTGCAACAGCACCCCCCTACCCAAGAGTAGGGGAATTTTTTATTTACAAATATATCATACAATACAAACAAATAATAAAAGGAAAATGAAAAGCAGTCTGTACATATTTACATCATGTGTTTTGAATCACCAAAGAAAAATGTAAGAAAATAAAAGCCTGTTATCATGGGCAGAGGAAAAAAAATATAAAAAAATGAAAAAAAAAGAAACACAAAAAAAACTCAACATTTGAAACAAATCCATTACAGTTCAAAAAATAGAAACCAAACATTTAGATTATCCTGAGGAAAACTAACAAAAAAAAACATGTTTTATAAGACTTCAAATTTTAAACTACATTTTTGTAGTTTAAGGCTGTAAGAACCAAGTACAATTTTCCAAAACCATCGAAAACTAGCTGGTGGCAAAGACATCCTCTCTTTGTTAAATATTAATGTAATGCTATGAGTCACTTGTGACAAGACCATGAAAACAGTAAATTCCTTCTGCTGTAATACAAAAGCGTACCTAGCCTGCCAAAGATAATATCTACAGGAAGCAAAAATTAAGTGTAAAGTACTTGGGTGATATTTAGATAGGGTAGAAAGGTATAGTCCCAAGATTAACACCTCATAAGTGAGAGAAGGGAAACTATGACACCCCAGACATAAAACGGTGACCAAAATTGTTGCGAAAAAAGGACAAACCAAGAAAAAATTAGTCATGGTTTCTAATACACCAGGACTTGAAACTCTGGGACCCATTCTTTCTTCCATAGCTTTATGCTTATTTGTATTCTATACCCCTAGCCTGCCATGACAACTCAACCAAGTCACATCCCAAAATTTTGGTGGAATTCATTTATCAGTGAGTTGCAAAAAAACAGTGTTCAAATCTGCCTCCTGAGCTCCAGGCAACTGCAGTCACATAAAATGCAACCCATAGCATTGTGGAATAAAAAACTTTCCTTGAAGTGAATTGTAAAAATTGTGGCATTATATTCCATTGCCTTAATTTCAAAAAGAATGGGTGTCAAAAATTTGGAAGCCGTAAAGAACGGACATTCCTAGGTATAATGCAAGGGTCAGAATTCCATATCATACTGTACATAACTTTTCAGCCAAAAACTTAAAAATCATATATCATGGGAGAACTGTCCCTTGTAAGACTGGTAAAATATTCCAATAAATAAACAAGCTTCCACAAAATAGGATAGGGTGCACCATTTTAACCCTTCCATGGCCATAATTATAAGTAGTCATGTGTTTAACATGGTTTAAGCAACTACTCCAGAATTCAGTAAAAAATAGATTATTTTAACTACCAATCTCAAAGGAAGGGGAAAATATGTACTAAATGTAAGAACAAAGGTAAAATAAAGGTTTTCAACAAATAAACTCTTTTTTTCTTCTGGATCGTTCTATGTCTCCAATAACTAATAATGCCTATGGCTTTATCTGCTGTTTGCGTCCAAGTTAGGAGGCAGTATAGCGCAGTGGTCTAAGGCTCTGAGCTGTAAATTTGGTGATATCCAGCAGACCAGATCTGAGTTTGAATCCCACAGCTTCCGCTTGCATATTGTGTGACCCTGAGCAAGTCACTTAACTTCCTTGTGCTCCCAGGTCGCTCCTGTAAAAAAGCTTTCAGCTTAGTGTGCTATACCTGGTTAAATAAATAAATAAAAAGTTACAGCAACATCATCCTGATTACCAACAGTATGATATGGAATTCTGACCCCCAATATTTTTATGGGCATAGAAGAGACTGCTATGCTTGCCTTTTGTGTTACCATTTTCTGTGCCTCAGAACTTTGTAATAATCCTTGACTTTAATCAAAATTTAATTTTGCCCCAGAGACTGATTCATATTCAGAAATAACAGTGAGCAAATCAGTGTCTATGACCTCAGTGGTGGTGCAGATGCAAACATCATCCGCAAAAGCACACACAGTGGGAGCCATTTGTGAATTAGGTACTGTAATTGCGGATATATTCGGGTGCATAAATATTTTTCGCAAAAAAGGATGAATTTGAAAAACATATAATAAAGAACTTAGGGGACATCCTTGACATACCCCCTTTTCCCCTTAAAAACTTTTCCCCGGAATCCCATTTATAAATGGTTGTATCCAAGTCTGACTATACAGCATTGAAATCCAATTTATAAATCTGTGAGGAATATGATAGGCCTTTAGTACAGTAAACAAAGAAGCATGATCTACCCAATCAAAAGCTTTTGCCTGGTCTAGTGAAAAAAGCAAAGTCTTTGATTTAGGTTCCCTACTAATTAATAAATGTCTAATAAGAATTAAATTATGGAAAATAAATCGATTTGGGATGGCACAAGACTGTACAGGTGAGATCACAGTATCAGCTACTTTAGATAGTCTAAGTAAAAGAATGGAAGCTAAAAGCTTGTAATCAGCATTCAATAAACTTATAGGCCTCCAATTTGTAAGAGCAGTCCTGTCATCTTTTTTAAACAATAATATCATAATGGCATGTGCCATAAACTTAGGGAGTTTATTCGTGCTTAATATAGTATTAAATACCATAGTTATGTAGGAGCCAAAAAAATTAAACGTTTTGGTAAAAGTTTGCTGTTAAACCATCCCACCTGGGGAAGTACAGTTCTTTAAACTTTTTATTGCCTGTGTAATTTCATCTATAGTAATATCAGCCATGAGATTTTGTTTTAAATCATCGGGAATTCCAGGAATTTCTAGATCTGCCAAATAAGCCCCATCTCCTACAACTGAAGAGGGAGTACCAAACATATTTTCCAATTTAGCTTGGCCCAAATCCCTGATTCCCTCCTTCATAGTAATGGAAGCCTGTGACACTGGGTCCTTAAGAGACTCCATACAAGTAGCAATTACTCTGTCCTTGCAATTTTTGTAAATATCCAGTGCAGGCTTTGTGCTCTGTGTACCATATTTGGCTTCCATCTTAAGGACTGCTGCTCAATTATATTGATAAGAAACCATTTCTGCCTTAATGGCATCAACACACTGTTTCAAATCTAAATTTAGCTCATATGCCATGTAAATTAACTCAAAAAGTTTCTTCCTCAGTGTAAGGTATTTAAAATACTGATTTTGTTGCTTTTTCAGAGCCAAGGCTAGGAAAAATGTTTTCATGTCTTTCTTTGTGTCGGGCCACCAATCAAGAAGGGAATCATAGGCTTCTATCACAGAAATGTGCACCCTAAAAAGTTTCTCACAGTTGTGTTTAACTGACTCATCTAGTAACAAATCATTATTTAACTTTCATCTGGATGTTGGAATATTTCCCCTTAAATTGTCCTTGACCCCACAAATTAGAGAGACCACCATGTGATCAGAAGCTTCACATGGTATGGTCTGTGCATTAAATGTTAGGAGGTTCCTGGATAAAAATATGAAATCAATCCTAGTGGCCAAAGACCCCCATAAATATGTTTTTGCACCCACGGTATGAACATCCAAATAACCATCCTTAAGATCTGCTGCGTTTAAAATATTTAAAAGGTTTGTGTCTGCAAAACTCTTCATGGTGCTGCCACCTCAATCTGAGGTGGAGAGCCCACAGTTAAAGTCACTCCCATAATGACATGTCTAGTGGTATGCAGGAAAGGTTGTATAGTACACAAATGTTCTGTACTTGCTGCTCTACTATGAAGCACATAACCATTTATCAGACAGAATTTTTTGAATGGAAAACCATATCAAGCAGTAATACTCTACCAGGAAAAACCTCCACAACCCAAGAAACATGACAATCATACCCTTTAAAAAGGATCCCCACCCATCACACAAGTCAACTCCTTGTGACCAGTAAGAAGCCCCCACTGACCAGGACTGCCTATCTTGAGAAAGTTCAGATAACAACTTCAGCCTAGTATCCTGCAAAAAAAAACAACATTATTTTGAAAATCCTGCAGTATCGGCATAGTAGCTAGACATTTTTTATAGGTCTTAATACTACATACATTAAGTATAAAGGGTTAGATCCTTAAATTTGAATATATGTAAAATCAGGATTCAAGTGAGACCTAACTGCTCTTTAGCATGCCCTCTAGATTTTTTTGTGGAAGAAGATTCTGCCTGAGAATCAGAAGAGAAATCCAACCTTGATGAAGAGAAGGAAGAGATATCAGATTCTTCCCCTTCCTCCTCCATGTCATCCCACTGTTTCTTCCCTTTTTGCTTGACTAGAGCCAGAAACTGATTTCTGGTAACAGCTGTAGACTGTGGAGGTGTATTTGCCTTCCTTTTCCCTCTTCAACATCGGGAAGTTTTAGAACTTCTATTGGAGCCTTTTTTTGTTTTGGGAAGGGGGCATTGTTACTACTACTGTAGCAGACTGCTCAAGTCAATGGGATTGTTATATTTTGTTGCAGAACCATACCTTGTTCAGAGGTAGGTACTGGCCCAGAAGTGAAAGGCTCTGGCCCCACCTGAGTAAGTACTTCTGGAGAAGAAGGAGGATCTATGGCACTGTGTTCCTGAGTTACTGTCTCATCAAGAGAGTTTGAAGCTGCTTGTTGCATCCTAATCCTAATGTCCTAGTGTCAGTGGCTCAGTAGGTAGCACACTCACCTCTGAGGCTGGGAGATCAGAGGGCTGTGGGTTCAGTTCCCACATCTGACACTTGGGTTAATATCCCAGTACTGACACTGTAGTGCAGCATGAGAGGGGTGCTGCATTTCTGAGGTGCCGTCTTTCGGATGAGACGTTAAACCGAGGTCCCATCTGCCTGGATCGGTAGTAGTTCAGATGGATGTTAAAGATCCCATGGCACTTATCGAAAAGAGTTGGGGAATTTCCCCGGTGTCCTGGCCAAATTTCCCTCATTCACTAAAAATACCACCAACAGCTTAATCTGGTTCAAGGTCAGTTGGCATTCATCTGTATCCCCCTTCCCCAGGTCGTGCCTGAAAATAGGCAGGATTTGTCTAGTGCACTTACCCGGTCAACAAAAACTAAATAAAATAAATAATCTGAGAGACAGTGATCAACTGCTCCTGATCTAGAGGGGCTTTATCCAATCTATTGTGATCCACCCATGGACAAAGAATGTCCCTCCTTGTCACAAAGATTACACTTGAAAGGATTTGGACAACCTAGACTCAAGTGACCATACTACCAGCAAGGTATCTCGTGAGGTGGGTGCATGGGGAAGGGAGCTGTCCATAATGGCTACTCCTTCCCGACGCAATCCCTCATGGCAATGGGAGGGTAGGGTAACCGGATGAGGGTGTGTGTGAACTGGGCGACAGGATGTCACTATGTGTACGCACACATGGAGGGGAGCGAGCACGGTGAGTGTGGGCTGGGAAGGGGCGGAGGATCTGTAGGGGTGGCACTGTGGTGGATTGCCGAGCTGCGTTCTGGCATTGGGGGTTGGTTATTGGTTGGGGTGGGTGAGGTACCAGGTTCGGGTCCGGGTGCTGGCACGATTTTATTGCACCCAGCCCAAACCTTTATTTTTTAATGCTTACCCCCCAACATGCACCCCTGAAGTTAAGACTCCTTTAGTAGGGGTGGTGAACCCATGAAGGGGGTGGGGAAAAAAATGCTCTATTGTCTCTAGCTGCTGTTGGCATTGTTCTCTAGGACAAAACGTTTCCTCCACACATTTATGTTTTACATTCCCCTTAACACCTAACCATCCATGGGCACACAACCACACCACATCCCACATGCGCCGGGGGGTTCATTTATCAACTAGATAAAGTTATAGTAAATTATAACTACTCTGATGAATGTTGGGATACAGTATTGGGACTAAACAAGACCCAGTCTGTATCTCCTCATACAGGACTTTTCTGTGGATTACAGTGACTTGTGTCTTAGTAAGTTTCCACCTCCGCAATTTTTCTAAGGAGTATACACAAATTGAGGCCATCTCTCCTGTTTGCACACTACCAGGGGTCCCCGTGTCCACTGCTGAAACAAGGGACTCAACCACAGGGCTGCCACCCTTTCCCAGTCCGCAACACCTGGTAACATGAATGCTGAAATAGTATTACATAGGAACAGGCTATACAAATAGCTGATTGGATTCAATAAAGTTAAACCTCCCTGTTTATACTCCCTGTACAGGACTTCTCGTTTAATTGTGTTTAATCTACTGCCCCACAATATTTGAAAATTTTGACTGAGAATGGTCACATCTAGAGAACCAGGGGGTGTAAAAATGGCCCCCACATACGTCAGTAGTGGTAACAAGAAAGATTTAATGACAGACACTTTTTCTTTTTAGTCTGCTGCCACCGTTTCCAAATCTGTACTTTGTCATTACTATTTGCCAAAGCATCAAGCCAATTCGCCTTCACCATGTCCATGTTGCCAAACTTCATCCCCAAGATGGTAATATATGTATCTGTCATAGGGATATTCTGTATTTCTGCCACCAGTTCTCTTCTAGCACTCAAAATATATCCACTACATTTTAAAAGATTCAATGCAGAACCCGTAATTCTAGTAATATGGCTCACAGCCTCCAAGGCACATACAGCCGACCCCTTATCTGCTATCAGGAGACACAAGTCATCCGCGTATGCCAAGGTTTTTGTAAGGCTCCCAACCCCTGGAATCTGCACACACTCAATCTTTCTATTTTGTTGAACTAATTTCAATAAAGGATCTAAACAAGATATATACAAAATCGGACTCATCGGGCATCCCCTGTCGAACCCCTCTACTTATATGGACCACCTATCCTAAGTGACCATTTATCAATGGGCTTGAGGAGGCAATTGTGTACAACTTTATGATCCATGCAACAAAAAGGCTAGGGACGACATATTTTTCCAGAACCAATTTCAAATATAAATGTGAAATTTTGTCATATGCTTGCTCTTGAGCAAGGCTTAATAAATACCCACTCATATTGTTTCTTTGCCCCTGTGAGACAACCTCTCTCAATAATAATAGATTATCTGTAATTTTTCTCCCTTTGACAGTACTCACTTGGCTGGGATTGATGATATAAGGGGCTACCTTCCCTAGACGAAGAGCTAGAATTTTCATCAGGATCTTAAGATCCATGTTCATCAAGCTCAATGGATGCCAGTTCTTTAATAGTTGTTTGTCTGCTTTTTTATAAATGAAGATTTGTACAGTGTGGCCAAATTGTGGAGCAAGATCTGGACTGTCCAATATCGAATAATACACAACTCATAAAATGTCAACCAAGCCCATCTCAAAGGTCTTATAAAATTCCAAAGTAAGGCCATCAGGGCCAGGAGTAGTATTATTATTCAAGGTCCGCATTACATCTCGGATCTCCAAATCAGTGATCGGTTTCACTAGCTCCATCACCAACTTCTGAGAGAATGTCTGTACCTGACAGGACTCCAGTAAGACAGTAACCATCTCTGCCGTTATATCTGGTGTAGAATACAGATGTTCCATATGTCCAGTCACTTCCCTCTTTATAGCATCATTACTCCATATGATAACCCTCTCTTGGGTAAAAAAATAAGTCCATGGATCCCTGTCTCACTCTTGCTTTACAACTCTCATAAATATTTCCCACAGTCATTTTCCCAGGTGTACCAATTCTATGTTCATACAACAGAGATGTAGCTCTATCATATTTCAGAGTCTCAATCAGTGTTTTTAAAATTTTCAACTGCTCCTCATATTCACCATAGCCTCCATTGATTAGAGAAACCACCCTCATATACTGTCCTCTTAATGTCAAATATCAGAGATATTTTTTTGAATGAGCTTTATACCCCCAGGATTTCATTGCCTGTTTAACATCTCCTTTCATTTGTATCCACCACCTACTTATATTGTCCTCCAAGCATGCTACCAACTTTTTGCTCTCAGCAGATCATGAACCCCCTCAATGTACAGAACATCCGTGAGTACTGTATTATTTAGTTTCCATATACCCCAGCCTCTCTTAATATCCTCTCCCCGTGTAAGTTGGACCTTGACCAAGAGATGGTCAGAAGTTTCCATGGGGACAGTTACTGCTAGAACACATCTTAAGGTGGGTGAAGAAAAAACATGGCCTATTCTAGTAGCCAGATTAGTTTTATAATAAGTGTAATCCACTGTAGCATGTTTACAGTGATATGCATCTATCATACCCGTTAGTTGCAAGATGTTCTGCAGGGCACCTGTGTCACAAAAAGTTCTGGTCATTCCCCCATCATGTTCTGTCAAGCCACAATTAAAATCTCCCACCCAAACCACAAGGCAGGAAGTAACAAGAAAGGTTTAATCACAGTAAACAACTCAACCATCTCTTTTTTGTCTGAGGAGCATACACTGTTATTATTCTCCACTGTCTATGGTGTTGTGTGAAATCAACTAACAGTACCCTTCCCAAGCTTAACTCTAGTACTTTAGTAATCAAAAAATCCCACCCAAAAAACAAAATCCCCACCCCCCACACCTTTCCAAAAGTAAGGGGAAAAAAAGCAGGTCCCCAACACCATATTTTTTTTTGCATTTTCAATGTCATGCACATTATAAAAGTGCACATCCTGTAAACAAGCAATGTCAATGCCATAATCTTTTAGAACTGAAAAGGTGACTAATCATCTATGACCATTTCTAATACTATTCACATTGATGGTGGCCACATTATAGTTTAAAAAAATAACCATTCAAATGAGAAAAGGCCAAGCTGTTCCCAAGGTATTGGGCCTTATTACCCAGTATCACTTTTCAGTTTGATTAGCATCAGCCATATACTGGTGTTCCAAGGCCTCTCCCTGAGATTCAGTTACTAATACTTGTCTTACCCAGTTTTTTGAGGAATTTGGCTGTACTGGATGAATCCTTTAACTGAAAAGGTGACTAATCATCTATGACCATTTTTAATACTGTTCACATTGATGGTGGCCTCATTACAGCTTAAAAAATTAGCCATTCAAATGAGAAAAGGCCAAGCTGTTCCCAAGGTATTGAAATATCGATATCACTCAAGTCACAGCCTGTTTGCCCAATCGCTAGCTACGTCTGGGCCTTCTCCCTAGTTGTTTAGCCTTTGTCCTTGCTGCCTGCACCTTAGCAATGGTACAGTCTTCCTCTGAATCAGTAGAAATCCCCTTCTGAGAAGAAAAAGTCGAAGAAGATTCAGAATCCTCTACTCTGTCTGAGTCTTGGGATTGTAACACCTCATAGTTGTTGGAAAGTGGCACTGCCTTCTGAATCCCCCAATGCATTGCACCTTTGCTTTTGGCTTTATATTTTTCAAAGGCCATTTTTTCGATGCCACAACAGTGGTATCAGGCGGTGGCATGCCTTGTGGGTCTCTCTCAGGAATTATCCTTGACTCACCATCTATTTCAGTCTGAAATGGAATATTTTCTACCAGAGCGTCCACCATATCCTGCGTGTCCATGTCCTGAACAGGGGGTATGCTAGGGTCCGCCACTAAGACATCGCATACAGGGGGAAGGGGGGTACAGGGAACTGGATCCTCCACATTTTGATCCCTAAGCAGGTCCCCAGGCTGGACCAACTGGTGCTCCTGGACTCCAGCTCCATTCTGTTCTCTGACCTTTCTTTGTATCGCAATACTAGCATTTTTTGTCTTTTCAACCATTAATTCCTAGTTAGGTCTGTCAGTCCTATTATGGGTGGCCCATTCACATTTCCTATACACATGACCTGGAAGGTCACAGAGGTTACATGTTTGCTCATTTGTGCATTCTTGGTTTGTATGTCCACACTCCATGCACAGAGTACATTTTACTCCATCACACTTGTTACTAAGGTGCATATGGGACCCACAGCAAAAACAAGTTTTTGGCTGGCCTTGATAAAAACAATGGCCTCTCCCAGTGCCCCCCAAAAAGGTGCTCAGGAGATGTTTTGGGTCCTGTGGGTTAGATCGTAAGTGCACTTTAAATGTCCAGCCTCCCGTCCAGATGTGTTCATCATCCAGGATTGGGAAGGGTCCCCCAGAACATCACACTTTTTCTGGAGCCAGTATTGAACATCATGCGCTGCTACCCCCTCACTCCTAAATAATATTGTGATTTGTTTAATAGCAGGTCTAGTAATAGGGAGAGCCCTAAAGGGTACCGATAAAGCAGAATGTCTTTTTTTTCATACGTAGACCAAAAATGATCCAGCTCTGCAGGTGTTTTAAAACTGACATCATAGTTCGTGTTTCCTGACGCATGAATCAAGACATAAATTTCATTAGAAAAGAATCTCAATGAGTCCTTTATCAGCATTTTTCCAATATATATTCTATCTGGTGGGAGTGGCAACCCCCCTAAATATTGGATATGGACAGCATTTTTTCTTTGATCTGGAATATTATTTGAAAATGCTGAATCCCTCCTACAAAATTGTTTCCATAACAGAGAGGGTTGTATTCTCTCTGAAACTGTCACAGGAACAGGGTTAGCTTGGTCAGCCTGATGGCCCCATGTATCTGGCTCAGTGTGGGGTTCAGTCACACTCATAGGAGGCTTTTCCAGCTCCATACCTGGGGGGGGGGGTCCTCATTCCCAGCATCTATCACAGGTGGGATTATTTCAGGGGGTTCCTGGTTTGAAGTCATAACCAGCTCCATATGAACGAGCCCCCTGTCATTCACCCCTGGAAATGGCAAGTCCATTGCATCTGGAATCCACCCCCCACCTCCACTTTTTCCAACCAGCGTTAGCTAATGTTGAATCAACTGGCCACTCTCCTGGTCTCGTATTCCCCATATCACTATCATCAGCTCTCCGGCGTCCCCTCCGGAGACCTAAATGATCAGAAGGTTTGTCCTGCACTCGTGGACCATCCGCAAGAGATTTGTTCTGTTCTTTCTGTACCTCACAAGCTCCCTGACCTGCTGCTTTCAATAAGTCAACATTTTTGTTTGTGGTAGTCACTGCGGTTGAAACTGTCTCAAAAGTCTCAGGGATTGTCATCAGCCCAGCAATCTCCTCCAGCTAGCCATCTCCCTGTCTCACTGTCAAGCTTTTGGACAGTGTCCTCTCTGTACCAACACTCTGAGGAGGTTCTGCATCACACATCCTGTCTGCACTCACAGACACGTCCTGTACTAGACCGCCCACTCCCTCCACACTAGTCTTCTGCTCCATGTTCGGCTATCACTTTCCACCACCTCTCCCAGGGGTTGACAGCACCATCAGCAACTGATGTTGCTGTTCAATACTCAGGTCCTGCACAAAATCTACTTTGTGTTGCAGGCCTACTGCCTGTAAATCCATATATTCGTCCTCCAATTGTTCCGCTGCTTCCAGCAAGCCACTCGTTTCTCCCGGAGACACAATTTCTGCCACAGTCTTCTGCGCTGGACCTGCAGGGTTCGAGATCTGCTCCCCTGCAGGTCTACCAGCCAACTGAGCTCTCTCCAGATCATCAGCCATCTCTTATCAGTGCCCCTACCACAGAGTAGAGGAATATTTTATTCAAAGCTCAACAGAAAACAAATAAAAATGATATTACTTCATACAAAAAGAAACAAAAACCAGGACAAAGCATGAACTTAAACCAAATTAAAGAAAGATAACATAACCAATGGAGATTTACACAAAACCAGTCAGCTTAAAAAATGAAAATGAAAAGGGGCACATTTTGTTTAAATGAAAACAGGAAAAAACAGGAAAAACAGGAAAACTGTACAATCCAAGAGCTGGAAGCCTAGTACCTCCCACCTAGGGAGTAGGAAAGCATAACCAACCTAAAAAAAGAATTATAACATTTGTGAAGCATACAATTCTACAATACTATAGTAAAAACAAAAGGAAAAAAAACATAACTATGCCTAGTTATTCAAAAACTCAAATAACTAAGGAAACCCCCACCCCCTCTGCTATAGAAAAAACATATACATATAGCAATCAAACATTAACAAAGAAACATAACCTCATAGGAAAATAATTAACTAAATATTACATTTAGATACTATAAGCTGTAAAAGGCTACATCAGAAAGAGAACAATGTCCGTAACCAAATCTCGTCCCCAAAAAAGAGGGGGAATGGTTTGCAAAAAAGGAAAGCAAAAACCTGTAGCTTAAAAACGAATACTGTTTCCCAAAACCAAAACTAAAAGGAAGACATAGAACAATAATAATCACAAGTATGAGGGATCCTCCCCCTCCCCTTAAAA
Organism: Neoceratodus forsteri; assembly: GCA_016271365.2. Taxonomy (NCBI): domain Eukaryota; kingdom Metazoa; phylum Chordata; order Ceratodontiformes; family Ceratodontidae; genus Neoceratodus; species Neoceratodus forsteri. Next base: position 304,334,968 of record CM028135.1, read on the forward strand.
AGGGACAGTGGGGAAATGAAAAACGTACAGAGAGTTGAAGTACAATTGTGTTAACATTTAGAACCTGAAAACATGGGAAACCTTCTCTTTCAACACAAACGAGACCCTAAATCCTCCTTCATCCCATATCAAGCCAGGGCATGTTTCTCCACCGTAATTTATATAAATCTAACGATATCCGTTTCCGCTCTAGTGTTTGCCATCTAGTAAAATCCTTAAAAAGTAGTAAAAGTATTGGTTCATACATCTTCAATTGTTTCCTTAGGGTTAGGCCACAGTGGGCTTGCCATAGTTGAAACCGAATAAAGCCCATCAAAAGTCTTATGGTACAGGTATCATATTTGACCCAGGAGACAGGTAAAACCCCCTCTACCCATATACCAGTAGTTAGAACCTGAAAAGGACTTGAGGGTGAGGTGGCATGAAAACGTTCCCAAAAGGAAATAGCAAAGGGTCATTCAACAAAAAGATGTGACATAGTTTAAATAACTCCCCCACATACCCCACCCCTGGGACATTCTCTATCTGTAAGTTCTTTATGTTTCAAATTCCCACGCACCCCTAACTTTTTATGTGTGCAGAGCCACAAGAAATCCCACATATAATGAGGCACTTTCTTACTATTTAAAAGTTGGGTAATAGAATTCTGATCCCCACAAGGCAACTCCGTAAACCAAGGAGACTGAAAAAATGGGACTCCATAATCCAACCATATACAGCTTTCCTGATAGAGGAGCACAAAAAACTCTTAACAATTTTCCAAACTTTTAATTTCCCTGTTGCATTCCTAAAATAAATAGGCAACTGTGCCATCCTAGTTTGTCTTGAAATAGATTGAGAGGGTTCCCAAACCTCCAACAAATGTCCCACAGTATCCAACACCCAAGGAGTCCATAGTTTCTGAACCTGTATCGAGGGAGGTACTAAATTATAATAAAAAAATGTAACAAAAAAGAAAACAATTGGGTGAGTCATGCCTAACCCTCCCATGCTTCTTGGGAGGTAACTAACCCCATGTTTCACTGGATTCAGTTGGCTGCCCCACAAACATTGGAAAAAAAATGCTATAACTGAAGTTTCCAGTGTTTGGGGGGGAGGCACAGCTAAAAACAGGAAAAAAGACAACAAATACATCTTTATCAGATATACTCTTTTTGCTTTAGTCATATGCCATTTATTCCAGCCCATTACCCGCTCCCATGCCTCTGTCAATTTTTTCACCCAGTTATACATTTGTGGATCCGGACCCCCAAAATAAATACCCAAAATCTTATGATAGCTCGTATCAACTGGTATACCCACACTGTAAAGACATCAGCTGCATCATATCCTATGGTCAATATGCTGCTCTTCTGGTGGTTAATGACAAAACCGGTCAGATTTGAAAGTTTACAAAATTCATTTCAATTCCCAAGGAGACCTCCGGTCAGCTAAAAAAATATCCAAATTATCTGCATATGCCATTGTAATTTTTCGGAGTATCCTCACAACCCACTGAGAGGCCAATGATTGAATATGTACCATTCAGAGCACGCAGATGCGGATCCAAAGATATATATAATAAAGGGCTGAGAGGGCAACCTTGTCTCACCCCCCATTTGACTGCCACAGCCTTACCCATCCAATCATTAATACTGGGCAGAATACTAATCCCAGAATAACAAGTCTGCAACCAAGCAATGAAGGGTTCCGTGAAACCATAACACCGAAGAGTTTCCCAAAGATACTCATAATCCACTCGATCAAAAGCTTTGGACTGATCTAAACAAACTAAATGACCCATCAATTCTTGTGTGTCTCCTTTGTGGAGGATTTCACAGACTAGAACAAGAGCATCCTGTAAGCATTTCGATGGAACTCCACTAAATTGTGAGGTGTTAATAACTGTATCTAAAACCCCAAGAATTCACTTACTCAGGCTTTTCATCAGAATCTTGATATCAGTGTTAAGGAGGGAAATTGGTCTCCAATTATTCAAAAGGCCCCGCTCCCCACCTTTAATCAACAAAATCAACAGCCCTTCTAACGTACTGTCTGGTGAGCGTCCTAACGTCAGACACGTATTATAGCATTCACTCAGCTTGGGTGCTAAATGTTTCCAAATAAATTTATAAATTTCATGAGGGAGACCATGTGACCCTGGTGTTGTCCCGGGCTTCAAAGATCAGATAACATCCTTCAATTCAACCTGTGAGATGGGCTCAGTTAAAAGAGCCCCTAAGTCATCAGGAATTCGTGGTAATTCACAGAAGGCTAACCACTGTTTCATATCCTCAATGGGCAGAGACTGACTCATAAATGTTTTTTGTAAAATGAGTATAAATCTCTTCTAATATAGCCATATTATCAGTCACAGTAGTACCCACCTATGTCAACAGATAAACCATATTCCTCTGTTCGTTTAGAGAGCAAGCTGACTCAAACGGCAAAATCTCTGCTGTTTTCCCTTTTATCCCATACTTCTGTTTCTATTCCATATTCCTCATAATTTCTAGTTGTAAAGAAGCTAATTCAGCCTTAAGTACCTTAATTTTCTGATGACAATCCCTGCCCAATTGCTGATGCAAACCTGTCAAATATTGGATTTGATCTCTTAAAACATGCATTTTATCCCGTATTAGCTTACCGTTAATGCGCCCCATCTTCTGAAAGTACCTCCTAATCTCCAATTTAGTGTCCTCTCACCATAAATTTTTGTCATCACAAAGAAAAAACACTGACGGCCTTGCTTTTAAAGCAAAAATGAATCCCTCACGTATCTGAGGAATATCCAACAATGTAATATTTAATTTCCAGATACCTGGGCCACGTCTCTGTTCAGGGTGGCTACCAGTCACGTGTTCTAGCAGCCTGTGATCAAAAGTAGCAACATCCAGAACTCTAGCAGATTGGAGCAATAAAGATGGAGAAGCAAAAAAAGTATCAAGTCTAGATGCCCTTGGGCCACAAAAATAAGTGTAGGGGGCTGCTGGGAATAACATGCCAAACACATCTACGAGGCCTACCTCTTCAATCAATTGCTTAAGACAATGTGTATCACAATACATTTTCTTACCTGTTGCTGCAGGGGCCTGTGTAGACAAGGTGCAATTAAAACACCCCCCCCCCAAAAGGACAGGATAATTGCTAAGCAAAAAATGTTTAAGAGACTGAAATAAAGCCAACCTATCATGTTTAAGTTGTGGTGCTTAAATATTAAGTAACCGAAGAACCACCCCTTCCCATTGAATGTTTAACAACATGGCCCTTCCCTCCAACAACTCCAAATGTTGAAGTACCTGAACTTTAGTAAAAAAACAAATTCCCACCCCTGAACACATATCTTCCCCTTGTGACCAAAAACAATCCCCCCATAGCCAGCCATCTGAGGCCACGGTTAAAACCTCAGGGGAGTGAAGTCTAACATCTTGCAAAAAAACTCAGTGTAAATTGCTCGTAAGAAAGTGGGCATATATGCCAGAACATTTAACGGAGGATTGGATGCTGTTCACATTCAAAGTTGCCACTCTAAAAGTAAAGGAAGCCAGAGTCAAAGATAAAGAGTCATTGTCACTTCACTTTGCTAGAGGCCCTTGTCACTCTACAACTCTTCAAGGCCACAGTAATCTGGTTGTAAATCCAATACTTCAAATAAATAAATAAAAATAAAATCTGATTTTCTTGCCCCTCTGGCTCCACTTGAACCCCAATCTGTGAGGCTGGTACAGATGACTGATCCCCCTCATCCATGTCAGAGTGTTCATCCAATAATATTGAATAGACATTAGGATCCTCCAAAAGTACCTCAGAGGGTTTTTTCTTAGGTTTCAGTTTTTGTTTTGCTCCTCTGCCCTTTTTCCCTGTAACAACAGTGTATGCCTCTTCAGAGTGCAGCTGAACCAGGGGAGCCAAGGGTGGTTCTGTATCCATATTTGGGACATCTGTAATCAGATCCTCAGATCGAGGAGTGGAGTCTAAGGGGTCTTGTCTCTTAGGGGGCACATTTTGGACAATAATCCTCGAGGGCTCAAGCAATCTAACAAAAAGAGGAACACATGCTTGCTTCATGGCAGTGCAAAATTAATGGTCCTGTATGCCAAAATCAGCATCTTCAGTATTTTTAGCCTCCTGAGGGCAATCTGAAAAAGCATGTCCCAAGTCTTCACAAAGATTGCATCTCGGAGCTTGAAAACAGTGGGCACTGGGATGTCCTATTTCTCCACAATGTAAGCATTTCAGTACTTCACAGGTAGTGCTAATGTGCTTGGTGGACCCATATTTAAAACACACCTGAGGTTGACTGGGGTGGAACAGGAACCCCCTTATCTCTTTCGATGAAAAAGAAGTTAGGGGGATGTATAATATCCTGATCGGATTGTTGCAATTTAACCTTAAACTTCCACCCCCTGTTCCAAAACCCTTCTTCATCCATAATTGGCATTGGGTTCCCCTAAATGGAACACCATTTTCAAGGCAATAAACAATGTCTGTAATGTTTACCCCTTCATTTCGAAAGAGTACAGTGATGACCCGAAAGGGCTGTTTGGTCAAACGGATAACAATAAAGTCTACCCATAAAGGGTTGGTTTTTAGGTTTGCATAATAATACCAAAAGGTTTCCAAAAGAGCAGGATTTCAAAAGCTGATGTCAAAAGTCAGCTCACCATGAGCATGTATCAGTGCATAAACTTCAGAGGGAAGAAAACCCATACTTTGTTTAAGGAGAATTTTACTTACATACAGTAGAATCTATCCGGGGGGGTGGTCTTGTGGGCCCACATACTGCAACCATATTGCATTTCAATGTTTTGCTAGTTGAACAGGCTTATAAAAATGGCTAGCATAAGTGGGCTTATCAGGCCCCGTAATAGGAGGATTGGGGTCAGAATCAGGCAAAATTGTCATAATAAGTTCCTCAAACATGTCAATATTTTGTAAGTTCACTTTTCCTGAACCAGGAGCAGGGACATCTGCTGAAGGATTCCCTTGACATGTATTACCCAGAAGATCAATAGGACAACTATTGGCACTTATTTGCGGGTGTGGGGAGCCACCTGGTAAAGGTATCTCTGGATCTGTTCTCCAGTGTCCATTTTGCATAGGTAGCCACCCGGCCTCATGTTAGGCCTTGTCGGGTGACCAAGACCCTTCAACCTCCACACTCCAGTCTCACTGGGAGGATGATTATGTTATGGCCAGAGGTGATCCGGGTCTTTCATGCGCCGCCAGTAGCTTTGTAGGACCAGCGGACCTGTCAATGCTTGGCGATGTAACCAAATGCTTCCTCTTATGATTTTCTTCTTGTCTGAGTTTTTCCTTGGTAAGTTGTTCACTAACTTGTAACAATTCTGCCTCTAAACATTGCTGCTTTTGTTCAAGGCTTAACTGAACAGTATTTATTTCTTGCAAGGGACTGCTGTCTTGGGTGATATGCTGGCCACCCAAAGGGTGCATCCCAGCTGCCTCCACAGTGGATCCCTGGACCTGAGACATCACCAGAGGTCTATGTTGCTCCTGAATCACAGCATTCTGATCCATCCATACTCTACCAAGGCCTACTGCAAAGTGAGACTACTCCACAGCATTGAGGGTCCCCCCTACTGTCACAGTAGAGGAAATTCCCTACTGTCCTGGCCAAATTTCCCTCATTCACTAAAAAAATACCACCAACAGCTTAATCTGGTTCAATTTCAGTTGCTTACCATCTGTATCCCCCCTCCCCCCCCCAGTCGCCCCTGAAAAAGGGATTTCTAGGCCCAGTGGGCTTACCCGGTCAATAAAATTCAACAAACTAGCAAACAAACATCCAAAAAGTACTCAGTTGCTGAACAGGCTCCTCAACTCTGGCATTTGTATCCTGTAAATTATCTTCCACTGGAGTATGTTCGACTGAAGAAAAAAGTTTCAGATTGAGGTTCTGAGTACGCAGACCCATGTATGATGTGATGGAGCAGAGTTTCACACAGGTGGTTTGTCAGTTTCAGTAGCTGGAACATCAGGGTGGTTCCCAATGAGCTGTACTTGAGGAGCATCCTCTGAAGAAATTGCACCAATATTCTGTTTGCCTGTATGGGTTCCCAGGTTTGGAGCCACCACAGGCAAATTCTGACATGTATATCTAGTCCCATTTATGATGTCAGTCACCTGAACAGGGCCTGGGGAAGTCCAATGTTTGCCATCCTGTGTTTTATTCCAACCAACTACTCGGAGCCTGGCATCAGAGCTCCACAAAATTTGTTCCACCTCTGCCATTCTCCCCTGCCAAAGTTCCAAGGAAACAATTGGGGAACTTGGTAAAGGAGCTTACATGGCTTCTCTAGCCTGCAGAGAGTTGTCCATTAGTTGTGAGGGTATTAGGAGAGAGGACTGAAATCCCCCAGACCCAGATGCAGAGTTTTTTTAACTTAACAGATTTAGTAAAAAAAAACTCCTATGCATTTTCATTGCCTGCCTTAAAAGTTCTTCTTGTGGATAAAGTTTAGTCATGGTAACAGGTATATCTGTACTATGTGCTGCTGTTTGCAACATTTCTAAACCAGTGCTTTCTGCTACAGTTTTGGTTTGCTCACAGTCACAATCTCACCGTCTCTGAAGTGCCCTCTGGCCTTCAATCTCCATATCTTTAGAAACTGTTTTAGATGCTGCCATATCCATCAAATCATCCATGGTGGAAATTGCTGGAGTTCCCAAAATAGTAGTACTAAGCTCTCTGCTTCCACCTCCTCCACCTTGCTGCACTCTGTCAGCCATCTTGGTGATGAATAACAAGGGTTCCCCCTACTGCAAGAACAGGGGAATTTCCCTGGTGTCCTGGCCAACATTCACCTTTCCATAAAACCAGTTAATGCAATTGTCCAAGGCTGTGTGTGGATGTTATTGTGTGACATTGCTGCCCCTACATGTTTAGTCACGACACTGCCAGTCTATCATTGCTTGTAAAGTGCTTTGGTATACAGTGTGTATGAAAAGCACTACATAAGTACTGATTCTTCTTCTTCTTCTTATGAAGACATTGAAGAGGACTGGTCCCAGTACTGAGCCCTGTGGCACCCTGCTGCTCCTTCTTCCATCATTACAGTGAGTGCCGTTAGCCATCACACTGTCACCTATCTATTATCTAGTTATTGGATAAGGTATGAATGGGAAATTAGTGCTTCAATGACATCACAGCTGTTGGAAAGAGACTAGAGCACAAACACACAAACAGAAGGATGGGTGGCAGCAATACATGGAAAACTATGCACACAAATGCCTGCAGTCTGGGAAACAAAGTTCCAGACCTAGTGGCTGTAATGATGGAGTATGATCTGGACATAGTAGCCATAACTGAGACATGGCTCACCAGTAATCACAACTGGGAGATAAACATACAAGGTTATGCACTATTGAGAAGGGATAGAACAGGCAGAAAGGGAGGAGAAATGGCCATGTACGTCAAGGAGGACATCAAAGCAACAGCAATACAAGACAAACATGAGGAGGTAGAAAAATTATGGGTCACCATCAAAACAGGAAAGGGAACAGCAATTAGGGCAGGGGTGGTCTACAGACCCCCAGCTCAGGAGGAGGAAGTAAACAAGATATTGCTTGATAGTATACATAAAATGACAGCTAAGGGAGAGGTTCTGCTGATGGGGGACTTTAACATGCCAAACCCAGACTGGTTCACCCAAACAGAGGCCTCTGTCAGGACCCAAGACATTGTATACTCACTACAGCGGGCAGACCTCAGACAACTGGTGCGGGAACCAACCAGGGAAGGGGCAATCCTGGATCTGGTGCTGACCAATGGGGACAGAATAGAGGATTTCCAAGTGATGGGGCACCTGGGGACCAGTGACCACCACATGGTACAGTTCAAGTTCAATACAGGAATACAATCAAGCCATACTAAGGCAAAGATATTAGATTTCAGGGGAGCTGACTTCTGAAAGATGGGAAAAATTGGTAAACAAACCCTGGAACACAGAAAGCGGGGGTGTAGGAGCAATGGGCATATAGTAAAGAAACCATTAAGGAGGAGGAAACCACTTTGGCTCTTCAAGGCTGTGGCAGAAAAGCTAACAGCCAGGAAGGTGGCCTTCAGAAAATACAAGGAGATGCAGAGGGATGAAGATAGGGAGGAGTGCCAGAAATGTTTGAGAGAGGCAGGAAAAGTTGTAAGGATCATGAAGGTTCAAAATGAAGAAAGATTAGCTCAATCAGTGAAGGCAGGGGATAAGACATTTTGCAGGTACCTTAGTAAGAGAAGAAAGTCGGGGGGGGTTGCTAAGATCAGAGGAGACAAAGGAAAAAGTATAGAGGGTGATCAGAATAAGGTGTCAAGCCTAAACAAATATTTCTGCTCAGTCTTCACATTGGAAGGGGAGGGACAGGAACTATGGTTAGACAGTGTAGACACTGTGGGGAGGGAGGTGGACACCAGTCCTTTTGCAGAGGAGAGAGTGCTGAAGGAGCTTACAAAGCTAAAACTGGATACAGTTATGGGTCCAGATAGTATACACCCCAGGATTCTGAAGAAACTAAAGAGGGACCTGGCATCCCCACTGGCAGTCTTCTTCACTGACTCCCTAAATATGGGCGAGGTCCCAGAGGATTGGAGAAGGACACATGTGGTCCCTCTGCACAAGAGTGGCAGCAATGAGGAAGCAGAAAACTACAGGCCAGTAAGTCTTACGTTAGTAGTTGGCAAGATCATGGACACACTCCTTAAAGAATTGATTGTGGAATACCTAGAATCCATAGGGGCACAGGATCTGAGGCAACATGGCTTCACAGCAGGAAGGTCCTGTCAAACTAATCTGATTGAGTTCTTTGACTGTGTGACAAAGGTGGTAGATCAAGGAGGAGCAGTAGATGTTGCGTACCTAAATTCCAGCAAAAACTTTGATATTGTTCCACACAGAAGGCTGGTCAACAAGATGGGTAGTCTGGGGATGGGCTGCAAAGTGGTAAAATGGGCTAGTAACTGGCTGAGGGACAGGAGGCAAAGGGTAGTGGTAAATGAAGACCATTCACAGGACATGGAAGTGACCAGTGGGGTTCTTCAGGGATCAGTTCTGGGGCCAGTCCTCTTTAATGTCTTCATCAGCGACATTGTGAAGGAGCTAGAGGGGAAGGTTTGCCTGTTTGCAGATGACACCAAGATCTGCAACAGAGTAGATACATCAGAGGGAGTGATAAGGATGAGAACTGACCTAGAAAGGTTGGAAAGGCAGCCAGAGATAAGGCAACTGAGGTTTAATGCAAAGAAGTGCAAAATCATGCACATGAGGAATAGGAACCAAGTGAGAGCTGCAGGATGGGGGAAAGCTACTGGTAGTCACCAAGGAGGAAAGAGATCTGGGGGTCATTATCACAGATGACCTAAAGGCCACCAAGCAGGCAGCAAAGGCAGTGGGAAGGCCAGTGGAGTGTTGGGTTGTATAGGAAGGGGTACTACAAGCTGAAGAAGGGAGATACTGGTCCGACTGTATAAAACACTTGTGAGGCCTCATCTGGAGTATGCTGCACAGTTCTGTTGGCCACACTTCATAAGGACATCGCCAAGGTGGAGACATTGCAGAGGAGAGTGACTAAGATGGTGCAGAGTTTACAGCATAAGTAATATGAGGAAAGGTTGAAGAATCTCAATATATACATTAGCTGTGGTCTTGCAGCCCATTGGATTCAAGACACTTGAAAAACTTTCCATCAACTTCTCCACCACTGAGGTGAGACTGACTGGTCTATAGTTTCTAGCCTCCTCCCTGCTGCCACTCTTATGTAGACGAACCATGTATTGCATAGATTTAGATGTGGGACAGTATCAAAGGCTTTACTTTTTTTCCCCCCAGGCAATCTCCCCCCTGCTGGGGGTTCTGTTCCCCCACTCCACTCTCTGCTCCCCATTCCCAGGCTTACCCCCTTGGGTGGAGTTTCCAAGGAAACACGGTCCTCTGAGCCCTAGCTTTCCCCCCAGGGTGAGGTCATTGGAGCAGGACCCCCCCACCGGACCTTTCTTCTGCAGTGGGGGCAGCGGCAGAGGTGGGGTCTGTCATTAGCAGCCGGCATTGTTTTTTTGCTAATTTTTCCCTGGGGGAGGGGATGTGCAATGACGCCAACATCCGCCCCACCCCGATGTGTGCACTGGCCATAGTGGTACCCCAAGCCTTTGCCAGAGGACCACATAGTGCCGGGCACTCTTCCCTTTCCCCCCAGAGAAGGAGAGCAGTCACATGGATGCTCAATCCTTCTCCCCCAAGCCTGTCCTCTGATTCCCGAGTCTGTCCCCAAACCCGGGATGTCAGCGCTGCAGACTGACATCTTGCCGCTGCCGGCCACGTATCAAAAGCTTTACTAAGATCAAGTAGTATTACATCACCTGAAGGTCTTTAATCAAGGATCCTGCTGACTATAGTAGCCTAAAGAAGCTTATTAAATTTGGCGTATATTGTCTCCCTTTCTTGAAACCATGCTGAGATTGATTCTTTATATTTTTGTAGATAAAACGTTTTCAATTTGTTCCTTCACAAATCCCTTGATTAATTTTTGATATGACTGATTTATAGCTTACTGGATGGTAATTTTTATTTTTACTTGTATCTCTTTTTCTGAATAGGGGGTCACTATTGCTTCGCTCCACTCACTTGGCACTGTACAGTACTTCACCTTCCTTGATTGATTGATTTATAATAGTACTTATCAATCTGGCAAGGACCCCACTGAGTATTTTTAAAGATCAACTGCAGATATGTTATAAACATATTATAAACTTCACCCCTTTTTCCTAACATAAAGACTACCAGGCTTTATTTATTACATTTGAAATGAAGAAATTGCCGTTTGGCATGTACACATACCATTTTAATGTTCCTCTGATTGATGGTTTCACAGAAAATCCCTCACACATTTTTAGACCAGCTAGTGGAATAATCTTGGGTGAGTGCTGATGTCATTCAGGCAACAATTACATCATTTGGGGTGTAGCTAGCTGGGCATAATGGCATACATGCTTTAGCTCTGCTCCTCCAGCTACCTCCTTCAAAATAGCCCTTCTTATACAATCAAGGTGAGGAAATCCAAACAATACCACCCTGTGCACTTGTGATCTTAAATGACAACAGGTAGGCAGTGAAGTAAGCAACTTAAACTAGCCTTTGAATCCATTGACTCACCACATGAGCTCATCCCACGAGATCCATATCTGACTGTAGGCCCAAGCTGCATCGAAACAAGAGCACAGCATGTCAGAGTTGGAGAAAACTCTAGCAGCGGTTCTGGCTACCATAGTCACCATGCAGTCTGAGATAAAAACTGGTTTCCCCAATATCATGGTGCAAATAGTGCATATCCGAACTGTGGTTACCAACCTTACTGAAACTACCTTGGCACACACAACCCACATCGGCAAGTTAGAGTAGCGGGTGAGTGATCTCAAGGATACTGTCTCCACTGTCTCTCAGGAGTGGAACTCTGTTAAAGAGCTCCTCAAGGAACTGCAAAGTAAATTTGTTGATCAGAAGTACTGATCCCATGGATCGAATCTCTGTATCATGGGTCTCCCCAAGGGCATCAAGGGGGAAAAATCCTGAGCTGAGCCTTCAACAGTGGCTAGTGCAACACTTTAGAATGGAAACAGATACACTGAAGTAAAAAACAGAGCAGATACACTGGATGGCCCAAACCAGGAGATAGTTCATGGCATTTCTTAATAAAATACATACACTATACTGATAAAGAAGTGATGCTGAGTGCAGCTAAAGCACAGGGCCCTATAACAGTGGACAACAGCCAGGTTCTAATTTTTCAGGATTTTACAGTAGCAGAGGGCTTCAGCTGCGTAGACAAAAATGTAATCATGTAAAACCATAGCTTCACTCGAGGGACTGGAGCTTCACCTTCCTGTGTCTCACTAAGCTCAGCATTGATCGCCCTGTTAAACCACTTTGTTAATTCACTAACCACTAGCCAAATGTTTTGTGGAGGAAGAAACTGCTGCTCAAGAAGGCCACTCACAACCCCAGTTCACAGCACCAGCTAAAGGATAAGCACCTCCTTCACTTTAACTTACTCAAAATCAGTTTTGACCGTACCAGGTGGCAGGGGATTCTTCATACATATACCCCACCAGAGGCAGCTTACTTAACAAAGGACATATGTAGACACTTGTTTTGGTATTTTAAGCCCACATTTGCTGCTGGCTGAGGGGAGCACCTCCATATCCACTGATAGTCTCAGAAGTGCCCGGCCACATGTTCAAGTGGTGCTACCTTTATTCTTCCTTCGATTACCAAATGAACTGACTTTTGGAGTACAGGCATGTAACCAGCTATAAACTGAAACCTTAATTGTTGTGAATCTTTCACCGGTTTTACATGCCACTGTGGATTATTACCTGCATTGATAAATTCAGTGGGCAGCAGATTGCTGTTATCCATCTGCATGATCACATTGAAAGCATGGTCTATGTTTTGAATTTGTGGATATTCCCAGAGCCAGCACCTTGGTTGTCTCTTTATTGTGATGGCTCCTGGCTTAAATGTGATACTGCCTTTGCATCACTATCCTGACCATGTCTGGGGAAATGGGTACCAGCAGGATAGTAGGCAGTAGGGGTCTGTGCAGCTGCCTGCCACTTCTCGGACAAATGTACCCCTATTAACTGATAGCACCATATCCACTTCAGCTGCATGTGAGAATAGCGGGTGAACAGTGCATCAAGCAGCAAGCCTTCATTGGGACTGTTTTCTCTCATTGACATTTGTGTTCTGAAAAGTTTGTTGGGTCCCCCATATCAGGTGACCCATTAATTTTGATATTTGTTTAATGTACGGGATATGTTATTAATCCTCACAAAGAGCCCTGTGGCTGCAGTAACTGAAGAGCCACATATCTAGTTCTGGGGGCACCCCTACTGGTGACAATGAGCAACTGCTGAATTTGTCAAATAATGCGCATTATGTATGTTTATTAGGGGACACCTTAGAGAAATGAAAGAGCGACTGCTTCTCAATTGTATGACTTTTTACTACCTGTCATACTGTCAGTCTGAGATGGAAAGGGAGGGGTGGGTGTGTCCTATCTATCCCTTGTCTCTTATTTGTTATCTTGAGATAAATGTGCTTCCTTTATACGATTCACCTATAAGTGCCCATAATCCATTAAGGAAACCAACTGCCTTAGGTTTGCAGGGGAAGCCCAGATGGACAAAGGTTTGCTCAGTGGGAAGTGGGGAAAGGACGGGAGGAAATGGGAACCAATCAATCTTTGTCTTGTTCTTGTTTTTATTTTTTTTATAACTGTTTTTACCCACCAGTTTGTAGAGGGACTCTATTATATTGGTCAGGTGGAGTGGGAGGTTAATTCTTGCAGAACTGTTACACTTAGAAAGGGAGGGAAGGAAGTTGATGGGAAAACTGTTTGGTTAGCATGCTGGCTGACTAATTGCTTGATAATACAATGTTTACATCTGTGCATTCTGTTCACTTTTAGCTGGATCATTTATCCAGCTGGTACATGGTTATTGCAATATATGTCTAATGGCTGACTTGATAAATGTAACCCCATGGAATGTTAATGGGCTCAAAAATGTGATAAAAAGAAAATGAATAATGGCAGAGGTCAAGAAAACCAGGGTAAAGGTTCCACTAATGCAGGAGACCCATATGACCAATCTAGAGGCAGGTTAAAGGAGTGCAAGCATGGGAGGGATGTGGATCACCACATGTTTCTCTTCCAAGGCTAGAGGAGTGGCCATTTGGTTTCCTCATGGTGTGTAAGTCATTTTACATAATAAGGTAGTATACTCGGCAGGTAGATATGCCCTGGCCCATGTGACTCAGGCTGGAATAAGAGAGATCTTGGTGAGATCCATATATGAATGTTGAGGACTCTAAATTTTTCCAAAAATTGGTCCTGGATTTGGCTTCTGTGCCTGGCACATGGATCCAAGGGGGAGACATCAACTATGTGCAGGACACATTCCTCGACAGATTGAACCCCACCCCTGCCCAACAATCCAAAAATGCAAAGGCCTGGGTGTCATGGAAGCTACGTAACAACTTAGTAGATGCAAGGAGGCACAGTCATACCAGTGGACTTGAATGCAGTTTCTTTTCACATGCTTACCATTCATACACTACTGGACCAGCTGTTGGTATGCACTCCTTTAATCTATAATTTGCATGTCATTGAATACTCCCCCATTTTGATCTCTGATTATGCCTGCTTAACAATGGTAGTTGTGGCCATTGGATCAAGCCCTGTATGCTGACCTTGGCAACTAGGCATCATTCTTTTCCGATACCAGAAATTTATCACTTCTATATCTGGTGCAATTAGGGAATTTCTGCTCCACAACAAAAAGGGAGATATATCACATGGGTGCTGATGGGAAGTACTCAAGGTGTATGTAAAGGGAAGGCCATTGCTTACTCTGTTCTGCAAAAAAAATGGCAGATACTTAATTTGATCAGCTTAACGTTAAAATAGTTGCTTGTGAAGAAGCTCACATGCTTAGGCCCACTCCATCCTTGTATAGGGTAGTGCAAAAACTGCAATGGTGCTTTAATCAACTTAGTAGCTCCAGCATCAAGCAATCAGCTCTGTTGGCACAAGCAGGAGCTTATTTTGGTGGTGATAAAGGTGGGAAATATCTCACCTGGGGATGACGTAGACAAGAGGGAGAGAGAAACATTGGCCAAATCAGGGACTAGTCTGGTGTATTAACCACAACTACATCTAAAATAGGTACTGCATTTGGGAATTTTTAGAACATCTCCAAGATTTCTCCTACTGCCCATCAACTATAAAAATTCTTTGAAAAGGCCCAGATTCACTCTATATGACCCCAGGATGCTAATACACTTGATGATCCCTTAAATGAGAAGGAGCTCTTACAATCTATTAAGGCTCTTAAGGGTGGTAAGGCTCTGGGCCTCGATGGGCTACCCATTGATTTCCTTAAAATTTCTGCCTCTGAGTTGGTTGAGACACTTTTGGACATGCTAGTGGAAGGTTTGGAATGTGGTACACTGCCCCCTTTCATGCGGTCAGCTACAATTACTGTTCTCCACAAACCAGGCAAGGACCCCACATTATACGCTTCATATAAACCCATTTCTCCCCTTACAGTGGATAGTGATGTGCAAAGTCAGCAAAATCTGCTCCACAAAATATTTTGTGAATTGCACTCAATTCAAGAAGCATAATTCACACAATTCGCCTATTCGCAGAGTAGGAATCAACCCTGAAATGGGAAATTTCATGGGTGAAATTCCATACTGCGTGCAAAAATTACTTTTAAATACCTGGGGCTGGATATTCAAACTGCGCCATTCTGAGGCGCAAGCCCTTGTGCTGCGCAAAATAGTTGTGCAGGGGTGTGGCCTGGGTGATATTCAAAGGAGTTGCGCTATTGAGCAACTCCTTCGACTATCACCCCCCAGCCACAGCCACTGTGCATGGCGCAGTGGAACTTGTGCCACCGCAAGTTGTCAGAGTGGAGCATTCAACTGCGGTGGCGCAAGTACCATTGCACCAATGCATCAAAATCACAATATACAAAGTGACATGCAAATGGGGCCATAATTCATGCAAGGCGCTGGGGCCATTTGCATCTGATTATGGCCCCATTTGCATGCCATTAGCATGTAGGTGCGCTCGATCCCCGAGACTTGCACTACGCCCCGCCAGGCAGCAGCCGTTGGGGACCCACGCCCCTGCAGCCCGATTGTGGGCATAGTGTACCCCTCCCCCCACCAGCTGATCACGGGCAGCAATGTGCTCCCCGCCGAACATCTCCTGGTCCTGTGGACCGAAATGCCGATCGCGGGCAGAAAGTAAACTGAACCCCTGAACATCTCCTGGTGGTCCAGTGGACTGAAATGCCGATCGTGGGCAGAAAGTAAACTGAACCCCCGAACATCTCCCTGGTGGTCCAGTGGACGAAATACTCGATAGCGGCGCGTAAGTAATTTGAAACCCCAAACATCTCCTGGTGAGCTAGTGTCCCCCCTCCCCACCCACCGAAGCCCACCAGCTCCCCCGGCGGCCGGTGGGCAGCATCCACCCGCCTGCTGCCCACCACCCACCGACTGACTGCCCGGTGAGGCTGGCGGTGGATGCTGCCACCCGCCGCTGCCGGGGAGCGGGTGGTGGGGCTTGGTGGGTGGGGAGGGGGCACTAGCCACCAGGGAGATGATTGGGGGGTTTCAAATTACTTACTGCCTGCGATTGGGCATTTCAGTCCACTGGACCACCAGGGAGATGTTCGGGAGGGGGGTTCAGTTTACTTTCTGCCCGCTATCGGGCATTTTGGTTCACTGGACCACCAGGGAGATGTTCAGGAGGGGGGTTTCAGTCTTACTTTCTGCCCGCTATCAGACATTTCGTCCACAGGACCACCAGGGAGATGTTCGGGGAGCTACATTGTTGCCCGTGGATCGGGCTGGTGGGGCAGGGAGTACACTATGCCCGCGATCGGGCTGCAGGGGGGGGCACAGGGACTGGGTTGGGGGCCAGCCACAGGTGGCAGCTGCTGTGTTGCGCCCTGCAATACAGCAGCTCACCCGTGGGTGGCCCTCAACTTAAGCCTTTTTTTTTGGGCTCAAAGTTGTGCAGGTGCAGGTTGGCGGTTGTGCCTGCACAACTCTGCACGGCCAGGCTGAATATGGGGCTGTGCAGTTTATGCATGGTTCCTCCCCCTCCAGTTGAGCATGCATTCATTTGCATTGCGCTGTTGCTCAGCCTGTTTTCAGTGGCACAACTGCCTCCTGCTGAATATCGCATAATGGCGCAATTTCGGACTTGCGCATGCGCAACCCTGTTGCGCATGGAGCAACCCTTTTGAATATCTGGCCCCTGGTGTCTTGTGGTCCCCCAATCAGAACCAATCGCAGAAAAAATATATTATTTTTAAATCCCTGGTGCCTAGAGGCCCCCCTCACCATCGATCGCCAGCTACAATGTAAAAAATGTTTTTACTTTTTTCATTAAATCCCTGGTGTCTAGTGGAACCCCACCAATTGGTGGCCACAGTGTGAACAATTACATATATTTTTCATTAAATCCCTGGTGTGTAGTGGTCCCCCCCCACAGCCAATCACCAGCCAACTCAGGGAGTGCCTCACCACCCCGCTCCCCCCACCCCAACCATGAGTTGGCCACTGGCACAGCTCTCCACTCACCTCCACTGCTGGCAGCCTGACTAAGCTCTCAGTGAATGAGCGCATGCTTGTACAAGGACTTGCTCATTCATTGAGAACTCAGTCAGGCTGCCGGTTGTGGAGGTGAGTGGAGATCGGTGCTGGTGGCCCGCTTGGGGCCAGGGTGGGGGGAAGCAGGGTGGTGGGGCACTCCTTGATGGGGTGGAGCTATTGGGGGTCTGCTAGATACCAGGGATTTAATGAACACATGAATGATTACATTGTGGCCAGCGATCGGAGGTGGGGGGAACCACTAGACACCAGGGATTTGATTATTTACATTGTGGCTGGTAATCGGCAGTAGGGGGGCCACTAGACACCAGTGGCCAGATATTCAAAACTTAGCCCCAGGGCTAAATTAACACTGCACAGCATGCTAAATTAGCCCTGAATCAGTAGCAAGCTATATTCAAAGGAATAGCTCAGGGGCTAAATCTGCTGAATATAACATGCAAAAGAAGCAGTGCAAACAGGGTTGGACGTGCAGTGCTAAAATAGCCCTAGAAATAAGACAGCTCTAAATATAGCAACAGGGAAGTGCAAAATGCAACAGCAGCTCAGTGGACACAGAGGTGGAGTAAGGCAAAGTTGAAGCTGGTGGACAATGTGTGTGATAGCAATGAAATGTTTATTTATTTGTTTATATATTAGTCTTAGATTACAACCTTTGAGCTATAAACTCATTTACAAAGGTTCCATGTCTTATTGGATGACACACATACATGATACATGCAGTCAATGAGGAGATACACAGGTAAATCAAGGTTAGATACATTGAAATCAAACAATCAGATAGACAAAAATTAAAGGTTTACAAACCAAGGAAACAGAACATGGGTATATATTGATTCAGGAAATGGCAGGGGAAGATCATGTTCAGAAGACTATTGATTGCAATGCATATTCCAAGAATATAGTGCTGGTTAAAAAGTGAAGTGGGGAAAGAGTGGATTGGATTCAGGGCAGGGAATTGGAGAGCCTTGTTTCCCATTGTCAGTTGAAGGGAGAGGTTCAGGCAGAGAACTGGAGGAACTGAGGTTCCCTTTGTCAAGGTGAGGGTGAAGTGGGGGTGGGTTGGTGATAAGCAGATATAGTAGAGGGTGGGAGAGGTTTTGGGAGGTGGGTTAGGGGGTGGAGAAACACAGGTGGAGCAGGGGGTGAGGGAGAAAAGGGGGATAGTGGGATAGCAGTTACAGTAGATATAGGGTTGGGTCAAAGTAGGGGAGGAAGGAGGAGAAAGAAAGATGGGGAGACAAGGGATTGGGAAATGTTATGGGGGGTGAGAACAGGTGATGAATAAGGTGCTGCAACCACCACCAGGGTTGGTGGATGTGGAGACAGATGAAGAGTAAGGTGTCACAGGCACCAATGGGGGTGGGAGGGAGGTAAGGGGTAGGCAGTATAAAGCAAGATGGGCAGAGTGGAAGTGGGAGAGGGAGGTTAGATAAAAGTCAAGGGTCATAGAGATGGAGAGGTAGATACAGAGCCCTTATTAAGTATCTTATTATTTTTGAGAGCATAAGCAAACCATTTGTCCAGAGAGGTGGGAACAGAGTTTTTGCTTGAAGGGCCCTAGTTTGGGTTCAGTTAGGAGGTCAGTCATGAGTGAGTTTAGTTACTTTGGCGCATGGTAGCCAAAGGACCTCTGCCCTTAGATCGTACGGCTGAAGGGGACTTTGTAATGAGTAGTGAGAGATCCTCTAGTCAGCCTGGGGGGTGTTGATTAGCATATCACTGAGTGGACTCATGGTGGGGTAAGACCAAGAGTGGCTTTTTTGGCCAGGAGAAAGAGGTGGTATTGAACATGGTTCTCCAGGTTTAGCCAGTCTGTGAGTGTGTAAAGGTCACACACGTGGGTTAGATGTGGGGCCCCCAGGACTAGCCTACAAGACTTGTTAAGGGCAAGGGCTATAATTGACAGACTAGATTCAGGTGCTGAGCTGTAGACAACAAGGCCATAATGTATTGAAAAGAGTACTGAACTGGTTGTTGGTAGTTTGAGGGCAGTGGGAGTAAGGCGATGTCTGAGTTGATACAGTTGTCCAATTTTCCTGCAAACAGTCTTCGAAACATAGTCAATATGCAGTGTGTAAAGATAATGTACTATCTAGTATAACCTTGAGGTCTTTGAAATTATGTACCATCTCAAGGATTTCATTTTGTTCCCACTTGAAGACAGCACCCAACAAATGAATAAAACAAAGTCAGACCTCTGAGATTGTGGGAGGAGAGGGAGCCTCTTTTTATCCTATACAAGATAAGCTCTCCAGTTGTTGTACATCAAACACAGTATCCAACAAATAAATAAAAGAAAGGCAAACCTTTGACATTGTGAGAGGAGAGGGAGCCTCTTTATATCTTATTACCCCCTCGCTAGCTCAAATTGGAGATCGATCACGATCAGACCGACAAGAGTGTGGTCTTTGTGTTTTTTTTACTTTTATTGATTTTTCTGGAGAACGAGCAGCTGAGGAACCGGGCGAGCACCGTCAGCAACTGTACAATCAGCTCACACCTGCTGCTGCAGCAGCAGTCCCCACCGCCTTCCTGCCTGGTGCAGCTCATCAGCTCCTTCACTGCCACCTCCACCTCCTCGTACCCTGGCTCCATGTGTCTACTGAGCCCATCCCTGATGCTGCTCTGCCCGGCTGCGCTGGACTTGTACCACCCTCCCGAGCTGCAGCTGTACTACCAGTCACCGGGGGCTGCAATGGATGACCCGCGACACTCTGGTCATGTCACCACCGCTGCCTCTGGCCCCTCATTACAATGCTGGATGGGGTAGACGTACTTTATGCTAGGGGAGCCATAGAAAAAGCATGCCCCTTTTTTATTACCAGATTGCAATGCACCATTTATGAATGAGCTTGTCATGAGTGTGCAAAGGGATAGTCATTCATTCGATGAGGAGACTGTACTGTACAACTAAGACTAGGTGTCTTGTGTCAGAACCATCCATGAAATCATCGGCATTTTCCTGATTTATCATACCACAGATGGGTGTCCATCTGCAGTAAGATAAAGAAAGAAAATACCGCCAGTGTCACACACAGTAGCATTCCTTGAGATTGCGTATACTGTCACCACTAGCAACCAATATCAGCCAAACAAAAGCTCCACTTTCAGAGAGCAACATACATTCTTAAACAGAAGCACACAATTTTAAATAGAAATGGGCACCAAAAGGCAGCAAAAAGTAAAGCATAACAACGTCAGACTATTTGGCAGTTCAGTTTAATTTGACAGCAATGTCAACAATCGATATAATGTTTTCCAGTAGCACAGAGGAACCACCTACAAAACGCAAACAGCAAGAAAAAAATGTAAGTGAGTGTTTTGTCTCCATAAGTGACACCCAGCTAGACAAAATAGAAAATTATAGGTTAAAAATAAATACAAAGAAGAACACCAAGTGGTCAGTTGCAATATTTGAAGAATGGGCAGTACAGAGTAGAATAAACATAGACTGGCATAATGACACATTTGAACAACTTAATAGCCATGTGCGCAAGTTTTATGCAGAAGCTAGGACTAGCCAGGGGCAGCAATACTCTGTTGCTGGGTATTGTGCATTAAGAGCGGGGATAAACCATCACCTTAATAGAGTTGAAGTAGCAAGAAACATTAACATGGTAAGTGAACCCCAATTTAAGTCTTCAAACAATGTGCTGCAATCTGTGTTAAAAAACTGAGGAAGGCACAGAAAGACATGTCCAGTCACTACCCTGCCATCTCATCATCAGACCTACAGAAACTAAGAGCATGTGCTGCGCTATCACCCAACACTGCACCTGGTCTTGTAGGAAGGGAATGGTTTGATGTTCAACTCCATATGGCAAGATGCAGCCGAGAGGAACTACAGGACCTAAAGTTGGATTCCTTTGAGATAAAAACAGATGACAGTGGCACTAAGTACTTAACTGTAACTCACAATGCAGACACAAAAAAACACAAAAAACCGACTGAAATAAATAAAGAGAACACTTGAAGTTTTATTTTTGAAGACCCAGAGAATGAATTTTGTCCAGTGAAATGTTTCCTAAATTATTTATCTAAAGTTCCACCGAATGCCAAAGCTTTCTATGTACACCCCCATAGGTGTACCCAGGACATCTTAGACCCCCAGTCTTACTGGTATACTACTGAGCCCATGGGCAAAAACTACATTGGTTCTCTGATGAGTAAAATTAGTAATGAAGCCCGGCTGTCTCAGAAATATACGAACCATAGCATCAGAGCTACAGCTGTCCAGCTCCTCTCTGATGCTGGTCTGTCAAATTGAGAAATCACATCAGTGACTGGCCACAGATCTGAGACAAGTCAGTCTACTTATTGGACACTGTCTGCAACTGATCGTAAACAGTGGAGCTCTATACTAGGAAGTAGTAACAGCATGCCATCAGGTAAGGTCATACATCTTAACATGTAACTCCCTTAGTAAATACCATTGTAAATATTGTAAATATTTTCTTTCTTTTAATGTTTAGCTATCCGAGTAAGTACCAGCACACCTTCTCAGCAACAAAACAGGACAGAAGACCAGCAAGAAAAGAAGATTGAAAACCTAGAAAACACAGCTGGACAGAAGGAAAACCAGACTGAAGATAATAAACACCTTGCAACTAACAGCCTGTCAGGTCAGAGTGGCCTAGGAACACATAATTTCTTTAGTCCAACATCCTGCACTTTCAATTGTCTTATCAACTTTATTACCTATAACAAATAATGCACTGAATAAAAACAAAAGTAAATTCTATTATCTGATTGATCCCATAAAGGGACTATTTTTTCTGTTGTTGTAATATTTTTATCAAATAAAATTGGTTTAAATGTTTAAAATTAAACTCATTTCAGTGAATTTATCTATAAAGGTTGTACATTTTCTAAGTGCAATAATACCCTCCAGGGTGGGCGATATTGGGCAATACCGGACCGCCCAGGAGCTATAAGGACCTCTGCCTGTGGAGTCAGGCCTCATTACACCCTTGGGAAGTCTGGTATTGACTAATACCACCCACCCTGTTGGGTATTGTTGCTTGTATAGTAATCATACATCAGTAAACTAGTCTTCTACAAGTTTCAAGTTGGTCTGGAGACTTTGCTTAAGTGAGGTGAGATCGGAATGGCTAGATCAGAGGACTGCATCGTCCACATACACCAGGATTTTGTCTTGGCAAATTTTTGGGAGATTATTCAGAAAGAGACTGAACAGCATCAGACCTAATATGGAGCCTTGCAAAACACCTATAGTAACATTTAATCTGTCAGAGAGGGTTTTGCCAATGTTAATCTGTTGGACTTGATTGGTAATATAGCTGCAGAACCAGCTCAAGAGGTGGAGAACACTATAGCCTCCCACAGTTGGGCTAATAGGAGTTCATGGTTAACTGTATCAAAGTACTTAGTGAGGTCAATAAAGGTAGCCCCCACTAAGTCCCCTCGATCCAGTGAGTCATGTAAGAATCCACAGAACCCAACAAGGGCAGTCGTTGTGCTGTGTATCTTATGAAATCCATGTTGTTCTTTGTACTGGATTTGGTATTTATTGAGGTGGTCAACTAGTTGGTCATAAACTACCCATTCTAGGGCTTTAGAGATTGGGGGTAGAATTTAAATTGGTCAGTAGTTAGTATGTGTGGTCTTATCACCACTTTTGAAGACTGACATTACAACAGCTGCTTTGCATTGCTTAGGGAACTGTCCAGTGATAAGTGAGAGGTTGATGATTCATGTTAAGGGTGACAGGACCTCGTCTATGGTGAGAGTTAGTAGTTTCAGGTCTAAGACATCACTACTGTGCCTTGATTCGCGAAGTACCTGTAGTAGGTATTTTTTGGCTTCAGAGGTTTTGATGACCCGAGGTAGAATGGTGGGGCTGGGGTACCCTGGGCAGGGATAGAAGCTGCTGACATTGTACTCTAGGCTTTACTGGATGGGGTAACCTGGGCAGGGGTAGGGGCTGTTGACATTGTACTCTGGGCTTTATTGTCAGGATTGAGGTAGCTTTGGCAGGAGCACTTCACTGAGGTCAGTAAAGGCCCTGATAAAGGTGTTTGCAATGGTTTTGGGTCTTGGGCTATATTCCTGTTCAGGTTAAACAGGTCAGGAGGAGATCTATTAGGACATTATGTTAGTGTTTTTATGGTTGTCCAGAATTTGTGGCTGTCCCCTCAGGAGTTGTTCAATTCAGTTTTAAAGAAGAGTGATTTGGCCTGTCAAATTGCCTGTGTACATTTATTGTGGGCTGAGCAGTAGTTCTGGAGGTCAACTTGTCTGCCCCTGCTTTTGGCTATATGCCAGAGGTTGTCTCTGGTATGCATTAGGTCAATGAGAGAGGGGGTTATCAATGACTTGTAGGTTCCTCTGATCTTTTTGGTAGTAAGGGGTGCGAAGATATCACATGCTGAGTTAAAGGCCTTAATAAAGTATTCTAATGGTTTGTCAGCATCACTTATTGAGTAGATGGGGGTGTCATAGGGTGTGGGTGTAGACAACTTAACACAGGTAGAGACCAAAGGTAGGTTGTGACACACAAGAACGCCTTGAGTGCCTTTTATTATAATGATCCAAATAAAAGTTCAAATAATATAACCAAGGAGGAAATAAAACACTGAAAAACTGGATACAAATCAAATCCTAGCTCACCAAGAGCTTACAGGTACTTTTCAAGGTGTAACATAGAGTGGAAGTAGTTTTAGTCTAACTTTCCACTATCTTCTATGGTTCTGGAACAGAGCTTCACCTACTCCCTTCCACTGCTATCTAACGTCTGTGTCTACCTTTCTCTCTTTAATTCACAGGGCATAATTAATCATGTGGTCACTGTAGTCCGCCCCCTAATTAAATAATTACACTTTATTTCTACACTAATACACAAAAATGGGGGACTACAGTTATAACAAGTTGATATTCTATTTTACAATTTTGATATCTTAGTTACTACAGTCTTCAAAGCAGGTTAAAAACACATATTCAATAGTTTGAAACCTTAATTACCTAAATTAGCTAATAACTCTGCCCACATTGTGATGTCACTCAGTTCTAGCCCTCTACAAATGTGCTTCATTCTGGGCTGCCAGACCCTTTAGGAGCGCTTCAGTCAAGACAACAACCAGGTAATCTGTAGGGGCTTCTTCTTTAAATACTGCCTAGTACATTTGTTTAATGTGTCCTTATGTTTTCTTCATGCATGTGGATAAAAACTCCAACAAAAAGCATAACCTACAAGTCTGATAAACAGACAGACTAAACCCTTTTATTTAGTGGGACATGCTGCTTTCCCTTTTGCAGTTGAACTAGTTTGCACAACTCACATCTGACAAGGAAAACCCCTTGTATTTTAAAACTCCCGACCAGCCTTCTCAAAGCCCCACAGCTTCTCTCCTAAAGCTGTACCTGTAACAGCGCTAGTGCTAGCTTTCTTAAGGAGGGACTTAATTCAGTAACCTCAACAGGGGAAAAAGGCTCATTTTTATTATTCATTCTGTTAAACAATGCAACAAACGCCATAATAAACTTTGGGCGTTTTGTGCATTTTTCTTTATCTGAAGTTGGGAATTCTCGAGACAGGAAGAACGAATAAAAGGAGGGGGGTAGAGAATACACTATAATGGGCGGCCACTCCATTATAATGTGAAAAAGATAGAGGATACTGCTGCAGCAGAATTTGATAGAAGGAGAGGCAGATGGGGGGGGGGACAGAAACAAGAGGGCAAAAGACTAGAAGTCTGTCTCGAGGATTTCTAAGTCCAAATCTGGGGCAATACTGCCACAGGGGGACCAGTCTATCTTGCAGAGGTGCTCTTTTAAGAGACCCAGTTGCCCTCTTCTCAAGTAGCAGATAGTCACTTCTTTAGCTGGGAGTTTAGGGGACTTATTTGTCCAGGTGCAAAGGATGGGGAGTGGTCGCTGATGGTGTCAGGGAGGATGACTGTTTTGGTGACTCATTCTGGGTGGTTGGTCAGAAGCCAGACCAGTAGAATACTGGAACCAGTACGGTAATTGGTATGTGTGTGAGTTTCAACAAGCTGGAAAATGTTTATGGTATTGATGGCATCTCTGTATGAGGCAGTATCAGGAGACAGCCAGTTTATATTGAGGTCACCTACTACGATTACCTCTGAGTTTAAGTGGCTGTCAGTAAGGTATTCAATGAGTATACTAAAGCCTGCTGCCTGCTCTTTGGGTGGGATATATGTGGAGATTATGGTGACGCCCTTACCATTTGTCCCGAGGATTATTTTGACAGGTAGAATTTGGACATTGCTGCCTGATTTTATAGGAGGGAGGGACTGGCTCTGGAAGTGCTCTTTAATGTAAATTATGTAGCCCCTCCACATTTGTCAATTCTGTCCAGCCTAAAGGATTTATATCCATCTAGCCTCATGTCTGTAGTAGGTGGTCTTGGAGTGGGCCATGTCTCGACCATGGATTAGATGTCTGGGTTGTGTTGGGTTACTCACACTTGCAGAGAATCAAGTTTTGCTGTCAAACTACAGGTATTGATAGAAGCAATCATGAGATAGTTTTGCTTCTCAGACATATTAGTTTTTGCATCCTTGGGGCATGGGTTGGGGTGTATATTCCTGGATAGTAGCAAGAGTAACCAGGGCATCCAAGTTGCTTTCAGCCTGAGTTGCTTTATGTCTTGCGAGTGACTTTTGTGGGCTTGTGTTCTCTTAGGATATCTGCTTGTTGTCATGAGCAGATTCGTGAGTGGGGGAGGGAGGGGTAGGTACAGTTCTACTTTAGTGGCTGAAAGCAAGATTTACAGTAGGAGTTTTCAAATAGGGTGATTAATGGGCTGATGTTAATCTTGGGTAGTTTGTTGTAAACCTTGGTGATAGGTTTTCATGGGCACAGCAGGTAGGTTGCACCGAGTAGGGAAGCATTAAAGTGGAAAGCAGTGTTAATAGAATTGTGACACACGTTAGCAGGGGCATAATTATCTGTAGTCGTGGTGCTTGATTGTGCTTCTGAAAGATTATGCTAGGCAGTGCCTGCCAGGGTTCTAATGGTCATGAGGTGAGAAAGGATGCCTGTGAAGGAGTTTATCCCGAGTAAGGGGCAGCACTGTGAGTTGCTGCCCAGGAGGTTAGAGTGCTCTTTTAAGGGGCGGGAGTAGTTATACCAAGTAAATTCAGTGGCTGTGCCTTTTTTTGGGCAGAGGAGAAGGTGGGCAGAGTTAGATGGGGAGGAAGAGTATTTAATAGACGCCGGGGTCAGGGTGGATGGGAAAAATATAGCCTCCAGAGATTAACTAGCTGCACAGTTATAGGTACAGCACATAGAGCGCAAGAGAAAAAGGCACCTCTGAGTCTCCGGCTATTGAAAAAGCAGTCAAGTGTTAACAGTCCAATCAGGAGCAGCCTGAAGAAATAACAGCCAATGGCATTGAGGCTTGACTTTGAAGAAGGCCAATCTAGATGCAGCTATCACAGCTGCCTGTCTATGGCCCTGCTAGCTTGGGCTACAGTACCTGGGAAGCTTGCTGGGCAGGCAGGTTGCAGGAGATGAGCCACCAACAGAGATCTGTGCCAGTCACTCGGCCCATTCTGGGCTGGTTCCTGGAAGAGAGAGAGAGAGGGAAAGCATCAGTGAGGTAGAAGATAAGGGCTGAGAATCAGACTAGACTTAATCAGTGGGAGGTCTGAGGGACAAAGGGTTAGGGCAATAGCGAGAAAAAGGCATTACTGTGAAGCAGAGGATGGGCAGATGCTAGCAATGCCAGTGGGAACAATGGGACTGCAGAGACAGAAGAGGGGCTAAGCAGATTAAGAGGAGCAATTATGTCTTCAAATGCAAGTCCAAAATGGCGCCAAGAGGTGCCACAGGTTGGGGGGCGACTGTAAGAAGCCAACCAAAGCAGGGGGTGGTGGAGAGAGAAGAAGGGCTTAGAACAAAGGTATAGGGCTGCTTTAGTGAAGGAAACCAAGGTCAAAATAGTGCCTAGAGGAGCTGTAGGAGAAGCAGCTATACAGGGAGTGAGAGCCGAGAAAATGGAGCTGGAATCAGTGGGAAATAGGAGCAGCCAGAAAGTGAGGTAGAAGTAGAGTGGGGGTGTAAGGAAGAGAATCAGATAGGAGGCAAGTTAGGAGCAGAGCATAAGCAGTACATACAGAATTAATTCTTTACATTTTAAACAATATGCAGTACATTCTGATAGTGCACTAAGCAGCATTAGAAAATCAGCATTTAAGGCAGCAGAAACAATTCTATGTTCATTTAAGCCTGTTTCAACTAGCCATACTGGGAAACAATCAGGTCCTAGCAAAAAATGTAGTCTCCACAACAACTGCAAACAACAATGCAGGCCACACACTGCAAAACTGTGCTATGCTTTTGAGAAGTGTGCCTGGGGCTAGCCTGATTGCATAGTGCTAACACATGAGCCCAGTGCAAACAGGTTAGCCTGGGGCAAAAGTTTGCAATATTCAAAGATCCTATACAAATGAGCCTACTCAGGCAATCCATGGGCAAACAGTTACATTTGCATTTAATTAAGGCCTGCTTTGCATGCACTCCCATGTACTTTACCCAGCACAATTGCAAGGAGCTCACAGCTACTCCCTGTTAGTTGGAATGGAAGTACAGCCTGGATGCTGCAGGAAATGGATGTTGTCAGGCACAGTCAGTGCATACCACTCGCCCATGCATCACTGCAATGAGGGACATAGAAATGCTGAGTGAGAGGCAATGAGGGACACCATTACCTAGAGAGTGGGACACATTCTCAAACATGGAGATACAAACACAGAACACAAATACCAACACACTGTTGTAAATACAAAGGGTAACTCTACATGGGCCCAAGCCTAGAAATCCCTGCAGCCATGTCTGGCTGTAGATCACAGTCAATATATGCAAAGCACTGTTCACATGGGGGCTGTATGCAGGCCAGGGCTAGACTGAGGGGTACACTGAGGGATGTCCCCTATAATGAAGGACACAGTGGGGAATATATGACTGTGTGTATCACTATATAGATACATGTACATACATAACTATCAAGACATATATGTACACACAGAAAATATATATAGGCATATATATATTCTTTGCAAAAAACTGCATTAATGCAACAGTTAGGGTTTTTAAAGTGATAAAAGTGAGGACATTCACTGTTAGGGTTACCACCCCTTGCACCCCATGACCACCCAACCCCCACCAACAGGCATCGGGGTGTGTGTTGGGGTCATCAGCTGTAACTCTCATCCCATTCCATGTGTAACTAAGCTTTGGTGGTGCAGTATAGGAGAATGTGGAAAGAGTTAGGACTGATGACCCCAAAGCACACCCTGATGCCTGTTGGTGGGGCCAGGGTGGACATGGTGTGCAAGGGCCGGTAACCCTAACACTGAATTTCCTCACTTTTGTCACTGTGGAACAACCCTAATTGATGCATTAAATGGAGATTTTTGCCATGAATGTCCCTTCTTTTTGAGAATGTGCACTTTAAATAGTGAATGGTATGTGGTGGGAGCACAGGACCCACCATGCTTCCCATTTGTGCATAATAACCCTAACAGTGACAATAACACTAACAGTAATGGTAACAGCCATGGTAACTGTAAACCTACTGGGAACATTAGCACTAACAGTAATGCCAACACTAATGGTAATGGTAACAGTAAGGAGAACAGTAACGGTAACAGAAATGCACATGCAAATAGTAATGTAAATGGTAATGAAAATTCAAATGGTAACAGTAATGCAAATGCAAGGGGAAACGGTAAAGCCAACGGTGACATGAAATGAAACTAACGCAAATGGTAACACAAACTCTAGTGCAAAAGCAAATGGAAACACTAACGGTAATGCAAATGCAAGTGCAAACACAAACGGTAATGGTACCATACAAAGAAATGCTACCGCTAACAGTAACAATGACAGAAACATAAATGCAAACACAAACGTTAATGCAAACAGTAACGGTGATGCAAATGGTGATGGTAACAATAATGGTAACGCCAATGTAAATGTGAATGCAAATGCTAAGGGTGGTGGCAACGCAAACATAAACACAAATTGTAACGGAAACGTAAGTGCAAATGCAAATGATAATGGTAACGTAAACGAAAATGCTAACATTAACAGTTATGGTGATGCAAACGTAAATGCAAATGCAAACAGTAATGCAAACACAAGTGCAAACGCAAATGCAAATGGTAATGGTAATGCTAACAGTAACGGAAATGCAAATGCAAATGGTAACACCAGCGCAAACAGTAATGGTAACATAAATGAAAATGGCAATGGAATGTAAATACAAGTGCAAAAGCAAAAGCAAACGGTAACATAAACACAAACGCTACTGCTAAAAGTGTTGCAAATGGCAATGCAAACACAAACAGTTACGTAAATGCAAGTGCAAATGCAAATGGAAATGGTAACGGTAATGTAAACAGAAATGCTAATGATAATGGTAATGGTGATGCAAACGTAAATGCAAATGGCAACGCAAACACAAGCACAAATGCAAATGGTAACAGTAACGGTGACACAAAAGGAAATGGTAACACAAACAGTAACATAAATGCAAGCACAAACACAAATGCTAATGGTAATAGTAATAGAATCACAAACACAAATGGTAACACAAACACAAGCAGTAACAGTTACACAAACACAAACGGTAACACCAACAGTGATGCAAAAGGAAACAGAAACACAAATGGTAATGCAAATGCAAGTGCAAATGCAAACAGTAATGCACACAGTGATGCAAAGGGAAACTCTAACACAAACGGAAACACAAGCAGAAACATAAATGCAAACGCTAACGCTAACAGTAATGCATATGAGCATGCTTTGTGTTCAAAAGAGGTGCATCCAGAAGAACAGTGAATACAAAGGATGTGGGCATAATAGGGGCTTCTGGACAGGAATATAAATAGTGAATGGAATGCGGTGGTCGGAGCATGCTGCTCATGTCTGCGTAATAACTGCAACAGTAATGCTAACGCCAACAGTAACGGTAATGGTGAGTGAAACACAAATGCTAATCGTAAGTGTAACAGCAACAGAAACATGAATTCAAATTCAAGCTCTAACTGTTATGACAATGCAAATGGAAATGAAACTCAAGTGGTAATGCATATGGTATTGCAAACGGTAATGGTAACAGTGACACAAATGAAAATGAGAAAGGCAATGGTAATGGTAACGGTAAATGTAACTGCAAATGCTAACAGTCATAGTAAAAGTGATGCAAACATAAACAGAAATGGAAGCGGAAAGCAAACTGTAATGCAAACAGTGAGGGAAACGCAAACATAAATGCAAATGGTAACACAAACAGAAACAGTAACAGCAAGCTGATGTAAGGAAACAGTAGTGAAAAGTCTGTATCTCGCTTCATTTCCAAGATAACGGCACAAAAGTGATATGATCTGACAGTAGCAAAAACTCTGTATCTCACTTGGTTTTTTGAGATGATGGCACAAAGGCGATGTGAGTCAACAGTAGCAAAAAGTCTGTATCTCACTTCTTTTCTGACATAATGGCGCAAAGGTGATCTGAGGCAACAGTAGCAAAAAGTCTGTATCTCGCTTCGTTTTTGAGATAACTGCACAAAGGTGATGTGACGCAACAGTAGTGAAAAGTCTGTATCTCGCATAATTTCCAAGATAACAGCACAAAGGCTAATGTGACCCAAACCACTGAAAGGCACCGCTGTACCACTAGGGCCACCTATGCTATAAATTTCAAGTCACTAGCACCATACATAACGCTATAAGCAAAATGTTAAGTGTGTCATTCAGTATCTCTGCAGCAAATTATTTTCCCAACATGTAAACAACATAATTCACATCTCCAGGACATGCACTCAGCACCCTCCAAATTTCATGTGAAAAGACCAAACCATTCCAGAGATATTCAATTTGTAAGTTTCTGCACCTTTAAGAAGTCCTCCACCACAAAATGGCAGAAATTGTTGCTGAAAATGCGGTAAAATGGCCAGAAAATCTCTGACTGAGAATGGGGAGCAACTTCAAACACTTATAACTTTGGAACGGAACAACATTTTTTCACCAAACAAACATTGGCATGTTCCTTGAAGAAAGGGCTTTCTACGTAACAGGTATCAGACTAATCAACCACACAGTGGCTGTGATATGCAACAATCAAGACATTGCAAAAAAATGGCAAAAACAATGTTTTGCACTGCACTACACAAAAAACGTATTTACCAGTGAAATATAAGTTGGTAAATAAATAGATGCACCATTCCACTCCATGTATGCCAAATCTTATCCAGATCTCTTCAATAGTTGCAGAGCAGCATGAGCGTAAGACATCGCATGAGTGGCGAAAAATACATTTTTGGGTGCTTCATTCTGTAAAAAACATATGCAGATGTTAAACAAAAATTGGTAAATGCACAGAAGTACCATAGTAGAGCAAGTATTACAAATGTTACAGACATGCATGGAAACACAAGTGTTAATGCAAACAAAAATGGTTAAGCAGCCGGTAACGTAAACACAAGCGCAAACGTTAATGCAAACAAAAATGGTTACGCAAACAGTAATGAAAACGTAAAAACAGAAACAGTAACATAAACGCAAATGGTAATGGCAACAGTGAGATAAAAGAAAATAGTAACGCTAATGGTAAGGAAATGCAAGCGCAAATGGTAACGCACACAGTGAAGCAAATGGAAATGATAATGCAAACGGTAAGACAAATGCAAGCGAAAACATAAATGCAGACACAAATGGTAACACAAAAGGTAATGCAAATGCTAATGGCAATGGAAATGCAAACAGTAATGAAAATGATAAAGAAAACGCAAACGGTAACAGAAACTCAAACAGAAATGCAAACAGTAATGGCAGCGGCGACTCAGAAGGAAACAGTAATGCACTAGACAATGGAAATGCTACCGAAAATGCAAACGCTAATGCCAATAGAAACGCAAATGGTAACGAACACTCAAATGGTAACGGTAAAGCAACTGGAAATGCAAATTGTAACAGTAACACCAATGATGATGCCAAAGGAAACAGTAATGCAAACAGAAACGCAAATGGTAATGCACACAGTGACGCAAAAGTAAACGCTAACAAAAAAGGCAACGGAAATGCAAATGGTAACAGTAATGAAAACCCAAGTGCAAACTCAAATGCAAAGGGTAATGCACATGATGACATAAATGGAAACAGAAACGATAACGTAAATGCAAGCGGAAATGCTAACGGTCACAGTACCACATACGTACACACTTTTTTCCCCAAAAAGATGCATTCAGAAGCACAATGAATATAAAGAATGTGTGCATAATAATAGCCCTCCAAGCAGAAAATGAGCACTTGGAGTACTAAATTGTTTATATCTCAGGAACAGTATGATGTAGAAAAAAATGAAAATCTCATATTATTTATGACTTTCCAGGCTAGTTTTTTTAATAACTTTTAAACCATTTAATATTTTTTCACAAAATCTTTGAAAGGCACATCGGGGACTCTGGCTGCATATTCCCTGAAGTTTTCGGACCAATCACGCAAACCGTGCGACCTGTAGGTGCGAGGAAAGAAATGTGCAAAATCCCATAATTTATACATCTTTTGGTGCTCTGTAACTTCGCAACTGTACATCTTACTGTAACAAAACTTGGCAGGTGCACAGATCTATGGTACCAGACTAAGTATTCCAAATGTCAGGCAAATCCATCATATGGTTGCAAAGTTATTAAGCTAACAAATTTCATATTTAACCTTAAATGGGGTACTCAACCCTAACTATAGTGGCACGGTAGTGCCACTATAATATATATATATTTATGCAATAGGTGTGAGACCAAAAGCCATTGAATAAATCCATTTATTTCCACATATGTGGAATAAATCTAACTACTTAGATTTATCCCACATATGTGGGATAAATGCAAACTGTCAATCAAAGCTTTTTGTTCACTTTTTTGACAAACAAATGTGAATAACTTTAAACGAAAATGATAGCATAGTACTGTGAGCACGAAAAATGTTCTGGACAAAATATCTACAAAATGAGTGGTGTTTCATTTATAGATACCTTTTAGTTTTTTTATAATTAGCAAAAACAGCAAAAATCCTATTTTCTTTTCACTTTTCAGACAAACAAATACAAATAACTTTAAAATGAAAAATGATAACATGGTACTGTGAGCACGAAAATGTTCAGCATAAAAATATCCTACAAAATGATGGTGTTTCATTCAGAGATACCTTTTAGTTTTTTCAAAATTAGCAAAAAACAGCATAAAATTCAGTTTTCTTTTCACTTTTTCGACAAACAAATGTGAATCACTTTAAAACTAAAAATGATAGCATGGTACTATGAGCACAAAAAATGTTCAGCATGAAAATATCTACAACATGAGTGGCATTTCATTAATAAACACCTTTTAGTTTTTTTTTTTATAATTAGCAAAAAAC
This sequence comes from Neoceratodus forsteri, assembly GCA_016271365.2. Classification (NCBI taxonomy): domain Eukaryota; kingdom Metazoa; phylum Chordata; order Ceratodontiformes; family Ceratodontidae; genus Neoceratodus; species Neoceratodus forsteri. The sequence continues at coordinate 304,368,551 of CM028135.1, forward strand.
AGCATAAAATTAAATTTTTGTTTCACTTTTTCATCAAACAAATGTGAATAACTTTAAAACAAAAGGTAGCATGATACTGTCATCATGACATTTGTTCACAGGAAGTTCTCTACAAAATGAGTGGTGTTTCATTTAATGTAACCACCCGCTAGGCGGACATACACCAGAGGAGAAAGTTAACCAAGGTCCAGAAAGTCCCAGAAATTACCATTTAAAAAGAACATAAAACAGTCAAAACCAAATGTTCCCACACTGATAAGAAGCATCCCTATTGCATAAATGAATATCAATGGTGAGCTGTCAGATAAAGATTTATCTACACTTCAGCTATTTGACCTCGGACACTCACTCGTGGCTTTCACGCCACTGGTGAAGTTCCCCGAGGTCAAACAGCAACTTGTGTAGATAAATCATTTTATTCGACAGCTCACCATTGTATATCCCATATATATATATATATGTCATCAATAGTTGTATTAGCGTTGCAAAATCGTTCGTTTGGTGAATATTAGAACAGCAGGAGTTAGGTTTATAACCTCAACGCCCCACTCTGGTGGGTTCTCACTCTACCTTCATCTTCACCTTCACACGTTACACTGCCTAACTCCCACCCTTCACGAAACTTGGTACTATAGTGTGTGTTTAATACACATGGAAGGGATGAGAGTTAGGCCTGATGACCCCATGGCACAATCCCTGATGCCTGCTGATTGTGGAGGGTGGGGGTGGGGTGGCTTGTAGGGGTGGGAACTGTTTGGGTGGGGTATTAGGGTTGTAAACCCTAATGCCTCATTTCCCTGCTTTTGTTGCTATGGTATTCACCCTAACCGATGTATTAACAAAGTTTTTGCAACTGATTTTCTTACTTTTTGAGGTAGCATAATAGTATCCTCATTTTACTGTGGGAGAGCAAGGTCCATGACCCTCCATCCAGATAGTACAACAATATCCATATGTCACAGTGGGAGTGCAGGGTCCTGTGTGTAGCTGTCGAAACACAGCAGTCTGTACCCCTGTGCCTCTACACATTAGGTTACAAGCAGGCGTACCAAAATTGCAACAGTCATAACTGTGCCATCTTAAATAATTTTCACTCCAGATGTTCAGCATAACCTTATCACCTCACTGCATGTACTCAGTACAGAAATCCTTCAAATCCCTGTCAAAGTATAATTCTGTGCAACTGTAACACCGTTTTGAGCCACAAGAACAGAAAAATCTTTTTGGCAGGATTTAAATAATTACAGCTGTACTTTTCTTGAGGCGGTGTGAAAAAAATGGCAATGCTGAAAATCTGGTGTGAAAACATGAAAAATTGGCAAAGTTACAAAGTGTGAGTCAAAACTGCACAATGCACGCTCATAACGTGATCATTTTTTGGAATTGTTTCACCAAATTTTCAACATGGCCTTTTTTGGACCTCCCATCATGAACAGTGGGACTGTGATTTTGTTACTCCATCCTGAAAGTTGATTTTGCACAGCAAGTGCACCATTCTGCACCACAGGCGCAGAAATACATTTTTTCCAGGATATGAATAATGACATCTGTACTATTCATAAGCAGATGTGAATAAATGGCAATGTTGAAAATACAGAATGAAAATATTGAAAATTGGTGACGTTATGAGCTTGTGTACAAACTGCACAAGGCACACTCATAACACAGTCATTTTTTGGAATTTTTTAACCAGATTTGCAAAATGGGGCTTTTTGTGACCCCCACCTTATAAACAGTGGCACTGTCGCTTTGTTAATAGGTCCTGAAAGGTGATTCCGCACAGCGACTGAGAAATCACCTTTTAGGACCAAGTAATGAAATGACAGTGACAGTGTTCATGAGGTGGCATGCCAAGAACCACAGTTTGAAAATTTGGGGTCAAAATTCTAAAAAATGGCAAAGATATCATCATACGTTGACACCCCCATTGACAGCCATTACACGGTGCTTACCTTTGATTCTTCATTTTGCAGTTTGGCTTTGAAGAGTGCAGATGTGTTCTGGTCCTCAGAAGATGATACTGTCACCCTCCAGAAGTAAGTATAGGGTAAGGGGGGTGGTGCAGGGAGGTGGGAGCTCAGTGGGTGGGTGGGGATGGATGAGGGGGACTGGAAAAATGACAAGGGTCTGTTTTCTTTTTTCTAGGTTAAAGAAAAATATAACTTGTCAGGGGATGGTTTTCTTTATTTACAGGTACAAAAAATAAATAAATAAATTTGAGCACACTGGGGTGAGCTCCCAGAGTGCCACATAAGTTGGGAGGATACATGCTGCCGACAGGGAATTAGGCACCCCCGTCTGCAAGGCAAAAAAATAAAATAACATTTGGGTACACTTGAGTGGGCTCACAGTGTGCCACACGAATTGGGGGTTGGGGGGACATGATGCCAAAATCGGGACTGGGCACCTTGATGTAGGTGGATATTTTGTGGCAGACTACAGAAGTTCGATGCAAACATTTTGATGCAGCATCCTGCATTGAAGAAAAAAGATGCTGGGGGACGGTTTTCTTTATTTACAGGTATAGAAAATAAAAATACATTTGAGTACACTGGGATGGGCTCCCAGTGTGCCACATGAGTTGGGGGGATCATGATGCCAACAGGGGGACTCGGCACCCCCGTCAGCAATAAAAGTGTGCTGGGGGGGCATATGACACTGGAAGTGGGCATCCCGGTGTGAGAAAGTTAAAACAAAAACAAAGAGAGTGCTCATTCATCACTCACTACGGTATGCATCAATTCAACACTCAGTCGGTGGCTGGCCACGGAGATGAGTGGTGGGTTGAGTCAGTCACTAGCTCCAATTGGGGATGGTTGGGGAGAGTGGGGGTTGGCACTGCCTGGTGGGGTTGGGGAACCACTAGACTGCCAGGAAAATACATTTTTTTGAAATCTATGGGGGTCGGGGATCATGATGGGAGGGGGTTGGGGGACCACTAGACTACCAGGTAAAAACTTATAATATTTCACAATGGGAGTCCGGAATCACAAGGTGGGGGTGGGGGGACCACTAGACTCTCAGGGAAAAGCTTATAATATTTCACAATGGGAGTCGGGGATCACAATGTGGGGCTGAGGGGGCCACTAGACTACCAGGGAAAATAACTGTTATTACATCCTACGGGAGTCAGGGATCATGATGGGGGGGTGGGGGCCACTAGACTAACAGGAGTAGGATTCAAATTACTTCGGATTGCCTTGCTTTACTACAGAATAGGAGCACTGCATTACTGCTTGCTTTTTGCAGGTGATATTTAGCACCGTGCTACAATTGACACAAAAACCTGTAGCGCACTGTGCCATTATTATGAGTATGATGGTGCACTGGCATTCATGGCCAATCCCCTCACTCCCTCCCCTGAATACATTAACTTTTAGCGTCGGCGCTATCACTTAGCACCAGCACTAAAAGGGCTTCTGAATATTGCAGCCTGGAACAAATTCAGCCCTATTCCAGAGCAGCAGATTTGCATCAGGTGCAAAGCTTTGAATATCTGGTCCAGGGATTTAATTAAAGATATATATAATTTTTTACATTGTGGCCAGTGATAGACGGGGTGGGGGGCAATAGACACCAGGGATTTGGGAGATTTGCCATTTATCACTTCTCTTTGCATTGTTTTTTTTAGTGCAATTTGCACTTATAAAACCCTAAACCAAGGCAAAGTTACAAATGGTGAATTCTCATTAAAAGGGGGCAACTTTCTAAAGTCATTCGCGGAGGCAAATTTGGTGACTTAACCCAAAATTCAATTGCAAAGTAAAACTTTGCTGAATTTCTAATGGCGGACTACAAAATCCTGGCTAAGGTCACTGCTACCAGAATCAAACCAATCCTTCCCTCCATCATTCACATGGACCAGGCTGAATTTGTTAAGGGTCAACAAGGGAAACACAATGGGCCCTGTGCACAGTTGTGTGGAGTGGCCACACGCCTCATATCTGTAGTGCATAGCCACTCTGCACCTATTGCGCCCCCGTGCCGCATGCATCAATCAGGGCATGTAGCCCCTTGGAACCCGATCTCCCAGCTACATGGACAGCAACATGCCAGGGGTGAGTGTGGGGTGTGTTGGGGGCATGCCCACACTCCACATCATTCACAGAGGTGCAGAGTGCTTGGCACAGGAGTGCACATTACACTGGGTAACACCCAGCCATAAGGGATATGCACCCCCTCAGGATGCTGCTGCTGGCAGCGTTGCCAATGTGGGGGTACTGCAGACCCCCCCACATGCTGCCCCAGCCCATGGATCATCATGGAGGGCTGAGGGCAGCTGACTGGGCACCCCCCTGCCCTGAGCTCCTGGCACACATTGCGTCCTCCAATGTTTTCCGTGCCCTGCAGGCACTTGTGATCCGTTCATAGGTCCAGGTCTGGGCATCCCATTGGATGCATGCCCGGTCCGCACAACTGTCCTCCATACGTCTGTGCTCTGCGGGGGTGGAGCAGCAGACAGGTGGCAGCCTGTAGTGACTGCTGACTGGTGCACACCTGTCCTCAGGTGTGGAACTCCACGGGCGGGGAACGCGCCTCGTGCATATTACCTGCCCATATGTGAATATGGCCCATTATTTGCAAAACTCTAAACATGATACATAATTGGTCTAAAACCAAACTACAACATGGGGTCCTTGCCTTGGATGCAGAGAAATCATTTGACCGCGTGGAATGGGGGAACATGTTTGAAACTCTTCGCCAACGGGATTTGAGGCCACAGCTCGTTTGGTGGATCCAGGTGATGTATTCCTCCCTCGTGGGGGGGGGCTGACACCCTCTTTCTCCCTGGGATAGGGTATGAAGCAGGGGTGTCCATTATCCCCTATTTTATGTCATGTCTTTGGAACCACTAGAAGCAGCCATTCAGGATCACCCGGGAATCCAGGGCTTTCGGGAAGCGGGGGGAGTACAAAATCGCTCTCTTTGCTAATGATTTATTACTATACTTAAACAACCCATCCTGAGACTTACCAGAGCTCCAGTCCCTCCTGTAAGAATATGAATCCCTGTTGGGCCATAAAATTAACTGAACTAAAGGAGAACTACTACCAATTGGTAGGCAGGATTGAGCTCAGCTTTTCATTAATATTGGGGGCTTGCACATGGTGGATCAAAATAAATATTTGGGAATATTGATCCCTTCCCTGCTCAGCCTACTATATGTAAAAAATTATTAACCCCTCCTTCCCAAACTATCTGAAGACAGTGAATGATGGCAATCCCTGCCTTTACAGTATATCTAGTGGGCCACATGAACAATTACCAAGATGTTCATCTTATCTAAACACTTATACCAACACCAGCCCTTACCCATAGAGGTGCAACAAGTGCAATTTGAGCAATTAAACTCCATACTGTATACATTTCTGTGCAGAGGGAAATCTGCCCGCATCAAAAGGAGCATTATACAATTACCCAATTATGTAGGGGTGCTGCCCTACCCTACTTCAAGCATTACTACTGGGTCTCACACCTGGCATTTCTGCCGGTGGGTGAGGAAATTCCTAAGCCATCTTGGATGCTGACTGAGAAGGAAAAATTAGGGGAAGATATACCATCAGAATGTTTGCCAAGGTCACTCTGGTCCCTTAACCCACCTGTGGTAACCAACCCTTTTACGACTGCGCCGATCATGGTTTGGATAGCCTCCAACAAATATATTGGTTATAAACAAATGCCTTCTCCATACACAGATCTCATAGCTGTGATGAAAGAAAGGGGTCCCTATATGGTACAGCTACATTAGATGTCACTTAAAATGCACCAATAAGGTATAAAACATGTGTCTCAACTGTGTGGGAGAGCAGGATACTCAAATTTACTGAACTCAAATCTAACTGGATTATCGACCCTGGGGACTTTTTTGTTTACTATGTAATGCAGCATAGCCTGAGTACCAGTCTGGATGGTGCCTCAGGATGGGCTAGCTCACCTCCATTCAAAGAGGAGCTTTATAGACCAAAACCCTGTAGCAAACCTCTTATGACATTCTATCATACTCTCTGGGGGAATTATGACTTGCCAGTGGCAGATATCAGGAATAAATGAGAACAGGACCTAGCTATCAAAACTGATGCTTCTACATGTAAACTAGCAGCTAAACACTTTCAAACCTGCTCCAAGTATCAATAAAGTGCAACAAATTCAACTCAATTTTATGTATAGGGCGTATATCACCCCTAGGATATTCCATGCTATTCATCCAGAGAGTCTTGGAGCGTGCCCTAAGTGCTCTTCAGAAGATGCATATTTTTTGCATATAGCTCTAACCTGTCCTAAAGTAATTCCATTTTGGCATGAGAAACGCAACATCATGGACAAGGTGTTAGGATATGCTCCTTCAAAATTGTCCTTGGAGCTCTTGTTGTGAGCGGACTCACATCATCCCTGGAAAGGGGGTAATTCAGCACTCTGCTCACTTGCCTTGATCATAGCTAGAAAAGCAATTACCCAAAACTGGATGTCTTCAAACCCTCCATCCATGAAGCAGTGGGCCTCAAATTTAAAAATCTGAATGGGCATGGAGCAAATACAATTGACAGCTAATGGATTATCTGAAATCTATTCTAGAATTTGGGCCTCCCTAGTCAAGGCAATAGAACAGGGTGATTTTCCTGTGTAACAATGTTTCTTTAAAGGGGAAGTAAACATTGCAGGGATCATTGAAATTGTCAAAGCCCATGAAAAGTTATTTTAAACAAGGTATTGGGCTTCCTTGCAGGTATCAAAAGTCCTGAGGTATGAATATCTAAATCTTCTGTAAATCAAAACAAGGCAGCAGCCATTTCATGTAATCTTAAACCAGAAAGTGATGTCACTGAGGGGCAAGCTGTAATTAACAACATACATCTTGCCCCTCAGTGACATCCCTTCCTGTTTTTAAGACTGCATGAAATGGCTATTGTTTTGATTTGATTTACAAATTATTTAGCTGTTCATATCTCAAGACTCCTGTCCCCTATGAGTAAACCCAGTACCTCATTTGAAAGATCTTTTCATGGGCTTTCACAATTTGAGTGTTCCCTGCAATGTTTACTTCCACTTTAAGTATTATTATTATAGTTGTGGGACCTTTGACTCCCTTTCCTACAAGTGTGATCATTGAACGTAAGCTGCAGGCATTCCACAGATAAGTCCCTTTTTTCTTTATCAATGTGTTGCAGTCATTACCTTCATCCAGGTAAATATTGCATGATGTACTCTAACATTGTAAAACTCTGTACTTATCCTATGTCATGACATTGTTGTCAGTTCTTGTCATTCAGTCAAATGCTTGTATGTTCCATTTTAAATTTCAATAAAAATATTTAACAAAACACACACACTACTGCACATCAAATTGTAAAATGGAAACAACTCATCTTTACTTTCAGTTGTTTGGGGGCCTTTGCCTACTAAATTTTATCAATACAGCATTGCAGATAAACATGTAATAGTTTTTAATGCACAATACTTTGAAATAAGTAGGAAGCTGTGGGGTCTTTATTCAGGCCTGGAACAAGCAAAGAAAACAAAAATGTTCATGTTACGAGCCTGTTAGTTTTTTTTTTGTTTTTTTTTGTTTGGCGGGGAAGCAAGGGATGAAAACAGCACAAAGTGTTTGTGATCAGATTAGAGAAACTGCCAGATATTCACTAATGCTGCTCTACTGGGGGATTAGATCAAAATATCTAGAGAATAATAGTGCAGTCGAAAACAGTGCAAGCAAAAGAGCGTCGAGAAAGACAGTGGCATGGAAAAAAAACAACCAGACATACAGCGCTCATTCGATCAAGCAGCTCCACATGCCCCACCACACAAGGAACCACACAACACACAAGATGCAAAGAAGGAGGAGAGCTGTGTACTCTGAGAGTGGGGTACACAAGTTGGGGGGATGCAGCTGGAGGGGAGAATTGAACTAACTTATGAACTGTGTCACAATTTTATGTGGAGGCTTCGCACCCCGCACCCTCATAATATATATAAACATGCTCAAAATACACAAAACACCACCCCCCCAAAAAAAATACAAAACAGGCAGGAGGACTCGAACCTGAGTCTGCTGGCTGCCCTAGGAATATACAGCCTGCCACTATAACCACTACACCGTGGTGGCAGCACACTGAGTTGGCAAAAAGAATTGGCTTACATTGACAAAGTCACAGTGCACTGCATCGACTGAAAACAGCTACAGGTATAGTGCTATAATATCCACACTATAATTTCCCTGTAGCTGGTTTCACCTGTGCTCTTCTACTTGTGCACTTTTTACTGTGCTCTTATTCAAACATGGTCTTGACCACATATCTTTTACTAGAATAATTCAATTAATGAAGGCCACCATCAGAAAACTGGAATCAAAAACTGATTTCTGAAAGTCATAATTAATCTGCTGTACTGTGTATGTACTGAGCTGCCAGAACCTTGAGGAAATGATGTCATTGTTGTTTGAATGACATCAGCACTCAACCAAGATTTCGTCAGCTGGTTTGAAAATATCTGAAGAATTTTATGTGAAACAATCAAATAAGATAGGCAGTAAAATAGCATCTGGAAATGAGAAATGACAGTCCCTGCACATTAGTTGCAATATATATGGACAGGTTGTTCTCATGCTGAGTAAATAAAATATATTAAAAGCATTTTAGAAACCACTGCAATTGATCTTTAACACCCTTGGGTGTAGATTGTCCAATCCATTGGACTTATTTATATTAATTTTCAGAAAAGTTCACCCTATTTTATAAATCTCTGTGCACTTCAATGTATTTAACTCATTTTTTCCTTACCTCTGGAGTCTCCTCATGGTTACTGAAAACTGAACACAAATATTTGTTTAGAATAGCCGCAACTTCCATTTTACTTGAATGGCTGAGACTGATTTCTATTGACAGTCAACCTTATTTTGATTGACATGCTTAGTTCTAATGTAGTTGAAGAAGGCCGTTTGGTGGGTATTATTGGAGAGTGAGTTATTTGACAGCAGGCATTGTGGGTTCAGTGGAGGTGAGCGGTATTGAGATGGTTATAAGCAGGAGATGCCCTGGGGCTAAATGGACCTAGGAGAGAGGCCCAATGTGTTTCGTGCCCATTCCCAGGGTTCTCACTGGAATAAGTGGGCAGGTTTCCAGTGGGCCTGCAGTCTCCACCAGTCCCCTTCGGGCCATGTTGTGCAATGCCAGACTGCTGAGAAAGAAGACTGCAATCATAGTGGACTTGATTTATCTGTTGATATGGCTTGCATTATGGAGACCTGGCTGGGAGACAACACCGGGCCAATTTTGGAGGTGTCTGCCCCCACTGGGTATTCTGTAGTGCACTTCCTGAGGAGGGAATGCAGGGTTGGGGGTGTGGCCATCTGATTAATATCCAGCTTGAACTTTACTGTGCACCCAGTGGTTTCTACCTCATCCTTTGAATGTGCGGCAGTGCATGGATGTCCTGGTGAGGGTTGCAGGATTCTCCTTGTTTACTGCCGTCTGGGATGGGGGGGTATTTCCTGCTGGAGATCGTGGATTTTGTCATTGGCAGGGTGTTAGAGTCCCCCAGAAAGTTAATTCTGGGGGACCTCAATGCCTGGGTAGACAACAAATCTTCACATTTTGGACACAGCCTCCTCCAGTTGATAACATCACTAGGCCTGGCACAAGCAGTTGCTTCTGTGATTCATCACCATGGCCACATTTTTGACTTGGTATTCTCACTGAGGCTTGAGATCTTGAACCTCAGGACTGATCGGGTTGCTTGGTCCAATCATTGCGTGGTAGAGTTCTCATTTGAGGCCACCCCAATAGTTCTTCCCCTGTTGAGATGGTCAGCTATCGTCCTTTAAGGGGATTGTACCCAGAGGGACTTGTGGTGATAGTAGATTTGTCTGGTGTGATTACTGCATGTGCAATTGGTGCAGGTGAGGTGATGGCTGCTTATAGTAAGGTCATCTCTGAAGCACTTGATGCCATTGTACCAGTCCATATAGGACCCAAATCTTCTTGCTTGAGGCCCCCTTGGTTTGGTGGGGCTCTCAAGGAGATGAAGACCAGTTTGGAAGTTGGAGTGCTGGTGGAGGACCCGATCTGGCGAGGACAAACTGGCCTTGAGTGCTCACTATCATGAGTACCAACGGACAATCGATCATAAGAAGGCAAAGTTCCTGTCCAGGGAGATTGCCACAGGGAGGAAGAGACCATCTCAGCTTTTTTTGGAATGTAGACAAACTACTTCACCTGGTCTGACTGCAGCAAAAAAAAAACATTTTCAGTTGCACTGTATGATGAGTTTGCTCAGTTCTTCTCTGACAAGGTGTCCTCTATCCAGTCCTGGATCTCTCCAGTGGGGCAAGGTCCGCCTCGTGGTGGTCAGCTTGGTAGGAACATGGGCACTTCTATTGTCTGTGAAGAGTTTAGGCCAGTGGAGGTGGCTGAGGTTGTTGGGGTGATCTCAAAGCTGTGGCCCACCTTTTATGAACTGGACCCGGCCCAACCCTTCTCCTAGTGGGATGCGCCGAGACCATTGGTCCGGTGTTCACCAGGATAATCTGGTGCTCATTCTTGGAGGGGATCTTTCTTGATGCCTTGAAGGAGGTGTTGGTAAGGTCCCTCCTGAAGAAACCATCACTCGACCCTGGTGTCCTGGTGAATTATTGACTTAACTCCAACCTCCCATTTCTAGGGAAGGTTGTTTGAGAAAACAGTGGCGCTGCAGCTCAAGGTGCACCTCATGGCCTTTGACATCTATGAACAATTCCAGTCCAGTTTCAGAGCTAGGCATAGCACTGAAACAGCATTGGTCAGGGTGCAAAATTACCTCTTCAGTGCAAGAGATAGAGGAGACCGGTCAGTTCTTGATCTCTCTTCAGCATTTGACACTGTGGACCACATTTTGCTTTTGGATTGCCTTAGAGAGTACATTGGACTCTCTGGTACTGTCATCAACTGGTTTGAGTCCTATCTCTTGGATGGGAAGCAATGGATGGTGATGGGAAATTTCTCCTTCTCTCTGAAGCTCCAGCCATGTGGAGTTCTTCAAGGTCTGATCCTGTCGCCGATGTTTCGCAGTGTACATGCTACCCCTGGGAAAGCACATCAGATGTTACACTCTGAGTTTTCACTGCTATACAGATGACATCCAGCTATATATATTTTTTTAATTTATTTAGTTTTTGATAACCAGGTAGTGCACTAGACACAGAAGTAACTATTTTCAGACATGACCCGGAAGGTTGCAACATAGCAAAGGCAACAGGTACAAGGCAAGACAATGTCAGAATACAACATATAGGGATACAGGAGAAATGGATGACAATTTGGCAATTGCAATAACAAGAAACCAGTAGGATATTAGACATAACAGAAGTGCAGTAAGTGCCCATGATTACAGTTAGAGTATTAGACAATTCAAAGTGCAGAAGTGCCAAAGATCACAATTAGAGCATCGACTATGTAATACAATCACTAGCTACAATCTATTCTAAAAGATAGGGAGCAAGGAGGCAAAGATGCTGGTACAGTAGGACATATCATGAAGCGAGAGAGAGAGAGAGAGAGAGAGGAGATGGGGAAGGAGGCAGGGTAGAAAGATGGTGGGAAGCAGGTAGAAGTAGGGTAAATACAGGTAATTACAAGAGGAAACCAAGGAGCAGTAGAGTGCAGAGTACCATGATCTAGAGTGGATTGAGACAAGTTTGCCACTAGAACAAATGATTCTATGGAAGTGCTAAATAACTGCCTGGTGGAGATCCAGGACTGGATGTCCTCCAACAGGTTGCGGCCAAATCCCAACAAGATGGAGGTCTTGGTGATTAAACCTGGTCATGGGCATGATAGGAGTACCTCAGGGGTAGCAACAGGACTGGTCCTGGGAACCAACCCACTGATGGCTTCCTTTAGGATGAGAAATCTAGGTGACTTCCAAAATGACAGGTTGACACTTGATGCTCAGGTGTCACCTGTTGTCCAAAATGTTTTTTACCACTTAAGGAATATCACCTGGATTAAACCCCTAGTTCCATCTGAGGACCTGCCATCACTAGGGCATAGCATTGTTACATCCAGGTTAGACTACTGTAATGTTCTGCACTTCAGAGTCAGTGGAGGGAACCTCCACTGGCTGAAGCTGGTGCAGAACGCAGTGGCCAGGTTACTGACAGGCCTGCCTAGGTCATGTGATGTGACCCCAGTCCTGCAAGATCTGCACTGGCTGCCTGTCAAGTGAAGCATCATCTTCAGGGTGGGCTTGCTCACCTATAAGGCCCTGTAGAGCTTGGGCCCTGGCTACCTGACTGATCTTACACCTGCCATTCCAGTCCACTCCTTATGCTTCTCCACCAGGGGTCTCCTTGAGGTTCTGAGGGCCATGCTGAAAACTTCAGGTGACTGAGCATTCGATGTGGCCATCTCGGCTCTCTGGAACTCACTTCCTAGCTCTGTACGGGAGGCCCCGTCGGTGGAGGCATTCAAGAGGGGTCTGAAAACTTATCTTTTTAAACAGGCATTCCCAGATTAATTGCAGCTGTTTTTAAGGATTAAATATTATGTATTAATGTTTATTTATGCTTGAATTTGAACTTTTATTTGTATAACTCTTTACAGCTTTGATTTAATGTACATGTTGTTGTTACACAGCCTACTTTTGACTACTGTAAGGTGCCTAGACTAGAGCCCCGGGAATTGATGCCATATAAATAAAGTTAAACTTTCCTTACCATTTTTTGTCTTTACTTTGATATGTTATTTTCATCTCTGCCTTTTTATTTTTAAATTTTATTACTTTTTGTACTATCTTTATTGTTTTAAAAATGCATCTTTTATATGTTGGTAATCATTTAATTGTTGTTCATTGTATGCCTCCTTCTTTTTCTGGATTGCATTTTAACCCCCTTTGTAAACCAAATAAAGTTTGAACCCTTTCATGGTATTATTTTGCTGATATGAAAAACGTGGTCTAAGGATTATGTTATTTCACTTTCAACAGTTTCCATTTATGTTTAACATATTTTCTTTCAAATTCTTTTCCATTCCCATGATCCTAGGGTTTGCCTTATTTAATAAAAATCTGTGCATTTAAAGTTTTTTATTTCTGTATTCCCCTTTTCATGAATTGTATTCTGTTTTATTATCAAAAACTCCACCATTTTATGATCACTATTGCTGTTTGGCTGTTTACAAGCACAGTTTTGGATATCTTTAGGTGTACTACTGATTATGATATCTAAGGTATTGTCATACCTAGTTTGTTGCTGTCTTCAATGAGGCTACCAAAATGAGTAGCAGTCATTGAGGAGGAGGATAGTCTATTCCAAATTACATAGCTGTGTTTAGATTTCCCATAAGCATGAAATCCCCCTTCATTACAAGCTTTTTCAACCTCTTTTATTAATAGTTTCCCTAACTTTGTTTGCTTCTGGAGGTGTGTAAGATACCACATAGTAATTTATTTTTTCATTTTCTTTGAAGGCTAATTCAAACAGGTTCTAGTGAGTCATTTGCTTTCCTAATATTCATAGCCAGTGTTGATTTGAAATCATATTTGAAATATATGGTTATACCTTCCTCTGTCCTCCCCACTCTGTCTCTCCTGACTATAACATACCCATCAGTCTCCTTTCCCCACATATCTTCAGCAGTCTTTCAGGTTTCTGTGATACCAATAAAGTGCATGGCCACTACAATTTATTATCCCTGTAAGTTTATCCATTTTGCCATGTAGGCTGCTTGCACAGATAAGTTAAAACTACAATTTTCATTTGTTAAATGTGATGCTTTTTGTCCCTTTTAGTGTTAATTTTTTTTATTCCACTGAATTTACGTGGTTTAATTTTTCTGGTTTTACAATGTCTTTGTATAGGTCACATATTCCCCTCCAAACCATCACCAGTTTTCAGTTTAAAATACTTTCTATTGTATGGAATGTTTTAAGTGCAAGGATGTCTACCCCCTTCTGGTTTAAGTGTAAGTAGTCTACTCTAAATAGATCTTTTTATAAAGGTACTCCAATTCCTTTGAAACATTAAAAGTTCCTTATATGCCTATGTTCTTTGCTATGCACTTGTTTGTTTGATGGTGCTGTCACTCCTATATCCTGCTCTATGACCGCATACTATTTCATACATAATTACTCAAGTTCGTTTTAACTTTGATTCATTGCCAAAGGCCTTGAATTTGTTTCTCATGTCTTCATCAAGTATACTGCCAATATTGTTTACTACAGCATAGGTCATGACAATTGCTTCTACTCCTGCATTATTTGTTATTTTGCTAATATTTTTCTTGATGTCTGTTATTTTGCCCCTGACAATGAATTAACCACCAACAGAACCACCAACTTCACAGAAAGGGTGGAGGATGCACGGAACAGCCTCCCAGCAGAGGTGGTGGGGCAAATTTGGTAGGAGAATTCAAAAATGTGTGGGATTTGCATAGGGGTACCCTTGCAATAGGTAGGAGAACAAAGCCAGAGATCAAGTAGAGTCTTTAGTTTTTGCAGCAGGTAGCGAAAAGGAGCAGACTAGGTGGGCCTGGTGGGCCTTATCTACCGTCAATGCTATGTATCTATGTAACCATTGTATTTTCCCTATCTCTCGTACATACTGTATGATAGAATCAGTATACCTGATAATAGATTCCTCAATGACAAATATTTGTTTTTTTTCCAATTTCCTCCTTATCTTCTGAAGTTGGGTTAGTAGACACACTTGTTTTCTTTACATAAGGTTCTGTTGCAAGTGCATTGCTGCTCAATTGCTCCCCTTCTGTCTCTTTCTAGAGTTCAGTATTTCTCAGTTCAAGTTGTTGCTTCTCTGCCACTCTTTCCCTTTTTGTTTTTCTTTGTTCTGATACAGTGTACCAGCCATCTTCAGTTGTATCCTTCTGATTGATCATTTTCCTGTCCTTTTATCCTAAGTTGTTACCACATCACCTGTATCTTGATTAGCTATATACACTGGTGAGAGTTTCACTTGAAAAAACAACTCTAGATCTGTAATCTGATGCATTTGATTAACTCTTTCTTTAAGTTCATTGTTTTCTATTTTAATCAAATGTACTGATTTGCATTTTTCACATTTGAATCCTTCAATATTTCCTACCTCATCAATTAATTTGAAAAGTTTAAACTCTTTGCATTGGATTCCCACAGCATGTCATTATAGTATCACATCTTATACAGTATAAACAGTAGTTGCCTACTATCCAGTTGATGGTAATACTTTCTAATTAGAAATGAGCAGTGGGTGTGGGCTGTCTGATGGCCCAATGGGTAGCAGGTTGGGCTCCCATACAGGCAACCTGAGTTTGGGAATGAGCTTGGGGAGCTGACTTGGCAGCAGTCCCAGACCAGGAAAGGATGTTGTCAGGTTATGACACACTGACAACCCCTATAGTGGACCATGGTGCTCCTTAATGAAGTGGCTGGGTTCCATGAAGCACGGGAAAGCTGTTTGGGTATGACACTCTTTGGACATTCATGTATTTATGTTGAATACAGTAATGTGTAATTTTTGAACCCCCCAATGTGTGCCATTCATCTGTTCTTCTTTGGTGTTTGTTGCTTTGTCCTATGGCAGCACCCATACTGAGGGGATCCTGAGAAGTGCACAGTTTGTAGCATCATGCTATCAAAGGATATGGTGGTCCATTGAGGGGCAGCAAGGACAGAGCTTATGGTTGCCTGACACCAGGGAGAAAAAGTATTACTGGAAAAAAACATGAGCAGCATGCCAGGCTGTCAGAATCCTTTCTTGGCTGACTCCAAGCCAGACTCCCTGTTTATCATTTTGGCCTTGTTACCTCAGCTGAGCTTGCCTCAGCTAACTCAGTTTTAGTTTAATAATGGTCCCACTACTTCCCAGATGGACTTGAAACCAGAACTGGAACACCACCTGACTTCTAGTTTTGCCAAAATTGTTAAAGTTCTAAAAATTACTGCCTAACAAAAAAATAGTAAGTTCTGCTTTCTCCTGGAGTTTAATGCCAGTAGAAAAGTCTAAAAGGCTATATTTTTGGTACAGTGTTTGATGTTTTGCAGTACCAAGGTGCAGTGTGCTCTTATAAGGTCCTCATTTTCACTGATTATCAGGACTTTTAGTTCCCATCTCCAGATAATGGTCCCCCTTCTGTGAGAGACAGATTAGAGAGAGAGAAAGTCGCAGGTGCATGGTGTTCTTGGCAACAGAAAAGATTATCCAATCATACAAGAATAAGCTTCCTCAATAGGTTTGGTCAATATTTTAGTCATTTTGAGCTCATAACCAAGAAAGGAAATTTATAACAACCCACAAGAGACAGGGCTATCCTGGATCTAGTACTGACTCATGGGGAAAGGATCACAGATCTCCAAGTAGAAGGTCACCTGGGGGCCAGTGACCATCACATAGTATGGTTCAATTTGGCCACTAGAACTAAATCATCCCATTCCAAGGCAAAAATATGGGAATTCAGAGGATCTGAATTTGATAAGATGGCCAACAGAGTTAAGCTAGCCCTGGCAAGAAGAAATACAGGTGAGGGGGTATAGGCAAAGTGGGCAAGCATTAAGGATGCAGTACTTGAAGCAACATCCCATTGTGTTAGGGAGAAAAACAAGAGCAAAAGAAAGAGGAAACCACTTTGTTTCTCAAAAACAGTAGCAGAAAAGTTCAGAGCCAAAAGGTTGGCCTTCAGGAAATATAAGGGAATGCAGCAGGATGTAGATAAGGAGGCATACCAAACTTCCCTAAGGGAAGCAGGGAAGGTAGTAAGGCAGGCAAAGGCCCAAACTGAGGAAACACTAGCACGGACAGTAAAAAAAGGGGACAAGACTTTCTATAGATACATTTGTTGGGTTATGACCCCTATCATCCCACATATACCTCACATGCACCTCACACTGTATTCCTGGTCTGTTATACTGTGATACTGCTATTTTGCACTAATATATAGATTTAGGCATCCATCATATAAGCATGAGTGCCAGGAATGTGCTTTGCTGCTAATATTTGTTAATGTTTACATCCTTTATAGGATTAGATAATGCATGACTATTATACCTCACTATAATGCATTATGTTCATCTTTTACATATACAGTAGAGCCCACTTATAAAAACACCATATTTGCCAAGAGAAAATGTTCTTATAAGCGGGCTGTTACTACAAGTGGGCTTACATTAAAACGATTGTTACCTAGGTGGTGCCTGCCCCACGCAGTATGTGGTAAGCCCAAATAAGACAAAAAATCAAGTTAAAGTGTAAAAAAACTTTACTGTGTGACAGATGCCATTATTTTAATAAAGAATTCAAACTGATAAAATGCTGACTCTAAGCCTTTTGCTCTGTACTCTAACATACTGCACAAATTCTTCCACTGTCATAGCATCAGAAGCGCTGATCTTGGCGAGTCGGGTTGCTTGGGGCTGATATTCACACCGAAACCTGCCTTTTTAAAGCACTGTCTGCAGTCATAGCATCAGGAGTGCTGATCTTGTGAAGTCGGGATGTTTGGGGCTGATATTCACACCAAAACCTGCCTTTTTAAAGCACTGTCTGCAGTCATAGCATCAGGAGCGCTGATCTTGGGGAGTCAGGATGTTCTGGGCTGACATTCACACTGAAATCTGCCTTTTTAAAGCAGTGTCTGCAATCACTTGTGTTTTTCCACGGCAGTCTGCATTGTGGAAACTAAAAGAATGAATGCATTTATCTTAGCAAAGGTCTCAGGCACAGAGGAATGTGTAACAATTGCTCTTTAATTAGCCTGCAATGAGATTTAATAAATGTGTGGTTCGCTAGGATAGGGACTGATAGCGACTCATTAAATGTTAATGTGTGTGATTTAGTTGCCATTAGAAATGGACACAGTCATTGTTTGCTACTGAGTAAGGATGAATAAGATCACTTAAGATCAAAGAAGATATGAGGCACGGCTGTAGTGGAGTTAATGAGGTGTGAATGGCAAATTGAACGGCTAGCATCAACTAAATGAATGACTAAAGTAGTGTGAAATAATGTTCCCAGGACCTCACAGAGTACATCGTTTGACAAGAAAAATGTTCTTATAACTGATCCAGGTGTTCTTATAAACGGGCTTTGCTCACAGTGAAAATGATGGAGCAAGATCCGTACATAAAGCACATGTGATTATATGCAGGATGTTCTTATATCCAATGTTCTTACAAGTGGGCTGCACTGTATTCCATATATAATCTACCTAATCACAGATAAGATGACTCTGAGGGATCAGCAGTGATTATTTTTTACATTATATACATATATATATTCTCATATGCACTATATATATATATATATATCTATATATATATATATATATAGATATATATATATATATATATATATCTG
The DNA here is from genome assembly GCA_016271365.2 of Neoceratodus forsteri. Taxonomy (NCBI): domain Eukaryota; kingdom Metazoa; phylum Chordata; order Ceratodontiformes; family Ceratodontidae; genus Neoceratodus; species Neoceratodus forsteri. The sequence continues at coordinate 304,386,864 of CM028135.1, forward strand.
TATCTATATATATATATATATATATATATATATATATATATATATAAATATATATAAATATATATACATATATATTCTCATATAGTCATATGTAGTAGTGGCCAGTCATCACTTTTCTTTGTCTAAGCAAGCTAGCTGACAGAGAGAGAAAACCTTTGTTATGTCTTATACATAGGCACTAAATGTCATGTGTAATAGAGCCCAGTCAGCATTTATTTTGTCCAAACTATAGTGCTAACCTAAGCATATTATTTGTCTCATATGACCTAAGTCATCATCCAATGGAGAATGACTTAGGACCAATACATATTGTTTCTCATATCTGTAACTATGAGGTAATCTCTGTTGCTATACTGTTATCTGTAGTATATAACCTTCCATATCCTAGCTCCACATGAGGAGAGAGAACAAGATCTTGGAGAACCTGAGATCTTACAGTTCAGGAGATTATGTACATTCTTGAGGAGAGTGGTGAGAAACCTATCTCCCTTGTGATTTTCTTTGTCACATGCTTGGCATAAGTAGCATAATAAACATTTATTATCCCTAATCGACCTCCTACTCACCAATCGCCCAAACAGAATTTCAAACCTAACTGTACTCCAAGACTCATTAAGTGATCACTCCCCCATTCTCTTCACCTGGGCATGCCAGTGCCAACTACCCCAACCAAGCAATTTTACCCGTCATCATCTTCAGCCTGGAGGCCTCATTAAAATAAGGAGATATCTTGCACAGTGTGACTGGTCCCCCATCAGATGTGCCCCCTCCATAGATGTAGCCCTTGACTACTTCACCCCGCACATACAACAATGCTTGTGATACATCTTCCCCACTCACAAAGGTTCAATCCAAAAAATGAAATGCCCCTTGGGTGACACCAGCACTGCTCCAGCAACTAAAGAACTGCGACAACCTCTGGTACAAAGCAGTTGCCTCTGGTGAGCAGGCAGATAGGCTGGCCTTTAAAATGGCTAGAAACAAGTGTACCTGGGCTATTAGAATGGCCAAATCTAGCTACTACAAATTCACACTGGCCTCTTCATGGGAGAATGTGAGGTTGTTTTGGGACAATCTAAAGGAACTGAATAGAAAATCCAGGATGCCACCCCCACCAAACTAACTATCAACAGTAATATAACCACAGACCCACTCACCTTCGCCAGTGGCCTAAACGCTGCCTTTTCTGATCTGAGCACAGTCTTGCCAAACAACTTCTTGGACCGCATCCCTGTTACCACTGAACCAAACAATAATTACTGCCCCCTTCTACCTTATGGTTATTACTATGAATGAAGCAAGATCTTACCTTAAAAAAGGCCTAGGGGACTCAAACTGCTGCAAAGACTCCTTCGACATGAAAATCCTTAATTTGGTGCTTGACTCGGTGCTCTCCCCCCTTACTGATCTCCTTAACCTCTCCCTGTTCTTAGGGCAGTTCCCAACTGACTGGAAGGTGGCCACCATCACCCCAATACTAAAGAGTGGGGACCCCACCTTACCCAGTAATTACAGGCCCATCTCCATTCTCCCTCCCCTCTCAAAAGCCTTAGAAAAAATCATTGCCACCCGACTCACAGACTACCTGCTTGTGCACGACATCTTATGTAGGGAGCAATGTGGTTTTAGAGCTGGACACAGCACAATTACTGTCCTCTTAGAGTTCTCCAACTTGCTGCACAATGCCCTAGATAAGAAACTGCTAACGGGAGCTGTATTCATAGACCTGTCAAAAGCGTTCAACACAGTCTCTCACACCCTGCTCCTAAATACTCTTCACCGCACCGGCCAATCCGCTGGATCCATCGCTTGGTTCACAAGCTATCTCACAGATAGGTCCCAATGTGTGAAAATAAACAGCACCCTCTCACCCTCTCTACCAGTCTGCTTGGGGTCCCTCAGGGCTTCATTCTCGGTCCACTACTGTTCAGCATCTTCCTGAATACCCTGCCTAAATCCTGTCCATGCAACCTAATGCTCTACACAGATGATGCGGTAATGTATGCTTCCCACTCAGATCCCACAATCCTTCAATCCTCCCTACAACTTGCCTTCAACAACATTGAAAACTGGTTCACTGACCACAGACTCGTGATCAATGTTAAAAAAGACTAAATCAATGCTCTTTGCCCACCGCCAGAGCAAGGACTACAATGCCCTGCTAACAATCTTTTCAAAAACCCTCCTCCCACTGGAACAGGTCTACACCTATAAATATCTGGGTCTTACTTTTGATCCGAACCTGTCATTCCACCCACACATCAGTAACCTTTCTGCTTTCATAAATATATGCACAGGACTACTGTATCGGCCCTAAACATTGCTATTACCTCCTTTGTCCTCTCCCTATGGGCTAACTGTCTACTGGGCCGCTGACCACACCGCACTAAATACAATTCAACTAGCCATCAACAAAGCCTGTAGGCTCCTTGCTGGAGTGGATATGCATACCCACAGCTGCACCTGTACACACTAACAAAAATCCTCACCCTTGACGAAAGAGTACGTTATCAAGCATGTCTCCTTACCAAGAAAATCCAATTAGGCCTTACCCCCACTGGAGTCTCTGCCTCTCTCCACACTGCCCAAACCTCAGCAAACACCTGCCTGGCAGATAAATTAAGGTGGGCTGTTCCCAGGGTTACAACCACCCTGGCACAAAGGTCATTTTCCTACAGAGCTCCATCTTGGTACAATGAGCTCCCCCTGGCCATTACCTCAATCTCCAGACTAGGCCCCTACAAAACAGCCCTCAAAAACCACATAATCACCACCCGACACTGTCTGTGCTCCTACTAAGTATAGGAAGCTGCCTAAGCACGGAGAGACTTTTTGATTTTTGGGTTAAGAGTTCTCTTTATCCCACTGTTGTTACTGTGAACCTTGATAACCCTGGTATCCTGACTGCTCTCACCACCTGCTAGAGTATAGGACTCACCTTAATATTGATTGTACTGTTCTCTAACATTAACAAGCCCACCTTAGGGCATGTATAGCTACCCAACTGTATAGGACTGACAGTACTGTTCTAACCCTGTTGTTATCTTACCTGTTTTTTTCCTGCTTTCACTATAATATTATATAAGGCATGCTATTTGATTTGTATTGTTCATACCTGCTATTCCCGTTTTCTTTTTTACTGATATGTATTGTACCCTGACATGGAGCCTTTGGAAATGAGTCCCTGACTCAAAGGTTGTAGTCTGATATGCTCAATAAATAAATAAAATAAAATTAGTACTCTTTCTTGTTTATGAATGTTTCTTGGCAGACTCTGAAGACAGAATCTGTATTATTAATATTATTATTATTTGCTCTACACACCAAGAGCCAGATATTCAAAACTTTGCCCCTGGGCTAAATTAGCACTGCCCGGTGGGCAAACTTAGCCCAGAGCACAAAGCAAGCTATATTCAAAAGAAATAGCCCGGGGAAAACAGCTTCTGTATATAGCATGGAAATGAGGCCACGCAAACTGGGTTGGGAGTGCAGGGCAAACTTAGCCCTGGAATAAGACAGCTCTGAATATAGCAACTAGGAAGCACAAAACACAACAGCAACACAGTGCACAGCAATGTGAAGGCAGCTAGAGGTGAACTATGTGGCCAATGTGTGTGCCAGCAAATGTGTGGACCCAGTACAGCTGCAGGCAGCAGCAGATGTGAAAGAACAGTGATCAAAACTGTATAATATTCCCCAAACCATTAGCACCATTCTAACACATTAGCGTAGCTTTAGCATGGAGCTAAGCTGTTTGCCTGGTGCAAACATGTTTGCCAGGTGCTAAGATCTGCCATATTCAAAACTGATATGCAAATGAGCTTACTTAGGCAGACTCTGGGCAAACAGCCTGATTAGCATCTCATCATGCCCTGATTTGCATGCTGTTTGCCCATCGTTACTGCTGGATCCCACAGAGCCACCTGTAGTTCAGTTTGAAAGTACAGGGTCTGGCCAGATTCGAAAGCAGCTCCACCTGTAGGTCTGTCTGGCAATGCACATTGATAGCTGCAGGCTACATGTAAACAGTAAGGCATAGCATAGCATATTGTACCCCAGGAGACAACACAGCATAGGCACAGGTGGTGGTAGTGCTGCATGCAACTGTCACACAGCAGGGCATGCTACAGTGCACAGCAGACACTACAGTAGCAAGGGGGGCAAGTAGTGTGAGGGACACAGCACTGCCTATGGTGTGTAGGACAGTGATGCTGACTGCACTGTACATAGTGACAGGCCCAACTTGCAGGTGTTTACTGACAGTGGACATTACTGTTATGCTGTTGCATGTTCCACAGCCGCTGCACCTGTGGCATGGGATGCACACAGTGACATATACATGGCTGGCTGTGTGTGCTGTGGCATCTGTACAGTTGTGCTGTATGTGGCTGGGGGGGCATGTAGGATCCAACAGGCACACAGGTGGTGGGGTATTCCCACTACTGGCCCATGTGCACTGTGTACTGTGTCCCAGTCTTGTTCCCAAACTTGGGCTGTGGTGAGGTCTGGCCACCCATACACCCTCCCCTTCAATGGCCACCATGCCCACAGTGCTGCCTGTGTGTGCTGGCATCTATTGGGAACTACGGACATATGGTCTGCAGGTGTGTGCTGTATGGCCACAATACCATGATGTCCTCTGTGGGCCCAGTCACCCCTTACTGCCTGTGCATGGCTGGGACCTGTGGCAGCTGTTGGCATCATGGTGGTGCCATCAGTGAGCAGCATGTGTCCTACATGTCTGGCAGTCTGTAAGTGACATACTCATATGTTAGGGTTGCGTAAGCCACGTTAATGCCACGCTATCATCGTGCAAAGCAACAATGTTACATAAAGCTGTTTGCCCAGGGTTAAGACCAGATTTTCCTGGGTGGTAATTTGTACCATGTTATGGGTCACGCTAAGTCGTGCTAAGCACCTTAGCATGGGGCTAGTCACTGAATATTTCATTGTGCCTGTATTCAAGTTCACTTTGCCCCTTGCATATAATTATCGTTTGCCTGGCGCTAATGTAGTTTGCGCTGCTATTTGGCCTTTTGAATATAGCAGACCCACGCTAATCCCATGCTAAACCCACACAAATGTTTTTTGCCTGGTGCAAAGCTTCGAATATCTGGCCCTAAGAATGTTTAGGCAGCATAAAATGGCAACCGTGAATGGAGTCTGGGTGTTTGACAAAGTTACATTTTAATTTCCTCTGTAAATTAAAACACTGTGTGAGAAATCTCCAGTAACAAGCAGCTGAGAGTGTCTTCTGTTTAAATCTCTTCAGTCTGTTGTGTGTTCTACAGTGCAGACAAAACAATCATTCGGCAGATATTCAATCTGTGTGTAATGAGTTGTTTTATTTTTGTTTTGTTTTTTTCTCTTCTTTCTCCGTGGGAACACACAGCTGTAAAGGGATCTGAGCAGACAGATAGACTGCTTTAATTTGTGGTTTCAAATCCTAATGGGTCTTTACTCATTTAGGAGTCCACATACACCAAATGCTGTTTGTGTCCTGTCATGAACTTTGGTTGCAAATAAAGTTTTTGATCACAGACAGCTAAGGGTTTCTTATTTCTTATAAGACATATCTAAAAAATCAGTACTGAAGCAGAGGCTTGATGCCTCACAAATTCAAACTGCTTACGGTGGTTTAGAAGATTTTGCCAATGTGGCAAAAAACAGAAACAGACCCATGAAGGTTATTTCTGAAAACTAAAGTCACTTAAACCATGGTACCAAGGAAGATATTTCTGAACATTTGCTAGCTGCAACACTATTCACTTGCATAGAATTTTCTATAAAAAAATGTGATACTCTGAAGTCAGATTACACTGCATACAGGCAAAAGATGAATATGTTACATGCCGAGTCACGTGAAAAAGTTAATGAATTGTTATTTTAAAACAGGACCTTGACTAAACAATGTGATTTATTACTAAGTAGTTATGAAAACAGTAGACGTAAAATATATGCTTTGAAAATCAAATGTGATAAGGCTTCTCTTGACAAGAGACTAGTTTTCGCCGTGAGAAAGTCTTGCGAACTGAAGTTAGATTACTTCACAGTGTGCTTGCTCATGTTTTTGAGGAACTAGAATGTAAGAGTAAGGAAAATGCCAAACTTACCACTGTGTGTAGAAACTTGGAAAAACAGGTTATGCATGATGTGTGTGATACCAAATCTGAGGTTGATCATATAAATTGCAAGGCAGAAATGGTGAACTTGCACCATCAGCCAGAGGTATTGGCAGGGCATACTAACTTAATGCCCAAATACCTTGCCTCTTCTCACGTTGAAGAGTTTGATTTTGAACACTCACAGTATGCTGTGGGGTGGACAAGAACAAATGCTAGCCACTTGTTTTTCTGTGATTCACAAAATGGAGAATTGTTATAGTCTCAAAATGGTGGACACACATGTCATCAAGTTGCGTCCCTATACCATTCCCAGGATGGCCGCTCATGGTCATGTGATGATGGTCATAACACAGTAACCCAAGATGCCTATGAGGTAATCCAAAATGGCCAACCACCACATCATGGAGGTTGGATCATGCAGTCACAGAGGACCTGTTATTGCTGCCATAACCAAACAAAACATACCGGAGGTTTTTGTCATGATTAATAATGTTAGTAGTAAGATTAGTGTTTCTGAGGGACAGAAGATTCTCATTAAAAATGATGTTGATGCACTTTTGAATGAGGCTGGTACACAATCTGTCATGAAGTCAGTGTCTGACACTGCAGAAGAAGCAGCTGCTCCTAGCAATGTTTACTGTACTAGAGTGTTGTTGGTTAAGGAACACAATGCAGTTAATTACATGAAATGTTGTGATTCTTCCCTATGCAATTTAGCATCAGCTTTCCCTGAGAAGACTAAACGTACTGCTTTTCCTATGCAGTACATTAATACTATAAGCTGTAACATTACAAACAATGTTGCTACCATCCAGCAACCTTTCGGTGGGAAAACCCACTTTACATTTGATGGGGGAGGAGACAACTCTGATTCTGAAAGCCCCGTTGCCGTGATATTTTCACCATCACAAGCCTTGTTGGGGGGGGGGAGGTTACAGTTTGATTTCTGAACCTGAGCTGACAACTGTTTCAGCAGTACTTTCTCCATTTATGCATCCCAGATGATCTCCCCAAGTGGAGCTAAAATACAACCTTTCAAAAGGAATCTTTTGGCTACATTCTGGGCAGTGAGATACTTTATGTACATCATTGGATATGTACCCATTGTGCTGCATTACAATCATTTGCCACCTAACTTTTTGTTGTCAGACACAGTAAAAGATGACTCTGTATCCAATGCCAGACTTACACACTGGTCTCTCATTTTACAGGATCATGACATCACTGTGCTTCCTATCAGAACTCCATCCTTGTTGGACCATGGCCTACAATTTACAGGAGGAGAGGCCCATGATTGTTCACTCCAACCCACTGACCTATCTGTCCCAGGGCCCTTTCTGACAGAATCTCAGAAAGTGTTAAAAGACACCAGTGTGTGTTATGTTTTGACTGATGACTCAGCCACACATACCAATGAGGGTCAGATAGCAGGGTTTGGAATTCCTATTGTACATTCTAGTAATGACAAAGTGTGCATCATCATTTATATGTACAGTTCACAGGCATCGTTAACACATGCCTGGCAAGAAAAAAAATGTAAAGCAGGGAGGTGAGGAGTCTCCATATTACCACAAAAGTTTGTAGATTGTTTAGAGAGCTGGTAAGTCCTTGAGTGAAACAGGTTGTGATAATAATGAGGAATAAAAGATTTTTCCTTACATAAAATGATACCAGCATTCCATGAGAGGGTTACGTTCTGCACGCTTTAAGAAATGGCCTTGATCTAATTACAAAAATGCTGCAGAAACTGTGTTTTGTTTTATTACAGTTTCTAAATGGGTATGTTTCTCTCTGATTGAATTTCTTTGGAAGAAAACAAACTTCAATACTATAATAGTGCCTCTGTAAAATACAGAGACTTGTTTGTATATATCACAACCTAACCAGTTAAATACAAACTGTACATTCATAAGGTTTGAGTATTTTGTAAACATGAACCTTATGCTCCAAAAGAAGGACCCTCATTTGAGGGCAATGTATATGTTCCTTAATAAAGGAATTGAGAAATAACTTCCAGAAATAAGCCCTTATACCCCAATTGTATTGTCTTATAAGAAAGTGAAAATGACATTCACCTATCCAGTGATGGTCTTCTCATTTGGACCATCACTGCCATAACACTCATGTAAAGTTATGGGTAGTTCCTGAACACCTGAGGGTAGATTTTTATTATGAAGTACATGGTACTCCAAGTGGTGGACACCAGTGAGTCAATAAAACACTAGACAGACTAAAATCCTCTGTCTTGTGGCCACTACATTAGTTACGGTTTGATCTGTGAATGGAACAATCCTATACCAGCTAAGAAAAATACATTGTCACCCCAGAAGCAATGAGGCCCCTGGAACAACATCCAGATTGATTGCAAATGTCTTGGTAAACCAGCTATTTACCAGGTAGGGCTTTACCTATAAAGGTAAATTCTGATTACAGGGATCCAGCTTTATAGCCAAAGTAATATAGGAAATTCTGGATTTGTTACGGGTAAAACAAAAGTTTCATATCCCTTACCACCCACAATCATCAGGACAGGTGGAATGGGCTAACAGGCAGATCAAAGTTATGTTAATCCAAACTTGTTCAGAAAACCCCAAAGTCTAGGATTCATTATGGTGCTCTTGCAGCAGGCCTCCATTTTAGTACCCCATTTTTAAATTATGACCGGACAGTCCAACAGACTCCCAGAACATTTACTTCTGTACCTGTGTACTGCCACTGCTGATGGAGCATCAGAAGATAAATATGCTAATTAACTCAAACAAGACACCCAAAAAGTACACTTGTTTGCTGCACAATGTATGGACAAGGCCCAACCACAGGCCCTATCCCATTGTAAACAAACTCAGTCCAGCAGTCCACCAAGTTAGACTGCTTCACAATAACAGTCATTGATAAATAGCTACATGTCAATCAAATAAACCTGTTTAAAGGAGATTAAATTACTTTTCCATATCCAATGGGCAGAATAGTACTAAACTAACTATGTTTTTCTTTTCTCTTTTCTTTTAGGTTCCAGAGAGAAAGTGAGAGATGCTTGCTTTTATGCTTAATTTTCTTTTTAGAAGTATGAGTCTTCTTACAAGCCCAAACTGCACATTGTATTGCAGATAAGAACCAGTGACCTAAACCTAAACAGATTGTTGAGACAGAGTACCTCACAAGCCCACATGATTTAATTGCATCCTGTGGAATTCACACTAAAGTCCTAAAAGACAAATTCATCTTCCAGAAAGGTAATGAGGCACAACTGAATGTCATGATCATTGCTTTGGATCAATTCTAGCAGCCAGACTTGATCTGGACCCCGTTTATATTTTATTGATAATCAGGAATTTTGCATCCAAACTTATATGGCAATAAAAGCCATCAGACCTTGAAGGTTTTACCCTATGATGCCCCATAATTTGTGACATTTAATACTGAGTGCCCAAAACAGAACTCTGGCCCATCCAGTGGTCTAATAGCCACTTCCAAACTAGGTACCCTAGTTAATAAAGTGCAGTTCATGCACAACCCAATGATTTTTAAATCTCACCCTTTAGAACTTGGAATGGTTCGTTATATGTTTCACAGCAAACATTTCCCACATTTTTTTAATAATGATGTGATTAGATACCAGGCACTCAATAATAACCCCTTACACAGGGACTGATAGTAATACACACACACACAGGATTTTCACATCCTGACCGCTAGTGGTACATCTTATAACAGTAAACCTACCTGAGCGCACTAGGCATTTTATTTTTCTCATTTGTTTTTTTTTTAAAACAACAACACTGGTTTAGACTCAGGCCTACTTGGCTCTGACATATCTATTTGAAATAGGGCTGATATAGCCATTATTCAAGCACATATGTTAAAGGTTCATGATAGTATGAAATATAATATCATACCCTCTCATTACATAGTACACATGATTTTGCTCATGAAAACTGATTTAAATTTACAATATTAAGGATATTGTGAAGGGGTTTGACCTGACAAATGTTAATGTTAATGAATTAATTTCTGCTCACATTAAGGAAGCAGATGAGCATCACATAGCTAGGGAAGTCCATTGCACTGCCTACAGCTATTATGTTCTTACAACCCTTTAGTTATCTCTTCGGGATCTGGAATTAGGACATATCCTTGATCTCATAGATGACAGACATGTGGGTCAGTGGTATTGCCACATTTGGCACTTCTATTGCATGTGTTAACAAATGTGTATTTGAATCCAGCACTATTCCCTTGTCAATGGCAAGGAACTTTGGATATGTCACCACACACACAAGTATTGCTCCATGTTTCGAAACTTATTCCTGCACAATCCAGGAAGCCATGTTTGTGAATCTCACAGTGTCATTGCTGCATTTTCATCTGGTAACATCCATCTCTGATCATCTGGCAACAATCCATTCTATTGATCATCTTGATGGGAACTTTTATCATGAAAGGTTGAAACTACCTCCTTTCCTTTTTTATCATGAGGTCTTGGAATTGTGGCTGACTCTGAACATTGAATGCCGTACCTGAAAAGAACATTACCTTTTATGCAGATGTGACATCTTCCAACTTGTCTTACCAACTTGTGAATACTGACCTAATAACTGAAATTAGGCTTCCTTTTGTGAACTTTAAAATAAACTGTATTCAGTCCAGCCAATTAAGATTCTACAATCAAGCTCATTGTTGTGCATACTATGAAGCAAGTCTGGGATGGGGCAATCCCCCAGCTTCAGCAAAAAGACTCTTCTTCATTTGATCTACAATCAAGAATTCCATTTTCTTCACTGTTTGTTCTTTTAAGCCTGGCTGTCACCTCATACAAACTGAGTACTGTCATAAACTTTTACACTTTGTGCAGCCATGCGATCAACTTCCACTGAACACTGTCGCTATTCCATTATAAAACTCAATGTGCAATCTAATACACCCCCTGCTGAGGCCTTTGAAAATACTGCTGCCTCCTGAACATTTGGATCTACCTCTGGAAAACCTGAATGCATCGAATTTGAGCTATGAATCTTCATCTAACACTTACAGAAACCCTGGATTTATCCCTGGAACTGTTCATAGTTTGTGGCTTGTGGACATTGACATTTCGTGTCCTGTTCAACTTACCAACTGAAATATGCCATCCTTCAAGGTGGTATATTCTGCTGATGTGGAACATTGTGCATTGACCAACTATACATTCTTCTGATATGTACTAAAAGTTATGCAAAGTGAATTTTTCTAACTTCTGTTTTTACTTCCTAAACAGGTAATAGGTTATACAATAATCACATCTGTTCCCATCCCAGAACCAGATACCGTTAAGTCTAGTCCTAACTATCTTGATGCTCTATCTCAATTTTTACTTATGTTTTACAATCCATACAGGCAACTTAAGTTTGTCTCTTCAATTTCTTCCCAATGGGACAGATACACACCTGATACATATCAGTAATTATGGATTGTTTTGATATTGGAAAACCCCTTTGTGAAGTTTTATTCTGAATGTTTATAGTAATACAAGGTTTACTAACATTTTCCCTTATAATTACATTTTGTTGTTTTAAAGAAAACCCTGAAACACGACCGTGTCCAGTTAAACTTCTTCCATCTGGCTCGTGCCTCAGGCCCGTAGATGAATGGTGCCTAACCATTGTCTTTTTGTCATTTTGCCACTTTTGCAATTAGGGCAACAAAGAGGGGACTGTTGCACCTGGGTTATGCCCCCTACCATCCCATATACACCTCACATACACCTCACACTGTATTCCTGGTCTGTTATACTGTGATACTGCTATTTTGCACTAATATATAGATTTAGGCATCCGTCATATAAGCATCAGTGCCAGGAATGTGCTTTGCTGCTAATATTTGCTAATGTTTACATCTTTCATTGGATTAGATCATGCATGACTATTATGCCTCACTATAATGCATTATGTTTGTCTTTTACATATATTCCATATATAATCTAACTAGTCACTGATAAGATGACTCTGAGGGATCAACAGTGATTACTTTACACTATATATATATATATATATATATATATATATATATAGTCATATACACTATATATATATATTCTCATATAGTCATATGTAGTAGTGGCCAGTCAGCACTTTTCTTTGTCTAAGCAAGCTAACTGACAGAGAGAGAAAACCTTTGTTATGTCTTATACACAGGCAAGAAATGCACTTGTAATAGATCCCAGTCAGCATTTCTTTTGTCCAAGCAATAGTGCTAACTGAAGTATATTATTTTTCTCATATGATACTCACTAGTAATTCTGTCTCCTAAGTCATCATCTCATGAAGAATGACTTAGGAACAATACATATTGTTTCTCATATCTGTAACTATGAGGTAATCTCTGTTGCTATACGATTATCCATAGTATATAGCCTTCTGTATCCTAGTTCCACATAAGGAGAGAGAACGAGATCTTGGAGAACCTGAGATCCTATAATTCAGGAGATTATGTACATTCTTCAGGAGAGTGTTGAGAAACCAATCTCCCTTGTGATTTTCTTTGTCACATGCTTGGCGTAAATAGTATAATAAATATTCATTAGTACACTTGCTTGTTTACGAATGTTTCTTGGCAGACTCCGTAGACATACGAATCTGTGTTATTAGTATTATTGTTATTTGCTCTACACACTAAGAGTGTTTAGGCAACACATTAGTGAAAGGAAAAAGTCCAGAGGGGGTATTGTTAAGATCAAAGAGGATAAAGGAGAGTGTGTTGAGGAGGACTAAGGAAAAGCATATATACTAAATAGATACTTCTGCTCAGTATTTACTGAGGAGAAGGTAGGGCAGGGGCCCACAGCTCAGCACCAGGGACACAGTGGGGAGTGAGGTGTGCACAAGTCCCTTCACAAAAGAAGGGGTCCTACAAGAGCTCGCTAAGCTCAGGGTGGACAAAGCAATGGGACCTGATGGCATACATCCCAGGGTACTAAAGGAGCTAAGGGTGAAAATAGCAGAGCCATTAGCAGAACTGTTTAGTGAATCTCTGAGCACAGAAGAGGTCCCAGAAGACTGGAGAAGGGCTCATGTGATTCCACTTCACAAGAGTGGCAGCAGGGAGGAGGCAGCGAACTAGAGACCAGTCATCTTACCTCAGTAGTGGGCAAGATTATGGAGGCACTCCTTAAGGAAAGGATAGTGTAACACCTGGAATCCATAGGAGCACAGGATCCAAGACAGCACAGGTTTACTACAGGAAGGGCCTGTCAAACTAAACTCAGAGATTTCTTTGACTGGGTAACCAGAGTGGTGGACCAAGGGGCTGCAGTTGATGTCGCTTACCTTGACTTCAGCAAAGCTTTCAGTACTGTTACACATAGAAAATTGATTAATATGCTGGGTAGGCTTGGGATAGGTCAGAAGTTGTTCAACTGGGTGGCAAACTGATTAGCGGGCAGGAAACAGAGAGTGGTGGTAAATGGTATACAGTCAGAAGAGATGCAAGTCACAAGTGGGGTACCTCAGGGATCAGTCCTGGGGCCAGTTCTCTTCAATATCTTCATCAGTGACATTACAGATGGACTGGAGGGTAAGGTTTGCCTGTTTGCAGATGACACCAAGATCTGCAACAGAGTAGATGATCCAGATGGGGTGGGCAGAATGAGAAGAGATCTGGAAAAACTGGCAAAATGGTCTGAAGAATGGAAACTGGGGTTTAACACAAGGAAGTGCAAGATCATGCACATAAGGATGAGAAACCCTGAAGCTACCTATAGGTTGGGAGGGGAGTTGCTGGCAACCACAAGGGAAGAAAGAGACTTGGTTACCATCATCACAGATTGCCTGAAATCATCTAAGCAGACCACTAAACAGTAGGTAAGGCTAGAGGGATGTTGAGGTGTACTAGTAGGGGTATCACAAGTCGTAAGAGGGAGGTAATAATCCCTCTTTACAAGACACTGGTTAGGCCCCATCTAGAGTACTGTGTGCAGTACTGGAGGCTGCACCTGCACAAGGACAGTAACAAAATGGAGGCAGTCCAGAGAAGGGCAACCAAAATGGTACAGAGATTGCATCAGAAAACATATGAAGTCAGATTAATGGAGCTCAATATGTATACCCTAGAGCAAAGGAGGGAGAGAGGTGATATGATTGAAACATTCAAACATCTTAAGGGCATTAACAAGGTGAAAGAGTCTAACATGTTTCAATATAAGAAAAATAGCAGGGCAAGAGGACACAGCATGAGATTAGAGAGAGACTAATTAAGGGGTAATGTGAGGAAGTTATTTTTCACAGAAAGGCAGGTGGATGCATGGAATGGCCTACCTCGGGAAGTTTTGGATATGAATACAGTGCAGGGCTTCAAACAGGCATGTAATATGCATAAGGGAGCAATACAGATGAGTATGGATAAATAGGCTATTGATTGAGTAAATGCATATGGCACTTTCAAAAGGTAGAAAAAATGGACCGACTGGATGGGCTTTGCAGTCCATATCTGCCGTCAACTTCTATGTTTCTATGTTCTATGTTTCTTTGTTAAAAATGATTAATCCTGAAGTACAGTTGGGGTGCCTCGCTTTTTCCCTAGCTTTAACTGAGGTGGGCTATGATGCTTTCGAGGTGGCTGAAGACATTAATACAATAATGTGTGTTTTTTTTTAAACAATATAATTTTTTATTGAAGAAGGTTTCTGTTATTCAACCGAATAGAATACAAAAGTAAAGCATATAGTATATAAAGTAAGACTTGGTAGTGATACATTATAGTAAAGTACATACAGACATTTCATATATAAAACTGCATTAGTGATAATTCATCAGACATACTTATAGATATAGTGGGGGACACTCTTCTCTACCAACATTCAGGGGACAAAATGTGGGTCTACATCTAGTTTACATCTAGTCCAGGCACCACATGTCTCTTCAAAGACTGAGATTTTGACCATGAATTGTTAAGTTATCTCCCTACTTTATAAATATTGTCTACCACATGGTACCATTTCTGAATACTAAGTTGTTTAGGCATCAACAACAACCGGTTAAGTACTTTTTTAGCTCAATTAAGAAGAATTAGAAAGTATTTATATGTACATCCCTGTAGCCTGCATTATAGCGATGATATATACAACAGGGCCATGGATGATGTCACCAGAGCTGGACAATCAAACATTTCTTCCAATGCCTCCCCCACTTCCCTCCAATACCCCCTAATAACTCAGGCAAGACCAAAATATATACGTTTGGTCTGTCCTACCCCCTCTGTCATTTCCCCAACTGTGGCCAGTTGCTAGGACCATGTAATGTGCTTGGACTGGTGGTGTTTTGAAGTACCGCATAATTCACTTCTAGGAGAACTCCTTCATAAACAGGGCCATGGTAACCTTATATGTCAATAAGACATATTTATTAATTTATTTTATTTATTTATTTATTGAGGATTTGGAAAATACCTTTGAGTCAAAGACTCTTTTTCAAAGGTTCCACCTCAGTACAGGTACACACGGTAGGAGAACAGTACAGAGCAAATACAGAAACAGTAGCACAAGCAAGTAAGACACAATTACAATAATGCATTAAAGTGACTAGCATGTTAGATACTGGTTATACTTGGTGCTAGGCACAAGTCCAGGCAACATATGCAAGCACCTGTGTTGGGCTAACAAAGAGAGTTCTAGAGTGATGTGAGGGACATACGTCCAGAGGCTGTGGTCAATTGATATTAGGTGGAGGACAGGTTAGGTTGCAGTCACAGAGATTTGTGGACTGTAAGTGGTTCCTAAGGTGGGTTTTGTAGGCGCCTAGTCTATTCAAGTTTGTGAGGGAATTTGGTAGGCTATTGACCCAGTTTGGGGCTCAGTAACTTAAGGAACTTTGGAAATTGGAGGTTATGCCATGTATCTTCAATATGTGTGGTTTGGAGTTCATCATTACATTTAGTCAATACTGAGATAGATGAGTCCTCCAGGTCCAGAAACCTCCAATGTAAGGTACCTATTACACAGTGGTGATGTTCCCTCTTTGGTGTCTTATTATCAATGTCTATAGCATATTCAGTTTCTCAAGGAATTAACATTCTGTAGACCTCAGTGTTCCCATATAGGACTGGATTTGTAAGTACCGTAAGTGGTCACTTTGAGACAAATGGTACTGTTGCTGTAGATCCCAAATGATATGCATCCTCATCAAATCTAAAAATTAGTGTAGATATAAGTACCTCTAATGTGTTATTCTTAATGTTTTCAGGGATTGTGACTTTCAATACTGTACAACTTAAGGAATGGTGTATCGGCAACCATACACAACAGGCCGTGTTTTCATCAAGGGGTTATGATGCCATCATAGGGACCTCAAGAGCGAAGCTTGAGTGGTCCCAATGTCATCTCAACTCTGTAATGAAAACACAGCCTTGTTTGTGTATGGTCACCTATATACTATTTCTGGATGTTATGCACCAAGTGGGCAGGGGTATGCGGAAAAGTCGCATACCCCGCCCATGGCACTTTGCACCCATGGAGAGGTGCACTCATACCAGCAGTCACAAATGCCAGCCACCTGTCCACACTTCCTCTCCTCTCCTCTCAGCATGCAGGACTCTGTAGGGCAGCCAGGGGCACAGTCGCAGATCTGGGTGGGCATCCAATTTGATGCCCATCCTGGGTTCAACAGTGGCTCCCTTGTGCTGCAATAAGAGGGTCCGGGGTTGTGCATGCCTACTGCAGGCACCCAGACCCATGTGGCATGGCCCCTATGGCCAATCAGTTCACTGGCCCAGCCTCAGCAAATGGTACCCTTCCAGTGCACTGCATTGGGAGCCACCTCTGGCCCACACACCTGCAATGGCAGCCATGCCCAGACCACAATGTGCCCATACCCCTTACCCATAAGCCCCCATAGGTGGGCATGTGCTACAGTTTGTACCCCCCAGCAACATCCTGGTGCCACAACTACTCTGTATTTTTGGCACTCACCCAGCCCGCTGCCCCACCCTCACTGTCTGCCTCATGGGCAGGGGCAACATGGAGAACACTGTCCTGGTCCTCTGGCATCTTTCAGATGGAGACCGTGGGTGTGCACAGAGGGTTATGGCATGGTCTACCCTGGCATACCCTGCACCACCCTCTGCACCCATGTGGCCAGCATTACACAGTTTAGTGAATACCACATAGTGTTGACATGCCCCCAGTACTCCCCCAGCATAGTGTAGTCTGCAGACATGGGGAATCGGGTGTGGTGGGTCTTCACGCCCCTCATTTGAGCATCCCATGCAGAGGGCGCACTGGGTGTGGGGGGGCTATGTTTCCAAGTTATGTAGCATGTAGCCATGCTGCACCTTCATGCCTAGTGCCCAGTTATAGTATATGGTTCCCTGAGATTCAAAATGAAGTTCAATTTCTGAACATTCAGTTTTACATGGTCTCGTACCTTGTGTTGGTGCTCCCGCTTGCTTTTGGCAGCTGTTTGCTGCAGAGTCCTGAGCCTCCACAGATTTGTGGTAGCAATTTATTTAAAAAAAAATGAAATTAGTGTGGTTTGGAAGCCAGAGCCAAGAACGACAGTCCCTGTGCAAATCTTCTCCATGAACTGCTCAATAAGCAGCGCTGCTATGTTTGCTTCTTTGAACAGCTCTGTTTGCTCCAATCAGGTGGCAAGGAGAGCAGCACTGAAGAATATTAATTATAGCACATACACAATAGTTTTAGAATGTGCACAAGAACTTTTAGAAAGTGCACAAGTTTTCAGTAGCTACTGATTTTTGTTCCAGATCCCATTCCCCACAAAACAGACCACACACTCAATATTGTAGATTTGGCTGCTCAGTTGGCAAAACCTTTTATTATTCCATACAAAATATAATTATATACACTTACACAATATTGAGTTCCTTTCACTTCTTTCTTATGTCCACATTTTTATTCAAATCCTTTTTATTTCAAGCTTTGATTTCTTTTGTTTTCTCTCCCCCAGGCATCGAAACCCAAGGGGGTCTTGTTCCACTCCTTTCTTGGTGTGTAAACCCGAGCTGGTCTTATAATCTCTTTCCTTTCTAGGCAGGTCCAGTTCCTGCTCCCCCTTTCTTGTCCACTTACCAGGGTGTCCATATCCTTCACCTTCTTCTGGCTTTTGTTCCCCTTTATGTTCTTTTCCTAACCTCCAATCTCGCTCTTTCTCTTTTTCGTATCAAATCTTTCCTTCCTACCTTCCTTCCCATTCTCTAGGGTGGCGGGCGGGTCTCAAAATTACTTACCCAAAAACCTGCAGAAAGTGGCAGAGTCCCTCTGTGTTGCCCTTCTTAAACCCCTTTTTGCTCCGCCCCTCCCTAGCCTTTCTTTTTCTCCTATTGGTCCTTATCCTCCACCCACTTTCTGACACTATCATGACCTCATGAGGACATTCCCCCTCCTCTGACCTCACTCCTCCCTTCTTATGCCTTCCCCTTTCTTTCTAAGATCCTCACCACTTTTCTTTCCCCCTCTCCCTCCATCCTGTTGTACCTCCAGTCTCTTTTTTAGGGTCAAAGGGAGGGGGGCCTGGAACAATGGGGGCTGCCTCTTGTGGCAACCCATCTTATATATAAAAAGGCCAAAGCATAAACTGTATTCAAATTCAAAGTATCACAATGAGTTGTGAATTCTTTGTAAAAGAGTTAACTGTCACCAAATGGTTGCCTGGGAAGCCTGGCTAAAGGAAAAAAAATACTTTAGCACCATTAAGCTGAGCTACACCAGAAGATTTATAGCTGGCATTACATAGACATTACAGTGAGGAATCTTGCAACAACACTGCAGTCAATTACAATAGAATGAGTACTAAAAGTAGGGGCTGGGTAACTTGTGCATTTCAAGAAACATAAATGGGGGCAATTACAAGAAAAAAAAACAGGGCATAGTCCAAAGAAGTCTGCCCATGTTTTATAAGAAAGCATATAGTAGTTTCAATAGTATGCCTGACAGTTAATCAATATCTCACCAGAATTATACATTCTCAGTAAAGCTATGTTTCTTGTAATTATTGGCACTGCTGTTCCTTAAAGAGAACATTTTACTGTTTATGGAGGGAAAGATGGGGATTGTTGTGAGTGCTTGCTTATAGCTATGGGGCATAATTAAAATAACTTTCCTTTCCAACATCTGCATTTGCATAAAAGTAAATTGCTTATATATGCCAATTCTGTGACACCTTTGATGCACAGCTTGCTGTAATTTTCCCAGATATCTTCTAAAAGTAAAAAAAGCATGATATCACAAATTATTGTATTTAATGGGGATGGTGGTCATACGCACATCATGCCAAGTAAGTAGTAGAAGCATGTTATATATTATACTCTTGCCAGTTTGATAGTGAGCATTCTTTTTAATGAAGCAGACTTTTTTTTTCAAATCTTGATTCATTGCTTCAAGATTTGTCTGAGCTTAGCTATCGAGTTCCACTATACTTGCAAAGCTTCCAAAGAAAGAACTTGTTCCTGGTTTCATTATGAAGTGCAATGGTATTCTAATGGGAGTGTGAATTTTTAAACTTCCTGTAGCAGACATTCAGAGATTTTCGCCCTTCAGCACTGCAGAGTCAATCCGTATCTTTGGAGATTTAACACAGCAAGGGTTCTTGAAAGAGTGAAGAGATAATTTATTGTGGATATCTTACTTTGTCAGGAGTGCCAGCTTCTTCATGAAAATTAAAGGAAATATTAGTTTAAAATGTCAGGATACATACAGAGTGATGAAAAGATTTCCTTCATCCTCCAGGTCTTGTATGTTGTACTAATTATGAACAAGTGTAAAAGAAATTTTCCTGAGAGTAGCTACAAGTGTTATGTATTGCATTTAATAATGAAGAGCAGTCAGATGACATGCTATTAGTAAAACTTGTTATAAATTAAATTAAGGTTTTGTTCTACTAATACTGTATCAAATGATTAGTTAATATTAGTATTAGTCATAAATACCTCTCTAGGAAGCACTGAATGCTTCCTATTTCAATGGATAGACTTTCAGACTCTGGAAGCAGTTTAATGACATTACTTTAGCTATGTAGTTCTCAAGCCTGTAAACCTGTTGGCCTCAAGTACAGCCACCAGGACTTAGTGGTAGCCTCACTCTAGTTTTCACAATAGCCCCAATACAACAAATCTTGTTTTACATGGTATAGAATAAATACATTTCTGCTGCCTTCTCACTTGAAGTCTAATGTCCAAGTTTAATAGAGGTTAAAACAATTATCAGATCCTATGTAGTTTAAACTGGAGTGCTAATGTCTTCTGTGGCAGCACAAAATTGACTTGTAGCTGCACTGAAGAAATAGTGCTTTAGCTACTGTAATATGCATAAGGGTGAGAGTTTACAACAGTTTTCCAGGGGATGCTTAATTTTCAGCAGACACACATCTGCTTATATTATATGCAGTGGAGTCCATCAGCATAGAACACAGTGTCACAGATTCCTGCATGTCAAAATAGATTAACTGCCATACCAACTGCACTGTTTCCACAGTAACTCTACAGAATTCTGCAGTATTTCACATTGCATCCTGGTCGGCTCCACTGTAGTTGATCACAATTACCCACTAATTTCCATTTTCTGAGAATCCCTATTAACTAGTACAAAGCCATCATGCAGTTTATGGATGATTGAACTATAAATAACACATTGCTATTCACTGAGTATTGTCACTTCAGTGAATAACCATATGTTAATTGGCATGTCTATCATACAGTACGTTGCCGACTGAGTGATATCACAAATACTGTTCCCTGCCTGCAGAGGCAAACCAAAGTCAAGTTGCACATTGTAAACCAAAGCAACTTAGTCAACCTGCCAAATATCACACAGTCTTTATGCTGCCTGTAAAGCCAGAATAATAAGAACCTGCCTATAATGCAAAACTAATGTTATGTCCCAGAAAAGTCACATGAGCCTTAAACAAAAGCCCTACAAAAAAAAAGAAAATATAAACATTTATAAATGGACCACTGAAGCATTGTAACATCAGTTTAGTTATTCAACTGAAACAGTAACCCTGTGATTAAAACATGCCCAATTATAGTATACAACATATGCAGTTACTCTAAGAACACACTCAGTCAGTTATCAAAAATAGCTATATTTATTTAAAAAAATACAAAAAAAACTTAAATGTTTCAAGAGGACAGCAGAAATGCTACAGACACAGCTCAAAGTAGCAAACAGTGTTCTTGTACCTGAAACCAATAAATCAAACAAATTATTCCCCCATATTCCGTATTCCTCTCATATCAATGCTTCTACTGACCCTAAAGTATAGAGCTTTACAGTAGTCCAGCTGTGATGTCACAGAAGCATGTACCAGCAAGGGCAAATCATCCAGCTGGATAAGGGAGCTAATCCAGCTGATGTTCCTGAGCTGGTAAAAGCCATTCTGAACTACTGCCAACCCCTGAGACTCAAATGGCAGCCCCTCATACCAAATTACCCCAGATTTCTCATCTTTGCAGCAGCCACAACCCTAGAGGTGCATAGTCAAAATCCTGCCTCCTTCTCGGCAGCTGCCACTCCCCCATCTGTGTCTCATCTTGCTGTGTAACCACATTCTCAATTACCTTACTTTAAAAAGACAGGTTGCAAACAGGTTGGTAATTCAGCAGGATGTCTGGGCCAACAATGTCTTCTTCATGAGGGGCTTCACCAATGTAAATGTAAATCCCATCTGACATGGAGCACTGGACAATCTTAGCAAACACTGGGCCCAGCTGCCTGACATAACTCACTAGTAGCTGGGTTGGGCCTAGATCCAGTTCACAACATGTTGGCCACAACTCTGAGATTACCTCACCAACCTTATCCATTGCCATTTGCAAAAACTCTCCAGAGGACCATTAAATGGTATTGTGTCCCTCTGGTTTGACACTATTGGGCTGTAATAGCCAACTTGGTGAGATCCCAGCCCAAACAGAGGACAATCTGTCTAAAAAGAACCAAGCAAACTCCTCACATCTAGCAGATGAAGCAGCTTTCATTGACTTCAAAAAGGCATAAAGTAAGAGCCTGTCCACCATCCAAAAAAACTCAGATGGTCTTTCCCTGCCAGCAGGAATCTCGCTAGACAGGAATGTTGCCTTCTTACTGGAGATTTCTCTTTGACATTCACCATAGTGAATATGCAAAGCCAGTTTGCCCATCTGGGCCCTCCATCTCCTCCAACAGTTCTCCAACTCTGCCCTTTTGCTTTCGTCTCCCTCCACCTGCCATCAAACCATGGTGAGCCAGGTGTGAAACCTGTGAGTGTACATGAACTGGTGCTACAAGACTGAAGGCTGAACCAGCAACTCTATTATAAGCCAACAATCCCTCCTCTGATTCCTCCAGCACATGCTACCAGCACAGCTGAGGTGTCCAGCACCACCATAAGTCCATCTGGCCTAAGCCATCATAAAGGGCAGTACTGGACCATCTTCACAGGGGGAGGACTACAGGGGGATGCCCTGAAACTGAACCTGATGGAGTAATGACCTGACCAACTGATTGGATCAGTCTTGAGGTTATCCAACTCAAGCACCATGGAGAATACCAAGTCCAAGGCATGCCTATGTTGACTGACTGCAGAAGCAACAGCTTGTGTGAGACTCAGGGATTTCATTACACGGAAGAAATCCTGTCCAAAATGTGAGAGTTCATTATCAACCAAGATATTGAAGTAACACAGAATATGCCATGTTGATGACCCAGCAACCTGTCGATGATGAACTCCGTGATTTCCCACAGAATATCCCCCTCATGTCCAGGAGGCTGGTAAATGGGGTGGATCCTGCAATCTCAACCTGAACCCCCACACACTTGCCATGCATGCAAATGATGAAGTATTCACCACTGGGTGCACCACCAGGTTCAGATCAGATCTAATGCAGATGAACACCATCCCCATGATCCTTTCTCTGGAACTTCACAATGAAGAACCTAGCTGGGATGGCTGCCTCCAAAGCTGGACCAGCATCATCACCAAGCTAGGCTGCTGTGAAGCATACCAGGTCAACCAAGGAATGAGATATAAAATCTGCTACAATAGCAGTCTTATTTCTCATTGATCTGGCATTGCATTGCACTGCCCAGTGAAAATGTGTACAGGTGGCTGACCCATTAACTACCTATCCACTCAGCCTGGTGGGTTCCGGGGGTAGGGGGATTAAACACTTCAGGCCACTCCCAAATCCCCATTTCACCACAGGGCATCTACTGGTCTTTACAGTCCCAATTAGCTCCTGCTGTCGGAGATACTGTCAATCAGACCAGAATTAGTTACATGAAATGGTCAACTAAAGCCTGCCCCTGGATTCCATTACAAAACAAGTATTTTCTCCTGCACTCAATATTCTAAACATATTTTTTCCCCACCATGTAATATATATGCAATAAACCACCACAGGGCTTGTGGTTTGTGGTAAATAATGCATGCTCCGGCTGTATTGGGAAGCATGAGACCTCAGGCC
This sequence comes from Neoceratodus forsteri, assembly GCA_016271365.2. Classification (NCBI taxonomy): domain Eukaryota; kingdom Metazoa; phylum Chordata; order Ceratodontiformes; family Ceratodontidae; genus Neoceratodus; species Neoceratodus forsteri. The sequence goes on from CM028135.1 coordinate 304,410,410, forward strand.
TCAGGCTGAAAAGTGTGTTTTTTGTAGTTTAAAGTTGAATTTTGTTGCCTGCATGTGGTGTTGTGATTTTTTTTTCATAAAAAGGCTGTTGCTATGTAGATTAGGTCACAGTTGTTACAAACTATGCAGTTTCTAGTTAAATAAACAATGATCATGTGCTGTGTTTTAACCAACGAAATTGAGCAATTTGGTCACTTTTTAAATCCCATTTTTTTAAACTTATTAGGCATGGGAGGGTGGGAAGAACTCAGTGGTAATTACATCCTGTGAAGCTGGAAACAGGATAAGCTCCCAACTTTACTGGATAAATTTACCACCTTGCTCTCCATGCACCCCCATGCATTACCTTTTATACATTACATTAATGTTCTGTATTTATCACATCCAGTCTATATTACTGAGAACCTCTGCATAAACAACAACTTTGATCCCCAGACTCCATCTCTAGTAGTGGAGACCTTTATTTTTATATAATATATAACTGTTAGGGCTAGAAGCAATGTTTACAAAGTTGTCCTGTTACAGTGGCATTGTTGCATACATCTTATAAGAGGCACAGAGTTAGAATTTATATAAGTCTAAGCAAGACTTTGAATCCTAATTCTCCTCCTACAGTTTCCTCTGCTGAAGTCATAACTCTTCATCTGTGACATTTATTTATTTATGACTTTGTTAACCAGGTAAAGTGCTCTGATCCAAAGGACCGTTTACAGGCATGACCTGGGCCCAAAAGGCATGAGCAGATAAAAATTGCAATCAGTGTATAATATGGACAAAATCAGCATTCCCAGGCCAGAATGGCATGAGCAGAATACTGATGGCACAGTGACCAACATGTAAATAGCAACAAAATGGCACAAGTAAGATGCAATGCACTTGGGATTCAGACAGTGGTAATAGTACATGTCAGATACAAACAAATGAGTCATTGACAAGCAGTCTGTGGTACAGAAACATATACAAGTTACAGACAACATTGGGCAAAGAAGTTACCACATTAACCTCCCCCCATAAATCTATGTCCAGGCTAACTAATGTCCAAGCAAGATTGGAACAGGAGGTTAGGGATCAGGTCTAAAGAGAGCTAGGGGGATGAGTATTACCTGGGTGGACAGGTGCAGATGCCCCTAGTGAGGAGCCAGGATTCAAAGTCACGTTTAAAGGCGTGACATGTGTCAATTGATCTCAGGGGGCTGGCAGTCTGTTCCATAGTAGGGGGGCTGCAGCAGATAGTGCTTTACCACCCATGGTAGTGGTGGTTCATGGAATCTCCAGGAGAGGGGCAAGAGAGGAACAGAGATTTCTTGGCATGGTGTGGCACTTGAAGAAGGTGGATAGGAGTGAAGCAGGACCACTTCAGATACAAGTATCGGTGAGACAGCCGAGTGTAAAGTCAAAGTGACCTTGCAAGGATAGCCAGTTTAGGGAATGGTAGAGGTTGCAATGATGGGTGGAGTAGGTGGTGGGCAGGGCAAAATGGCAAACATTGTTGTATATGGTCGCGGGTCTTGTCCAAAGGGTGGAGGAAGTACGAGTATAAACTGGGGAACAGTAGCCCAGAATGGGGAGAAGGTTTCCTCTAGCTATAGCCAGGTGAACTTCTGCAGTCAGGAAGGGCTTGATGCAGCATGCCACACAGAGTTTTTGATTTATTCTATGAACTATCAGGTTAACATACTCAGTGAAGGAGATGGTGGGGTTCAGCATGACCCCCAGATATTTAAAGGAGTGGATGATTTCAAGGGCAGGGCTGCTAAGTGGGTGACTCAGGAAAGGAGAATTAGATTTGAGTGATCTGGCAAGGTAAGGTTTTGACCCAAACAGCATCACCTTGTTTTTTTTTTTGGCATTAACCAGCATCAGGTTGTCAGTGAACAAATTGTGGGCAGTGCTGTAGTGCTGGGTGAGGACCAATGATAAGTGGAGAAGGGATTTGTAACTGTGGTAGATGACCAGGTCGTCTGCATAGAGGAGGGATTCACAGGAGAGACAATCCAAGGAGAGGGTACTGACAAAAATGATGAAGAGCAGGGGGCCCGGTATGGAACCCTGGGGAACTCTGATGGTGACAGATAGTGCAGGAGAGGTGGCAGGGCCAAGGCATACAAATTGAGAATGGTCGGTAAGGTGACTCTGAAACCACTGTGAGGTTTCCTCAGAGGATCATAATCACTGGCACAGAAACAGAATTTGATGTCATAAAATGAAGTATGACTTTTGCAGAAGAAACAACAAGACAAGCAGATGAAGTCCAGAGTACAGTGACACTGTTTTCATGCAAATGCCCTCAGTAATAAAAATAGTAGGTGATACATACAGAGAATTAATTATATATTTATTTATTTATTTAGTTTTTGTTTACTGAGTGAGTGTACTAGCCATAGAAATGACTATTTTCAGACATGACCTGGGAGGTTATAGACGAAAACAGTACAGTACAGGCAGTGTTAGGATGTGACTTCAGACAATAGGTAGCATAGTACACTTAAACATAATATCAAAAAAACAGTTAGATTACAGCAGTAGGATACAGATCACATTAACCTTCATACAAATAGTGAGACAAACTTGTAACATAGCTGGGTAGTCTATACAGGAATCAGGAACAGTTACAGATGCAAAAGCTAAAAATTAGAATGATTCAAAAAGAATGCAGTTTAAAGGCAATATGTTTAGACAGGGTGCATATAATTGAGAACATATAATCTGATTTGTGTCTAAATTATTTTAAAATGTATCACTGGAAACTGGAAAATAATTTTTTAAAACAGAGGATGCTCACTTACTATATGCTATGTTAATGCTTAACCAGAACTGGGAAAAAAAATACATCACAGGCTAAATGTGACATGGATAGTGTGTCCAAGAGACATAGGCCAGGAAGTGTATGTAAACCAGGAGAAGCTATACAATTCACAGGTAGTGTTTTACTATTATTAATAACAATAAAATAAAAATGTGCATAATAGCTGTTGATATAGGTAGTTCAAACACACAGAAGTCCATCATCTGAGAGTCTCTTTAAATAATACAGCTCTCTATAACTCTAAACAAAACATTGCTCTCTTTTTATAATATGTTGTTTCACTGGCAATTAAATTCTACATCCTGTTCTTGTAAATTACATCACCTGTGTTGCACAAACTATATTAAGACTTTCTCAATTTCTTTCCTTTAACCAGCCTGAAGAGTACATTAGTCTTCTTAACAGGTGCAGCCAATTAAGACATCCTGTCCTGGGGCTGATTTCCTGCTGATAATTCTGCAAACAAGCTTGTGAAGGTCATACTACAGCTCAAGGTTAACCCCTTGTATTACAGATTGTCATTTTTAAAAGAAACCCAAATAGATTTCTGCATTCATTTCAACAGTATAATTATATAGATTTGCAAATGAAGAGATCCCAGTTTCACATATAGATTCATATACATTTTAACTGCAGAAAAGAAAGGGAAGAAAGAAAGAACAGTTGCAGCAAGTGAAGGAAGGGAGAAAACGGGAAAATTGTGGGACAATTGAAGTACCAGTTCCTAAGTGCTACAAGGAAAATGCTATTGTGCAACCAAACAGGCAAGAGATACTCCTTGATTCTCACTGACAGGGTGGTAATTGATGTCTCAGGGTCTCTTCCATTCCCCCCTTGTGGTCTCCCGTGGATCTACTGTCATGAGGAGCAAGGCTTTCTCTGTCTCTGCCCCCTACCTCTGGAACAGAATACCACCTGCTATCAGTATGTTACCCTCTCATCAGTCCTTTAAATTGAAGCTAAGAGACTGGCTCATGTCTCAGGCCACCTGTGCCTGCTTCCTTGGAAACATCCTTGCCAGAAATCTGCCTTAGGGGCCCAGTGTACCATTTGTCTTACTTCCCAAGTACTGGCTACCACATAAACATATTGACATGTTTTTGACTCCATTGTGAAAATGCTGATTGCTATAGTGTAATCCCTTATTGTAAACCTTGAACTGGCTGCAAAATGTCTTGATTTGCTATAAGTGTATGTCCTAGTTCTCTGCAAGCAGAGAAGCATCGCTTTATTTGTCATGAACTCGGTTTTTATGTCCTTAACCCCTATTTTAAGATATGATGTTTATCTATCACTATTTCTGATACCACTGCACTCACTGTATTATATGCACCTACTGTATTATAACTTGTAACTGTTGTCTGTGCACTGTATGGCCCGGGTCACAACTGAAAATAGTGCTTTGGATCAGCTTGCTCACCCGGTTACCAAAAACATAAACAAATCAGATAGAGAAGTGACAGAATAGGAGAGGACAAAATAGATCCTTGCTTTTATCTTTCTCTGCATAACAAATGGGATAGGGTCTTACACAACCCTGTCACGTACTCCCTTTTTAAAAGGGAACCTGTTTTTTTTCCTTTTTAAAACAGTTTCCAAAGCCTTCCTTTATTTCTTTTAAAATTACCTTATAACATTTACAATTATTTTCATATTTTTGTATCACTTTTTCATCACACCTGTTAATGCAAACATTCCATTTAAGCACACACATTTTTTTCAGCCTTATGAGTTCTCAGTTCCTGAATTATATCTTTATGGAAAATCAGCATTGACCTTCTCTTTTCCAGATTTGTTTCTCACTTTAAATGTAAATGGCTGTACTGCCAGGAACCACATTGTGATTCAAGGATTTTTATCCTTCATGTGATTAAACTAACAGAGAGGATTGTAATTTGTTAGAAGTACAAATTCAGCTCCTGGCAAATGAAACTTAAAGGATTCCATTGCCCATTTTGCAGGAAAGCATTCTTTTTCAATAGTGGAGTACTTTTTGTCTCTTGTGCAATTTTCTACTGATATACAGAATGGGATGTTCCTTTCCACCTACATTCTAACTCAGGACTGCACTTAGGCCTACCTCCAATAAATCTGTCTGTAGCAGAAATAGTTTCTCAAGGTCTGAACTTCTTAAAAGTGAGGCTGAACATAATGCAGCCTTGATGGCTTGAAAAGCTTCATCACACTCTGGGGATCATTTCACATTTTTTGGGTACTATTTTTTCATGAGTCCAGTTAGGAGAGTAACTAACTGGGCAAAATTGGAAACAAATCTCTGATAGTAACCAGCCAGACCTAAAAATGGCCTAACACATTGCTTTGTTTTAAGAACAGGACTGTCAACTATGGCTTCTGTCTTGGAGATACCTGTTTTTACTTCTCCATTTCCCAAAATATTATTAAAATATCTGGTTTCCTGCATGCCCAATGTGCACTTGGTAGGATTAATGGTCAGACGTGCATTTATGATAGATTGGATAACTGTTCATAGGTGTTCAAGGTGTCTTTTTCAGTCTAGGCTGTATACCATGATATTATCCAGGTAAGCAGCACAATTACAAGTGTGAGGTACTTGAATTACATCCATTTACCATTGGAGTGTAGTGGGTGCACCATATAAACCAAATGGCATTGTGGTGAACTGATCGAATCCAACTGAAGAGGCAAGACAGTTTTGTCTCTGAATTCTTTAGCTAAGGGAATTTGCCAACAATCCTTTGTGAGATCGAGGGCACTGATGTACTTGACACTTCCCAGTCTGTCCACCAAATCATCTGTCCTGGGCATAGGATGCCTATCAAATACAGACACTTGATTAAGTTTCCTAAAATCAAGGCAGAATCTTACACCCCCTTCTATTCTATTTGTAATCACCATTGATGAAGACCAAACACTTCTTGGTTCTGTAATGATACCCAACTCTTGTGGTTTTGATAGATTTTTGTAAAGCATTTGACATGGTGCCCCACTGGCCTATAGCTGAAAAAATGATGAAACACAACATAGAAAATTACATTGTGAAATGGATTAGAAACTGGCTCACAGATAGGACCCAGAGGGTGGCAGTGAATGGCCACATGTTGGGGGAGAGGGGAGTGATTAACAGTGTCCCTCAGAGCTCAGTTCTGGGACCAATAATATTTCAAACAGTTCATTGCAGACTTACATGAAAATGTACACAACTATATGATAAAATATGCAGATGATGTAAAACTTGGGGCGGGCATGTAGTGCATTAGAACAGCTCAACACAATGCAGTCTGACTTGAATAAAATAACAGAATGGGCATTTTCTTGGGGTATGTCCTTTAACATGGAGAAAAACTGTGTACTGCATATGGGTAAAAATAACATACTGCATAATTATACAGTATACTGAGTAACTGCATCTTAAGATCAACAGAAAATCAAAAAGACCTAGGTAGTATTGTAGATACTGGATTGGATTTTAAGGAACAATATACAGCAGCAGTGGTGAGGGCAAATAGAGTTATGGGTGCGATTAACAGGAATATCAAGAGCCATCAGCCTGAAATACCGATGCTGCTTTATGTCTCCTATGTGAGACCACAGTTAGATTATTGGGGACAGGTATGGTGTCCCTACAGTAAATCAGAGATACAAAGAGTGGAGAAGGTATAACACAGGATGACAAAAGTCATGAGAAACTTACAGAGTGATTCATATGAAGAAAAGTTATGCAAACTCAAATTACATTCCCTAGAGGTTCAAAGAAAAAGAGGTGATCTCTTGTTAATTTATGACATACTACAGGATGAAACATTAATAAAACATTTGAACCTAGAATGAAAAAATAGGACCTTAACAAACAAGGGGACATGGATTGCAACTAAAGGCAACTAGGTTCAAGCATACCTCTCAACTGTCACACATCACGAGGTACGTCACTCATTTTACCCCTCAGAAATCCTCTGTCCCACATGAAAAAGGAGATATTCCACATTTCCCATTGAGACTTTAAAGCAGAAATTCATAATTATCTATTATGCTCTGTTATCAACAAACATTAATAACACTAGTGCACTGACAGCAATAGTGTTCTGAACTTGCAGGGCCGTGTTTGAAGATGTGTCACACATTTTGCTCATTTGTCACACATCTTGTTACACACTGCAGGGAAGAAAGGTTGAGAGGTATGGGTTCAAGTCAAAAACATACCGTTTCTCCAGACCTTTGAGGGGACCTGAGAGTGTTCTTAAAGAAGAACTGTGTAGAAATATTTTATAGCAGTATTTTATTATAGTATTTATTTTAATGATGTTTATGTTTGTTTATATGTACTGTTAAAGGTGCCCTGAGCAATGGAAGGGTGCCTAATATAAATAAAGTTATGATGATAAAAAAAAAAGAAAGTACTTTTTCACACAAAGGGTGGATCAACCTGTGGAATGGACTGCACAAAGAAATAACAGAGAGTAAAACTAAGGACATCTTCAAAAAGGGGGTAGACAAATACACAGAAAATAAAGGAAATATGAATTATTATATGGAAATGTAGGAGCTGCTTGTGGGCATTCACCCTTTTCTTGCTCCACATCTAGTGACATCAAGTGACATCTTTTTCACTTTTTGTATTTACTTAACCCCATCTGCTCTTAACAGCTCTCATAATCAGCATGTCTTTTGTCTGATAGGGCAAGCATTCTATGTCACTATTACAAGCTTCACCCCTTTTACTCAGCCTAGCAATGTGGTAAAAGTACTTCTAAAGTCTTTACCAAGTTACAAATTTCTTCAGTTTGTTCTGTGGGCAAGGAAACATTCACCTTTACAGCATCAGAAGTTATAGTTTGTTCCAGTCTGTCATAAACGGTATCAATATCTTCTTTATCAGTTTCTGGTAATACTAACAAAGCTGCATTTAGTGTTTTTTTAACCCATTTCTTCATGAGGTCAGCATGATATATCTTAGTAAGATTTTTCCTATCAGAGGGCTCAGTCTTATAGTTAACTGTACCAGTGACTCCAACCACTTTATAAGGCCCTTGCCACTTAATTAACAGATTGTTTTCTATAGTGGCTAACAGTAACAAGACATTTCCACCTGTCTCAAAAATGTTTAGTTTTTACCCTATGGTCATAATACACCTTTTGCTGTTCTTGGGTCTCTTCCTGGTTACTGTGAGCAATTTCAACATATTTTATCAGTTTCTTTCTCAGTTCACACATATAAGAAGCATTAGATTCTTTCTGAGTGCTGTTATCTTCCCATGTTTCTTTTATTACACCTAGTGACCCTTTAGATTGCCTACCATACAACATTTCAAAGGGTGAAAACCCTGTTGAGGCTTGTGGCACTTCTCTGTAAGCAAAAAACAGGTAAGATAAATATTGATCCAAATCTTTCCCTTCCCCTTTCACAAACCATTTTAACATGTTTTAGGGTTTGATTAAAACACTCAACAAGTCCATCTGTCTGAGGGTGATAAGGGGAGTATCTTATGGCAGTGATACCTAGTAGTCAGTACAGCTCCTTCAGCAATGCAGCACTAAAATTACTATTCTGATCAGTATTAATTTCTTTAGGTTTGCCCATCCTGCTGAAAATTTTGGCAAGCTCTGCTGCCACTTTTGGGGCTGTGACAGTGTGCATTGTTATTGCCTATGTATACTGAGTAGCATAGTTACATTCTACCAAAATGAATCAATTACCTATTTTACTTTTGTCTAGGGGGCCAACCATGTCCATTGCAATTCTCTCAAAAGACACATCTATCAAGGGTAGGGACACCAGGGGTATCTTGTCTGTTTTAGTTACTGGGGCAACTTTCTGACATTTAGCACAAGAACCATAATAGGTAGCAACATCCTCAGGAATCCCAGACCAGAAAAATCTGTATAACAGTCTGACAAGGGTGTGGTCCCTCCTTGAGTGACTAGTCATAGGCCTATCACGTGCTATCTGTAACAACTCAGTTCTATACTTCTTTGGTATGACCAACTGTTCTATCTGTTCCTGTGCCTGCAGATTAACCCAAACTCTGTACAGCAACCCATTACATTTTTTAAACATTGGTTCACCCAGTTTTTGTTTCACCTCCAACTTCTTAAAGTAACCATTAAGAGAAACATTGTTAGTTTGCAGTCACACTCAGTTATCAGTTTAGTTTCAGCATGTTCATATATCAGCCCCTTATGTCCCTCAGCCTCTTGTTGCCATTGTTTTCTTCAGGTGTCTTCTTCTTTCCTGGACTTCTGGATATTGGAGTTGGGCTCAAACAAGTCCAAATCAAAGGCATCACAAGGAAAAGAGTCCCTATCATCTGAAAGTTTCTTTACCTGTGTTCTTGTTATCACAGTTGCTGACACAGCAGGATTTACTCCTTCTGTTCTTTTATCCATGGAAGGCCCAACTGACAACTCCCACTAACAGACTACCTACTCCCATTGCCACACTCTTTGGTGACATTATTCAGGTGGTAGATAATTTCAAATATCGGATTTATTCTTAACTCCCACTTATCCTTTTCCTCCCATATTGATGCATTGACAAACAACTAAGAATGAGACTTGGTTTCTTTTATAGGAACACATCCCTGTTTTCACAAGAGTCCAGAACTAAGTTAGTACAAGCCATATTCCTACCTCTCTTGGACTGTGTGGATATAATTTATAATAGCTGCACTTTCACAAATCTCCACATGCTGGACATTCTATTCCACTGTACCATTTGGTTTATAACCAATGCTCCAGCCAGAACACATCATTGCACTTTGTACAAGGAGGTGACTTGGACATCACTGGTAGCCTGGAGACTTTCTCACACATACATCTGGATACACAAAGCAATCCTAAATAAACTGCCCTATTACATTACCACTGGTTTCCACCATTCACATAGTGCATATGCCCTCAGGAAATGTGATTATATCGCTTTTGCAATTCCAAATCCCTGCTCACGCTATGGCAGGGCAGCACTGAGCTACGTCCTCCTATCTGTATGGAACAAGCTTCAATCCACATTAAAGCTCCAGACTGTTATACCATTAAACACTTTCAAAAGGCTTACTCATAGACTTACCCCTGATACCTGCCAATGTACCTAATTTCCTCCAACTAGCCACTCCTTCTCTCGTCCGATGGCCCTTGGACCGTGGATACTGCACTTACACTCTTGTGCTTTTTCCCTGTTATTTATCGCTTGTTTTCCCTTCCTCCTCCTTGTGACTTGCAAACTCCTTTTCTTACTGTTACTGCACTGCTTCCTCTGAATTTATTCCTACTGAATCCTCTTACTCTTATTATATATCCTAAGTCTACTGTCCCATTAACTGGATGTTGGATGGTCTCCCTATTATTTGATGTATGTATTCAATATGCCCTTGTATAACTGCCCTGGACTGGATGATGTTTTAGTTGTGCCAGCTTTTGTTATTAGATGTTTTTGTATTACTCTCTGCTTTTTTGTATATTGTGTTACATGTTTCGAGTATGTTGCATAAGGGACCTATTTGCAAATGAGCTTTGCTCAATGGATTCATTCCTTTACAATAAACTGAACTGAACTGATTAACTTAGCAAATTCTGGAAAGTAATTTCCAATAAACACAGTTGCATGTAATTTAGGTATTACTCTCACTTTCATGTGGTGCAACACCCCATTGATGCACAGAGTCACTTGTGTGGTGGGATAGTATCAAGTGTCCCTGTAGATGCATATGACCCCAGAACCTGATCCTTTTCCACAGTCTTTTCTCAGAACTTCAGCATGCACCAGGGTCTGTTGGCTTCCCAAATCTATAAGTTCATTCACAGTCTTGTTTCCCACCTTGACATCTGTTAAATACTTGACCCTATTTGCTAAAGCTAAATTTGCTCCAGTGTTACCCTCCTTCGTTATGGGAGTTTCTTGCAGTATGGCCCGGCTTATTATAGTTATACCAAATTAATTCTTTTGGTGCAGGTTTCTTACCCCCATCAGAGTTTTTATATGATCCGGAGATAAATTGGGAAAAAGGGGGTCTTAAATTCCTTGGCTGCTACTTCACTACTGCAATGTCTATCTGGCCATCTGATAGACCTCTGCCAAAGAAACAGTCTTTTCCTTAGATTGTGAGTCAGTATAGTGTAGTGCAGTGGTTAAGGGCACTGAGCTGCAAACTGGAGACCTGGGTTTGAATCTCATCAGCCCTCACTTGCATACTGTGTGACTCTGAGCAAGTCATTTAACTTCCTTGTGCTCTCAGGCTACACCTGGAAACAAACTCTTGTTTAAAGTGCCTTTCCTGGTTAAATGATTTCCCCTTTCCCTTCTGGTTGGTGTTCTTTTACCTAGAGCTGCTTGTCTCTAGGAAGGATGCTGATGAATTCCTTCATTGCAGATATGTTGATGATCTATTGGACTGTTTTGTACTCTGGTTGGAGCTATTTAATGAGGAGTTCTTTGAGTTGTGTGAAGCTTCTCAGGGTTTGTTGGCTGAGCTGTACTTCGGAGACCAGCATCTCTGCATTAAGGTCTCTCCTGAGATGTCATACATTTTATAGATTTCTCTTTTCACAGTGTCATAGTTTTCTGACTGTGCATATGCTCATATTGCTGTAGGCAACTTGGGATTTACCTGTCAAATGAGGTGCCAGCCTGATTGCCCATTGCTGTTTTGGCCCTTGGCAGGCTCCAGCTGCTTTTTCCAAAGCTGTCAAATATAGATATGTGCAAAGTGGTGAAAATTTGCTCTGTGAAAACCTTTGCTGATTTTCCCCACTTCGCAGAGTGTGCAAAGCCCAGCTTCACCATCAGAAAAACTCTGCAAAATGTGGGTTTCCCTGGTGTCTAGTGGTTTCCTTCCCTCACCGATCATTGGCCCAACTCAAAAAATACCCCCCCATCACCAGAAAATCTGTGGTGTCCCCCTGCTGTGTTGTGTGTCGCCCCCACCCCCCACTGATTGCCTGCTTTTGTTAAATACAAAACAAATCAAAGGCCCGCTCCCTCCCATTGTGGAGTACTTGTTTAAAATAATTTCCGTGATTTCCAGTGGACCCATGCTCCTGCATCTACTGACTAGCAACCTGTTTCTCTCAAGGATGTGCTCATTCATTGAGCTCAGTTAGGCAGCCGGCCATGGAGGAGAATGGAGAGGTCTGTGCTGGTCGCCTGCTCAGGGTCCGGTTTTGGGGGAGTGGGGTGGGTGGCAGTAGATGCAGGGTTGGGGGGGTCCACTGGACACCTGAGAAATTATTTCAAACAAGCATTCCACAATTGTGGGGAGTTGACCTGTGATTTTTTTATTTTACAGCAAGCATGGGATCAGCAGGTAGGGGCACATAACACTGCAGGTGGGGCACTGGGGATTGCCTGGCAAATGGGGGGGTATTTTTTCATGTTGAGCTGGCAATCAGTGAGGGGATAGACACGGACACCATGGATGCAGCACTCCTTGCTTTGGGGGGTTTTAAGTGCAATTTGCACTTCAGGAAAATCCAAAGTAATGTGAAGTTACCTCATGCCATTTTTGTGAATTTTCCACTACAGGTAGCAACTTTGTAAAATGGCACAGGGTGGCAGAGTTAGGAAATTTATGGAAATTCGACCGTGAAGTAAAATTTCGCTGCATCTCTAGTCAGGTATGCTTCAATATCATCTAAAGGACACAGCTTTGTAAGTTTAGTTTCCTTTAAGCTGTTTGTGTTTTGTTGCTCTTTTGGACTTGTACAAGATCCTCCAGCTTCAATATCTTGCAAGACATCCAACCATCGCTGCTTATGCCACTGCTTCTCTTCTCTTCTCTTGTCCTTCATCTGAGTCTTTTTAAAATCTCAGCTCTCTATAACTCTAAAAAAAATGACTTTCTTTTTATGACATTTTTCCCCCTAGCAATTAAATTATACATCCTGGCCCAGATATTCAAACTGCTCCCAAAATGTGCGCAACAGCAGGAGCAAGCACAATTCAATTGCACATATGCGCAACAGATGCGGTATTCAAACATGGAGCAGAACAAATTGCGCAAGCAGCCAACGTCTGAATATCGCACAAACTGCGCTAGAGCACAACCAGGAAGGGGAAGCTGAGCAGAAAGGTTGCGCCATAGTGCAACAAGGGCAGCACAGCTGAGCAGTCCAGAGGTGCCATAGCGCAAGCAGAGCCCCCCCAGCACAGCAATGGAACTGCACAACCAGGGAGGCAGGCTGGGGCCCACCGCCAGCCATGCCACACATGGGCACAGGAACACACTGCAGAACCAACAAGACACCTGCACACCCCAAGCACAGCATCACTGGGGGTGGGACGGATGATCTACTGGCCCACGGGGACAAGCCAACAAAGCACAGCAGGGCCATGATGCCCCAGCACAACCACTGGCAGGCTGAGACTGCCACACACAGGGGGTTGACAACCACAGTGCACATCAGCCCCCCATACACACAGCACACCCTGCACTGTGACCCCAAGACACCACCCATGTGCAGTGACTGGCACTGTAGGAAACACCATGCATCCCCCGCACACGTCAACCCCATGTAGCAGAGAAGCATACAAGCCAGACCCACCCTGTGCACCCAGCAGTGGGTGGCAGCAGATGGCAAGACCAACAGAAAGTCACTGCCACACTGGAGACACCTCCCCATGCACACACACGCTGCAGCCACACACACACACACACACACACACCCAGGACCATACCACCCCAGATGGCATGCACACCACTGCAACTGAGCAACCATAGCCAGCTACAAATCAGAGACCAACACAGTATTCATATCAAAATATATATGTATTAGAAAAATTTAAATTACAAAATCAACAACAACAAAACTATTTACAAGAGGGGTGGGGTACAAGGTAGGGGTGGGCAAGGGGTAGGGATGAACAACTTGGAGAGGGAAGGCAGGGTGGGAGGGATGGGTGAAGTGGGAAGGGGAATCCGGCCTAAGGCCTAGCAGGCTGGTCCTCTGCCGCCTGGTGCCGTCGTGTCTGGCTGTGCCTCCTCCGTAGGCCATGGCGCTGGATGTTGTTGAGGATGGTCCTGTTGTCCATGGACACCTGGGTGAGCTGCTGCAGTGCCCACTCTATCCTCCGGAGCACAATGAGGCCTAGAAAACGAGGAACACAGTCAATGGCTGTGACTGACCACAACCCTGAACACCACCCAACCTGCAAGCCATATAGCCCAATGTCCCGCACCTGTGATGGTATGCACCCACCCACAGTGAACATGCACATGGCCAGCCCAACCAGGCGGCACCAGCTATGTGCACCACTGCACACACACACTGCCCATGTCCATCACAGCACAAACAAGGCTGTCAAGTGACGTGGCAATGTGGTGCGATGCCAGTTCCACAGCCATGTGCCCAGTGCATGCATGGACCACCAGTGACGTACACACAGACGTGCAGTGACACTGGACAGTGATGAATGTCTCCTGTGTCATGCATGGTTGTGTTGTGCATGGCTGGTGGTCATGCCCACCCCCTCCAGCATGCAATAGCATCCATGATGTAATGATGCTCACACTCCGCAAGTAGCTGTGGCTGCTGCTGCTGCTGCTGTGGCCCACCCCTCGCAGCACCACCGACCGGCACTGGGGCCCTGCCACGGCCCTCCTCACCCCATGCCTGCATCCTCTCTGCCCGGCCTGTGGGAGACAAATGTTGAGAAAAACATCAGTGTGACTCCAAAGCAGACTGCCCCCTGCCCCATTGAGAGTGCCTGCCCACACAGCCAGACCCATGCATCTCACACCTGCACACATTGACACAGCCAACCATGTCAGAGCCATCACCCATGCACAGCCACCAAAACACACTCACACCCCTACAGAGAATATAGGTGCATAGATGGTACACCGACCTGGCCTAGGCACCACGCCCCTCCTGGCACGTGACCTTAGCCGCTCATGCAGGTCAGGCTCCCTCCTGCAGAGGTCACTGTACCTGTGCCGGCACTGCTCAGCAGACCGGCGCCACCCAGTGACCCCCACCAGGTCATTGGCCACTTGCAGCCAGACCTGGGTTCTAGCCATGGTGAGGGGCTCCTCACCATACAGTGCCCCATAGTGGAGCTCTACCAGGGCCACCAGGTTGGCCACCTCCACCGGGCTCCATTGCACTGCCCTCCTGCGTGCCATGCTTCCAACTTTACAGCAGGCAATATGGCGCCCCACAGTGCGGCAACCCCACATGGAAATGTTACGCAATAGACCACCATAGGTTCCAATCATGCTGTTCGTACAGCGCCCGGTCCGCCGGCGCTGTCGCAGACAGCGCAATAGGAGCCGTACACATGGCAGCGAACAGCACCAGGGGCAAGGTTGGACACCAGGTCAGGGGTCTATGGCCGCTGAGCCGCACAGCGCCATCAGCATCTACGCATCCTGCATGACCAACCACCTGCGTGACAGTGCCACAGTGGACTATTGCGCGGTAGTGCCTGGCGCCATATAGTGCCCAGTGCTGCGCACCACTGGCACAATGGTGGCCATGGCCTGAATTGCCCGATCGCGCACAGCCGTCATCAGCGAGGCAGCGCCTGCGTAGCTACCTGGGCATGCACAATGCAGTGTACCGCACAGTCACAGATCTGCGCTATTGGCTCAGCCGGCTCAACCGTATTGTGAAAAGCGCAATGGCGCGATATTCAGCCGACACATGCAAATCATCTGATCAGCCATTCAATGGCGCAGTGGCGCGATTTGCATCTCATTACAGTTGCTCCACTCCTAATTTGCATGCATTGTGCTATAAAAGTGCGACAGTGGGCTGCGCTGTCCAGATTCAGTTACTGCAGGTGAGAGGTGAGTTGCATGCTGTGGGATGTTCTGGACAATGGGCATGGGATAACGCTGTAGACTGCACAGTGACAGGTGTCCACTTCCACCCATACAGAATGCCATGACCGAGCAGAGCCAGGGTGAGGGTGAGGATGGTGGGCGAAGGAGGAGGAGGAGGCCCAACTTCACCACGGCAGAGACTGAGTCCCTCTTCCAGGCCTACCTGGAGGAGGAGGCACTACTGAGTGAATGGCGGGGCACCCCTCAGGCCCGTGTGGCTGCATGGGAGGGGGTAGCCCGGGCAGTGAATCTGCACGGAAGCCACCAGTGCTCTGTGCAGGAATGCAAAAAGAAGATTGGGACAGACCGCAGGAGGGTGAAGGAGAAGGTGGCAGCCCTCAAGGTGGCACGTGCCGGCACTGGCGGGGGCCAGCCAGCGGTGGTGGAGCTGACCCCGGCTGAGGACTGACTGGCTGCATCAATGCAGCGCAGTGCTATTGAGGGCGTACCAGGAGGTGGATTCCAGCCAGGTGGAAGCCCATCACTGCACGGTATGACATGGTGGTGGTGTTGGGGGGGTAGTTGTTCACATGCACTCACATGTCCTCTCTTTCTGTTACAGATCCTGTTCATCTTCAGGGGATGGTGATGGTGGGTCCAGGCAGTGAGGATGACCTGCTGGACATGGAGGAGGGTCCATCCACCTCTGTCACCAGCCAGCATGCACTGCACCAGCATGCACACTGGGCTGCCAACTCTGGTGTCAGTGAGTCGGGTGTGGGGGGTGCACAGCCTGTGTCTCAGCAGTCTGGCATGCAAGCATGCCAGCACGCTGTGACTGTGGCTGTAGCTCGTACCTGCATCATTGATGATGCAAGGACTGCAATGGGCAGTGACATGTGTGTGTCCCATGACAGACACACAGCAGGCCAGCACGTGCCCCTGGGCCTTGCTGGTTCTGACTTTTGTGCCAGCACGTCGGCACAGTCCCAGGCTGTGCCTGTCAGCACCGGTGGGGCAGCACCGGTGGCTGTGCAGGTGTCTGGCACTGTTGCAGCCACAGCGGTGGAACGAGTGGTCCCTGGGGCACAGCGGTTGGAGGAGCAGCAGCAGCAGTCACCCACCAGGTCTGGGGGTGCAGTGTCCAGCGGTGGCATATGCCCGCTGCACTTTGATATGCCCATTCCTGGTCCTGGTGAACAGCGCCCACCCTCAAGGGGTGTTGTGCATCAGGACCTTCCACACCCTGGGGGACAGGATGCCATTGTGGCAGAGTACCCATTGGATGAGCACAGCTGCCTGCTGGGGGAATCAGTACAGCAGCAAAGGCGGGTTGCAACAACTGTGGAGGCATTGTGTGCGGCTGTGGAGCGGCACAGCAGGGATTGTGCTCTGGACCGTGCAGAGATGGTCCATATGTGGATGGATGTGACTGCCGCCATTGACAGGCAGACCCAGGCATTGGTCACTGTCGTGGCTGCAATGGGCACACACGCAGGTGCTCCTGTACCGCGCACGCCACACAGTACGCTCTCCACTCCCCGTTCCGGGTGTCGTGTGACACCAGGCCTGTCGATGCCGGGTTCTGCTGTGGGCATCCCAAGCACCCCTGGTGCAGGTATGTTTGCATCCTACAGACCCCAGTGTGGACAAGGCGCGATCATGCAGTGGGACCCCTGGGGTCCATCGGTGCCACCCCATGTGGCCCCTGCTCAGCCTGCCAGTGCTGTTGGGTCATGGCGGGGCCGCCCACGCATCCGCGGTGGCCGTGGAATGGTGCAACATGACTGACCTGTCTCCCAGTGCGGGCCCTGTCTGCTGCTGCCCTGTGTGCACTGTGAGTCATGATGGGCAGTGCACTGGTGGGTGCCCTGCCCATCACGCCAACATACGGACCACCTGCACACCATCCCAACTGCTGTCCACAGGTGCATGTGCATGATGATGCCTGCATTGTACTGTACACCAAGGTGCAAGGGTGCCCAGCATCTGACACACGTGCTTGGACAGTACAGGTGGTGGGTGTGGTGTGTGGATCTGTGTGTTTGCCATGTCTGTTCCTGCTCTGCTGTGCACCTGCCCATGTATGCTTTGTGCCTGGTGTGTTTGTGTGTGTGTGTGTGTCCATATGACTGTTCGCCCCTCCCTGATGGTGTGTTTGTGTGCCTGGTCCCTTCCACCCTCCTTGCCGTCATGCACCCCTGGTGTGTTACTCTGTGTGCCTGTGGGTTGCGCCAGGACAGTGTTGTTTGCACATGGCCCCTTGACTTACCTGTGTTGTGCATAATGCTCCTCCGTGATGGTGTCCTGGTGCAGCTGGGCCTGCCGGATCAGTTGTGGGTCCCGCCATCCAAGGGGGGACTGCACATCACCATCAACACTGGCGCCTCTTGCGTCCCCATCACTGTCCCCCTCTTCAACCTGTACAGCTATCCCACAGTCATTGGCCATGTTGTGCAGGATACAACAGGCCAGGAATATGTAGTAGTAGTAGTAGTAGTAGTAGTAGTAGTAGTAGTAAAAAACTTTATTTTTATACAGGAAAAGTACATATTGTTTGGATAATACTATCCAGTTTTCAAGACAGTCCTGTGCAAAATTTCTAAGTTTCACATAATCACACCAATTATAGACAAACAGTCAAATGCATACTTTAAATATTAACACACACACACTACACACAACAACAAAGTTATAGGACAACAACAATATCACATACATGTACATAAAAGAACCTGATACATCTTTAACCCCTTAAGAGATTTTTTAACGGTTTTCACAGAACGCAGTGAAGGAGGGAGTGTATTCCAACATGCTGATGCTTGTGATACTAGATAATATCCCACAAGCCTTTGAGGGGCTGTACTGTAGGGCACTGCCGGAGGTGTCTAGGCATCAGAAGCGTGCCTTGAGCATCCCAAACACCCGCTCAATGATGTTGTGTGTGGCGGCATGTGCCTCATTATAGTGTTGCTGCGATGGGGTCATGGGGTGCCGGTACGGTGTGAGCAGCCAGGGACGGAGTGGGTATCTGCTGTCAACTGTGTGGAGATAGTGGAGATCAGTCACATGTTCAGGTCCATATTGCCCATATCCCTGTGTGCCACTACCATGGCACCTGTGGCATTCCCACCCTTGCCCCGAGTTTGCATTCCCTACATGCGTACTCACCCACTAGATGGCCTGTGGGGATGTCCCCACTCTCGAATCGATGGCACAGTGCGGACTGATGCCATATAAAGGCATCATGTGCTCCACCAGGGTGTGTGGCACAGACATTGATTATAAGCCCAGTGGCATCACACACCACCTGGCAGTTGACACTGGGGAAGCCCTTCCGATTCATATAGGTGGCCCCATCGGGGCCAGGTGGCATGCGAATGGCCACATGGGTGCAGTCTATGGCCCCTAGCATGCCAGACATAAGTGCTACCCTGTGGAATGCCTACATGTTTGCTGTATGCTCTGCCGCGGTGCTGGGGAAATGGATGTGCTCCGCAGCATGTGGCAGCAGTGCGCTGAGGAATTGGGTGAGGATGCATGACGGGCTGACTGTGTGATGCCTGTGGTGTCCCCTGTTGGCCTCTGGAAGGTTCCCGTGGTGAGCAGGCACATGCAGGCTGTCACCCTGGTCTCCACTGACAGAGCATGGCTTCATCGTGAGGGTGCCTGCATCACATCACTGCACAGCTCACAGAGCCGCCTCAGTATTGCCCTGTTCAGGTGGTACCGGCCCATGATCTCTACATCTGTGTACAACTCAAAGCTGATGCGGGCACGGTACTGCCTGTTAGGGGCGTACCGCTGACGGGCCTCTCCACGGCCACGTCCCCCTGCACCTTGCATTCTCACCCCTCTCATTACAGCTTCCATGTGGAAGCTGGCACTGTCCATCTCACTGGCTTGTGCCCCCCCGCCTGATGTTGCTCTGTTACCCCCGCTGTCCTGACTGCTACTTCCACTGCACCGGGCACCCCGCTGGCCTCTGCAGCCTATGGCCCACACTGCTTCCCTTGCCTGCCCTGGCCTGTCACTGTCTGTCTTTCTCTCTCTCTCTTCCCCACTTGGCATCCCTGTGGTGTTCTTGCGCCACTTCCTTGAGCCTTTTTATTTTGGCTCATTTCCGCTGGGGCACAACTTCCGGCTGGTCCTCTGTTGCGCATTGAGCAAGTCTTTGGATATCGCATTGCACTCTTTATGCAGGGATCCACCCCCTTTGGTTGTGCATGCCGTCATTTGCATTGTGCTGTTGCTCAGCATGTTTTCGGTGGCGCAACTGCCTCCTGCTGAATATCGCGAATGCCACTTTTGACCTCTGCGAGACAAGAACCTATTGCTCGTGGCGCAACCCTTTTGAATATCCCACCCCCTGTTCTTATAAAGTATACTACCTGTGTTCCATAAAATGTATTAAGACTTTCTCAAGTTATTTCCTGTAACCAGCCTGAACAGTATATTTGTCTTCTTAACAGGTGCAGCCAACTAAGGCATCCTGTCCTAGGGCTGATTTCCTGCTGATAATTCTGCAAATAAGCTTGTAGATGTCAAAATACAGCTCAAGGTTAATTCCTTGTATTACAGACTGCCATTTTTAAAATAAAGTCAAATAGTTTTCTGCATTTAATTCAACAGTGTAATTATATACATTTGAAAGCTAAAAAAATCCCAGTTTCACATATAGATTTGTATGTATGTTTTAATGACAGAGAAGCAAGGGAAGAAAGAAAGAAAGAAAGAAAGAAAGAAAGAATAGAAACAGTAAGTGAAGAAAGAGAAAAACAGTGGAAATTGTGCAACTGTCAGAGTGGCCAATTCCTAGGCACCACAAGGAAACTTTGATTGTGCAATCAAACAGGCAAGAGACAGGCAAGTGACAGAATAGGAGAGGACAGGACAGAATATATGCTTGCTTTTAACTCTGTCTGCATAACAAATGGGACAGGGTCTTTTCCAGCCCTGTTACATGGTGCAAACAAACATTATATAATAACATCACATATAGGCATGCTATGCAAACCATAAGATTATAAGGTGTTGATTGTGGTGTCACAGCTACACACTCAGGGGTATAGTAGGGTTGGAGGTTGAAGCTAAGTACCTTAAGCCCTTGGAAGTTCAGTTGCAACACCACAACCAAGAGCCTGGAGTGCCTTATTCCAGTAATACAATATAATATGTAACAAAAGGGAAATTTAGTAAAGAAGGAAAAAATATAAAACACTTTAAAAAATAGTGTATTAGTACCACAGCTAATGGATTCCACCAGAGAATGCACCCCTTAGCTAGCACTTAGTTTGCTTTTTATTTTTTAGGGGTTCACTTCATTTAGTGTCCTTGCGATTTTTAGTTGGGGAGATTTTTGCTTCAAACTGAGGAGGCAGGTGTGTGAGATGGAAGGCAGAGTGTTGGGTGTTGGGGATATAGAAACATAGAAGTTGTTGGCAGATAAGGACCACTAGGCCCATCCAGTCTGCCCGTAGGCTCTATACATTGTATGTGGCCACTGACCCTATTTGATCAATGGCTTTTCATCACTCCCTCCCCTCTCAAGCTTCCCTTGTGCCTGTCCCAAGCATGCTTAAATCCCTCCACTGTGCTTGACCCCACTACCTCCTGTGGCAGACTATTCCATGTGTCAACTACCCTTTCTACCCTCTTCCAATTTCATATTGTGCCCCCTTGTTCTAGTACTTTTTCTACATTGGAAAAGCTCCCCCACCTGCACCTTGTTTATGCCCTTGAGGTACTTAAAAGTTTCAATCATGTCCCCCTACTGTCTCCTCTCCTTCAGTGAGTACATACTGCGGTCCCTTAGTCTCTCCTCACATGTTTTTTGGTGTAAGCCCTGCACCACCTTTGTTGCCCTTCTCTGGATAGTCTCCACCTTATCTATGTCCTTGTGCAGGTGTGGTCTCCAGAACTGCACGCAGTACTCCAGGTGAGGCCTCACCAATGTTTTATACAATGGCATCACCACCTCCCACCTCGTGCTAGTGATACCCCTGCCTATGCACCCCAGCATACCACTGGCTCTCTCTGCTGCCTTTTTACACTGCTTTGATACATTAAGGTCATCAGAGATGATAACCCCTAGGTCACTTTCCTCTTTGGTGACAGTCAGCTCCCCCCCAACCTGTAGCTCTCCCCAGGGTTCACTCTACCCTGGTGCATTATTTTGCACTTCTTTACATTGAACCTCAGTTGCCATATCTCTGACCATCTTTCAAGCTACTCCAGGTCCCTCTACACTTTCTGCACCCCTTCTGGAGTTTCTACCTTGTTGCAGAGTTTGGTGTCATTTGCAAACAGGCAGACCTTTCCTTCCAGCCCCTCTGCAATGTCACTGATGAAGACATTGAACAGGACTGGTCCTAGTACTGATTCCTGTGGTACCCCACTGGTCACCCTCCTCTCCCCAGATTGTACCCTATTTACCATCACCCTCTGTCTCCTGTCCATTAAACAGTCCCTAACCCAGTTCACCACCTTGTCTCCCATGCCCAGACTACCCATCTTGCTAATCAGCCTTCTATGTGGGACAGTGTAGAAGGTTTTGCTGAAATCCAGGTAGGCAATGCCTGCTGCCCCTCCCTGATTAAGTTCCATGGTCACCCAATCAAAAAAAAACTATTAGATTCATTTGACATGACCTTCCTGCTGTGAATCCATGTTGCCTCAGATCCCAAGCGCAACTGGATTCCAAATGTGCCATTATCCTTTCCTTCAGCAGTGTCTCCATGATCTTTCCCACCACTGAGGTGAGACTGACTAGCCTGTAGTTCCCCGCCTCCTCCCTACTGCTGTTTTTGTGCAGTGGAACTACATGTGCCCTCCTCTAGTCCTGTGGAATCACACCCGTGTTGCATGACTGTGTGAACAGGGCCATCAGAGGCACTGCTAGTTCCCTTCACAGCTCCTTTAATATCTTTGGGTGGATGCCATCTGGCCCTATGGCCTTATCCACCTTCAGCTTTGTGAGTCCTTCCAAAACTCTCTCCACTGTGAATGGACTGGTATTCACCTCTCCCCTCCCCCATTACCTCTGCAACCCAACTGTGGTCCTTGATCCACCCCCTCCTTAGTGAATACTGAGCAGAAGTATTTGTTCAGTATTTCTGCCTTGTCCAGATCCCCCTCCTTACACTCTCCCTTCTCCCCTTTGAGTCTCACAATCCCCCTCCCCCCGTTTTTTCGTCTTTCACTGATATACCTATAGATGCCTTGTCCCCTTTGCTTACAAACTGTGCTAAGCTCTCTTCTGACTGCACCTTCACCCTCCTAACAGCCTTCCCTGCTTCCCTTAGACATTCAAGGTACACCTCCCTGTCCTTCTCCCTTTGGCTCCCCTTATATTTCCTGAAACTCAGCCTCTTAGCCCTGACTTTGTCCCTCACCTCTTTGGAGAACCATAGTGGTTTCCTTCTTCTTTTCCCTTTGGCTACTATCCTAATACATTGGTTTGTTATATTAATTATGGCTCCTTTCAGTTTCTCCAATTGTTTTTACACCCCCTGTACTGTCTCTCCATTCCCCAGGACTGCTTGTATACATCTACCCATTTCAGTGAAATCTGTCCTCCTGAAATCTAGTACATTTTCTTTTCAGGCAGTTTGTTTTTAAATTCACTATGTGCTGCAGGACTATGTGAATACCTTTTTTCGAATATTTGGTCAAATATTCAGTATTCGAGGCCCAGGTATTCAGCATAGCTAGTATTCTGGTTATTTAAAAGAAGGAAAAGAAACAACCACCATCCTTCTTTTTAGCCCAAATCCTTTCAAACATAGAAGCCCCATCCCACACCCTCAGTTAGCACTCTATCCCACCCTCCTCCCCCCAGCAGCCACATTTTGTTAATTATATATTTTTAAAGTAAAACTCTAGCAATGGGAGAAAGGCACACAATGCCCACCTCTACAGCCAGCCACTGACTTTTAGCACTTTGCAGCATACTGTAAGAAATATTGATTGCCCCCCAGTTGTTGCACCCTCTTCCATGCTCACCCCCTACACCTGCACACATTTCCAAAGGGAAGAAGACAACCAATACATCCCTCCCTCTTCCAAGGCCAGCTATCTTCTTCTGAGTAAAGGCATTTGAACACTTGTTCACATAGTAAAATCAGATGATCATGTAGGGTAGGGTAGGGAGTGAGCATAGAGGAGGGTGCTGCCACCTGGGTGGGGCATAGGGGGAACAATCAATGCTTCTTAGAGTGAGCTGCAAAGCATTAAAGGTTGTCAGCAAGCCATGTAGGTGGGCAAGTTATGTTCGTTACCCATCATTGGAGTTTCACTTAAAAACATTTACATAATTATCAAAATGTGGGTGCTAGTGAGAGGAGGTTTTGGATTGTGGTGCTACCTGAGGCTATGGTATTGGGGTGGGATTCAATATTTAAAAGACCTGGGCTAGGAGGAGGGTAGGGGGTTGCTAGCTTTTCCTTTTTTAAAAAAAAATAACATAATATTTTCTGAATGGGGCACATAGTGATACTATTCTTTATTCAGGATCTGAATAATGCACAGAGCATTATTTGTGGTATTCAGGAAATAATATTAATTGCTTGCAGATCCCTAGTGTGTTGCAGTGGTATGTCAGAAAGTAGAAAGATGAATCAGAGCACAGACAATAGTTCTAAAAGCCAATGCAGACAGGACAGTAATACATTTCATTGGCTGCTTTGTGGCACTCATGCAGTAGGCTGAATGTTACTGTACTATATGTCCATTTGTGACTGCTCTCTGGCATGTTTGTAGGTAAGACCAGGGAAAAATAATAAAGTCAGTAAAGCAAGAATAAAGTCTGTAGAATTGTGATGTTTGGGAACTGGGAACAAGTGATGAGAGTATCTAAGGAGTGACAAAGGGAGCAAACAGGAAACTGGTTTGTTTGGAGGAGGGCTCATTAGTACTGAAAAGGAAAAAAACTAATAGAAGAAATGAACAGAAACAGAAAAAGAATACACTGGAGTTGTTTAAATATGTGTGTTGCAAACTGGTATATGATGGTATAAGGAACTGTATTGGTATGTGTGACTTCTTTGGGGTGTTTGCTTTTTAGTGGGGGAAAATAACAGTGGTTTTATTTTTTAAATTCTGAACAGTGGCACAGTGACTTTTTCAGGTCCTGTGCCCTGATTGCCAAGACTTGTTTTACCCCTTGTTTGTGCTGTCCCAATCAAATGAGTAAAAACAAGTGTTAGCCAATCAGAAAACAGCATTCTTAGTGCCTATTTAAAAAAATATATTAACTACAATAAGTTTTATTCATTTATTTATTGAGAATTTAAAATGGTAAATTTTCTGAGATAGAGCAGTGACTAGCGGGCACTTCTGGGGTTGGTCCTGGGACCACTCCTGTTTAATATGTATATCTGCGACTTCGGAGGTGGTATTAGGGCAAGATGATCCTGTTCACAGCTGGTTCTAAGTGGTATAGGAAGGCCAACAGTGAAACAAGTATTAACATTTTAAGACAGGATGTGAAGAGACTGGAGAAGTGGTCCGGTATTTTTCAATTGCAATTTAATGCCAAAAAAATGCAAAGTGGTGCACATATAGTAGAACAGAACATTTTAGGAACAGTTTACTGTATTGATGGGATGCCAGAAGAGAGAATGGAGGAGAAGGAGGAGAAGGACCTTGGAGTGATGATCAGAATCACCTTAAAGCATGCTGCTTAGTACAACAGGGTGTATGGGATGGATAACAAAATCCTGGGGTACATAGAGAAAGGGATTACCAGCAGGAGAAGGGAGGAAATATTGCCTCTGTATAGATCACCAGTGAGACCATAACTATAATACTATGTCAATTTCTGGGGCCCACACCTAAGGAAAGACAGGGATAGATCAGAGACAGTGCCATGAAGGACTATGAAGATACTCTGTGGTCATCAGGGCAATGCGTACTGTATGGTGTGAGACTGAAACATCTCAACATGTATTCACTGAAGGATCAAAGGGTGAAGAAGATATGATAGAGACTTTCAAGTTCATGAAAGTATTCAACAGAGTGGACACAGGATAGCTTTTCAGATTAAGAAACATTGTGTATGCCTGGGGTCATGTGCTCAAACTGGAGTTGGAAGGTTCAAAATGGACATTAGGTAGTATTACTTCATAGAAAAGATGGCAGATGGGTTGGGCAAACTTCTTGATGGGTTTTGGAGGCAAATCAATAGTGGAATTCAAGAGAAAGTGGGATGCATATAAAGGAGTTATCAGACAAGAAATTGTGGGGATGGTGGACAGGGAGGAATGATGGTGACTAGAGCTTCTCTCAATAGGGAATCTTGGGACAGACTAGTTGGACTGTTCAGGTCATTTTCTATCCATCAGTTTTCTGTGTTTCTTATATGGGCTGGGAAAGGTAACCTGAGCCAAAGCTCATCTCCAGATGTGGCATGGAAGCACATGGAGGTGAAGTGATCTACTTATGGTCAAACAGTACACAAGAGGCAACTGTGGTATTCAAACCCAAGCCAGGTGGATCTAATAGTTTAACTCAAAGTGTGCTAACCTTTAGATTAACGTGCTTCCCTAAGGTAGGTAAGACACCTATCTGAAAAAACAAACGGAATAAAAAAAATCATAAGAATACTTTAAGATTCTTGCAGCCATGCATTTTTGGATTATAGCTATAACCTTGTTATTTTTGAGCAAGTCAAAACTATTGTGATATTATGACTTATAGTGCTAAATATTGTGATGTATTTTATTAGCCATACACTTTCCTGACCAGATCTTTTGAAAGCTGAATCATTAACACTAAACGAATTCTTTCCAATATGCTGTTGCAAATAGCATTTTACTGTGTACCCCCACTTTGATCTGTGTTTTCTAAACTTCACAACAACAAAACCCAAGAAAGTAATGTCTCTTAACTACAAATGAGATATTCTAGTGAACACCTCAAATTATTTTTCAGGACAGAGGGCTCAATTTTGCACTCTCAAGTGTATGATTAAAATCAATTAAATCACTCTACAAATGTCAGTGATAAGATTCTCCTGACAAATGAAATTATGTTAAGAAAGTGTTCTCTCCACTCTTCAGCCCTGTCTTGGCATCAGTCACTTCTACAAATGAGATTAAAATTTGCAGCTCAGGGATTTCAAAGAGATATTTCCATGAAAAACATGAAAACTCCAGGGAACCCTATGTAAGCAGACTTTATAGTCTCTGGTGGCCTGGTTCTGGTGGCTGCAGTATATAAGATATATTCATGACTAACAAAAAAAAAAGGATTAGGAGAGAGGTTTAACCCAGTTACCAACTGTAATAATTTGTATTCATATATTAATGGTTCACATTAAGTCATGTGATGATAGGTTTGGAACTGTGGTATACAGTACCCTTAGGTACAGCTTTTACATTCAGCTATCAAGCACAACAAAGATTTATTCCCATTTCTTTAAAGTACTAGTGAATTAAAGAACAACTTTTTACTATAATAATAAGCTTAAACCACTATATGTACACCAGTTGTGATTTAGCTTTATTGATTTCTAGTTTGATGTTATTGTTTACTGTTCCCTGTTGTTGGTCTATTGAATAACAAGCGCTACTTAGTTCATTAAGTCTTTCAAAATGTATCCTAATCTCCCCTGCTGATCTCACAATTGCTGTTTGTGACATAACAACCTGTTATCATATTGAGCACTATGATGTCATGAACACATGCTCTGCAAGGTTAACTGAGGAACATACAGAGAATACCTGTGCAGGTGTGTGTGTTATGAGGATTTTTCACACACCCGAGGTGTGTGATAATCCATAAATGCTTTCAGGGTTTATGAGAGTATCACAGACCAAGGATGTATGAAACATCCTCATAACACAGACCTTGCATAGACATTATTTTTTATAATTACTAGTGCAAGGAGTTAATGTCAAAATAAATTACAGAAAGAACTATGTGATCCCTGCTGCTGCTTTGCTGCTACGTTTATTTATTTATTTATTTATTTGGATTTTGGTAACCGGGTAAGCCCACTGAGACCAGAGGTCCCTTTTTCAGGGGCGACCCAGAATTAGTTACATAAAGAGACATTTAGAGGCATTATTTACAGTAATTACATAAGTTACACAAATATACATTACAACAATATACCGGGTAGAAAATCAGGTTCACAATTAGACTCAGGCATGATTTACATTGATTACATTAGTTTCACAGATAAACATTAGCAGCAGTATATAGTAGTAGAAATCAGGTTCGCTTCAGTCATCTGGTTACCCACCAGTTAGAAGGGTAGTTAGACAACAACAGAGGATTGACATCGTAGGCTTAGAATAATACAGACTGGATGGAGGGAGGTTCAGAGCAGTTCATCTGGCATGAGACCAAGACTTAGGAGCTAACGGTTGCAGCCACAGAGACTGAGATTGAGAAGATAAAGTCTGAGTCCAGACTTGAACTGGTTAAGGGTGGGAGAGTCAGTCAAACTAGTTGAAAGGGAGTTCCATAGGTGGGAGGCAGCAAATTTGAAACAACATTTGCCTTGGTTGGAACGTATCTGAGGGATGTCCAGGAGGTGTTTCACAGATGATCGCAAGGTTTGGGTTTGTTCTTTGGGGAGAGTAGTCCACTAAGATGGGGAGGGGGACTTAGGGTACAGAACTTGAAGGCAAGGAAAGCGACGGGGTACGTGAGTTTGTGTTGTAGAGTGGGCTATTTAAGTTCCTTAAGTGCCTCACAGTGATGCCTCCTAGGAGAGGAGTTTGTAGAGAACTGAGCCACTTGATTATAGAGTACGGAAAGTTTG
Organism: Neoceratodus forsteri; assembly: GCA_016271365.2. Classification (NCBI taxonomy): domain Eukaryota; kingdom Metazoa; phylum Chordata; order Ceratodontiformes; family Ceratodontidae; genus Neoceratodus; species Neoceratodus forsteri. Next base: position 304,438,722 of record CM028135.1, read on the forward strand.
TTGAATTCTGACTCGCGAAGGAACTGCAGTAGAGGGGCACCATATAGAATGGTGGGGAGAAGATTGCAGCAGGCAATTGCCCGGCGTGCAGCCAAGAATAGAGAGTCCACCAGCCAGTAGACCAAGCTTTTGGTGGATGGACTGGGTTATGGAGTCAGTATGGGGCCTGTAGGTCATCTCCTGGTCAAGATGGATCCCAAGGTATTTAAAGCTGGTCATGATCTCAACTCTTTTTCCTTGGTTGGTGCATTGCTGCAGCTCAGTCCCCTCACTCCACACTGACAGACACACACACACATACACTCCACACTGACAGATACACACAAACATATACATACCCCTAACATTTTTGTCTTTGTTTTCTTTCTTTTTCTTAATGCACTGTGGAGCTGGCAGTGGAAATGCAGTCAGACAGTAGTCTTTGACAATGGTGCATTCCTGCTCAGACTCACAATCTTCTGAAGCGTCCACTGAAGAGTAGCAGCAGCAGGATCAATGAGATATATTTTTTGTCACTATAAGGGCAGGGTCAACCAGATATATAGTAAAACAAATTAATAACTTAGCAGTACAGAGTGACAGGCAAACAATCACTGTGGGTCCTCTAAAACAGAGAAATGGATCCACCATGTTTCTTGCAGCGCTTGGCCCACCCACACACACAAAAAGAGCCAATGAGGTGACACACTTCAAATGACAGACACTAAATGCTGTAAGAACTGGTTCTATGAGTGATTACGGCACTTGAAATCTGGGTCTAGTCTGTGTGTTAAATAGGGTCACCAGTAATTATAAAGGCTTTCTATACAGACTTTTGAGATGGACTACCAAGATGTGCTGTAACCCTTGGATGAAACCTTGGAAATGAAAAAAAGTTTTTGGTAACACTTTAAGTTTCCTTAACTACATCTCTAGTAAACGTAATTGCTAAAACATTGTATTTATGAATGCATATGCTGACGTACAGAGCTACTCTTTAATGGTTTAGATTTTCTTCCAAGTATATTGTGCAGTTCAGTACTGTTTCTGGCAATCCTCGGCACTAGCAGACAGCAGATTTGGGTAAACAATCCTAATTTAAATTATCAAGTTTGATATTTGTTTTTTAGTTAAGTCACTTTTCAAACATGGTAGGAATGCTGAAACAGCTCGAGTTTTATCATCATCCATGCACAGTCTGGATTTATGGTCCAGTTTTTGCCTGTCTAGATGGCATCCAGTCAAGATCATGTGGGGACAATTGCATGGTTAAAATCCATGTGAGCAAAAAAGGATGAGTGAAAACAGCTATAGGGAAATATTGTACAGACATTGTAGTGCTATACCGATAGGTGTTTTCACTTCTCTTGTTTTTTTAGGTAGAAGAAGGCACTACACCCATCAGGACTACATTCAACTCCTCGTGGGCTTATTAGTTAGGATCCAAATAACCATGTATCAACTTCTGACTTCAATTTATTAAAATCATTAATATTGACCAGGCCTTGAGGTAACGTATTCCATAATCTGCATGCATGTATGGTGAAGTAATTGTTCCTTTTTCCAGTTAGTACTTGTTACACCTGCAATTGTCTATTGTGGGATCTAAGGTATAACGGTCTTGGCAACTTATTAATGTTAAACTGCTTTGATAGATCTTCATCCTTTAAAAAATTATGAATCATTAGAAGGTTATCCATCTGTCTTTTGAGTTTAAGGTTCTGCATATTAAGAGCATTAAGCCTCTCAGTGTATGTCACCCCTTTCAACTTTGGAATTATACGAGTGACTCTTCTTTGAACACCATTCACCAGTTTTATATCTTTTAACAAATGTGGAGACCAGAAGGAGGCTGCGTAGTCCAGGTGAGGGCAGACATAAGTTTTGTATAGGGGAGTAATGCATGTTTTAGATCTGGAAACAGAGGATCTCTGAATAGCTCTAACATGTCTATTAGCTGTCAGAGTGGATTTTTTTTCATTGTGTGTTAACTATAAAGTATGAGTTTATTATAATTCCAAGATTTGTTTTGTTATCTACTGACTTAAGGACAGTACCATTCAGGTTCTAATTTCTTTGTGGATTTTTTCCCCCAAATGTGAGACTGTACATTTATCTGCATTGAAGGTCATATTATAAACTTTTGCCCATATCTCTAAGGTAGATAAATTGTGGACTAAGGACTGAAACTTAGCTTCACTGTTCACTTCTGCACTAATTTTCATATTGTCAATGAGTTAGGTCGAGTAAGCTAACATTCAATAATGTGCTAGGTGATCAAACTGGCCCTGTGGCTTAGCAGTTAGTGTGACAAGCTGTAAATGCCTGGGATGACTAGTGGACCCAGGTTCGAGTCTACTTCCCTCCTTTGATATTTTTTTGTGGTCTTTGGTGCATTCTTGATGATGTTTCTATATATACAGTATTATGGGCATGCAGGGAGCAAAGCCCCCCTTACTGCTCTGTACTCAGCTACCCATTGGTGTTAGTGCTGTGTCCCCCCTCAAAGTTTGTTTATTTAACCTGCCCACCCCAATTCCCCTCTCCCCGAGTTGCATCCCCCCAGAGTTTGTTTATATAATCTGCCCACTGAGTTTCACCCTCCCCAAGTTACTTATCCTGTTTGCTGCTCCATGCTCAGCTGCCCCTTATTGTCTGCTCTGTATGTGGGGCTTGTTGTTTTTCCCCCATGCTGTATTGGTTCCCGATGTGTTGCTTGCACAGTTTTGGACCATTGTGATTGTTTTCACTCTTTTTTGACCTAAAACCATCTAGACTGTTAATGTAGGAACTATGATAGCAACAATATTGAGTTAGATTTTTAGAGCACTTCTGATCGTCTGACTTTCAGCTTTCTTCTTGAAATGCATACAAACCTACTATTTGATTACAACAATCTTGTCCCAAATACCAATTTCAGTACATCCAATTCTCCTGCTGGTAAATCCCTGGGAACCAGAGATATGGATATGTGGAGCCAAACTAGGTCATGCAGCCACATTAACAGCATTTGGGCCTAGTAATACCCAGATTATCAGTTTATAATCAACATACATATGGAAAAAATGTTAAGTGACTACAGGTGGGTGAAGTGCTCCTGTGTTGCTACGTGGAGCACTTTGTGTATTGTTACTTAATCCACGTAGTGCTCCGCAACACAAAGCGAATTACTCCGCCTTCATAATAAGGAATGGAAGTGCATTGTTTTAATGGACTTCATGCTACTTCACCTTGTATTACAGTCTTCCCCTAATTTTAACGTGATGTGCCATTGATTTGAATGGACTTTGTTTGCTTAGCCTGTTTATTGTTATGTGAGGTGAATTTTGCATTGATTCATGGGATGGCAGGTCACATGGGCTCTATATTGCCTTGTACTGCCTCAGTTCTGCATAGTGTGTATACTGGAAAGCTGGTGGCAGTTTGCTCTCAGAGCTCTGAGAATCAAACAATCGAAAAAGCTTCAAAAAATCACTTTTGATCCAATTATTTTGGTCCAAATTTAGTACTTCGAATGTAGGAAACCCTTCTGTGCTTAGATCATCAAATGTTGATTGTTTTTGTGTGCAATTTGAATGTTAATTTAGAAAATTCAGCCTGTGTACAAACAGACACTGTTGAAGTGTGCATTGGGGAAGGGCCGTATCTGTAGTGGAGTGAGATTCACACGAGAAAGGCAGTTTTTCTGTTTTGTACTAGTGTGTGTGTCAGTATTCTTGTGTTTATGTATGCATAGTAATACTTGAATTAATTTTTGATAATTATTTTCTGTTTGTTGTGGTGCAGTGTAAATTTTCATTTTGTTTAAAGATTTGGTTATGTAGTGTACTGCACTGTTAAATTGTCTGCGCATTACCTGTACTGTGTGAGTGTGTGTGAGTGCCATCAAGTCAGATACAGTTTATTGTGCCACACAGTAATTGCTGTACTCTAAATCAGTTATCCGTCTGTGGTATTTTTTACTGCTTCCTTCTATCTAGATAGTGAACTGCTACTGCATTGCTCCCCCAACCAGCAAAAGGTATAATTCATTTTTCCAGTTTTTGATTTGTGTGAACACTGGTTCAGGTGTTTTTGTGCCTGTGCGGCTGCATCTCTTTATAGTATGCAATCTACATCTGTGCGTTTGCATCTGTTTAGTGCCAAATCAGCATCTGTAAGCCACAGTTGTTGATTTTTGGCTTCCTGTCCTCCACAAATTTTAGAAATCTCTATTTGTTGTGAATTTTCTGTGTAATCCCAAAAATGCCCACAGAGATACATGCATGGAAATATGTTTCTGGCCATGGCACTGCTGCCAGTGGCAAGAGTGGCCATGAGTGTGGTAGTAATATACAGTAGAAGTGCATAGTTGATGCCAGTAAAGGGATTTCTTGGACTATGTTTTTCACAGTACAATCAGCAGCTTCAATCATGGTTGGAGATGATATTGCCCCCACTGGTGGTAGTGAAATTGCTGATGGGATGAGTATTGCCCCATGTTCAACCCATGCCAATGGCAACAAGTTAATCAATTTCACAAATGTTGTGGAGTCTAAAGGCATGATTGTGAGTCGGAGTGTAGTAGATGCCACACTCCCTGACATCCCCATCCTCGTCACCACATTGGTTGAACATGATTCTGATGCTGATGAAAATTCATCGCAATCTGATGTTTCCAGTGCTGATGATGAGATCATGCCTGGGCCACCCAACCCTTCAAATGTTGGAGAAAAAATACTGCATCATCATTATCATGCTGTGGTTGGTACTTGTTCTCAACAGGACACCATCCAAGCTGACATTGTGGATGTAGATGAGGAATTTGATGATGACTTTAGTGACCCCAGTTGGGAGCTGGAGAAAAATAAATTAAAGGTGACTGTGTGTAAACAGTCTCAGTCTTTTGGGGTTAAATCACCCCTCTTCAAAGTTGTGATGTGCCAGTTTCTGTTGATGATGATGACCCAGTAGTAGTCATCATAGATAATGATAGGCCAGTGGAGCCCAAGTGTGGCCAGCAACAGAAATCATGTAGTAGTACACCCCTTGTGTCATTGTCTAAAAAACTGGTGTCCAATCTGCAGCATCAGGGACCTGTGAAAACTAAAAGTAGGGGATCAAAAACCCTTGTTTGGGATTTATTTGTACAACACTGAAGTGATGAAGCAATGGCAATCTGCCAGCTTTGCCAAGCATGTGTCAGATGTGTAAAAAGGGTAGTCATCTGGGCACCAGGGGCCAGCATACACATTTAAGGACAGGCACATGGCACTGTGGACTCGGCACCAGAAGGGAGCTAATGCCATAGTGGGACATTCACCCTCATTCACCTTATTAAGCATGTTAACCCCTTCCATGACCGTAAGTAGCCCAAGTAGCCATGTCTGTAGTAGTGGTGAAATAACAGCTGAGGATTACTACAGGCATGAGGAGGATGATTATTTTGAATTGTGGTCAAGTAGTGGTCAGAGTAGCAGCAGTGGTGGTGGTCTATGCAGCAGTATTTCTAGTCCAACATCAACCCCTGTGCTTAAATGGGTAAAATAACATTGCTTATGGACTTGTCAGTGTCACCTTCGCACCTCTCTTCATCCCACGGCAAAAGCAAAACACCCATGGCTGTTTACAGAGCAGAGCCAGTGGGCACACCATGTGCAAAATGGGTAATATCAACTCAGCCCACGTTGCAGAGTCTTTTTGCCCAGAACATGAAATACCCACTCAGTCATGCAGTGTCACATGAACTGAATGCTGCTGTAGCAGAAATGCTGGCAATTTACCTGTTGCCCTTATCCTTTCTGAAGAACTCTGGATTCCGGCATTTTGTAGCATGCACCTTTCCCAAATGGAAAGTCCCTTCCAGGACATACTTTTCCACCCGTGCTGTCCCAGAGCTATACTGGACTGTGACAAGAGTCTGTAAAACATGCCCTCCAACATTCCTCATCACCATTTATCCACTTAAGTATGGATATATGGACAAGTGACAAAACACCAAGCAATTCATATTTGTGTATTACTGCACATAGGGTGCAGGTACCAGGGTTGTCTGTGCTGGCAATATTGGAAATCAGCATAGTAAGACATACTGTTGTGGTAGCAACCTTCCTGGGCTTCGACAGCATGCAACGCTTGCAATGCGCAGTGTGGCTGGTTCCCACACTGGTGAACACATGCTTGACTAGCTACTGACCAAAACTGATGAGTGGCTGAACCCCCTTTCCCTGAAAGCTGGCTTTATAGCCAGTGACAATGGCTCAAATGTTGTGAAATGTATTATAGATGGTGGCTTTGGTTAGATTCCATGCATGGCCCACTGTTTAAATCTTGTGGTCCAGGAATTTCTGTGGCAACCTGACCATAAGGAAATGTTAACAGTTCCATACCACATCTGTGAACACTTTTTACTCTCTAAAAAGGCTCGTGACCAACTTCAGCAGCTGCAGATTCAAAACAGCCTCCCTCAGCACAGCCTCAAGCTGAAAGTTGTCACTCACTGGAACTCAACTCTTTACATGGCAGAGAAGTTGTATGAACAGTACAAAGCCATCTCAGAATACCTAGTCATGCACACTAGCCATGATACTTCTGGGGCTTCAATGTCTATTATAACAGAACAGTGGTGCCTCATGGACACAGTGATATCAATTTTGAGGCCCTTTGAACATGTCACACAGGCAGTGATTGGCAACACTGCCTCCGTAAGCCAAGCCATTCCACTGCTGTGGGTGCTGAGGGAGAATTTGTTGAATTTGCAGTGTAGCCTTGATGTTTCCAGAGATTGTTCAAGCAGTGAGTTGCTTAAACACATGCTGACAGTACTGGATCGCAATCACCACATAGCAAGTATTCTGAAACATTTTGAATTCAGAATAGCAACAATGCTGGACCCATGATACAAACATGAAATTGCATCCTTACTGGAGGGAGGGCCTGAACAGGTTAAAAATCTCAGTGAACAACTGGTGCTATTGGTTCATGGGGCACAAAAGTCACATGGCAAGTTCAGCAAACCACAGCATGACAAGGCTGAAGGTCACTGTGGACTACTACTAGGCACATCCAGTAAGGCGGCTGCTGGTCAAGGTGGGATATCAGCAAAACCAGTTGCCATTAATCCACTTTGGGGTGCCTTGTCCCAATTGGGAGTCTGTGACATTGATGAATCTGGTGAACCGGTGGATGAGTCAATGACAGGACTGCGTGCAGCACAGAGAATGGTTGACTCATATTTGTCTGAAAAAAAGGCATTTGTCAGTAATTGATGATCCACTGCTGTACTGGAGTGGAAAGGTGAGTGAATGGCCAGAGCTGACTTCAGTGGCACTGAAGTACCTGACCAGCCCACCCTCCAGTGTAAGTGCGAAAAGGGTTTTCAGTTCTGCGGGGGGCAATAGTTTGTGACCATCGGACCAGCCTCTCACCGACAAATGTTAGCATGCTGACATTCATAAAAATGAATGAAGGTCACATCCCACCTTGAACTACCACCTCTGTGTTCGTACCCCATCTCATTGATAGTTATGCTGATGATGTTGGAGAAGCAGACCATCCTGGTGGCAGAGTCAAACGGTGACCACTGAGGTTGATGATGCAATCATGGACAAAGAATTCCCTACTCGGCACAGTTCAGACCTTGATGACCGTGAGGGCAGCTTCCTGTTTGATGAGGATGAGGTTGATGTTGGTGGTATTTAAGTTAATAGTTTGAAAGGCTGTCACATTTTATTAATGTTACATTTTTTGGTTTTCATAAAATAAAACCAGTGTTCTTGACTCACTTTCATTACATAATTCAGATTGGCACAAATAATGCTCCATTATAATCATTCCATTTTACCTTCCCCTTGGTAGATCTTCTAATTCCACTTAAAGAGCAGGTACCCACTGTCATGTACCCAGCTCCCCTCACACATATATAATAGCTGACCTGCTCCACTATTGAGTGCTGTAATGAAAATTCCAAGTGCATCCCTCCAGTTAAAAAGTTATAGCACCCTCAATGTGCGCCCCTATAAAATCAGAGCCATGCCTGACATGCCTCCAGTGATGTACCCCAACCCCCTTTTGTGATGTCAGAAAATGAAGGCTGTGTGTGTACGCCATAGACCTGTATTGGCACCAAGTTTCCAATGGCATTTACTACTATTTAGAGTTGCCTCTTGGAAAAATGAAAGAGACCACTCCAGTAAACAGTGACTGTTACTACACAGGCTGCTTTTATGTTTATAAAAGGCATCTCTAAATAGTACTGAAAGCCACATAAATAATGCATACATACAGGTTAATGGAATGCACAGTCAGTATTCAATTTCTGAGATCACAAAAGGGGGCTGGGGTACATCTCTGGTGGCATATCAGGCACGGCTCTGTTTTTATGGGGTTGCACATTCAGGGTGCTATAAATTTTAACTAGAGTGAAGCACGTGGGATTTTCAATACCACTCAATAGTGGAGCAGATTGGTTATTATATATGTTTATGGTGGGCTAGGTACCTGGCAGTGATGGTTACATGCTCTTTAACAGAATGTGTGCTGTCATTAGCAAACACAATCTGCTTCTTAAACAGAACTGTCCATTTGTAGTAGGCAGTAGCCACTTAAATCCTGCCATTTAAATATATCTTCCTCCTGAGTGACACTGAAATACTGCAACACACCGTATCCAGCCACACATCCATCTTTCCAAAAGTGAGCAAGAATGTGTTCCTGTGCCCATGATCACAAGTAACCTGCAGTTAGCCAAAACCACCAGTCACTATGCCAGTGAGAGGGAATGTGTGCCTGTGCCCATAACCACAAGTAACACACAGTCAGCCAAAGCCACCAGTCACTATACCAGTGAGAGGGAATATGTTCATGTGACCATGACCACAAGTAACCTACAGCCAGCCAAAGCCACCAGTTGCTATGGCGATCTATGTGATAATGGCAAAAGCCTAAAGGCAATTGCCGTTATCAAGAAGTCAGAGTGCTGACATTTTTTTCAGCAATCTGACACCCCAGCGCACAGCACAACTTTTTTACTGTTTTATGTGGTGGGCTGAGCCCCTGCACCCCCCCCACTAAAGAATTCTCAACTCCAGGGGGGTGTATGTCAGGGGAGTGAAAACAGTAAAAAAATAAAAGGTTCGGGCTGGGCGCAACAAAAATGCACCAGCACCTGGACCCAAACCCAGTAACCTGCCAACCAGCACTGGCAACCCACCCACCACGTCACGGGGTCAGCTTGGCAACCAGCCATGGCACAACCCCTCACATCCCCTCCTGTCCCTCACTGTGCGTGCTTGCTCCCCTTCCACATGGGTATGTATAGCGACATCCCATTGCTATATTCACCGACCCCCCTTCCAGCCACCCTACCCTACCTTAGCCCTCCAGGAGGAGTGGGTCACCATTATTGTCAGCACCCTTTTCCTAGCACCCTAATCACAGGTACCCTCGCTATACCAGTGAGATGGAATGTGTTCCTGTGACCATGACCACAAGTAACCCACAGCCAGCCAAAGCCACCAGTCACTATGCCAGTGAGAGGGAATGTGTTCCTGTGACCAGGACCTGCCAGAAGGAGCCCACATCCAGCCACAGCCACCACACTTCTTATTATCAGTAGTTTACGGTGAGTGTGTACTAATTTGTCATACTATGGAATTTCCTTGAGCTGTGTGAATGCTCCCTTTAATATTTTTGAGATGCACTTGAGAAACATACACAGCAACATTTTTTCTTTTTTTACAGGTTTACAGTTTCAAGCTGTGCAATGGACTGGAGGACAGGAGTACTGCAGTACTGTCTACTACCACCTATAGGATATCAGTTTCAGGTAAGTATGTCAATCTTATTTCATCACTTCTTTGAGTTTTTTCATTTTTTTAAGCCAGTGTAAATCATACAAAGTTGCTGACAGGTACAGCAGATAATATATTTTTCATGCACATCAGTCACTGGCTTACGTCAGCATACCACGGAGTTGAACAAAGTTTTATCCGGGTAATGACATGACGTCTTGGCATGCAACTTAAGACACTGGGACAGAGCATGTTACATGCACTAAAGTTGTTATTGATCTTGATGTGGTTTACTAATAGCTTGGTATCTGTTAAGCAGAATATAACAGACAGTAACTGCCACACTTAGAACAGAATGTGTTAGTGAACATTAAATGAAGTAAGAATTATTTCTTCTTCATCTGTTTGCAGATAACATTTCTGTGCTGTGTGTTGCTATCGGTGCTTTCTTCAAATAAGAACACATGATGCAACTGGTATGAATCCAGAGCCTCAGAAGACACATAGAAAACCTGTAAAGAAGTCAAAACAAAACCATTCAAGAAACTTGCTAGGTAGAGGTAGAAGACTTGGTTTGCTGGCCAAGGCACCTAGCTTCACCTGAGCTCTTTCCTTCTAAGACTGCTTGAAAGGCAGAGTAGAGGAACTTACTAGAGCAAGGGAGAAGGATTAAGACTTAGTTTGGCTAAGCAGATTTACTGTGTGGAGGTGTTTTAATTTTTTACTCACAGGGATTGCTACTGTTTGTTGCTAACATTTCATTGCTTTATTTTTTCTCTGATTCAAATTGTTGTTGCTGGTATACCTTCTTCTGCATTATTACAAGGTGTGCCTACAGGTGTGCTAACAGATTACTGCTGTAATCTTCTGATTCAAATTGTCTTTGCAAGGTATATCTTCTGTTACTGCTTTATTTTTCTCTGGAGCAAAGTGTTTCTTACAGGGTATATCTTCTCTGAAATTATTACAGGTGGTGCTTTACAGGTTTTACAGTTTTATCTAACATTAGGATAAGCTTTCAGGGTTACTGCATTTGTTGTTGTCTGATTGTTTCTGCTCTTACCTCCTTGTTCTTTCATCCATGGTTCTTCTTTTTAGGCAGGGGAAGGGCCCAGCCACCCACCCCCATCCCCAACCACCCCACGCTACACTCCTTTTAAAGGGTACCACAGTTGTGACATTTCCTGTGGCAGAGCAGGAAGGGGCGGATCAGTGGGGCCTCCACAAGGTGATCTCATTTATAGGGACTAGTAATTTAACTTGTTATAACAAGTTAAACAAAGCACAAATTAAACCATTACTTGCATTTTTTCCTTTTTTTCCTTCTAATTACTCTGACTAGGTTACAAACCCAGCAACTTATTTGGAATGGATTTCATTAACTGCAGGTACTGTGGAACAATTTTCAGAAGGACAGTCTTACAGGATTTAGGACACTGTCCTACATGCTGGGCCTTTGAGATCTTAGGCCTCAGCTCCGGGCAGCATGGGCAGAGATTGCACGCCTCAGATTTCATATTGAAGAGGAAATACATTATAAGAACCACCCGCCATTTCCCCAGCATCCAACAGAAAAACCTCGACGCAGAGGGTAGTTGGTCCAGGAGGTTGGCAGGTGGTTAGGAGGAGCAAATCAGGTGCCCCATCACTCTCTGCCTCCAACACATTACCTCCAAAACCATATAAACACTACAAACAGGTATCTGCCTCTGTCTCTGAAATCAAATAAAGAGGCAGAAGACACTGCAGAGCAGGACACTGCGGCACAGGAGCTAGCACAACAAAACTCACCCAAATCAGGAACCAAAACTAAACAAGCACAAAGGAAATCCAAAAACTTCTGATCATAGGAGACTCCATGATTCGGGAGTTGATACCATCTCCAGCCAGGGTGATGGTCAGATGTCTCCCAGGTACATCAGCATGGAGAGACACTGACCACATTGCTAAAATTGTTCACAAAGCAGGAGAAAACATTGATGTCCTAGTACACATAGGGACTAATGATCTCGCCAGCCGGTCAGTTGTGGAGACCAAGGAACACCTGACTAGGCTGGGTGACAAACTATCATCTGTTTCATCTGGCATCTCCTTCTCTGAGATCCTGCCAGTCTGGGAGAGGGGAGCAGATGGACGGAAGGTCAGAGAAGGGGAGATAGGGGAGCTAAACACGTGGCTCAAGGACTGGTGCCAGGAAAAAGGACACAGATTTGTAGGGAACTGGCAACAGTTCTGGGAGCGAAAGTTCTTTAAATTTGATGGACTGCATCTGACTAAAGAGGGAGTCAGTGCATTGGGGCAAGTTCGATGTCTTTGCAGAATATTTAAACTAGCAATGGGGAGGGGTGCAGCACCCCATACGCTAATGGAAGAACACCCCTCCCCCTCAGCTAGTGGTCAAACAGGAATTCAGCGTGTTTGCCGTTCATTTGCATCACCAGGTAAGAAAAAAGGTTTGTCTCCCCATACGATGCACAGGGGTAATGCCAAACTTCACCCAACAACTAACACACCAAAATCTGGCCAATGGAAAATCATGTACACAAATGCTCACAGCCTGGGAAATAAGATCCCAGACCTGCAGGCAATAATTTCAGAAGCTAAACTGGACATAGTAGCAATTAGTGAGACGTGGTTTACCAGTAACCACAATATGCTTTCTCCCAGCAGAAAGCAACACAGTCTCACACTGTACTGGGAGAAATGTGAACACAGTGAAATGGGGAGGGGGCACACACTGTAAAAGAAACAGACAACTATTGGGAGGAAGGGAGCACAGTAGCAGCAGCACCAATATACACAACAACCATATAGCTACACGGTCACCTGCTGAACAAGACAGAAATCATGGACTCCTTTTTCAATAAGAAAACCTCCCCTAAGAAAAAGTAAAAGGAAAAAAATAATATTTTAACATATTTGTTCCAATTTTTTATTTTTTATTTTGTAAATAACGGAGTCATTGTATAATAGCAATAAGGCAGTGCAGAGTGTGTGCTGTTGTATAATAATATCACTTCTTGGGTGTTGAAGACACTCAGCCTACAGCCTTGTGCTTCAGCCACCCAAGGCATGATGTTATTACACAATGACACACACCCTGACATGCCTTATTGCTTAAATGTATGCTACATTCTTGTATAACAGCTGACTGTTAATGGCTAATTCAATTGATAATAATTTTTCTAACCTACTATTCAAAATTCTGACCAAAATTTTGTAGTCAGAATTTAGAATTTGATTTTTCATTTTGATTTTTTTTAAACTTTTGACCAGGAAGTGAATTGAACACAGCCCTGTCTCATTCATGCCTGACATCTAACAACAGACAATACACAATAATAAATACATAATGAACAAGACAGCATTTAAAAACAAGAACATCGACATTTAATGAACATGCTATACAATTTCTTTAACAAATGTTTAAACTGCATTTCATTGTGTGCTGATTTGACAGTGCCAGCCAAATTGTCAGCTAAGTCATTTAGAATATTTGGACCAAACCAGGAGAAAGATTTTTTTGTACAGTGTTAACTTTATAGAATAGGTAGAAGAAAACATGGATACATTATCCCTGGTACTATAAGGATAAGACAACAGCTTAAAAGAAGAGAATAGATATCAGGCCCTGAGTTCTTAAATATACAATAAGCAAAACCTGCTGCATTAAACTCAGTCCTGAGTAGAGGAGGAAGAGTTCTCAATTCATAATATAGTTTGCAATCATGTGTTGTATATGATGCCTTAAGGGAAAAATGACAAATGTTAAATATTGATTGATATTTTTCTGCGAAAGTATTATTTTGACTCACAAATAAAATATTACCATAATCTAAAGTTAGAATTAAAGCCTGTTTTGCAATGAGCATTCAGGCTCTATCAGTCAGTGAGTTGCTGTTCTGATACAGGTAGGTAGCCCAGTTTTTGATTGATCCTGTTCTCTACTTTTTCAATGTGTGGTATCATGCTAAAACTACCCTTTCAGAAATAATTATATGAAATGTTTTCATGCAGCACACATAAAACTACCCATGTGGCATGTGTGCAGTAAGCAAATGTGGATAGTATGCCTTTTGGGCCCGATTCTAGAAGGGTCATGCCTGGCGTAACTGCAGTTGCACCAAGTAGAATAGCGCATGTAGCAACTTATGCCAGCAGTTGCGACATGTGCAATTCTGCATAGTGGCCTGCAACATAGCGCAGGCCGCTTGCGCCAAACAGCAGTTACGCTGCATAAACCCCCTGCGACATGGCTCTAGGGGGTTTACGGCAACAGTTGCACCCCATTCTAGAAGGGAAGCATAAAGTGCCCACATTGAGATTCTACAAGAAACCCCGGAGGAGATCCAGCAACATAAGTTATACCAGCATTTAGCTGGTATAACTTATGGACACCCTCGAGGGTCCTGTAGACCCATCGGCTGTCCAGCGGGCAGTGCACAGTTTCCCTACCTCCATGCCCAGGACACCCCAGTGAAGCCCCACAGGGCTACCCATACCCCCAGCCCCCTGAAACAGCTGTTGGCAGGAGCCCCACCCATGCCCCAAACTGCAAGTCGCCCGCTGCATATGCGACAATAATCCAGCCTTGGTAGTCTAGTGAACCCCCCCCCGAACTACAATAATAATAATACTTTATTTATAATGCGCCTTTCAAGTACTAAGGCACAGTACAGTTAAAACAATTAAAACAAATAAAACAAAATCATCATCACATTAAACTCTACAAAACAAACCACATCAACAATCATCATCACCGTATGCCTTTTTCCAAAGGAATGCTTTTAGGGCCTGTTTGAATCTCCCCATGGTCGTGCACTCCCTAATCAGATGGGTAGAGAATTCCAGAGGGAAGGGGCCGGGAACATGAAGGCCTGGGCCCCAGCAGATTTTAAAATCACCCTCGGAATCTCCTGCAAACCCTCATCAGCAGAGCGGAGTGGTCACTCATAGTGAAAAGGAATCAGAAGCTCTTTCAGGTAGTCAGGGCCCAGTCCCTGTAGGGCTTTATATGTCAGTAACCTGACTTTGTAGGTGATCTGCCACTGAACCGACAGCCAGTGCAGTTCCAGTAGCACCGGTGTGATATGGGAAGATCTAGGTATCCCCATCAACAACCAGGCTGCTGAATTCTGCACCGGCTGCAATCGGCGAATATCAACCCCCGGTAGCCCAAAGTAAAGCAAGTTGCAATAGCCTAAATGCAAGGTCACAAAGGTATGGATCAGTGTAGGCAGGTCGCTGGACAGAACAAGGTGCTTGATCCTAGCAATGTTTCTCAGATGGTAAAAAGATGACTTAATGACAGCCGACAGTTTACAGAGTTTTTAAAGACTATAGTCCATATACTCGCCATTTTCTTATGTATAATCAAAAATATTATTACTGATCATATATTGATCAATTTTCATCTTAAAAGATTCCATCATTCTACTAACTATTATTTCAATTGGAAGCTTATTCCAGATCTTAACCACTCTCACAGTTAACCAATGCTTCCTCCTAAGTGTATTAAACCTATCTGGTTACATCTGTAGTGGATGAGCTCTAGTGCTGTAGAGTTGATCCCTTAATACAAGATTTAGCTGTTCCCAGACTGTGGGGTCATTTAGTGCCCTATATATCAGACATAGATCACCTCGCAGTCTACGATACTCCAAGGTATACAGGCCTAAGACTGACAACCTCTGTTTATACTACTGCCCCTGGACCCCAGCTATCCTCTGTGTTGCTCTCCTTTGCACCCCTACCAAAGATCTTATATCGCCTCTGCCCCCAGGAGCCCAAAACTGGGCACCGTATTCCATATGAGGACGCACTAATGATGTGTAAAGTGGTAAAAGAACTTCTTTTTTATTGCTCTTAATGTGTTTTTTTATGCAATATTGTATATTACTATCCTTTTTTATTATTTGATTATAATGTGGCCTAAAACTTAAGTTATTGCATATTTTAACTCCCAAATCTCTTTCTTCAGTGACGACCTTTAATAACTCATTTCCCAACCTATACTGGAACATTGTATTATTCTTACCAATATGCATAACAGTGCATTTTGTCACATTGAAAGTTGACCCTTGTCTTAGTGCCCATTCTTCCAAGTTTTTTAAAGTGGCCTAAAGTACATTTGCATCTTCTTTATCATTTATTACCTTACCCAATCTGGTATCATCAGCAAATTTTGAAAGCCATACATCCGATGTAGAGCTCATAGACCTGATATATATGCTGAACAGACAGGGACCCAACATGGAGCCCTGTGGAACCATGCTGGTCACATCTGTCCATCCTGAATACTCTCCCTTTATACAAATCCTCTGCTGTCTACCCATAAGCCATGACCTAATCCAGTGAACAATATCAGAATGTATCCCCAACATACTAAGTGCATCAATCAGTTTGTCATGTGGCACTTTATCAAAGGCCTTAGCGAAGTCCAGGAAAATCACATCCACTGAGCTCCCGTCGTCCAAGGCCTTATTTACTTTACCATAAAATTCAAGGAGATTTGTCTGACATGATCTGCCCTTTACAAAACCATGCTGTGTATTATCCGTTTTCCCAGTCTGCTGTTGAAAATCTATAATATAATCTTTTATAATTCCCTCCAGTACCTTGCCAAAATTGAAGTTAGGCTAATTAGCCTGTAATTTTCCACATCCTGCATAGATCCTTTTTGTATAGGGATAACCACTTCCTGTTTCCATGCTTCTGGTACATCCCCCTCTTTTAAAGATTGTTGAAAAAGGCAGGTTATAGGACCTGCCAGTTGTTCAGCTAATTCCTTTATTAGCCTTGGATGCAATTCATTAGGACCTTGGGCTTTATTCTGATTCAGCAACTTTAATTATTTTTCCATCTCACATTCCTTAGGGTGATAATCTTGCTTGCAGGATGCCGTACTACATTGAGGTGTAGTAATTGTAGGGTGATTAAAAACTGAAGCAAAGTAATTATTGTACTGTTCTGCCATTAACTGATTGTCCAATATGATAGTTCCATCTTGATTTCTTAAGGGGCCAATATTTTTTATATTACCTTTTTTGTTATTTATATACGAATAGAATGATTTATAGTTATCCTTTACTTTGGTAGCTAGCTTAAATTCATAATTCCTTTTCGCTTGCTCGATGTGTTTTTTTGTAACCCTTAAACATTCTTTATATTTTGCCCAACTTCCCTCATCACCACTTAATTTTGCTGTTCTATACATTCTATTTTTTTTCTTTATTTCCTTTTTAATTTTTTAATGTCATCCATACAGGGAGAGGTTTTTTGTTTTGTGCCCGAAGTGTCAGCCCCGTGTCCAACATCACCCCTAGGTCTCACACCTGTTCAGAGGCCTGAAGCTCAGCGTCTCCAAGGAACAATCCTAAGGGGCAGCCTGCTCCCGGCCCCCCTATCCAGTGGCCTGGATCCAAAACCATCACCTCCATCTTCCCAGGGTTCAACTTCAGCCAACTGGACTTCATCCAATCCTGGATTTCATTGAGGCAGTTGTTAAATACAGAGATTGCTCTTTCCTGGTGGGGCACAAAAGACAGGTAGAGCTGGGTATCATCGGCATAACAATGAAACCTCAGCCTGAACCGTCTTACAATGTCTCCAAGGAGAAGCATATACACTGCAAAAAACATGGGGGACAATACTGAGCCCTGAGGAACCCAACAAGACAGAGAAATTGGATTAGAGGAAAAAAAACCTGACACTACCCTCTGAGTTTTTCCAGTGAGGTAAGATGTAAACCATCTGTGGACCAAACCAGAAAGTCCACAGATAAATCTCAGGTGCTCAAGCAGAACCCCATGGTCCATGGTGTCAAAAGC
The DNA here is from genome assembly GCA_016271365.2 of Neoceratodus forsteri. Taxonomy (NCBI): domain Eukaryota; kingdom Metazoa; phylum Chordata; order Ceratodontiformes; family Ceratodontidae; genus Neoceratodus; species Neoceratodus forsteri. The sequence continues at coordinate 304,456,300 of CM028135.1, forward strand.
CGATGACAGATCTAAAAGTACCAAAATGGACTGTTTTCTCTGGTCTCTCGCCATCAGGAGATCATTGAGCACCTGAACCAGTGCAGTCTTGGTACTATGCCTCTTTCAAAAAATGAATTAGAGAGGTTCATAGACGCTATGGATGGCCAAATTGTTCTCCAGTTGAGCAGCCACTACTTTCTCGATCACCTTCCCCACAAAAGGGAGGTTCAAGATAGGCCTGTAGTTTGCGAGAGAGTCTGGGTCCAGAGAAGCCTTCTTCAACAAAGGTGTCACCACTGCTTTTTTCAAGGAGCAGGGATATTCAACAGAGTCAAGGGAGCACCAGACTATCTGTGCCAGAACCGGGCCGATAGAATCACCACAACCCATAATCAGGGATGTAGAGCCCAGATCTAAACTACAGCATGTAGGGCGCATCCCTTGGACAATCCAAATAACATCCACGATTTCCAGATGGTCAAAGGTACTCCAGGAGAATGGAGGGATAGTGGCCAAGCCCTGGTCCTCAGCAACTTGCATAGAATGTGTTGAGTGGATCTCCAACCCGATGTCAGCCACCTTATCAGCAAAGACCCAAGCAAACTCATCACACTGCAACTGTGAAAAAGCTCTTCGGAGCTGCAGACAGGCTGGGTTGCACAGTTCTGAAGAGCTGAGCTGGTCAGTTCAGAGCAGCAGAAATTTCCCTGGACAGGAACTTTGCCTTCTTATGGGACATTTCTGACTGATAGAGCAGATATTGTTCTAGCAGTCTAACATGGTTGGCATATAAGCCAGATTTCTTCCAACAACGTTCTAACCTGTGTCCTAGTCACCACAGCTCCCTCAAGGCTCCATCAAACCACGGAGCCTGAGAGCAAAGGGAGAAAGGACGCACATGTACTGGTGCAATAGAATCCAGGGCTAAGGTAGTGGCATTGTTATATGCCAAGACCAAAGCCTCTGGGTCATTGCAATGTACAGGAAATTCTGATAGGCCAAGCACTGCTACTAGGCCACTGGAAGTAATATTCTGTAAAGGTCGGTACTTGACCATCTCCACAGGGGTCGGACTACAAGGGGGTTGCCAAAATTGAACCTCACCGTGTAGTGATCAGACCATCCAACTGGTTCCACCCCCATGTCTGAGGCCTCGAGCCCCAGGAGAAAAACCAGGTCAAGAGAATGGCCACATTTATGAGTAGCAGTGGTGACCACCTGTGTCAGGTCCAGTGAATTCATCAACTGGAGGAAGTATTGTCCAAATTTCGAGAGCTCATCGTCGATCCAGGCATTGAAGTCACCCAGGACCATCAGCCTAGGTGACTCACATGCCATATTGACCACAAAGTCCTCCACTTCTTTAAGGAATTGCTTCCCATCTCCAGGTGGATGGTAGATGAGAGATATCCTACAGCCCACACTAGCTACTACAGCACATTCAATTGAACTGGCCTCCTCAACTGGAACACTGGTGAGATCCAATTTGGTCTTGAAACAGATCGCAATCCCCCTCCATGATCTAACCTCGGTTATTGTATCACCGCATACCCAGCTGGAATTGCGACCTCAAATATGGGGCCTGCATTATCATCCAGCCAGGTTTCAGTGATGCAAGCCAGATCTGCTCACCCAACAAGATCCGCAATCACTGCAGTCTTATTCCTGACAAATCTGGCATTGCACAACACTGCCCGGGTTGGACAGAACTCCTGGGCTGCCCTGGCCACCTGCCCATCCCCAACGATGGTGCCCTTGGGTATGGAGACTAGACAAGATGGCCCATGCTCTAGACTCCACTTCACTCCAGGGCATCTTCTGAGCTTAGCAACCCCAATGGGAGCATCCCACTCTTCCAGTCTCCACTGTTCACCCCCACCCCATCCCCCCCTCCTGTGGGCAATACCTAAAGCCCAACAATGTTGATAGGTAAAAAAAGCCAACAGAGGGGGTGCAGAAAGGGCAGAGGGCATGGAGAGTGGAGTTTGAATAGCGCACAACCGGGGGACAACAAACTGAGAGATATCCCAGGCCTGCAACATATCAAAACAATACAAATCTAACTGCTCAATATGTAATAACCATACTGTACATAATATAAAAAAAACAAGAATCACAGCCTGTCATAAACTTCTCCTCATGCCCCCCAACTAAATAATCTATACCTACTCCCAATTAAAATATCAAATAACTAAATTAAGTAACTTAAACCATCTAAATACCTAACCTCCCTACCACATTACAATATTTAGCCTGAAGATCCTCTCACCACCTGGGGGTGGAACACATTAAACTAACAAAACAATTTAATTTTAATTAATTTCTGAGCATGTCTATGCAACAGCGCTAATACTGCACTCAGTTGACTGCTGGCTGTTGAGGTGAGAGGTGGGCTATGCCAGTCGCTGGCTGGAGATGGGCGGGGTGCTGGGTGAGCTGGCACAGCTGGGTGGGGTGGGGCCACTAGACTACCAGGAAATGGGGTTTCTTTCATTATTTATGTACAGTTCAGGGGTGGAGATCACTAGCCTACCAGGGAAATGGGGATTCATTTTCTTATTTCTGTACAGTTCGGGGGGGCACTAGACTACCAGGGCAACAGGGATTCATTTTTATTAATATACAGTTGGGGGGACCTACAGTAGACTACCAGGGACACAGGAGTGATATGAGTACTGTACAGTTGGGGGGAGTCCACTAGACTAACAGGGATACAGGACTGTACATTTTTTATGAAACAGTTCAGGGGGGCCGCTAGACTACCAGAGCCACCTATCTACCGCATATGCGGCTGGCAACTAAGGGGTCCGCTATGAGTGAGGAGGGCTGACCGTGCCGCCCTGCTGTTGTGACTTGCGACATGCTCACCAGGTACACGCACAGTTCGGCATATCTGACCACATGTCACAAGTTGCAGGACTTAGCTGCAATGACCCCGTCTCTACTAGAATAGGGTGCAGGGTCAATGTCACAGGTGCGGGTGGCGCAAGTTGCTTTCGGTGGCAACGTACGCCACCCTTCTAGAATCGGGCCCCTTATGTTAAATTGGAACAGATGGCATGCATGTGGCATGCATGCAAAAAGCAAGTGATCACTGATAACTGTACACATAAAAATTAAGTGACTTATTCAGGATCAGATAAGTGGGGGTAAATGAGATTCAAACCAAGGTATTCAGGTCTCTAAGTCTCCTGGTTTGTAATTCAGTGCCTTTAACCACTAAGCTATACTGCCTGCACAAATATAGGTTGCTTGTACTTCAATACAAATCTGCATACATCTGCACCAATGCGGCATGCATATAGCTACTGCTATAGTTTTCAACGCTGAACTGTAGCACACATACCAATGGAAACACATGTAGTTCTTCCAACTCCCAATACACACACTTATCCAAAAAAACTACTTAATTACTTCTGTCTTGTCTGTAGTCCTACTATTTTTTCTTTGTAGTTTTGAATGCTTCCATTTAAACAGACTTTAAGAGGCAAACACAAAAGTAGCAATAACTTGACACCCCCACCCACATGGCCAGTCCCCCGCCCCATGCACACATTGTAGTGGGTGCAGCCATGCTGCTACAGACAACCCACCAAGTATAGATATAAGTCGAGAGTCTCTTACCTGAGTACTAGGGAGCCAGAGGTAGTAGTCTTTAAGAGATGAAGTCCATGGATCAGAGTGCTGGGGTGTACCCACCTTGAAATGAGTGGAGTTATTTTTTATTACTATTTTATACATTATGATGGTGAGTCAGAGAATAATGAAGGCCACTGTTCTACTAACAAGACCCTTGTTAGTTGCGCGTTGGCCTTCAATAATCTCCAACTCTCCATCAATAATGTATAAAACGTTAATAAAAAATACCTCCATTCATTTCAGTGGTGCACACACCTGCAGTCTCCTTTGCCCTGTGTCATAATGTGCATGAACATGGGGATGTGGAGGTCAGCTTCACTTGGGGGGGGATAAGCCTCACTATAGTGGGGCTCCGGTAGTCTGTGCATACCATATTGAATGCAAGAGACAGCCTTCTTTTTACCCCTGAAAACTGCTCTGCTCCTCATCCATCTCTCATGGAATACATGCTGCTCACACACACACTGTCCTGTAAATTTGGATGTTATGGCTGGAGCGTCATTTCAGATTTCAGAGGGGGGAGCCAACAACTAGTGGAGGCCAGGTGCTAGTAAGCCCCTAGGTGGGATGCTTTCGAATGTCAGGAACATATCTAAAAGGTAAAACTTATTTGTTGCAACTTAAAAGTGATATGCAAATCAGGAAAAATTAAAATGTATCACATTCGTCTGTCTATACCCAGGGGCAGTGCATCAGATTTGGGCTTAAACCCACCCAGATACTAACCAATTTTTTTCCTGGCTGAATTTCTGGTCCCCCCCCAAAAAAAAAAAAAAAATTCCATCCTGATTTCTCTCCCTAACTCCATTTCATTCAATACTCATCCAATATGGGTTGTAAAACCACCCAAAGGTGCAGAAAAGTAAAAAACACATCAACAAAAAGAAGAAATATTTACTTTTACTTACCTGGCCATCTGGCCAGAACCTGTAGCATGACCAAGTTTGCCACCAGCCCAGTTTTCAGTCCCAGTTTCTCTCCATGGCTTCATTCCATTCAATACCCATCCCATGTAGGTTGTAAAGCCACCCAAAGGCACAGAAACATGAAAAACACATCAATAATAAAACATTATTTACTTTTACTTACCTGGCCATCTAGCCAGAACCTGTGGTGTGGCCCAGCATGCCACTAGCCTGGGTTTTAGTCCTCTCCTCTGCTGTCCTTCTGCCAGAAGCTGGATGCTAGAACCGACAATCCCATGTCCCAAATGTGGTCTGCGATGAAGTCACCTCACCAACCAAACCCACTTAACCTGTGTTGCTTGCTTCTTGCTTCGCTGCTGCTACACTGCACTGATCAAAGCCTATGAAGGCTGCCCACACCACTGTCACCAATGCTGCTAGGCCTAGCTCGCTGCCATGGGGGGGGTCTGTGCTGTTTTTTTTTTTTGAGGCTAGCCTTGTAAAGTAAGTAGGTAGCGTAGTCTTGAGTTAGCTTCTTGCTCACCCTCTGCCCCTTCAGCCACCAGGGTAGACGGAGACTCACTAAGAGTACACCAACAAAAATATGCCACCTCAACACTTCCATTGAGAGTTCAGTGCTCACCAACTCCTCCAAGCTGTAGTGTGCAGCCTGTCTAATCTGTGACAGTGAAAAGACAGTGTCGCACTTGCATGACTCGTGCTTTTTCTTAGCTGGAGCTCCTCCATGTCAAGTGTAATGGTGCCACCACTAATAGGTGGAGAGAGTGGACAACACAAGACAGACAAAGTCAAGTCAGGAGTGCACGTGAAGCATGAGCACAACACAGGTCAGGGGGCACTTATTTGTGCAAAAGAATAAATCCAAATTTAATGCCGTTATTGTCACACCATAAGAACAACCTAGACACAAATGCGGGTGGGGGAGCAATTGCCCCCCTCTGACCTACCACCTAAATGGCACCCCTGCTTTGTGGTACAGTACAAATTCATTCTCAGGTGCTAAGTAAATACAAGTAAATGCAATGGTTTCCACTATGTTCTGAGGAACTGTATCTCCATGTTTCAGGATGTGTCCTGATCCATCATGAGGTTTAGTACCCCTCATTGTCCCTCATTTTGAGTGTCAGTGTCCCTCATTTCAGTGACAAAATGTGAGGTGGGGTACATGCTTCCAAGACCATACTCAGCACAAAGAGTGCTGAGTATGGCCACAGTGTATATGCTCCATACAGAATGACAAAGGGAAAGTAAGTGAGCCAAAACAGTCATGGAGAAATACATTTGTAGCACTAAATATGCCTAGGGGAATTGCATGGCACAAAACAAAAAGGTCAGGATTCACAACACATAGGTTCTTCTTTCCACATCTGGAATGGGGAATGATGGGTGACTATATCCGAGGCACTTTATGCAGTAAGCCCACAATACTTTACAAATGAATGGAAATTTAATGACAAAAATCAAAAGCCATTAAACAACTTGCAAAAGGATCAGAAACAATGTGTTTGCCTAATTTTAATGGGAAATGTATTTTAATGGCTCTAATTGCTAGCAGTAGAATGAGAACTAGAAACTGATGTTTTTTTTGGATGAGATTTGCACCAGCTTAGCTGCTGCATACATGGCAAGCATGCAACATGTGAACCTGATGAGATTTTTAGAAGATGTTCACACCCGCTTACCTGCTGCACACATATCAAGCTTGCAGCATGCAAACCTGATTTGCTTTTTAGACCTGGTTCACTTAGGTTCACTTTGGTTCACTTTGTGTATGTGAACCACATGCAAACATTGCACAATTAAGCATGTGGCATGCATTCTGCATGTACACAGCACACTTATATTTCTATAAGGGTAGGATCCAGCAACACCCCTAAATATTTAAAATTAGAAACTACAAAATATGTATTCCCATTTTTTTCAACAATCAGCAAGTGTTCCTTGATCTTGACCAAATGTTGGGTAGAATCAAACATCATAATATTTTTTTTTTCATTCAGTTTTAACTTATTTCCTTCCAGCCATGATGTCAAAGTATCACAATTCGCCTGTAATGATACTTGAAACCCCACTATAGATGGGGCAGAATCCCCCCAAAAAACTATATTGTCAGCATAAAGCAGACTATTACCCCTTGAGAAACTTCATGGTAAGTTATTGACAAAAACGGAAAATTTCAAGGGTCCCAGTATCTTGCCCTAGGGAACTCCTCCCTTCACTTCCAGTGACTCTAACAATTTGTTGCCTATTTTTAACCCTTTGACTATAATGTTTCAAACTGTTTTCAAATCGTATCAAATGTTGACCCTTCACTCAAATTCCTACACTGTATCTATGAGCAGCCTATGGTCCACTGGGTTGAAAGCACCAGCCTGTTCAACAAATACTGTCCCATGACCAGCCCCTTTTCATGAGCTTTTTGAATAGCAACAGGTCTAAAATCTGTCTACTTTAGTTGGATCTTTTTAAGGTTTTGGAATGAGTGTGAAATCTATGTTTTCAAAGGACTCGGGGAAGACCTGATTGTTGCATTCATTTGAAAAGCTGTACAAGATAAGGGGCCAGTTGTTTTTTGAATTCTGCATAAAGTTCTAATGAAAAACCATCCCTGCCAAGGGATTTGCCCTTGACCATTCTGTCTATGGCACCTAGTACCTCCTGTATAGATACTGGCTCTGCTATCATAGCCTTCTTTGATTTCCCTATAGAGTACTGATAGGGCCTGAGTCTCAAAACAAACCAAGTTGCACAAGGGGCTTGCATCATACAGTTTGACGCAAGCTGTGGCTTGCATCACAACTTGTGTGAAGACCAGTTCACATATGCAGGCAGTGCCAAACTCTGCCTGCATGTGTCAAAGTGCCTCTGTACCCTAGTTGTAACAAAGAATGGCCAATGACATGGCACAAGGTGCCTTGCAACATGGCTATGGCACAAAAGCCCTAGATTGGGATTCACAAAAGTGCATGTTGCTTGACATTTGAAACACCCACTAGACCAGCACTAAGTAATCCAAGCACACTAGAACATATAATAGGTGAAGCACTTCAGGCAGCCAGAGTCCATACACCACTGAGGCAAAACTGCAGCAGCTGTAGCAACAGAATAGAGAGACTAAGCAGATGACACAGTTGAAGAGAGACAGAAGACACCACAATGTTGGGTTCTGTGGCACTACTGGAAATCAGGTTGGCAATGCTATAGTGCCAGACATGTGCCCACCAGCAGGGTGGTGCTGCACAGGGGAATACCAGGCAGCAGGATCCCAGACACAGGTGACATGCTGTGCAGCAGGGTTACAGATGGGGGTGGCATGCCAGGAGTGTATATTGGAGGCAGACATCATACCGTGATCTAACCAAGGAGTAGTGCGTCACCTGATATCACTTGTGCAAAGGCCAGACTTCCGGAACTGTGCCAAGAACTGGGTGGTGACATGAAAAGCAGGACATGGAGAGGACATGCCACACCAAAAGAGGTAAAGGTGAGCACAGCCCTCCATGTCCTCGCAAGTGGTGGATTCCAAACACCAAGTAGGGATACCACTGGCATATCCCAGGCCTCAGTACCAAGGTGTCTCAGGTAGGTCATGGATGCCCTAGTACACAGGGCACACCTGTACATCAGGTTCCCCATGGATAAACAGGAGAAGCTCAGTATCAAACAGGGACTCTATGGCACCACTGGCTTCCCCCGTATGCTGGGTGCTATAGACTGTACCTATCTAGCCATACAGGTACCAGTGACCAAACCTGAGGCATACATTAACAGGAAGGGGCACCACTCAATGAACATCCAGGTTGTGTTTGATAGGCAGTGCTGCATCACAGATGTAGTGGCACAGTATGCTGAGTCATGCCATGACTCATACATATTCTGGAACAGTGGCCTGTGAGAAGTTTTTGGGAATAGAACACTACAGTACTACATGATGGCTGGCTCATAGGTAGGCCTCTGACATGGTCACAGGAACGGTGTGTCCCTGCTTGCTGTAATGGTGGATGCACACACAAATGTCACCCAGGCCACCCCATGTGTAGGTCTATAGATGGACCATGTGGAGACACTACCGGGAAGGGTGGGAACATTTCACTGGGGAGGTTTCAGGTGGTGTTGTAGCCAGGGGCATGGTACAGCATGAGATGCATACAGTGTACCAGCAGGCATTCTCTGGTGGGGCCATGTGGCACCTTGGCAAGTCATGAGACTGGATGGGTGGGACTCCAAGCCAGTTGTGTGACACACTGTGGCCATGCAGCCAGCAGAGCAGATGCTCACTGACAGTTGCTGGATGTGCTAGCATCACTAACATATGTGTGTTCCACCCCTACTGGTGACAGTGGATACCCCCAGCTACCATGGCTCATGACACCCATCAGACACCCTCTGGTGGGTCCACAGATGCGATATAATAAGGCACACACATCAATGAGGGCAATCATCGAGAAGACATTTGAGATGCTCAAGATGTGGTTCTGGTGCCTTAACAGGTCTGGTGGGGCACTGCAGTACACCCCTTATGTTGCATGCAAGATTCTTGTACCATGTTGCATTCTACACAAAATTGCCCTTGCACACCGTATTGCAATGCTTGAACTGGAGATTGAGCAAGGTGAGGATGCGGCAGTTGGAGATGAGGAGGAAAAATGTGTCACCCAAGTCATGTCCAGAGACACACAGGCACAACATACCGTGGTTGGACAATGCATCATAGTGAACCTCATCTTTGCACACTTTACCTGAACACAAAGTAACAAAAATGTGTAGCACACCCCATGTTATGTGTGTAGTCTAACAGGCACTGCTGCAGTCCCATGGTGGTCTGAAGGGCATGTGCCAGCCCACAGCAACCCACAAACCACCACATTCACTTTGAGGCATGTCCATGGCAACAACAGCAACACAGCTTTCCAGCAGCTGCAACCGCACTACTGTGTGGATGTGGATGCATTGGTTGACCTCAACACAGTGCAGTGAACAACATGGGATATGGCTGAGGGAGCCCAACACAACATGCACCTGGTCCCAGCTGTGGTAATGTGGAGCTTTTGTTGCCAGGGGATACACAAAGGACATGGTAGCACTGTGGCATGAAAGGTACCTGTTGCCTGTGCACAGTTCCAGGTGGTAGCATAACATCTGCAGGAGGGCAGTGGACACCACGTTGATCAGAGTGGCTTAGAGTAGTGCGAATGGCCTGATACTGCATGTGAATGGGGAATACAGATGTGTCCCATTGCCTGCAGTTAGCTATCAGATGTCAGTTGCACAGCAACCCACATGACACAGTCCCAGACACCACATGCAGCAGATCAGTATGTCCATGTGATATGCAAGTGTGCAAAGGTGTGCTGTTGCCAGCACCGTCATGGTGCGTTTGTGTCTGATGTGCAGATTGTGTGTAGGGGTGTAGTGTAAGCAGCCATAGGTGTCAGGGGGCAGGTAATGGGAGCCACTGTACAGAGGGAGCCCAACATAAGACCACCATGACAATGATGCGGTGTAGCTGCACGCCTCATGACACCAGCACATCTGCTGTTCATGGCGGTGGTATGGAACATGCCCACTAGAGATGGCCATAGGGCACTCTACTGGTGCAAAATTTACTTACACTCTGGTACCATGGACCAGTGTTGGGTAAGTTACTTTTTCTATTACTTTCTATTTCTTTTAGAAACTTGATCCAGGAAGCTACATGTAGTCACTAACAAGGATGGAGACATACTAGAAAAAGTAATACACCTGACAGTTACAGTTACTTATTTCTTTTTATACAAAAACAATAAAAAACTATAACAGATGACATTTATTTGAAAGTAATATGTTAGTTACTAGTTACTTTCAAATAAATGTGATTAGTTACATTTACATATTACTTTTGTATAAAAAGACATAAGTAACTGTAACTGTAAGGTGTATTACTTGTTCCAGTACTTCTCCATCCTTGCTAGTGACTGCACAGAGCTTTCTGGAACAGGTTTCCAAAAGTAATAGAAAGTAATAGAGAAAGTAACTTACCCAACACTGCCATGGACCATGTACATATACAATGCCCTCCCCCACTCTACACTTCTACACTGTAACACTGAATATAAAGGGCATTATGGATAACATGGAGTGGTGTTCCATTATGCACATATACAGTGGCAGCATGTTTATATGAAGGATAAGGTTAATACTGTGCTATGATTGCTCCCTGGATCTGTGTATTTTTGGCACGGATTGCCATATGCCTGTGCATTATCCTAGGACCTGCATGTCACATGTCCAGACTTAAATCATGCTATACTTGACAGCATTTAATGGGTGTTTAATGTGTACATTTTGATGGAAGTGGTGGTAATATGTACATATTTTATATTATGCTGAATACAGAGGAATTCACAGGACATGTGGTTACTGTGGATGTGGATCCTGTAGTGGGTGGTGGGTACCACATGCCATAGACAGTGGTGCATGATAGGATGTGCTGACATACCTATGGAGGGATAGGTTCATTACACTACCACGCATGCCCTGCAGTGTTCAGGAACACAGAACAATGAATGGCTGATGGAGCCTGCATTAACCATGTCTGACTGCGCCTGTACCGATATTATGTACCCCATACCATGCCAATGCATGCAGGGATGCAACATATGCATGCATGCAGCATCATAGGCTGATGCAGCCACTGCATATTACACTGCACTATGTGCATTTGCCTGCATCCAGATAATATTGGCATTGCAGCATTGGCAGAAATCAGCTACACATGGTGGTATACTAATATACATGTGTTTAAGGGGCAAAGTGATGTGTCAGAGGTACAAGCAGTGTAGGTGTGATGGTCTGGTGACTGTAGGGAAAGTTCTGTTTAGGAACAGTGCTAGTAACACTATCTACCAAATTAGGAGATGGCAAGCTGGATATGTGCACCAAATTTCACAGATGATGAGACTGTTTCTCATCAGCTTGGTGGAACAGTGGTCCTGCATATTACTGCCACCAGTCAATTGTAAGACAACACCTGCCCAAAGGGACAGGATGTGGAGAGCGATCTGTTTGCAGCTTAAGAGAGTGTCAGGTGTGAGGACGTCCATCAGACAGGTGTGCCATAGGCGGAAGGACCTGACATGGAGAGAGGCTGCACTCCTCAACCATCTTAGGACCATGGCCAGGTATGCCGATGTCCAGATGAGAGGTGGACGGATTTGACAGACAGGTAAGTGTCATATCATATAATGTCATACACTATAGTAAAACACATGTAGCATGCAGTGTTCATCGCAGTGCATCATTTTCAACTGTTTATCTACCATTCTGTCTCCACTGGAAGACATGCATTCACATCCATGGAGGAGCGCACGTAAATGCCCAGTGGTGAGGAGGAGAAAAGTGGTCAGGGGCATCAGAGGACCAAACATGGACCCCGCAACACAGATATGTCAACATGCAGTCTGTTTGCATGTAGAGGGTCAATTGATGTCATTGGTGTAACTGCCAATGTCACCCACACAGAGTCAGCATGAGGTATACTGCACAGGAGACATAGGCACTGTGACCTGGCACGTGCCCATGCATGCATATAGTGTGGACTTGCAATACATATGGGGGCACATGTGCAGCATGGACATGATTGTGGTCATGCAGGGGTTGAATGGGGACATGCACAACTGTGTGTGTGTGTGTGTGTGTGTCTGGCAGTGATACACAGGGCCGAAGTGACATTCCAGTGTCTCTACAACACCATGACATTATGCACGACTATGCATGCTTTGTAGTGAGCTGTCACACGTAGTGGAGAGAGGCCACACAGCATTCTGTTGTGTAATATAGACCTGCCACATAGTGTTGACCCATGCACACACTGCTAGTGGCTAGTTGATGAACATGTGGCTGAAACGGTTCTATGTGGCCCTGTATAGGGGTGTTGAACTCATGATCTACAGTGGCAATGACGCATTCCTCAGCCATGGTGACTATTGTTGCGGGTGGTGCCTTGTGCATCCCAAATGCATGCACAGCATGCACTGTTACAAACTGCGACAGTGCATGCTGCATGCACAGCATGCACTGTTACAAACTGCGACATGGCCCTGCACTACCAAGTGGCGGGGCACAGCCATGTGTCCACCATCTTGCCCTGCCATCCATGTAGGCTGGACCACACATTACACATGTGCTGTACATCTGGCATACCATGTCACCCACATGATGGTCCCATCATGGCACTGTTCCACCTGTCAGTGTTTTGCCATGTTACTGAACACTGTGCACAGTGTTGCATAAGGCCAACAGGCTCTGATGGATGCTGCAGTAGGACCATCCATCCCAGACACATCAACAGTGGTCAAGTGGCACACATGGGTGATTGTGCAGGGGCATGTTGTGCAGTCTACAAGGCAACACAGGATGACACTGTTGTTGGGAACATGTCTGGACATTCAGGACATAGGACCATTATGTGTCCCGTAGGTATGCCATGTCATGCATCATACAGATGGGCGTTAGCGTGCTGCCCATATCATGCATAGTATTCTGGCAAACAGACACAGAATGTCTGTAACTGCACACTCACAACATGGTCTCTTTTGTTATGCAGGTGTTGGAGGGACAATGCAGGGTAGACAGCATGCACAATGTTCTCACTGGTGTTCCCTGGAGAGTGCTATGAGGTAACTAACAAGGTCAGAGGCAAGGGCCTACCAGGAACGCAACCATGCACTAGCGGCAGTCTCATAAGGGACCGAGGTGGCACTGGAGCAATGTGACATACCACAGTCACTGGAAGTACATGCAGCAGATAACAATGACACAGCCCAACTGGTTGATGCAGACCCTGCTCATCCACCATTCATGGGGGGGCCACAGGACCATAATGACCAGGGGGAGGATGGACATTTGGCCAGGCAGACTGCACATGTACTCCCACTGCTTCAAGAGAATAGCAGTGTTCGTCTGTTCATCAGGGACTCAGCCCTGCCTCAGGAATGGCCTTTATGTATAATCCACCCAGCCAGTCTATGCAGAACTTTGCCAGGAGACTGGGGGCACACTTTCAGCCAGTTGCCGAACACATGGACCTGCTGTGGGAGGACATTGTATCACTGTTATCCTTCCTTGATAATTATACTAAGTAGTGAACTGCAATGATGTTGCCATTGGATGAGGCACATGCATGTCTGTGTGCAGTGCATTCTTTAACACCATGCATTGTTTTATTGTATGTTGATATTTGCAATGTCAACTCACCCCCTTACTTCATGACAGTAGAGGTGATTTTTTTTTACTATGTGTTTGTTGTTAAATGTTGTTATGCTGTTTTACTACTCCTATTCTGAGTTTATATGCTATTAATGTGTGTTTTGGTATTGTAATGTGTGTCTGTGTCTCTTTTTCCATCCTACAACACCTGCTTGTGCCCAATGTCTCAGCTATGTGTGATGCACTCACTGCATAGTTGTCATGTATTGCAACATATGTAGGTGGCTACCAATGCTTGTCAGTGTGGACTATGGAACTATGTGTTCCGCTCTGGGCACAGTCACACAGGTCATGGTGCATGACACTACACATGGGCTGTTTTGGAGTGTCACCACTGCAGGGATGGTCACAGTATGATGGCCTATGTGGACCCCATGACACCGGGGTCCTCTTAGTTTCACATCGGTATGCTGACGTGAGTAAGCCAAACCACCATTTACCAAGGTATAACCCCATGGCTGGATCCTGTTGTTATGATGCATGCAGTGGGTGGTCTATGATAGTGTGGCTTGTAGATGGGGTTGCATTCAGGTGTGGGTGTTGCCTCTTGCAGATGTGACTATGCAGTATCACATGGGGTTGTTCTGGTGGGATGCAGGGGAAGATGAGGATGCTATGTGGCTGATCTTGGAGGCCTTATGGGTGCATTACTCAGGCAGTTCCAATGAACTGATGTGGTGCTGTCTTTATGTGATCATGTGCAGGTGGTTGTGCACTATGTGGCCTTTCCTTCCAGGTGCTTGCTCACCCATGCCTTGGCTGTGCTGGCTGCTGATGGCCCTCACTGGGTCTATGTGTGTCCAACTGGGATGCATCTTTACTGCAATTTCCTAATGCTGACTGTGTATCATGGACCAGGGACCTCAGGAGCCATCTTGTGGCTGCTGGTGTTCTTGGTGCATGTGTGCTAGGGGCCATTCCCTCACAGGCTACACTGTCCTTCATCCTCCTGTCTCATTTTGTCTGCATTGTTGATGGTGGTGCAGGGGGTGCAGAGGGTGTTTGTCCCAGTGATGGCACAACCACCTTCTCCATGGCTGCATCCATGTTTCCTGTCTGTTTACAGCCACTTTGTCTTGAAGCATGTGTGTCCACCTGTGCAGGCGCTAGCTGCATGAGTGGCACTGTGTTGCCTGTGGGTCTGTCCAGCATGGTGTTCCCCAATCTGGTACTGGCATCACCACTGTGCTCCTGTGTAGGTGCTGGACCCTGTGGCTCCTGAGCATCACATGCCCTGTCTGCCACATGTGTTGTGGTGGTATGGGCATTGTGTCCTTGCTCCAAGTCCTGTGGACCATCACGGCCTATTGATGTGCACTCCTCTGTTTGCCTGCCACAGTGCACTGTCATTCCAGAGCTGTCCTCCTCCTGTGTGTAGGTGTCCATGGGTGTTGCCATTGTTTATGCATTTGTATCCATAGCCAGGATGTGTTGACCCCCTGAAAGTGGTGGTGCTGTGGTGCCTTTGGGACTGCACAGGTCCTGTTCTTTGCCTTTGTAAGACAGGGCTGTGAGTTCCTCTTGTAAAGCAGCAATACACCCATTGTCCTAGTCCTTCACTTGCCGTGGTGCTGTCTCTATGTGCAGGACTGTGTGTCTTTCTAGGCATTGGGCAACATGTTTGGCATCACCATAACCATGGGTTCATATCCAATGGATTGGTGTTGTTGCTGCTTCTGGAATCCCTGTGAGAGTGTGGAGGTGTGTTGGTGATCTCCATGGTGCTAGGTCCCCTCGGCACCATAGCCATGTGGCCCAGACATGTTTGCCTTGGTTTCATCTGTCCTGTTATGCCACATTGCATGGAATATTCCCTAGAGTGCACCAGCCATTGCGGTGATGGCACTGGTCTGTGTGTTCTGTATTGACAGGCTGCACATTGTCAGCATCTTCTGTTGCACCACAGTCTCTGCCTGTCACTGGGCACTTAGGTGTATACCATGCAGGTTGGCTTCCAGCAACACCTGCTGTCCCCTACCCTCATGTATGTGTGTCATCATTGTGTCGTGGAAGTCCATGACTACAACATCTAGTTGGGACATCTGGGCCATGGCAGGTGTGTTGCGCTCCTGCACAGCCTCACAGATACCTACCATCTCACGATGTAATGCCTCCTGTGTGTTTGCTACATCCTGAAAGTTACAGCTTAGGTTGTCCTCCAGCAGAGGATCAAAGTACAGTACTACAGGCTGTGGCATTGGTGACTGCATGCGTGACAGTAGTGACATGGTGTCAGCATCTCTGTTATCATCATGTCAGGCTTCCCCTTCATCACCAGTTGATGCTGCAACTGTTGTCTGTGTCTGTCCTGCTAGTAGGTCCCCATCAGTGCAGTGCTATATCCTGTGTGTGGCCATGCCACAGCCTGTGGCAATTGTGCCCACCTCTGTCTCACTACCCATTTAGTCTGCAGCATTGATGTTTCACTATCTGTGTCCCCCTCGCCTACATGTTATGGCTGGTTGTGTGTGGCTGTGGCTGTCACAGCTGGTTGGTGCCATTCTCACCACCGCCGTGTCCTGTGTGGGTGACACAGAAAAATGTGCACGGCTGGTAGTCATGCTGCATAGCCATTTCAGTGTGTTTCTGCTTTGGTGGTGCAGTGTCTATGTTGGTGTTGCATGCCACATGCATGGACACAAACATAACTATTGCATATTGTAGCCAAAATAGGTCCAGCTCTGTGTTCCACTCAATGGTCCAGGAGCTGAGGTGTATTGTCACCCATTCCACCTGGCTACTTAGATGTTATTGTTGACTGGGTCTCCCACCAGTTCCTCCCATGCAGCCTCTGTTGTGCACTAGCTTATCCTTAGACTTTCATAATAATGCTTTTGCAGCTGATGGACACTTCTTTTGCATGATGCCAGTGTACTGACCTTGGTGGCCACATTCTCCCAGGCCTGCTGACACTGGGCTCAGAGCTCTTTCTCTCCCCTCTGGACAGTAGCAGGTCTACCTGATTGGTATAAAGATACATGCTATTACACAGGAGCGCACTGTTTGCCATGTTGCCCTGTTTCCCCATAGCCGTCATTCACACTCACCTAGACCCAGAACTCCTCAATCATGATGTCAGTCACTGCCTCTGTGAAATTCTTCATTCTACTGTGTTCCTCTGCTCTCTGCATTGTGCTTTCACACTGCAAAACTCCTGCCTCGGCCGTGGTGGTGCCTCAGTTCTCTGGTGTTGTGTGCGATATTGCTGCCCAGTGTGCACTTCTTATGACACACCTTGAATCCTACATCATGCATTTTGTTCTTTGGTGTTAGGGGTAGGTCTCTCAGAGTTGGGAACAGGCTGTAGAGCACAGTGATCATTGGTGCAAGCTGCATTACACACATCTTGCATTGTTCTAATACCCTTTGAGAATCAAGCCCATAGAGTTTTCACAATACAGATATGTCTAATTCTCAGCTGGAACTGGTTGACCTGCACAGGTCTTTATAGAAATCTACACAGGTTTTTTTTTTTTTCAAGAGGTGTACCATATGACTGCATGCTAAATCTCTGCCTGAAGTGAAGACTTTCCCACTATGTGCCAGATGAGAAGAACCCTGTCTTGAGGTTCACATGCTCAAGATGCAGATTTTAGGACTGCAGAGCAAGACCATCAGCTTACAGGGCAAGCCCTGAGCCAGAAAGGGTAATGGACATGGTTAGCATGCTTCTAATTTATGAATGAGCTCTTAAATTAACTTCTAGTGCTATATAGGAGGAGGCCGGGTGAAAACAGCTGCCATAGATTAGGTAACAGATTATTGATGAGGAGGCTGGGTGAAGCCAGGAGCTGTAGATATTGCTGAGGAGGCTGGCCTTGAAAAGTTGCAAGTGAACTCTGCAACCACGAGAGCTACTAAGGTGGAGCCTTGGTGAGGTAGGAAGCTGCAGTGCAAGCCAGCATTTGGTGGTTTGATAGTAGTAGCAACCAGTGGGAAACAAGCCAAACAATTCAATTATGGAAGCTGAATTGATGGTGACATTGAAGGTAGGTGTTTAGGCAGTGTGAGGCTGTGATGCCAGTGATTGAGTCAATGAGGTTTAGTGTAAATGAATCAATGAAGTTTAGCAGATAGGAGATATGTAGCAGCATTTCAACACCATTTGCTACAGCAATAAAATGGGCATCAGCATAGGTAAGCATGATACATCACATATGAAGTAAGATAAATTATGTATATGCTTGGCTAACCAGTTCCATAAAGGAGCAAATCGTAGTTTACATACACGCATTTGATGCTATGGTTTCA
This sequence comes from Neoceratodus forsteri, assembly GCA_016271365.2. Classification (NCBI taxonomy): domain Eukaryota; kingdom Metazoa; phylum Chordata; order Ceratodontiformes; family Ceratodontidae; genus Neoceratodus; species Neoceratodus forsteri. The sequence continues at coordinate 304,474,344 of CM028135.1, forward strand.
GCATGAGAAGTTATTTGATATGATTGCATGAATAATGAATTGATAGCTGTTTAGTTCAACTCATCCCACTCGGATAAGGCTACTGTGAATATTGGTGTACCCCAAGGCTCTGCCCTGGGACCACTTCTTTTTTCAATTTTCGGTAATGACATCACCTCAAATCTCTCTGCCTCCTCCTCCATACTCTGTGCGGATGACATTGTCCTCTATACCAGTGCGCAAAATGTATCTGACATCAATCTACGGCTTTCTGATGACTTCCAATGCACACAAACCTTGCTCTCAGATCATAAACCTGTTCTTAATGAGACTAAAACCCAGTCCATGCTATTTGGTATCCCCTCAAAACTCAAAAAATACCAAACAACTTCAGGGTCTCCTGTTTACATGGCTCACCCAATGGCTTAGTTACCTCTTTTAAGTACCTAGGTGTCACTTTGGATCAATCCTTAAACTTCAAACATCACATTTCAAACACGTGTAAGTCTATGAACTCCAAGCTAGGTGTAGCATACCGTACTAGCTAAGTTTTAACCCCCTCAGCAAAACTAGCTATTGCCCGAGGCATACTCCTACTGACCCTAACCTAAGGGATATCTTCATATGCTGCCATACCTAAAACAAATCTCCATGGGGGGACGTTGCCAATAACAATATATGTTGGTACGCTGCCTCATCCCATAGGCAGAAACACCACTGCCTCCTCTACTCTGATCCTAACTATCTTGAAATGCCACCAGGCTCTACTCCCTTGGCTCCACTATAGATAGTATTATGTGGTCTCAAACCCCTAAATCACTGGCAGTACTGCTCATGCCACAGACCCCAACTATGGTCTGCACTCAACTGATAAAATCCTTCTTAAGTGTGCCAAAAAATTCAACCACCAAAGGTTCTAGTGCTTTTGCCCACTACACTCCTCGGTTGTGGAACTCCTTCCCTCTAGATGTCCACCTAACACCCACTCATGACACCTTTAAAAAAGTTCCCCATCACTACCTCATCTTATCTAACCAATGCTCCTGCTTTAAATCTCCTTAGCTCCCTGTCCTCCTCCCCCCTGGCTGCAGTTCTTAACCTGTTCTGCCAATATACCATTTCAATGTCTCTTCTCTTATGCCTCTCCCCAGATGCACCTCCTACTCAACAGGCCTGCATCTCTAAAACTAACCATGTTCCAAACCTAACCTATCTCAGCTTGCCTGTCCCCTGCATCAAACCCCCTTTGCACTTATTTGTTCTGTTCTCCTGTCCTTTGCATCAGTAAAAATTTGCCTACTTACCCGTGCGAGGTATATTTTCTCTTGTCTTGTCCCCAGCTGCACCCACTACTTGCCTTAGCTTATATCTCTGAAACTTACCCTACTCCAAACATGAATAACCTCAGTTTTCCTATCCCCTGCATCTAACCCCCTTAGCACTTATTTATTTTGATTCCCATATTTTCCTTGTCTGTATAAAATTGTTTTTCCTCCAGGGTCATACAGTATCTACTGTATGTCTATTTTTTTCTTTTGAATTTGTGCCCATGTATTTCTGAGTTATCCTTTGCATTTTGCAACTATACTGCTTTTGCTCCACTGCCAATATGCCTCATCCCAATGCTATAACTGTAAAAATATGTCCTTTAACCTGCTTTCAATACCTTGTATCTTATTTATGCTGCATAACCTGCAGTAGAACACCATTGTTTATACCTTGCTGTAACTACCTTCTGTTGTATTCTCTGTAATGTTACACAGTAACTTCCCAGGTCGTGCCTGAAAATAGTCATCTCTATGGCTAGTGCACATACCCGGTAAACAAAAATGAAATAAAATGAATGCCTTAAATGCCATTAAGGTGGAGATAGGTTATTCCAGTAAGGAGCATGCAGTGCTGTAATGGAATGCAATGAATATCTGAAAGCCATATAGGCTGCAAGGTTAATGATTTATGCATGGATAACAGAAAGTCGGGTAGGCAAGAAAGGAGAGCAAAATCATATAGCTTACATAAAGCATGCTCCTGCTACTTGGAGCCATGATGCTCCACCATGACATCACAGTCCCCCACCATGGGAATAACAGGAAGCCACAAGTTGAGCACTATGAGACCAAACAGCACTCTAATGTTGACAGTGTAGGAATCCCCAAAATAGAGGTGCTTTTATTAGCAAGATTCTAGACAAAGACACAGCCAAATGATAGCAAGCCGTTGAGGCAGTAGAGCAACAAGAAACTGCAGTAGAGCCACACTACATTGCAGAAAATCAAGCAGGAGATTTAAAAGCTAGAGTGCAGTAGCTGCCTGACTGAGCTAACATTGAATGAATTGAGCAGAGCTGCTGAGACAGAGCATAGCAGAGAGTGTCAGCTAGATGGAGCAGGACAAGACTGGACCAGGTGCAAACAATTAAGGTGGATAAGCACAGAGACAGCAGAAGCAGGAAAGCAGCAGCTGAGCTGAAACATACAGGTAACAATTGCAGTTGCATTGATAATTTGCTAAAATCTGCTGAAAAGTTTCTGTCTTTTGAATGTAATTTTGTATAACTCATATTCATATTTAGCCTGCTCCAAATTTGTTGTTCTAAATGTGTTTTCAAGGTTTTTTTTATTTTATTTTGTGTTTCCTACTGTTCCTTACTTCTTTTTTAATTAACCCACAAGGTCTGCAAAATTATTGTACCTATTAATGTTGCCTTAAAGACTGGCCAACAGTAAGAAAAAGTGTTTGATTCTGTTAGACTTTCTTTCCAGAGATTTTCCAATATTTCCTTTATTTCAGTATAGAAGTTTTTTGTCATGCAACAAACTATTAACTTTCCAGATATTACATTTCTTTATGTTACCAGCAACAACAAGAAACAAAGAAACAGAACTGTGTTCTTAAACTGAAGCTGGTTTGATTTCTGTGACTAACATACTGCAATCTATTTTCTTTAGAAACTAAATGACAGTCTAGTCGGGCAGACTTTCTAAATGCTGCAAAATAATGAGTATATTCTTTTGCTTCGGAGAAATGTCCCACCGTATGTCTGTTGAATTATTAGTATTTCTGAAACTGCTAAAAATTCTAGATTTATATTTGTCCCAACTAGTGTTTTATTTATGTATATATAAACAGAATGACCAGGCAATTGAAATCTTCTGAGACTACAGTATACTCCTTATGTGATTAGCCAGCAAACCATTAAGCTTGGCTATAAAGCCATTGAAACATTTAAATGGGGCATACATGTAACTGATCATCCAGTATTTATTATATAATACAATTTTAGGCATGACAATTCTACCCTTACCATCTATGACAGTATCCAGTGTTTTGCAAGGTAAATTCTTCCTTACTAATGTGATCAACCTTCAGCTATTTTTTGCTTCTTGTACATAAACAATTTTATCCACCCAGCCTGTTCTCAGTTTTTGCACCACTTTATCTTCCAGGAATGTCTCCTGAAGAAAAGAGATGCCCCCTTGTTCTCTTTTTAAATAGATCAGGATCTGGCATCTCTTAATTGGTGAATTTCTACCATTGACATTCAATGTAATTATCTTTAGATCTGTGCATGTTAAATTTAGTAAATATAATAGACCACTGAGAAACCAAACATGTATGTCTCCAGACCTTACAGCTCATTAAGCTGATAATCCCATATCCATAGCCCTCCTTTTTAGACAAGAAGAAATTCTTTGTATCCAGCCCTTGCTTTAACCCATCCTTCTTCTTCATCATAGTATTCTTTTTTGAAATTAAGTTTATTTTATTGAAATTTAAGAAACAAGATACAACATATAATCTACTACAACACATAATGCTAACAATAACAACAACACTAATAACCATCACCCCGCCATATCCCAGTATCCAACTATATACAAAAGAGCAAGTGCACCATAAGGAAAGAAAAGCTTGCTCCGCTACACCAAAGGTCCTTACAGGTGTAACATACAATTGCACATTGAGGAAAAAAAGGGGGGCTAATAGGAGGATCCCCACTATTACAACTGAACATTTCTAAATACTGGAACAATAATAATACAGAGAACCAGTGTATGTGTAACACACATCAAAACAAGAACATAACCAAGGCAAAGACTGAAACATACTCAAGTGGGTAAGGTATATAATGTATGTAGTTTCACCCAGTTCCTTTCATAAGATGAGAGCCAATTGTGGGCACTTGCAACAGTTTTCTCTAATCAAATATTATTTAATAGCTCATTAAGCCACTCTATATAGGTAAAATGATGCTGATCTTTCCAGTGACATAAAATCAATCTCTTCATCATCATGGATGTCATTGCAATATGATATTTCCTCTCCTTGACCGGGATCAGAGTAAGATCTCCCATAATGCATATTTCAGGGGCAAAATAGTCATGGATCCTCAAGAGGGAGTCCATCTTACCTTTAATTTCCAAGCAAAGGTTACAAATTGGTAGACATTCCCAAATGACATGTAGTAAAGTTCCTTCACTGGCACCGCATCTTGTACAAAGTGTAGATTCAGTTCTTCCCATTCTAAATAATTTTTGAGGGATGTAAACAAATTATGTAACTAAAAAGATGTGTTAGTTGTAGCCTATCTTGAGCATTATAGGTAAAAAGTAATTTCCAAATCCAAGGCCACTGAAAAGAGATCTCTGGTAAAGTAAATTGCCAGTACCCACAAGTGGCCTAACAGTAAACACAGATTTCCTTGAGAAGAACTTGGTAGAATTTTGAGACGCTGTGTGCTTGGTTTACTACCCCCGTCAAACTTGATAAGAAGGATGTATTGTTAATTAGCCATGGAAATTGACCCATATGCTGGAAAACTGCATGCCTAAGCTGGAAATATTTGAAAGCCATATTATCAGGCAGCATAATTTGATTCCCTACCTTGGGTAAAAGTAATGAAGTGACCTTCAATTAGTAAATCAGTGAGGGAGACAGTATCAATACTAGGCATCCATCCACTTGGTATGGGTTTTCCTCCAATTTTGAAGTTGGGATTCTTTTCAAGTGGTTGTGAGTTATCAAGACAAAATCTGGGTGACATCTTTGTAAGTATTTGGTGATGTACCAAAAGAGAGGTACCCACAACCGATCTTCCTAATGTTGCTGGAAGATTGGTATATTTAAAGTACACTGAAGAGACCAGAGAAATCCATAAGAACAATTTTTTCAAGCTCAATATTGAGCCACAAACAGTTGTAGGAGTTAGGTAAGGTCAATTCTTGCCGGGGAAGTCACTGAAGGTATTTGTTAAGGTGTATTGTCCAATAATAGAGCCTGAAATCAAGTAATTGCAAACCACCCAATGCCTCAGGGGGCACTAATTTTGCCCCTTGTGGGGACTAATCTACCAACCCTAAGCAACCATCCTGATTAGGATCATGACAAGGCCCCTTGGACTGTTTTTTCTGCACTTATGCCACTTCACAGGTCCCCCCCCATGAATATTACAGCCCTCCTCAGGGCCTAATGCCTACATCCCTTCTTGCTGTTGTCACCTGGTGATATGTTGTGTTGCACCATTATTCTCATAGCTCTACTGACCAGTGACTATATTTCACTGTACACTACTTAACTGTTTTGCTATTCCTCTACCACTGAGGCATTGTCCTCCTGTATAGCCTCCTTTAGTCATGTAACTGTATTCTATTCATGTATCACTGAGGTGTTGTTCTCCTGTAACACCTGTTGAAACCTTGTAACTATTGCTTGAAACCTGTAACCTGTAACTATTACTGTGTATTGAACTATGTAATAATGTCTGTCTTAGTACTCCATGATGAGGTGCCTTTGTAAACGAGTCCTTGACTCAAAGGTCTGTAAATCTGACATTCTAAAATAAATTGTTTGGGAGGCAGTATAGTGCAGTGGTTGAAGGCTCTGAGCTGCAAATCTGGTGACATACAGCAGACCAGACCTGGGTTTGAATCCCACAGCTTCCACTTACATACTGTGTGACCCTGAGCAAGTCACTTAACTTCCCTGTGCTCCCAGGTCGTACCTGTAAAAAAGCTTTCAGCTTAGTGTGCTATTCCTGGTTAAACAACTAAAATAAAAAAAAAAAAAAAAGATAAATAAATAATTAATCATGGTGCGAGGGTTTCAAGGCCCAAATAAAATGAGATATCATAGAATGTAACCTAGTGAATCAGCTAAAGGGAAAAAATATATTTAACACATGGATAAAAAAATTCTAGGTAAAACATTTATTTTTACTACGTTAATTCTATCCCAGATAGATATAGGTAGGAGACCCCAGAGATCTAAGTCCATCTTAATTGAGGATAATAAACCATCTAGGTTTAATTTCCTGAGCTGAGACTGGTCTGTTGTTAAATCTATACCTAAATTCCTAAGTGTTTTATGGCCCCACATGAAAACAAATGAGGCAATGTCAGCTTTAGTGAGATATTTATTTAGCGGCATTACAAGCAATTTATTTAAATTTAATTTGTAATTAGAAACAATTCAGTATCATGTAATTGTGTCTAATACTACTGGAAGAGTCATAAATGGGTGGGTTAAATGAAGCAAAATGTCATCCACATAAACCAACAATAAATAAGACTTTGAGTGAATGGGGATTCCAGAAATAAGAGAATGGGTATTGAGGGATACTAGCAAAGGCTGCAGATAAAAATTAAATAACAAAGGGGATAGTGGACATCCTTGTCTTGTGCCACTATGCAATGTGAATGGTGGGGAAAGTACTCCACTACAACATATGCGAGCACTGGGCTAGGTGTAAAGTATATAAATCTAGCTGATATAAGCTGGTGGAAAATTGGACTTATGCAGTACATTAAATAAAAATGGCCACACCACTCTGTCAAAAGCTTTCTTGGCATCCAGGGATACAACAGCCACTGGGCAGTTCAGGTCTCTGGATGCTAAGAAAATATGGGCAATTTTATGGAGATGATCTGATGCGGATTGTGTAGGCATAAAGCCTACCTGCTCCGGTCCAATAAGGTGTCCACAAACTTTGTTAATATGTGTAGCCAATATTTTAGAAAGTAATTTTAGGTCCTGATTCATAAGTGAAATCAAACAATAATTAGATATCAGTTCTGGGGTTTTATCTAGTTTGGGTAACAAAACAATAAAAGCTTCAGCAAGCGTGAAATCTGACATACTATTTTCTAATATGTCAGAAAACTTGAGTAAGTAGGGTGGCCAATTCTTTTGAATAAGTTTTATAAAAATCGGAAGTGAAGCCATCTGGGCCTGGAGCCTTATCCAAAGCCAGAGAAGATATAGCCACAGTAACTTCCTCTAAAGAGATTGGCTGAATAAGTTCTATATGCTAGGCTTCAGTTAATACAGGTAGGGGAATCACATCCAAGAATTCTTCTATGGCTTCAGAGGGTGGCATGAAAGAAAGTGGCCCATATATTATAAAACAAATGAAATTCATAAACAATAACTCTGGGTTGTTACTGGATAGATTGGTCTATCTGCAACCGAATACATTGAATAATTCTGGAACTTTCCTGCTTATGGAGTCTGAGGGCCATTCATTTCCTGGCTTTCTCCCCCAATCAATAAATGTACCTTTGGTTTTAAAGATCGTGAATTCTGCGTACTCCCTGAGTAAATCTGCATCTTGATCCCTCAATACTGTCAATTCCATTTCTTGGGTCTCAGAGGGCAAGATAATTTTTTCTAGAATGGTAATAGCAGATAATAAAAAGAACTGTCTATCCTGGCATTGTTTTTTACATTTAGTGGCAATCCTGATGAATTTGCCTCTTAGTGTAGCTTTTAATGTTGCGCATTCTTTGTCCCTATGATGCAGTGATCCCCAGTTCTTGATAATAAAATTGTTGATGATCGTCCTCATGTGTCTACCACATAAGTATCTTTCAGGAGTTGGTTGTTGAGTTTCCAGGGAGTATCTCTCTCAGAATTTAAACCAATTGTTTGTGATAGCCAGGCCACTAAGTGATCAGATAAAACTCTAGGGGAAATATTACAGGCATGTATGGGAGCAAGGCAGAAGCAGGAAACTACAGACCTGTTAGTTTAACCTCAGTGATAGGAAAAATGATGGAATCACTTCTGAAGGAAAGAATTGTCGAGTATCTAGAGGCCAGAGGGGCACAGGACCCTAGGCAGCATGAATTCACAGCGTGAAGGTCATGCCAGACAAATATGATAGATTTCTTTGACTGGGTGACCAAAGTAGTAGATCAGAGAGGCGCTGTGGACATGGCCTACCTAGACTTTAGCAAGGCATTTGACACAGTCCCACACAAAAGATTAATATACAAGTTAGCCAGCCTGGGAGTGGGTCCCAAGATGACAGCCTGGGTAAAGAATTGGCTGGAGAATAGGACACAGAGAGTAATAGTAAATGGAGTCCACTCAGAAGAAAGAAGGGTTACTAGTGGGGTACCACAGGGTTCAGTATTAGGTCCGGTCCTCTTCAATGTCTTTATAAGCGACATTGCGGAAGGACTGGAAGGAAAAGTATGTCTCTTTGCAGATGACACTAAGATCGCAACAGAGTTGATGATGCACAGGTGGGTGGAAAGGATGAGAAGGGACTTGGCAAGGTTAGACGAATGGTCAAATATATGGCAGCTTAGATTCAATGCTAAGAAGTGCAAGGTAATGCACCTGGGAAACAAAAACCCAGGGAAGAGTACACAATGGGGGTGAGACAACAACAAAAATGGAAAGGGACCTGGGGTAGTCATATCAGATGACCTAAGGTGGGCAAGCAATGTGAGAGGGCAGCAAGGAGGGCTGGGGTTACTGGGATGCATAAGGGAGAGGCATCACCAGTAGAAAACAGGAAGTTATTATCCCTCTGTACAGACAGCTGGTGAGACCCTATCTGAGTACTGTGTGCAGTTCTGAGACCCAATCTCCGCAAAGACATAGGCAGGATGGAAGCTGTCCAGAGGAGGGCAACTAAAATGGTGCAGGGTCTGCACTGGAAGACATATGAAGAGAGACTTAAGGAGCTTAATATGTATAGCCTCGAGGAAAGGAGGGAGAGGGGACATGATAGAAACTTTCAAGTACCTCAAGGGAATCAACAAAGTCCAAGAGGGTAGCATCTTTCAAAAAAAGAGGTGTGCAAGAACAAGAGGGCTCAATTTGAAGATAGAGGGGGCAGCTCAGAGGTAATTTAAGGAAGTATTTTTCACAGAGAGGGTAGTGGATGCATGGAACAGCCTTCCGGAGGAGGCTGTGGAGTCAAAATCGGTGGTGGAATTCAAGCATGCATGGGACAGTCATAAGGCAATTCTAGGGTGTGGGGGTAAGAAGAAGTAGGCTGCTGGTTAACTAGGATCTGCAGCTTATCCAATAGGTAGGGAAATGGGCAGACTGGGTGGGCCAAGCGGTCGTTATCTGCTGTCAAATTCTATGTTTCTATGTTTCTGTGTAGGCCTGGAATCAAAGAGCAACTCATCAGGAAAAAATCTTGCTGAGAATAGGAACGATGTACCAGGGAAACAAAAGTAAATTGTTTGAGGAAGGGGTTTAAAAGCCTCCAGGGGTCACATAAACCTAATTGATCAATTGTCTCATGAAGACAGCACTGCACTGGGGAAAGTCTTAAGAGTATTTTCTGGGTCCTATCAAGATTGTGTGTCATATTCCAATCCCCCCTAAAATAATTGGCAGGTGTGCAAAAGGGGAGAATGTTGTTGCTAATGCAACACAAAAAGCTGGGATGACACTATTAGGGCCATAAACACTCCCTAAAAGAATGTCAGTTTGCCCTAAGGACCCATGTACTAAAACATATCTACCTGATATATCCCTAATAACGTCAGTTAAACTAAAAGGTACCTATCTTGCAATAGGAATAATGTCCCTTGATGTCTCACATGGCCCCTTGCACCACAGGTATGGGCAATAAAATCTCTGTGGAAAAATGTGGACTCAGAGTCTAACAAATTTGTTACTTGCAGAAAGATAATCTGAGCTTTAAGGTGTGCCAAATGCTTAATAATTTGGTAACATTTAACTTTTGAACTTACCCCTTTAACATTCCACATGGCAAACCTAAATCTCTAAAACATTAGGTTAAACAAATGACCTTTGGACCAGAGTTCATGCTTGCAAACAGTAGGGAGCCCTCATAAAAAGGTTGGGTGCACTTGCTCAACAAACCATTCCCTGGAGTCTATGTGATAACAGCAAAAGCCTGAAGGCGATCACTGTTATCAAGAAGTCAAGAGTGACGAAAAAAATTTTCGGCACACTGACACCACGGTGCACAGCAAAATGGTGCTGGGGGCTCTGCCCCCCACACCTCCCCATGAGGGTATTTGCCTCCTGCACCCCCCTGCTAAAGGATTCTCAGCTCCATGGGGGTGCATGTCGGGGGGGACATTAAAAAAAATAAAAGGTTTGGGCCAGGCACAACAAAAACACTCCAGCACCTGAACCTGAACCCAGTACCCTGTCAACCAGAGCTGGCAACCCACCGACCAAGCCACAGGGTCAGCTCAGCAACCCACTGTGGCACAACCCTTCACGTTCCCTCCTACCCCTCACTGTGTGTGCTCACTCCTCCCCACATACGTATGTATAGCGACATCCTGTCTCTATATTAGCTGACCCCCCCATCTAGCCACCCTAATCTACCATAGCCCTCGAGGGATATGCTGGGGAGTGGATCACCATTATTGTCGGTGCCCTTTCCCCAGCACCCTAATCATGGGATACCATCCCCCCCCTTCCCACCAGAAAGTCAAACAACAACAACATAACCACCACCCCAAAAAAGAAACAAAAAAACCCAACTGCTACTAAAATAGCAAACCATTGGAACCTGAAAATGTACTGTAGCTATCCCCGGTCCTCCGACCATACTCCTGCAGTCAGGTCTGTGGATGGATCTCAGAGGGGCTCCATGGTAGTCTCCAGCAGCAAAACCTCACAAATTGAATAACAGCTACAATGCTCAGCCCTCCTACTATAATCTTGAGAGCAGAACCCAACAGATAAAAAAACAAAAAAAAAAAAACAAGTAGAAGTGGAACATACCAGTTTGCCCCTGAACTATGAGCACGGTGATAAATCAAGTCAAGTAACATAACTATTATATACTGTGGGGGCACAAAATCAAATCAGAACACAAGATGCAGTTTAAAACCTCATGTATACCCACTATATAAAAAACTCTATCCAAAAGAAAACAAAATGTAGTAGTTTATACTCCAGAAGGGGGAGAAAGTAACCTTATTAATGAAGGGCCAAATGTCATGAGGCAAAAAAATATACAGAGCAGTAAACTAGAGCAGCATGATTTGCCAAGGTAAGAGCAGGAAATTAAACAAAAGACTGAGCCAGGTATAAGCTAAAAATACAAACACAAGGGCAGAAATAACTTCAAAAACAGCACACAGTGAGAAACTAGCAGAGCCAAGAAAATGCAACTGGAAAGCAGTCAAGTATGAGGGACAGAACACCAAAAAGCTGAGAGGAACAAAGAAAGCAGTTTATAGCCCTCATACACTGCCCTAGATAAAATAACGGCTTACATTTTTAATATTAGTAAGAGCTGTATAAGAACTGAAATAACTACATCCAAGTAAAAAGGAGCCCCCCCCCCAATGGTTAGTCCTAAGCCTGGAATTAAACTTATCAGTAAAACAAATATAACATAAAGATCCCTATTCATATTGTAAATGGAACGAAGTGATGTGTTGAGATCAGCCTGTTTTCATAAAGGAGCAATTCTGTGTTCCAGGTAGAAGGCATCATGACCTGTGGAGAAAAACTATATTAATAAAAGCTGCAGAAGACACAAGTCATGACCACTCCAACCTCTAACCTTCCTCCTGGCTCTGCAGCACAAAACACCACAGTCTACATGCAGGACAGCGAAAGAAAAGTCAAAACCGGGAGTCCTGGAGTACAAGAGACAAACCCACTTGTGTGTCTTTGCAAAGTCCTGCATCAAGACAAGTTCACCGATAAAAAAACAATGAAGTGATTCCTCAAAGCACAGATGACATTGCCAGTCCCATAGATTGGGAAGCTGCCTCCAGCATCACACTGTCAGTGAGGTGGAATTCAAGGCAAGGGGAACAGGTTAGGGAAAAAGCTAGGTGGTTCCTTAGTAGCATCTTGAGCAGTTTGAAATTGTTTTTCTCCCTTTGATGTTACAACCAGTAAAGTTGCTAGGTACCATAATTTAAAACAAATTCCAGCCGCATGTAGTTTGTTCTTTATGCCCTTGTAGGCATGCTGCTTTGCTCTTATTCCCAGACTTAAGTCAATAAAGAGAGAAATATGGGTACCTTCCCACCAGACTTGCATTTGCTCCCTGACCTTGTTTAATATATGAGTTCTGCCACAAAAATTAAGTAGAAGAAATATTAAAATATGGAGTTTCTCCCCTGGATTAGGAGTCGACTTCAAAGACCAATGGGCCCTTTCAATTAGGTAAGTGTTCCCATGCGGAGATGGCCCTGTGATTTTTTTCCAGAAGGCGCTGAACAAATAAGATCAGATCCATGCCTTCCATGCATTCTGGAAGTCCCAAAATGATCATATCATTTCTCTGGCAGTGGGACTCTTGATCTTCCACCCGTTCTTTCAGGCACCCCAATTTCCTCTGGAGATCAATTAGGTCAGGCTCCATCTTGTTGGAGTGGTCCTCCAGGGATAAAATATACACTTCTGTGTCAGTAATCTTCCAACTGAGGGTTTCAAGGATGGGTTTTATAGATTTAAACTCCACCATTAATTCAAACAGCACTTCTTTGATAGCACTGAGATCCTGAGCAAAGTTATCTGAGGAAGTAGATTCCACCAGGGAAGACAGGTGGTCTGGTGGCGATGCATCTTCTTTTAGACGCTTAGATGGTGGTGCACAGACCGTATGTTCCTCCACAGCTGCTGAGGTTTCCATCTCCTGAAAATGCACAGTCATCCAGAATCTGAGGCAGGAGACTAGTTCCCGGTAAGATTAGTTTACTTTCATATTGAAAAATATATTAACAGATGAGCTGAGGTATTAAAAATGGATGTAATTTGAATGGCTGCCAGGGGAGCTAGCTTCAGAGCATCCATACTCTAGCCTGCCATCACGTGACCGCCCCACATCATAGTATTCTTTCCAAATATCCTGGAAAGGTATCCTCTTCCACTGCAATGACAATGCATAGTCCTCTCCCCAGTTGCATAGAGGATCACCATCCATTGTACTCCCATTCACTTCTTGGGCTACTAGCATATCGCAGGAACCCTCACTACCTCTCCCCCCTCCCCCCCCTGCATATGATTAATCAAACTCATAAATTGTTCAGTTATGCAATCAACTTGCTATCATTATTTACTTTTGGGGAATAATCAGCAAGCAGTTCAGGGTAAATCATACTGGGTTAACCTTGTGAAATATTACAGGCCAAGTGAGGTTCTCCCTTACCCCCACCCCCACCAATGCAATTAAATAAGCTCATAAGTTGCTCCATTCTACAACCTTTTTCTATCATTATTTTCTGTTAGGGAATAATAAACAGAACATTCGGTGTCAGCCATGCATGGTTAATCTTGTTAAGTATTGCAGAATAAGGCTGAGGTTACCAAATTTTCAAGTCTGAGTATACTTCCTCTACTTAGAAATAGAAAAAAAAAACTTGGTTATTTAAGATGACTTTGAATCTTGACAGAAACATCACCATGGAGTTGGTTCTTTCTTTCCATAACAGTTGTTGGATTGCATTACATATTTTTTTCTTTTTAACCATAATTTCAAAGAAAATTCTTGTCTTGTAGTGATAGTACTGCCATGAAATTGAAACCACACTCCAAAAACAGAATCCAGAATACGTATGTTTTTTCTTATCCCAGTCATCTTCTATTCAAATATATTAGAATATTTTTGTGCATCTGACAATTCTCCGTATAATCTTGTTTTTCTCTAACCTTTGAACATATTTTTAGAGTTTTGAAATATCTATAACTGCTAGTGCCATTTGGTCCTCCAAGTCCAACTGTCTGTTCAACTTGGTTAATTTTGATTCTTACAACTTTTTAGCCAGAGTGTGTTGATTTTTAATTGAGGATGTACTGACCAGTACAATAGTAATTTATTTATTAATTGAAATGTTTCACCAGGAAGGCACAGTGAACAACAAGTTGCTTGTCTCCCAGTGCGACCTGTGGGGAGAGGTACATGGAGTAATAACATAGAACATGTTAAGGCACCATTTACAAAATGTTACATACATTGAAAAAAAAAGTAAGCTTTATCCATGTTATCTTTTAAAATGTGTATTCTGTTTAAAAGAGTTAATACCCAGCCGGGGGTGGGGGGAATCATCCTTATCATTTTATCCTCAGCTTCATTTTTTTTTCATTAACTTTTTGAGTACTTTCCTTATTGCTAGATGAGTCTTCACTTTCCTTGCTTGACTCAGTTTTATCAGATTCTGATTTCTTGTACTGTTTGCTGTTTTCTGAACCAGCCCCCATTTTTCTTCTTTGTCCTTCCCTCTTTGTTTTTCTTCATGTGGTTTTCTTGAATCTAGGATTTGCGGGCTTCTAGAGGGAGCGGATTCTTTGTCCATTCTGGGGTCATTTTATCAAAAGGGAGATGTATTGTTTTTATGAGTGGCTTTTCGACAGACACCATGGGCTGGATTTTCAAAGCTTCACAGGACAACCACACTCAGAAGCTGTAATGTGGGATTGTTTGCAAAAATATGCATAAACACAAACCTTGATAATGCTGTCCCATTTATTGGTAAAAAACATCAAGTAGTCAACCAAACATACAAGGTACAAGGAGACATTAGACTGGTACCCAGATGCCCCAACACTTCACTTGTTAGAGCTTCATTAGGGGTGGTCATCTGGAGAATGGATTCACTTAAATAACAGGATTTGAATTACATCTTGATTATGTCATCATTAATGGTTCGGTATTAAGTAATAACTATGTAATAAAATGTGAAACCCAAATGTGCAAGATAAAAGTGACCTATTATAACACAGAATAGTGCAAATACAAATATCCAATACAAAATAAACATAAAGAAGCACCATTAATACATGGTTATTTCATTTAGCATTATTTGCTAATATTTCACAATGGTTCATAAACCGCAAGACAGCAAGATGCTGCAAAAAATAGTGAGAAGAGATTGGAGAATCCAGACCAGAGTCGGGACCTGAAACAGTTCATTTTGCTGAAATAGGACAGTCCTGCACTCTCCATACTTTCAATCTGTAAAAGACAAAAAAAAAAAGGAAAATATTACATATTCAATAATAGGAAAACAAGGTTAATTCTGTGGCATATTTTAACCATAAAACACATTTCTGCATGTTTACACTTTATGAAAGGGTTATACTGTTACCACAGGACTGAAGAACAAGGGAAACAGGTACTTATTTCAACTCATTCTAATAAACAGGTGCTTGGTGCATTAGAAAAATGCAAAGCGAAATCAGGGGAGTAGCTGAAAGGTGTATTACTTCCTTATGCAATGCATGTTGTTAACTGAAGTTTCCATTTAGATAAACTTACTAGGACAACAGTGTCAATTGTTGAAATGATATGAATGTTCACACCAAAAATCAATGGGTGCACGAAGGCAAACTATTTATTTTACACCGCAGTAAGATTTGTCAGTTTTATGTACATCAGTATAATTCAATCATATTTACGTCACCTTTATTCTCAGTAGTTCATACAAATTTCATACAATTTTATACCAATTCAATATTGCATTGAATACTATTTTCTTCTCCCGGAGTCTGGATGCCTGATCCAACCCCCTGCCATCAACACCAATCTTCCCTCCCTGCCATCTAGCTAGGTCCGGATGTCCTAGCACAGACCCCTTAGCCATTCTATCCTCCCCCTCTATAGAACACGTCCAGGTGCCTACACCTGGCCCATGCACCCTCCCCCCTCTCCTCTATTCCCTGCTTATCTCCCCACCCCCTTTTCTAGGGCCCTCCCTCCTCACCCCAATCCCTTCCACCAGCCCCCACCTCCAGCTTGTGATGGATGGTGAGGCTTCCCCACCTTGTGGGGATCCAGCTCTTGCTATAGCCACAGGGCAGCCACTTGCCATAGGGCTAGCAAAAAGACCACCTGCCCTCTTTCCGATAGGTGCACCACATCTCCCTTATAAAGATGGGGCTTGTCAAAATTGATGTCATGGTGCGACACACAGGTTCCCCCTACACCCTTTAAGAAAACCGCTACCCTCCTATTCAGCCACTTGTGGGCCCTTTCAATTGCCCCCACCCTGGCAGCCTGCTGCCAGACCTGCCTTGAAATGATGTCAGACCAAACCAGCTCCACCCTTGGCCACCAGCATTTTATGGTCTGTAAATCTCCCATGATATTCCTCAACAATGCTCCCCAAGGTCTTTTTCCCAAATCATTGCCCCCCAGGTGAATAAGCAGTACATCTGGCCTGCCCCATTTCCACATCAGGTCTTCTAGCATGAATAACAATTATGTCCACTGCAATCCCTGAATCCCTTTCCAGTGTATCTGTGGGCTTCTGAGTCCTCTTGTAAACTCCCTTCCCCTTTTCCGCTCACTATGTGCTTCTTTGCCCAGCAGACAAAAGAGTGGCCCAGGATCCACATATTCTGCTGTGCCCCATCACCTACTGATAGAAAGAGACAAGAGAAACACCAATGAGATCATTTCAAGGTCTAATATAACATTTGTAACAGTCATCCCACCAGCGGCCCAATTCCTTTATCTCCTCCACCGATCCCCCTCTCTTGGCCAATTCTGAAGCTGCCCCAATTCGGAAAGAATGGGTGGAATAGTAGTCCGGGTCATGTCCCACGAACACCAATGCTCTTTTCAATAGCCCCCCCACCTGGTAACATGTCACCAGAACCCCGTTTCCATGTTGAAACCATGCGCCCGTGTTCTTTGGACGGATGCACCTGTACTGTACCTCTCCATGTCTGCAACAGCGCATATCTACCCTTCTGCGCTGCGCTGGATTACTACCCGGGTGCCCTGGCCATCTGGTCCATTTTTGAGCACCGCAAACAAATGCATGGGCCTTCCCTACCAAAAGTAACCTTCTCCCCTTGTAAACCTCCCCCTTCATCACCTTTGTTTTTAGCTATCAGCTCACCTACCTGAAAAGCCCCTTTGTACAGCAATGTGAACACTGCCCTGAAAAGACAGGCCTCAGATGCCTAGTGGCAGATGGATCCCACTGCCCCCATGACTGCCCCTAGAATGTTGCATGTTATCGGCCACTGTGTATCCATTTGCCTGCCATGTCCCCTCTGCCATCCCACCATCATACGATGCACCCTAGGGCTCCTGTTGGGCTCTAGCCAACCACTAGATATGCAGGCCTACCATATCCCTGCTAGAAGGACCAACATAGAAGAGTGAGCCAGACCCTTCTCCCACCTATCTACCATAAATCACATTACCTGCTCTTCTGAGGGTGGCACACTTACAACCATGCTCTGCTGCCCACAAAACCCCTGGAAGGCTTCCCATGCCCCTTCATATGCCTTCAGCGTGTTGGCCGACCTGGAGCTCTGGTACAGCATCCAGTCTCTCGCCATCCAATTTCTCACAGGTGGTCTGGCATCGGTGTTTTCACACTCTCCACCTGAGGGGCCAGCCTCCTGAACCTGCCCAACTGTAAATGAGAAAGGCTGTCAGCAATCTCGCTCCTCAAACCCTCCACGCACCTCGCCCGAAAGGAGAGGTTCAAATGCAGCCCTAGAAGGATCATTTGTCTGGCCACCCTAATCAGCATTTCTGTGTGCCCCATCCTTCTGTTGATGACCTCCACCACCCCTTTGTTATCACACCAGAAGATCACTTCCTTATTCTTCATCTCCCTCCCCATACCACCAGGGCCACCCAGATAGGGAATATCTCGAGAAACGTGATGTCCTTCTGTAAACCCAGGGCCCCCAACTGTCGCGCCAACTTTCTGCCATCCACCTACCCCCATAGTATGCCCCAAAATCTACTGCCCTGATGCATCTGTGTACAGCTGTAAAGCCTCGCTGTCCACCCAGTCTTCCTGCCAGAATGTCATTCCATTATAATCCTGTAAAATTAATTCCAAACTAACAGATCCTCCTTCACCCCTTTCGTTATGTCCACCCAATGGTGTGGCCACTTCGCTTTGCTTGTAGCCTGGCCTAAACTCTGAGTGAACACTCTGCCTGGGTGAATCACCTTACAGGTGAAATTGAGGTGGCCCAGCAGCTGCTGTACCACTGTCAAAGGAGTCTTCCTTCCTTCTTCCCAATACATGCTGGAGGAGCCCCTTTAGCTTTTCCACTTTTACTCTGGGAAGCTGGAAACATCTTCCTACTGTATCTATTTCTATCCCCAGGAACATAATTGTCTTGGAGGGGCCTTCCATCTTCTCCGTGGCTAGGGCAATGCCAGTGGTGGTGCACAAATCTTGAAAATCCTTCAGCATACTGTGCACCTCTCCCTTGGATTCCCCTATCAGCAAGAAGTCATCCAAATAGTGCACTACCTAGCCATGCACATACCTGTGTTTGAATACCCATTGTACCCATGTACTAAAAACCTCAAAGATAGCATAGGCAACTGAGCAACCCATGGGCATAAATTTGTCAAAATAAAATCCCATGTCAAGATTGGAAACCCAGCAAATCTCCGTCCTCCAGGTGGACCAGTAGCAGAAGGAAAACAGATTCAATATCCATTTTTGCCAACCAGACCCCTTTAGACCCTTAACGAGAATCATGGCAGCATCCAAGGATGCATATGATACTGCACTGTCCTTGCCCAATATACCATCATTCACCGAGGATCCTTCCAGGTATGAATGGTGGTGGATAAGCTAGTGTTCACCCGCATGTTTTTTGGGAACCACTCCCAACAGGGATACCCGGAAGTGCTCGTATGGAGGGGCCTTGAAAGGCCCCTCCACCCTGCCAGCCTCCTTCTCCTTCAGAATTTTTTTCTGCACTATTTCCTCGCTTCCCTTCAGTGAAGCTAGACTCATGGCCCCGCTTCCATCCTAGACCCATGAAACTTTAGTGAAAACCCCTTATAAAAACCTTCCATCAGTAATGTCTCCCCTTTGTGATCCATAGAAACATAGAAACATAGACTTTGACGGCAGATAAGGACCGCTAGGCCCATCTAGTCTGCCCATTTCACTACCTACCTACAGGATAGGCCGCAAATCCTAGTTAACCAACAGCCTATTTCTTCCTACCCTCCACAAGAATTGCCTTATGTCTGTCCCATGCATTCTTGAATTCTCCCACAGTTTTAGACCCTACAACCTCCTCAGAAGGCTGTTCCATGCATCCACTACCCTCTGTGAAATAATACTTCCTCATATTGCCCCTGAACTGCCCTCCTTCTATCTTTAAATTGTGTCCCCTTGTTCTTGCAAGTCTCTTTTTCTGAAAGATGCTACCCTCTTGGACTTTGTTGAGTCCACTGAGGTACTTAAAAGTTTCTATCATGTCCCCCCTCTCCCTTCTTTCCTCAAGGGTATACATATTAAGCTCCTTTAGTCTCTCCTCACACGGCTTCTCTTGCAGACCCTGCACCATTTTAGTTGCCCTCCTCTGGACTGCCTCTATCCTGTCTATGTCCTTGCGGAGATGGGGTCTCCAGAACTTGACACAGTACTCCAGATGGGGTCTCACCAACTGTCTGTACAGAGGGATAACAACTTCCTGTTTTCTGCTGATGATGCCTCCCTATACATCCAGTATACCCCCAGCCCTCCCTACTGCCTTCTCACATTGCTTACAACCTTATGGTCATCTAATATGATTACCCCAGGTCCCTTCCTTTTTGTTGTTGTTACTACCTCCCACCCATTGTGTATCTTCCCTGGGTTCTTGTTTCCAGGTGCATTATTTTGCACTTCTTGCATTGAATCCTAGCTGCCATACTTCTGACCATTCCTCCAACCTTGCCAAGTCCCTTTTCATCTTTTCCACGCCTCCTTGTGTATCAACCCTGTTGCAGATCTTTGTGTCATCTGCAAAGGCATACTTTTCCTTCCAGTCCCTCTGCAATGTCACTGATGAAGACATTAAAAAGGACTGGACCCAATACTGAACCCTGCGGTACCCCACTAGTAACCCCCCCTTTCTTCAGAGTGGACTCCATTTACAATTACCTTCTGTGTCCTGTTGTTCAGCCAATGTTTCACCCAGGCTACCACCCTGGGTCCCACTCCCAAGCTGGTTAATTTGACTATTAATCTTTTGTGTGGGACTGTGTCAAATGCCTTGCTAAAGTCTAGGTAGACCATGTCCACAGCTCCTCCCTGGTCTACTACTTTGGTCACCCAGTCAAAGAAATCTATTAGATTCGTCTGACATGACCTTCCCGCTGTGAACCCATGCTGCCTTGGGTCCTGTGCTCCACTGGCCTCTAGGTACTCGACTAGTCTTTCCTTCAGAAGTGACTCCATCACTTTCCCTACCACAGAGGTCAGACTAACAAGTCTGTAGTTTCCTGCCTCTGTCTTGGACCCACTTTTGTGAAGGGGAATCACATCCGCTTTCCTCCAGTCCTCGGGTACCACACCATCCTCCCATGATTTATTAAAAAGAGTAGCCAGTGGTTTCATTAGTTCCTCCCTTAATTCTTTTAGAATTCTGGGTGAATTCCATCAGGACCCATTGCTTTGTCCACCTTCAGTTTTAGGAGTTCTTGCAGAACCCTTTCTTCTGTGAAAGGACTGCATCGACTTTCATCAAGAGTGCTTCTGTTAATTGATTAGGCACTTCTCCTCCTCTTTTAGAATACTGAGCAGAAATATTCGTTCAGTATTCCTGCTTTTTCACTGTCCCCTCTGCCCACCCACCATTCATTCTATTCAGCCTCACTATCCCTCCCTTTGTCTTTCTCTGCTCGCTGATGTACCTATAAAAGGTTTTATCCCCCTTCTTAACTGAGTTGGCTATCTTTTCCTCAGTTTGGGCCTTTGCTATTTTGACTTCCCTCCCTGTTTCCTTCTGCCTTAACTGGTACAGCTCTCTGTCCTGCTCCTTCTGTGTTTCCTTATACTTCCGGAATGCTATCTTTTCTTCCTGACTTTCACAGCCACCTCTTTTGAGAACCATAGTGGCTTTTTCTTTCATTTTGATTTGTTTATTTGCTTCACACAAAGGCTTGTTGCCTCTGTGATGGCAGTTTGATAATTCCCCATTGTTGCTCCACACCTCCTTCTAGCCTGTTTGCTAGTGCTTTTCTGAGGCATTCTCCATCTTGCCAAAGTCAGCCCTCCTAAAGTCCAGTACCTTCACTTTTGTATGGCTTGACTCTGTAGCTGAGTTTAACGTGAACCACACTGTTCGATGGTCACTTGTCCCCAGATGGCAACCCACTTCTAGATCTGAGATCCCTCTCACTGCCCCGCTTGAGAGCACGGGATCTAAGATTGCTCCCTCACGAGTGGGTTCCAAACTAGCTGTCTAATGCCTGCCACCTGTAGGGCATCAAGAATGGCCCTGCTCTTGGATGTGGCTGCAGCAAATGTGTTCCAGTTAACATCTGGCATATTCAGGTCTCCCATCAACAGTATCTCCTTTCTCTGCCATTCTAAGAATGCTCTTCTATCATATCCTTGTCCATTCCTTCCCCTGACATGGGGGTCTGTACACAACCCTGTGCAGACTGTGATGCCTTTCCAGTCTCCAAGGTGACCCACAGTGCCTCCTCTCCTTCCTGTTTACTCTTTTGTTCAGTTGCTTTATCCCTTCCTTTACATAGGAGCTACTCCTCCCCTCTTCTCCCTGCCTGTCTCTCCTGTAGGTTAAGTACCTGGTATGTTAACATCCCAGTCATGGTTCTCTGTGTACCATGTTTCTGTGACTGCTAAGATATCCAGGCATCCTCTTCCATTAAGGCCATCAGCTCAGGGAGCTTGTTGCCCAGACTACGGGCATTGGTACTATTACCCTCCATTTCCTGATGGCCTTACTCCCTTTGCCCCATCCCTGTCCTTCTTGCCTTTGTCACTTTCTCCATTTACCCTGCACTTCTCTATCGACACCTCTATGTTGGTGTTTGCCGCCTTACTACCGTGACTGTTTGGGGCTAGGATTTTCCTGCTCCTTTCCAGTGCCTCCCCCCTTGGCTAGTTTAAAAGCTTACCAATGAAGCATTTAAACCTATCATCTAGGATCCTGGTTCCCCTCCCGGACAGATGCAGCTCATCATGCCAGTATAGGCTTGCATCACTCCAGGTGGACCCCCAGTCCCCAGTGAAGCCAAATCCCTGAGCTCCACACCAGTTTTTCAAGCACCGATTGAATCCCATGGTGTGGAACACCCTAGCCTCTCCTATGCCATAGATGGGTAGCACCTCCGAGAAGGTTACCGTGTGTGCTACTTGACTAAGGCCCCTCCCCAATTCCACAAACTCTTCCCTGCACTTTCTAATCCCTTTTAGACAGGTCATTTGTCCCTAGGTGGACAATGACATCCAGCTCCTCCCTGTGCAGCTGCTCCAGCAATCCTGAGGATTCGCTCCTGTCCCTCAAGCCATGGCGCCAGGCAGGCACCTACCTCCTCTCCCTTCCTCCCAGTTCTACCTTCCTAACAATGGAGTCCCCACCAGGGTTGTTTTCTTCCCCTGCAACATCCCCTGCCACCCTCCTGTGGGTCTTCTTTGTGGAGGTTCCCAGCATCCTCCTTGGTCTCCACTGTGGGTGCCTCCATAGAGGAACCACACTTTGCCAGAATGTCATAGGAATTGTGGAGAGGTACAATGGGAGGGATGTGCCTCTGTTCCACCACCCTCACCCTCTCTGAGCCCACTGTGGTCCAACTGCTCCTCTTTCTTGGCAACCTCTGAGGCAACGGCAGTGGCACTGGTGGTCCCTGGATGGAAGAGGAGGTCCCACAAATCCTGGCCAACTCAGCCTGGAGATGAGCAACCTCCTCCCTCAGCCCAGAGAGGTGCCTGCAGATGGGACAACACCGCATCCTCCAGAACATCTCCCGGAAGACTGCTGCTCCACAGCCACTGCACTGCACCACTCCAATCATGTCTTATTTCTGGCCCCTTAACTGTTTGTAATCCTTATTATTTCCTCTGTTTTTTTTCTCTCTCTCCTTACTTTCTGCCTGTGTGCCCTTTAAGCTCCTGATTGTCCTGTTCTGAGACAAGAATATCCTATATTTCGCAGTAGACTACTTACTTGCTCAGAGGCAGACCTCCAGGTAACCTACCATCCATAAATCCACTATTTCCCATCTTATCAGAGTTATTGCCAATGCACAACCCCACCTGAGCCCCCCTCCCCCCCCAAGGCTGTAACCTCAGTTCCAGGGTTCTATTTGATAACAGCAAAAGACTAAAGGTGATAGCCATTATCTAGAAGTCAAGGGTGCTGGAATAAATTTTCAGCACTCTGACAGCTAGCGCCAGAACAAAAGGGTGCTATGGACTTAGTTTTTAATGTTTTGTGTGAGGGCTGTGCCCCGCACCCTCTTGAGATTCTCAACTCCAGGGGTCATGTCACGGGGGGGTGAAAACATAAAAAAAAAGGCTTGGGCCAGGCACAATAAAAATGCACCAGCACCCGGACCCAGTACCCTAGTGACCAGTGCTGTGAACCCACCCACCACACCACAGGATCGGCTCTGCAACCCACTGTGGCACCACCCCTCACATACCCTCCCACCCCTCGCTGTGCGTGCCTGCTCCCCCGCCCCATGCGCATATGTATAGTGACATCTTGTCACTATATTCTCACACACACCCATCCGGCCACCCTACCCTCCTGTAGCTATCCCTGAAATGCACTGGGGAGTGGGTTGCCGTTATCGTAGGCTCCCATTCCCCAGTGCTAATATCATGGGATGCCCAGTTCCAGCCATAGTTGTAATTATCCCTCCTATTTCTGAAACCCTCCCCTGCCCCCAAAATTCCTAGCTCCTGACCCCCCAAAGGGCTGCTTCTACCCACTAGGAGTCCCATTTTGATCCTGGGCACTTCTGCATTTTAGTACCGGATGTGTACCCCCACACTTGGAGCAAACATGCTTGAACTTGCAGCTTGCCCAGGTGCACGCTGCTCTGTTGTACGCCCAGCATGACTTAAGCTTCGTGAACCCCTGGCCATTACCTTCTTATCAATTTCTTATGTTACAACCCCCTGGCATGACAACATTCACACCCACAGCTCAGAGTGAGTGATGTCCCATCTCAGGTCCCCTCTGGAAGCCATCCGCTGCCAGAGCACTTTGTCGTACTCCAGTCATCCATACCCTTCTGTGCCTTGTAGGTATCCCTGATTATGGCCGTATACGTCACTAGGGAATGGCTAGCTCCGGCTGCTTCTCCAACACATTGGCACTATATATTAGAAACCCAGCATGCCTGGTGTCGAAATTTTTCCCTTTGTCCATAGCTTCTTCCTCCTTATGCCCCACCACTGCCAGTGCCACTGCCATTTCTGACTTACCCACTGTCTCTTTCTGTTCATATTTCTTAGCCATCTTTTTATCCAGAAGGCCAAATGTATCCACATACTCCCCCTTCCACATCTTATCCTTTATTGAGATGGACACATGGTCCTTCAATGAGAAACCAAGAGGGACCTCGTAAAGTTTTTTCCCCTCCCGACTTTCTCCCCCACTCCCTTTTCTTTCTCTGCTATCCCTTTGTCCTTCTTAAACTCCTCTAGAATCTTCTCCATGGTTCCCAGCCTTTTATCCCCCATCTTCACCAATAGACCCTCCAAATACTCCTTTAAACTGCCTTCGTCAGTGGGCTCCCCTGGATTCTTACCATCTTCAGTGTCTGGGTATGCTGCCTCTGGCACGGGCACAGGGAGTGGGGCAGGCTCATGGTCTGAGGCTGGTCTGCTTGGGCGCTAACCCCCTGCCCCTTTACCTCCATTACCTCTGGCTGCTTCTGCTTTCTCTGATGTCTCTTCCTCTTCCCTCTTTGCCGCCCTGTCTATTAAGTCCAACATTTGTTACATCAGTGCAGCTACCTTCAATCTTAGTTGGGCATTGGATGCCAGGAGTAATACTCTTTTAGGTGCCATAATCTGTGGAGGAAAGACTTGGGAAGAACAGGGATAGAAAAGAGAGAAGCATTAACTCTACCTATCAAGAAAAAAAAACCCCGAACCGCCAGCTGAAAGTAGCAGGAATACCATTGAAGTGAATCGCTAAATTGCCCCTTCTTGGAAATAACCCTGTATTTTTCAAAGACACTGTCATTGCCAAGAGCCCTCTGATAAACTCCCTTATCCCCAGGTTTTGTTGCACCTGCCCAGTGGTGATCCCTCTGCCCTTTAAAATGAAAACAGGGGAGGGTCCCTGGTGTGTGCCCTGTCCCTTATTTCTTGCCATCCACATCTTAAATAGTGCCTTCTGCCCCTTCCTGGGCTTCGCCTCTGTTATTTTGTTGGGGGGGGCCTTTTCCATGCTGTGTTATTGTCACAGTGATTAAATGCCCTTTCAAAGCAGCAAACCATTGTTGAAGCTCTACTCGTTCTCACCTCTGAAGGCCTTAACATCATTGATATTATTTTGTGCACTGGTAGCACAATGTTATGTTAAAGGAGATCACAGATATTTAAATAAACAGGTATGTAAGGGTGGATTAAGCAATAGTTAGGGAGTTCCATTATATGTGGTCTGCATTCTACATCCCAGCACCATGTGGTTTCAGCATTCAGTGATCAGTGGGGATCAGCATGTCAGCAGAGATGGCATTGTAGGCACTAAACAGAGGTGATCAGAGATATTTGGGGAATAAACACAACCATCACCAAACAGGTATGAGAGGGTGGGTCAGGGATTAAGAGGATTTATCACTGATAATGTTTGGTACCAAGCAGCTTCAGCATTTGGCTAGCATATAAGGACATTTTATCTAATTACAATAAAAATAGGTAATGGTCACCCCTCTCCCTACCTGATCCATCTTGGATTTCTTTAGCCAGGCTGATTTCATCCCTTTGCCAAATTGTCTCCCCATCATAGCCTCCCATGTCCCATTCTTTACCTTGTAAACCACCCCACTTACCCGAAAAGCCCCATGATAAATTACAGCATACGTTGCCGTCAATAGATATGCCTCATTCCTTGAGTGGCATATCCTTTGGAGGGATCCTAACAAGTGCTCTAGTAATGCCTCCGAAATTGGACACCTGCCATCCATTACTTTCCCTTCTACCCTTAGCCACCTCTGCATCATCTTCCTTACCATATTACTTTTTTCTGGGTCCCCCCAGCCTCATAAGTTACAGATGATGCCTATAGTCGAAAAGTGCACCACCACGGTGGTGTAAGCTGTTCTCTTTTTCCAACTATGCACTACAAATGTGGCTACTTGCTCTTCAGTAATGACCCTACTTACCTTCATGCCTTGGCTCTCTTGAAAGGTTTAGAATGTTCTCCAAGAACCTTCATATGTCCTCAGGGTTTGAGGCAACCAAGAGTTGTGGAATAACAACTCAGCTCCCACCAACCAATCTCCCATGTGTATGTTGGCACTTTTGTCTGTTTTCTGTCCCTGGGGAGATGGCCTGGAACCTGTCCAATTGCAGATGGTAGAGTCTGTCAGCTAACATATTCTTTACCCTTTCTGTATGCTGCACCCTAAATGGCATGTTCAGCTTCAGCCCTTTGAAGCACTAGCTGTCTCTACACTCTCATCACTGTTTCTGACATGGCTCCCCTTTTATTCAAAACATCTACCACTGCCCTGTTATCATATCAGAAAGTTACCTTCTGATTTCGTAACTCCTCCCCATACCAGGGTAGCTACCCATATGGAAAAAATCTCTAAGAAGGTGATGTCCTTCGTCAGGCCCAAACTTGTCCACTCCTTTGTCCATGCGTCTGAGAACCACCTTCCTTTAAATATGCCCCCATCCCTACTCCTCCAGCTGCATCCATGTACAAATCAAGATCTGTGTTAAAAACCCAGTCATCCTGCCAAAAAGTTAATTCCAAATCTCTGGGTCCTCTTGGACCTCCCTTGAAATAGCTACCCAGTGGTGGGGCCTAGTGGCACCTGCTGTCACCCTAGCCAGATGATGAGTAAACATATGCCCAGGGGCTATTGTCCTACATGCAAAATTAAGGTGCTCTATGAGCAATTGAACCAGCAGTAGTTGTACCCTTCTGTGCCCATTAACCATCACTACTAGCTCTTTTAGTTTGTCCACCTTTAGTTTGGGTAAGCAGAATACCCCTTCTTCTGTATCTGTTTAGATCCCCAAGAATTCAATTCGCTGACTTGGCCCTTCAGTTTTGCCTGGTTCTAGTGGTATCCTCAATCTCTTACACATATCCCAAAATTGGCAAAGCATGAGCTCTGACTCTACCTTCCCTTCTCGAATTAGTAAAATATTATCCAAATAGTGGACGATTGCCCTGTGTCCATTTTGGTTCTGGAATACCCACTGTAACCATGTGCTAAACATCTCAAAAGTGGCACATGCTATGGAACAACCCATGGGCATTGCTTTGTTAAAATAAAATGATCCCCTACATGGAAACCAAGTAAATCCCACTCCTCAGGCCTTACTGGGAGCAGCCAAAAAGCTGCTCCAATGTCTGTCTTGGCCAACCATGCTTCTTTTTGTTGCTCATGTCTTTTGTACAGCACCCTCTTGCATTTCATACATGATCCTGCTGTACTTCTTATTAAAGTAGTTGTTTACCAATCCCACCTCTGGATATGATAGGTGGTGTATGTCCCAAAACTCCTCTGGCTGCTTCTTGGGTACTAACCCCAGTGGAGACACTCTAAAATTGCCGAAAGGGGGAGCACAAATGGTCCCTCTACCTTTCCTGACTATGTCTCTTTCTTTATTCTCTGTGCTAAAAGTTCTTCCCTGCCCTTTACTAATCCTAAATTTTCAGCCTTTGACCCTACTCGTTGCCCCTGAAATTATTAATTAAACCTTTTATGGAAACATTCCCTTAAGTCCCATGCAGTCTTGTGGTCTGGGTATCCCTTAACCCACTGACATAGTATTTCCAATTTTACTGGTGTCTTTGTCATCTAATACCTGGCTTTTCTGTCAGGCCTCTCTCGCTCTTCATCTGTTTCCTGGTACATACCCCCTCCCCTCTCCAAAACCCCTTCCCCTATCCCCACTCCCCCAGCTTGCCCCTCGATATCCCGAGTGACTGTCCCAAAAGGACTGGTTGCTGTAGTTGTTCCCATTATTCTTATCCGCATAGGACCTGCGATTGGATGCTGGGTGAGTCCCACCACATCTAGAGCAGGCAATCCAGAAATGGCAATGTGGCCAGGAGCAGTGTGCCCTGTTGTAACCCCAGAAGCACTTTTGTATTACCCCGTCCCTTTTTCCCAGTCTCCTTCGATCCCCCCAGCCACAGTCAAAGTTTCTCACAGCATGTCTGAGTGCCTTGTATCCCATCACAGATCCCCATGTGACAACATTGTTTGTCTAAACATTTCATTGTACTGGAGCCAGTTATTCCCCCTCCTCATTTTGTATGCACTCTGTATGATCAGGCAGTAAGCCAGCAGAGGTGTTGCCAACTCAGGCTTGCTATCCATCACTATGGTTGTGTAGTAGGTGAAACCCACTGACCACATATCCCATGTCTTACCTTGTGTTGCCCAGTCCTCCTCCTTTTTTCCTAGCAACACTACTGCTACTTCAATATCCTTCCATTCCAAACACTCCATCTCGTCGTATTTTTTAACTGTCTCCTAGTTGACCAAGGCAAAGACATCTACATATTCTCTCTTCCATATTTTTTCTTTTGTCTCCAGTGGCACATGATCCCCAATTCTAACCCCTGGGGTACCTATCTCAGTTCCTCCATTACCCAGGCTCCCACTTTCTTTGTTCCCTGCCAGTGGTTCTCCCCATGTTCCTTTTTTAATTGCTCGCAACACTTTTTCATGTTCCCTGATCCCATTATTCCCCATGGATCCTATCATTTGTTCAATATGTTCTTGTATACTGCTTTCTAGAGTTACCTCTACTGTACCTGGTTTCCCTGGCTCCAGTACCAGGGCCGGTATCAGTATTGCAGATAATGTTGGTGCTCCATTGTCCTGCAGGAGAGGCCCCTGTGGAGGAGCTGGGGGTGCAGGCACTCCTATGGGGGCCTGCGGCTGTGGTGGCGCAGGCTGGGGCTCCAGTATTGGTTCCAGCTGAGGCTGTGGTACTGGGATGGGAGGTGAGATAAGAGTTACAGGCCTTGGCAGTTGTGATGGGACCAGAACCACTGGCTCCGGTGCCTGTGGAGCAACTGGTGGCTTCTTGTTTCCTTTTGCCCCTCGTCCATTGCCTCTCTTCTGCTTTTCCCTGAGTCCCCTTGGTTCTGTTCCATCCCCCTCATCATCAACAGACTTGAGCATTTTATTAGCCTTCTCGTCCAGCTCCATCAGCCTCCTCACCACTTCTTCTTTTGAGGTCTGGTTCCTGCTATGTGCCATTGCTTAAATCTTGATAACTGTAATCACATATACAAAACCAGCTATTATATTTTTTTTTTTTGCCTTGGCCCTTATAGGCCTTTTCTTTAGCTTTGTCCCCCATGCAATGCCACCAAAAACAAAAAGCCCTCCTTGTCCCTAAATGCATTCATTAAGAAAATATTTGGGTTGTTGTTGTATTACCCCCCGTCTCTATGTTTTATTGTCTTTTGCTGTTTTTTTTTTAATTCTCCCATTCAGGAATCTTATGCCTTTATTTATGGCCTCCATTGGTTACATGTCCTTGCACTCCTGCTGCTGTCCCCATAAAAACCCAAGCATTTTTGTTTTTCTTTATATATTGTCAGCTCTGTACCCTTAAAACTCCCTTACTCTGTGGCCAATACAGTTTTTCTTAATATGGCTGCAATAGCCTTTTATCATAGAAACCCCCATTTTTATGCTGGCTAACAAAATGGTGGCCGCCATGCGGGCCATCCCCAGGAAACAAAATGTGGCTGCCACCCAGGCTGCTGGCACCTCTATGATGGCAGCTGCCACGTGGTTGGCTCTTGCCTCATAAGATGGTGGCCAACCACATGGCCCACCGAAGATGCAATCTCTAGTCTTAAAAACTAAACTGTCCCCAATTTTCCTTACTTCTGTACAATCAAAATTAAACCCCTCCCCATCATCACTTAGTGCTTGTGCCCATACTCATATATAAATTTTTTTTTCTGGGCGTTCATCTGTTTTTCTTCTGCCCGACCCTTTACTTTTCTTTCTGTTTTCACTACCCTTGCTACAACCCCATCTGGCCATTGCCAAAGTGCTCCTTGCTTTTCTTTGACTGCCTTGCATCTGAACATACAAATGGCATCATGCATCCTTAAATCACAACCATAGCATTATTGAACAAACTCCCACTGCTTTGCCTGTTGTCACAGCCTGTACCTTGTGGCTACACTCCACCGGACCTTGACCAGCTTCCTAATAACCCCCGGAAAAAAGGAGGCAGCATCTAATGCTGCAAATGGTCCCACCAGTGTATTAAATAAAACCCCGCAAATGCAGGTGGCTTTTCCTAGAACCTGGCATGGACCCTTTTTCCTTCATGATGTGAACAAAGGCATCTGCCTGCATTGTCTTCCAGGGCTTCACATAATTTTTTTTTGGGTGGAAGTCAAATACTTCCATGGGTTGAAATTTGGAAGTCATTTCAGTTTTACTGGAGTCAAAATACTCCAGCTGTCAATTTTCTGAAAGTCAAAATAATTCCAGTCACCAAAGTTTGGAAGTCAAAGTGCTTCAAATTCTCTAGTTTTCAAAGTCAACTCATTGCTCATCTGGATACCTCACTGTAATCCATGCTACATCCACATAAATACATTTCTTAATTATAGGAAATGAAAATGTAAGCACACAGTAATCATGTTCAGACAATGTGTTTATTTCAAGAATTGTTCAGTTCTTGTACAGTACACAATGTCATGCCATCAGTACCTTCAAATCATCGCTATGCATAGATTACTAATAATCAGTTGTGTACTGTGTACAATATTATCTAGTGTAAACAGAGCTACTGACACCATCTGACCAAAAGTGCTACATTGCAGACTTAGATTAAGCATGCATATCCCTAGTAAATCTCATACTAAAAAGTAGTGTGACTTCATTTTAAAGACAGTAGTCATTTTGTAACTCTGATTTCTCTACCTGTTCCAAAAAAGCCTGTTTCAGTGAAGATCTGCTGCCGATCTCACCTGGGGACCTGTCAGCAAGCTTACAGAACATGTGTCTTTGTAAAGATCATGTACAATTTTTTTCCTAAGTACAGGTAGCATGAGTCAGTAAACATTGCTTTATATATAGTTTTTATATTAATATTTACTGACTGGTGTCTGTTTTGCTTGTGAAAACCATTGCACATGATCTTAACTTTGGAGAAACAGGTCCTATAAGCTTGCTAACAGGGATTACTAGACTGTGAGGTCTTTAGATGACATAATCAGCAGCTCTTCACTGACACCTGCTTTTATTGCACAGGTAGTGCAATCAAGGTTACAAAATGCCTAATAACTTTAAAACAAAGTAACGTAAAAAATCTAGTTTTTGATATGAAATTGACTGGGGGTATGTTTATTTGGAATCTGCAAAGTATCACTTTTGGCTTTAGCAGCTCTTTCAGTTGCTTGCAGATAGATGCCTGCTGCTAGCAGTATGCTAGGCTGCTGCCGCCTACATTATGATTCATAGTGTGGTAATCAGTGATTGATTACTACCCACTGTTTATTTAGTTATAAAGTAAAATATTTAGTAATTTGTTATTACCATCACAACTCATTTTGGAAAAATGGGCTATTCTGCCAACTGCCACTGTGCTGCATCATAAATACTGTACAATGCAGTGGCACTGGCAATGCAAATAAACTGGATAAATAAATCATCTTATTTTTGCAAAAATATTTTTTTCTGGCTTATAACACCATTTATTTCAGTTAGATTACAATTTATAATGTAACATATTACAAAATGTTTTCTCCACTTATAGCCTGGAAATTGAACTCAGAATATTGGGCTACCCAGCCCCATATGGGAATTCCAATGGAAAGAAAGAAAGTTTTGAGGTAAAACAAGATAAAACACCAGTAACAATCAGTACAAATGGTGAGTGGTGGTATATAGAGCCTAGGACCTTCTTAAACTTATAATAGAAGACCTTGACAACTGAATCTGCAAGGGACTCCATAAACTTAAGACAGGAGTCCCTGCTATATACTGCTCACCACCACATGCTATATTGAGTCAACTGCAAGGATCTTCTTAAACTTAAGACAGAAGATCTTGACAAAAGGACAAGTGAATCTGCAAAGGACTCCATAAACTTAAAACAGTAGTCCTTGCTATAGCACAACACCATTTTCAATGATTCAGTACTGTTTTTTACAGTATTGTACTAATTTTGTATTTCACCTTGTATTATCTCAAAGTTGCCTTTCTTTCCATTGTAAGTTTCCTATCTGGCCCATTGTTATTTGTGTGTTTTCATTCCTATTCCATTTCTAGACTGTAAGTGGAAATAACATTATTTATAACACGTTAATTGAATTGTAGTATAGTGAAATATATGATGTTGCATAAAGTGAAAATGAAATATTTATCCCAAAATAACATGATGTAGCTATCCAATGTATTTGGCTGGCCCTATCTGGTGTTGTGTATATGTATGGTAATGCAAATCTTGGACAAATAGTCAAGTCCAACATGGGCACCTGCTGCAGCCTGCCAATGCCCAGGGGCATTGTGTGTGCATTGTCCATGAGATTTAACTGTACAGTCTCAGTCAAGGAACCGCTCTTTTAAAACCTACCTTACCATTCTAACTTGAACTTACTTAAGATGAAAGTGCTAAATGATAACGTTCACATTGGTAAGCCATAATTCTTATACTTTGAAACATAAAAACATTGTAAGTGAACTTGCTGGTACCATAGGTGTTGGCACTTGGTTGGCACTTTGCAGAAATTTGGTGACTGATTCCTGCAGTGATTAAATTTTTGATGCTTAACAAGGTAAAAAAGTCACTGTTTCAGTCAGTGCTAAAATCTGTTAAATATATAACACAGTGGCTAATGGCCTGGCAGGATGTTGTCTTGCTGGGTATGCAAACCAGATTTTTGGTTATGGAGAATAGATTTGTGGGAGACAGAGTAATGCAGAGAAGTAGCCTTAGCACTGCAATTATCCCTGTATGACTCCATGATACATTTTATAACCCTTTCTTGCTTTATTTAATGTGACTGTGTCACATCCAGAACTTGCAAGCAATGTGAGGCAATGCGACCTGTTGTGCTCTTACTGTAGATGTAGTGTGTCTGCTAGTGTCACCATATATTACCACCAACCAAGGTACAACACACCATGTGATGTGAACAACAGATTATTTGTGTCTTCTTTTAACAATAAACAACTAACTTTTCATTATCCAATTCCCTACCTTATTCCATTGTGTTCAGCAATTCCCTGTACAGTACACAGCAGCATGTAGCACAAAGTAAAATAAACATGTTGCTTACTTCACAGCTTTCAGATGAATTTACTATTTAAAATACTGGTTTTCAGATAATTGCTTCGGTCTGTGCAATGTGCAGCAGTACATCTGACATTAGCTTGTATTTGGCCCAAAAAGTGCACCTGAACCTGGATCAAATGAGTCCAATCAGAAAGTTATGTAATTATTCGCTATTGTTGTCATCCATGTCCTCCATTATTTCCAGGAAATCCTCATCACCTAATTCACTATCTTCAGCCCTCCCCCATCATGAGCACTTCTGTTACTACTGCTACCATGATAAACTGCAGTGACACAACAGGTATTGCTGCTAATATATGGTGACATACTGATATAACCATTGTTTGATGTGCATCTACCTCTGGGCATGGCACAGCTGCCACCAGTATTGCTGCTGCTGCTACCAGAATCATTAAGCCTGACTGTCTCTGTCTGGGACTTTGGCTTCTCCAGTCTCCTTTTTAATTTTTGGCACAAAGACATATAGTGCCTTTTTTTCTCTTTTTGCCAACACTGCGCAGATTTATCGACTTCAAAACCGGAGAAGACAGGCCCCATGTTTAGTTTCATTAGTAGCTCTAGGCTATCTTCTGTTAGTGAACGACAAAATTTTGTCTTTATCCTATTCTGCACAATGAAACCACGCTCACATTCTACAGATCTAAATGGAATGCAAAAAGTGATATTACATAATGTAGAATATGCTGGCATTGTATCAGAGTACTTTGAAATTACCCTTCTCATAAAGCTTTTGGAACTAAGGTTCCTATAGCAGTCTAGCATCATTGCCTTTGCTGTTGCCCAGTCTAAACGGAGACAATTGTCATCTAGTAAAGGCTTGCATTCATCAATATTTGTCTCAGTATCATCTTGATCACTGTCATATTGTGTGTTGGAACCAAAAGTTTCACGAACAATTTTTAAACTTTTATGAACACTGACTGTATTAGAGTCTACTACAGACTGGGTGTCAGTTAGATTGGCAATGGCATCCGGAAGTACTTCTGTTTTAGAATCTGGGCACAGCCTACACTTCATGTTGCTTATTAGAGTATTGAGATACTCCTCCCTCAGTTTTGAGAACTGTGCTGTCATCTTCTGTGAACACTTGAGTTCAATCTGAATGTCATCTTGCCGAGATTCCTGTATTTTCCAAAATGCTGTCATTTGTCCACTATCACTAGTCTCAATTTCGCACACCTCTTAAAAAGCTGTCAGGATTGGGCCTGGCTCAGTTTTCATGTTTTCTAACTCACCAATTGCATAGAACACTCGTGGTTTCACATACACATACAGCAAATCTTGCTTTTGAAAGGATTTACAAAGAGTTCCCATTACTTTAAGGAAATCACAGAACATACATAGAACAGCTGCAAAAACATAAGTAGTGAGAAACGTGTGAAGGGCCTGAGCTTTGGCATGATTCCTGTCCTCTTTAAGTATAGGGAGAATAGCAGGGTAACATTTATGCAGTGCATTTACAGCATTTTGCATTGACAGCCAATGTATGTTAATTGCTCTTTCAGCTTTCCTTTTAATGTACCAATCACCCTTTGCATATCTTCTAGCTTTGCCTGCCTAACAGCAGATGTACTGAAATAGGCATATGTACCATTAATATTACTCTGAAAGTCTTGTAGGTATCTAAATTGAGTAGCGGACTATGAACAGGCCAAAGCCAATCTATGAGCCAAACAGTGGACATGAATCATAAATGGTGAATGCAGTGAAGTCAAAAGTGTACCAACACCATTGGACCCCCCCATCATTACACTTGCTCCATCACTACCTAACCCCACAAGTTTATCCATGACAAATCCCAGGGCCTGACATCTGTTTACAATAGCCTCCTTTACCCTGATGTTGCCAATTAGTTTTGTTTTCATTTCCCCTTCACTGACATATCGAATACACATTATTACAGTTTTGTGGACTGAAAAATCTGTGGATTGATTCATCAACTAGCAAGCCAAACATGGGACTTTTTAATGCTTCTTTTATGACTTTGCTATCTAATACTTTCACTATACTTCTCTGAACATCATGAACAGTGTAGTCACTTATATCATGTACTGAGCATTGACCTCCAGTCCAGAGAATGAAATCTAAAAGCTGGTTGACACTGCAGTTTGCCATATCTGTCTTTGCTGCAAAGTACACTGCTTTAAACAGATTACGTTCATTGTCTTTTACAAGTTTAATAGCTGAATCGTTATCTTCTGAACTTTCTGCCTCATCATTGTCGCTAACTGCATACAATCTCCTTCTAAGAATCTCTGCTTCCAGTGCTATACGATGGTTCTTTGTCTGACTGTGCTTCCTGAGGGTTGATTTCTGACAATTTTCTAAAATAGGAATATGATTTTCTTGTAAATACTATGGAATTGGAGAAGAGTAGAATAAAACAGTAAAGGCTAACCTGCTGTCTGCTTTTATGTACATAATGAAATGGCATACACCAATGAAATAAGGAAATAACAGATACATAGAATGTATCATAAAGAGTAGATCGCTGAGGTGATCTCTCTCACCAGGTGGATTCCAAGTGCACCATAGGAACGCTTCACCATCATGGGATGACATTAAACACACCAGATTTTTCATTAAATGTACAACTTTGACCGCAAATGTGACACTGTCAGCAAGACCTCACCAGCCCGATATAGTTGTGTGTGGTCACTCACACACACTCCATCCACAAACCTTCCCCACCATCACTTTGGTAAAGAAGGGATCAAAGCACAACTTGCAAGCCTTGGGGAAGACCTTGGCAGCTGAATCTGCCCAGGACTCCATAAACTTAAGACAGGAGACTTGGAACAAATGGCCAAGCCAAGGATCTTCTTAAGCTCAAAACAGAAGACCTTGGCAACTGAATCTGCCCGGGACTCCATAAACTTAAAACAGGAGACCTTGCAGCACATCCCTGCCAAAATCAGTGTGGGCTCTTAAATATATCAAGACAGTAAAACTTGGTGAAACAACTGTGTGGTACTACTGTCTATGTTACTCCAAGTGGCAGTCGGTCCTAGTTCGAAAAAGGTGCTAAATCTGCCAACACTGCACAACTCGTCAGTGGAGAATGTGCATGCAACTCGATGGTGGAAAAGAACTGAGGAGGGAACAATGTACTGCAGATAATCTTCCATGTGGATTGCCATTTACTGACAGTGAAGTTCCTATGATGTTTACTGGTGCGACACTGGTACCATACCTACCTGATGAGTGAGATCACCCCAAAAAAGATCTATGTATGTTCTGTGATATCCTACAAATAGAAAATACTGCCGCGGTGACTCAGTATTACACTCTCTGTACAGACTGCAGGATTCTATTGGTTGCGCTCCACTGTGCTATCTTCGCCTACAAGTTATCAAACTTATTAGCATCTGTGTGGGGAGGGACAGTGCAGTCCCAAAACACAGGTAACAAAGTCAGCATTCTTGAGGCATAAATTGTCATTTCTGTTACAAATTATTAATAAAAGTAGCAAGCCTTTACTAGATGAACTGTGATGATTATGAATTAAGCAATAAGGCATGAGGGGGGGAGTGTTATGGTGGGATAACTGTCCTGCCCTCCTCTGGTGAGTTGAAGCACAAGGTATAAGTAGCAGAGTGCTTCTATCACTAAAGAAGGGCCACTAACTCACCTTACAAAATGGGAAGCTAAAACCTGGCTGGTTTTAGCTTCCCTTATAAGTAAGCAATGAGACACATCGACAGGGTATGTATGGAACAGATTTTACCACACATCATGGGCTAAAGGTACTCAGCCAAGGCCTCATGCCTTATTAGGCCCGTGGCCATGTGGTAAAATCTGTTCCATGCACACCCTGTCAATGTGTCTTATTGCTTATGTAACAAAATCCCTGAAGTGCTGTATTGTGGTAATAAAATAGGTAATTATTTGGAAATGTAACGAATTTCTTAAAGAGGTTATTATGGCTGGGCTGTTGTGGTGGGATTATGTGCCAGCCATAAAAAAAGCATCTGTCTGCCAATCAGAATTCAGCATCCTTTCCTTTTTTTTTTCTCATGTTTATTCCTCCTCTCCGCCTCTCAGCTCTGGTCTCCTCGGGAGACACCAAGGAGTCATCCCTCTGCGGTCTGCCTTGCCTGGACAGTCCTCTGTAACCCATGTAGCCTCAGTTTACCCCCACGGATGGGGATGAGGTGGGCACCTACCACCCCAGGCAGTCAGTAGCATTGGTCTGGAGGGTGCCAGGTGGGTGGCTGCAGATCGAGGGCAAGCTTTGGTGTTCCATCTCTGCTGGAGCTGAAGGGTGTTTTTCCCTGTTTCTTGGGGAGTGGCTGGTGCACTGACATCAAGGTATGTTACCAACATCTTCCACTCCCTCGCTTCTTCTCTGCATCGTCAGCGCTTGCTGCATCTCTGGCCTCCACCAGAGATCACCGAATCAGGACCCCTGCCCCTCCCGGGAGAGGAGAGCTGTCCTCCAGACGCTCAATCCTTTCCCTCCTCTGCTGACCCCCAGCAACCCAGGCTCATTCCCGAACCCGAATCGCTGGCATGGCACAAGGTGTGGTGTCCAGCGTCTCAACCCTTAGCGCCACTGGGTTGGCTCAGCATCCTTTCTACCAATTTCAATATCAGATTATGAAATGTGTAGAAAAAGGCTGAATTCTGATTGGCAGACAGATGCTTCCTGCCAGCCTGTTATCACAGCACAACAGCCCAGGTGAAATAACCTGTTTAAAAATTCATAACGGTTTCCAAAAAAGAGTTTCATTTCATTAGCTCAATATGGCACTTCAGGGGGTGCTTTATGGTGGGGTAACAGGCAGCCCTTCCTGGGTAGTGGAAGCATTTGACTACCTACACCTCATGCTTCAAACCATCTGGAGGTGGGTGGGCTGTTATAACACCGTAATTCTCTCTAGATGGTCATGATGTCACTCATGCCATGCCTTACCACTTAATTTACAACCACCACCACTGTTAACTGGAGAAGCCAAAACCCATTTTGTGACAGCCAGTCAAGCTATTTGAAACAGTTACTGTCAGACATACTGCATACACATTAACGCACCTGCACCTGTAGTAGCAAATTTGTTTGTGAGATGGCGATCTGAACAGCACACAGAGCAAAATACTTTCCCATCTCTTGCCTCCAGCCAATCAAATTCAGCTTCCCACTGATGTCTGTAATTACGCGTAGCAACAGATTTCATAGCATCTGATAACTGACTGTTCTTATTTCTAGTGTCACTGAATGATTTCTGAACCACTGATGACTCTGTGTGACCCTGATAAGCTGCAGATTGTGGGATACACTCATAAGAACAATCATCATTTTCTGATAACTGAAGTGTAAGAAACTCATCAGAATTACAAACTGAAATTACAGCAAGATCGCAGCTGTCTCTTTCCATTTAAGTACTGGAATTGGAATAACAATCAGCAGTAGGTCCATTTGCAGATGAACTCCCTGCAGAGTCAGTTGCCAGGCACTGAGTTGTGGGACATTTTTTTATTAACCAGCAGTCTAATAAAGACTTTGTGGTAGTGGTGGTTGTGGTGGTTCTCTTTTGGGTCTTTGAACTGGCTTGGCCTGAGCTTGACATATTCGGTGTCACCGTGACAGTTCCCTCCCCAAAATCCATGTCACGAGGTGTTGTTTATGCACAGTTGGTTGTTGTCAGCCAGCAGGTTATCTAAAGCAATTATAAAAGTTGTTTCAACATGTGTACACTACTTCACAAGCAATCACACAGGATATTTGTCACATATTGACAAAACAAGTATGGAACCCCATTAAAATGTATGGGGTTAATGGAAGTTAATACATTTGCCAAGTGTTATGTTGTAAATCTTTGGGTGACCAGACCACCTTGTTCTAAAGATAATTTATCTTAATAAAATCACACTGTAGGACTCCATCTGCAGGTCTGGACATTACATTATTGCTTCACACTTGGACTTACTGGGTACCCCTTCAGAAGATAGGTCTAGCATGGCCCCATCAATCTCTCCCCTGGCTGGACCTCGTGGTAAATTCACAGCTTGTTCTGTAAACACAAACCCCTTAAACTCTATTGACTGAGCATGGTACACATGACCCAAGCTAGGGTTGGAACCATTTCTATGTTTAAATGCATGGCAGCTATGTATGACACAAGAAAAGGGATGCCAGACTGCCAACTGAGTAGAGTGGTATGGGATTACATTACATTACATTTATGTACAGTGTCTATTATGGCCGCCCACCATTCCACCTATCTAGATGAAACCCACAGTGGTACTTTCTTCATTTTCTGTACTGCAGATAGACAATCTACAGTACAGAGAGTGAAGAAATTACTGCTCTTGTCTGCAATTTCAAGCAAAGGAATTTTTAACAAGCGTGACCAGGTCATACTACTTGCTAACTAAACTGCCACATTGTTTCTTTTTTTCTTTTTACATGCTTATTTATGCTCCTGTGGCTGCCTCTCTCCCCCAGCTGTTCTTCTCACATCCCATCAGCTGGGATCCGGCCGCCGTCCATCTCGACCTGGACAGCTGGCACCCCTATAGCCCCTGTGGCTTACCCCCTGAAGCGGGGTGGCAGGAAGCCCCCTAACTCCCCACCCAGATGGATCCAGCTCAGGTGCCAGCGTCCCGACAAATACTTGAGAATGGCCATCAAGCCGTAGGAGGAGCCACTTTTTCTCTGTTCAGAGATTCCCTGAGTCGGTGGGCGAGCAATGATGCCAGCTGTCATGAGCGAGCATGCGTCTGCACATGCCCCCATCCAGGCATCTCCCCCTGACTCTACCCCTAAATCGGGTGTGCGTCTGCTGCCTCCCAGCCTCCACCAGGGGGCAGTTGGGCACCGACCGTCATGGACCCCCCTCCCTTGAGAGGGAGAGCAGTCCTCTGGATGCTCAATCCCTCTCCTCCCCTGCCAGCCCCTGGCACCTCGGGCTTGCTCTCAAACCCGGGTCTCCGGCATGGTGCGAGGTGCTGCAACCAGTGCCTCTGCTCTCAGCACCACTGGGCCAACTGCCACATTGTTGTTATCTAAATGAGCCAGGGACTTCAT
This sequence comes from Neoceratodus forsteri, assembly GCA_016271365.2. Lineage (NCBI taxonomy): Eukaryota > Metazoa > Chordata > Ceratodontiformes > Ceratodontidae > Neoceratodus > Neoceratodus forsteri. The sequence continues at coordinate 304,514,820 of CM028135.1, forward strand.
TATAGAGCTGCTGAGGAGGAACTTTTTTTTTAAAAACAGATTCTCCAATAGGACAAAAGTCCCTACTAAAATACACAGGCGGAGGAAGTATTTTATTACAAAAGATACCTTAAATTATTTTTTTCTATTAAAAACTTTTAATAGATTTTTTTTCAGTGACCATTTTCTAAGTGCAATAAAACCTCCAGGGTTGGCGGTATTGTACTATACCAGACCTTCCAGGGACTAAGTCATCTGTCCTCATTAAGCCCATGGGCAGTCCGGTATAGCACAATACTGCCCACCCTGGAGAGTAGTATTGCTTACACTGCATTATCTTCTATATTTATGGTAGCTGTAACAACACTAGTACTTCTCCTACCACCCACCACCCCCAGCACCATGGCCTCAAAGTCAACCCCCCCAAAAAAGCAAGCATTTTAACATTTCTCTACTGAGAGTAAGACAGTACCTTAAGTTGTGTAATTAAAGGTGATGAAATGCTGTCGGTGATGGCTTCCTCTGAATACATGTACGATCACCACATGCTACCCAGGGTACCCTGTTTCTTCTACTGGTGTCGTGTGACTACGTCAGTCAGCTCACTGCCGGCCAGTCAGATGCTTTGCTGCCTGCATCAGGGAAAAAGGAAACTTATACACTGAGCAGACTGGACACCAGCTTACATGCTGCTTTCCATGTGTCTCTGACTGTCCAACCTGCACTCACCAATGCCCATTGCACCATTATACCTGTCTGTCACACTCACCAATAAGGTCCCAGGTGGTATAGTGGAACCCCTCTCCCAGCACGTGACAGCACACCTCCGGCTACCATACAGCACAGTGCCCTGGAGGCATAGTGGACCCCCTAACCCCCTGGCACAGCAGCCCTGAACAGATGGCAGGCAGGACCCTACTCACTCAGTATAATGACCCCTCCATCCCCGGCCAGACTGATGGTGATGTGTCCCCCATCCATTATCCCTGCTTGTCCAATCACCCTCCCACCCTCAACACAATCAGACAGATACCCCTTGCCATATCCCAGATCCTATCATGTCGCACATCCCACCCACACACTGCCACTGTGGAGTGGTGGAAGTGGAAACAAAAAGAAGGGGACAAATGTTAAAAAAAAAATAAACAACATAGGTACTTTGTGTGCTTAGTTTTGGGCAGTCCTTTGTGTGCCTAGTTTGGGCAGTCTTTGTGTGCTTAGTTTGGGAAGTCCTTTTGCCATTTCCCTCTAGAATGATAAGGGCAGGATCCACAAAGGAGATGCAATCAGCGCATCCCGACTGCCATGGCTCAGTGGAGATGCACCGAGCGAATAAAGTGACATTCACAGACGATGCACTGGGAAATGCTCCCGGTGCATCCCCTCTGTGAACAGCACAGTTGCGCACAGCCCACAGTGTGTCAGCACATCCCCCACATCAAGCTGTGAACCCAATGGGGCAGCACATCCCAGGATGCACTGCACACAATATCACCATTCACAGCCACAGGCATGCATTTGAGGCCATTAGGCATGCATGGTGCAATGGGGCCCTTTGCAAGCCATTATGGTCCTATTTCCATAGGTGCAACAGGGAATTGCCCGGACAGAACAGCCAGAGCCCAGTACCCTGACCTGGTGGCTTGAGTGGCCTCCCCCTTACCCATAGTGATTCCCCTGGACATGGTACCCGGTGTTGCTCTGGTGGCATAGCAACCACACACTACACATCCCATAGTACAGCCCCAGAAACACTCCCTCGCCATACCCTGGTGAGATAATGGTCCCCATTCTCCACCCGAAGCAGAGACCCCCATAACATGCTAGAATGTCCCTCATGGTATAGTGGGACCCCCCATCACTGCCCCCACAAGGTGTGATACCATGTCAACCAATGGGCTTCCAGCCATGCAGTATACTGTCATTCACAGAAAGTGCAGTTGGCAGGCGGTATGCGGGAGGGATGTACTGCCCACTTAACTGATTCTTATAGGCCCTGGATGTAGGAGTGGGCTGGGGGTTGCCTGTGTCCCGTTCATTCTCCTCTCCTTTTTCAGGCTCCAACCTCAATTTGACTGTGTGTCCCTGGGTCCTCCAGTCGATATACTATTTCCATGTGACCTGGAAGGAACAGTCTACCACCAGCACTCTCAGTCCCAGTCTCAGACACAACCCTCCAGGCAGTCTGTTACAAATTTAATTCCAGGCTGCTGGCCTACTGCCTGTGATGACTCACCCATCACTCCGTCTCTCAGTCTCTCTCTCTCAGGCAAAGATATTCTGAGTTGAGTCACCTAGGTTAAAAACTACTACTAGTAGTACTACCACATAGGCTAGCCTACAAATTAACACATGAACGATCAAGCACCGCACGACACATCTGCACCACTAGCCCAAGCTGCCCAACTCCCAGGCAGGTCCAGATGGTTCAATCAACACTCTCACCATCTCATGTCTCATGGTACACTTCAACATCTGGTGCCTAGCAAACAGAATGACATTAATGAAACAAAAGTGAATAATAGTAGTACCTGTTGTTTGCTGAAAGTCGACCTTGTGTGGATTGCGGTTCCGTTCATTCTCCTCTCCTTTTTCAGGCTCCAACCTCAATTTGACTGTGTGTCCCTGGGTCCTCCAGTCAATGTACTTTTTCCACGTGACCCGGAAGGAACAGTCTACCGCCAGCACTCTCAGTCCCAGTCTCAGACACAGTACTCCAGGCGGCCTGTTACAAATTTAATTCCAGGCTGCTGGCCTGCTGCCTGTGATGACTCACCTGTCACTCCCTCTCTCAGTCTCTCTCTCTCTCAGGCAAAGATATTCTGAGTTGAGTCACCTAGGTTAAAAACTACTACTAGTAGTACTACCACCTAGGCTAGCCTACAAATTAATACATGAACGATCAAGCACCGCACGGCACGTCCGCACCACTAGCCCAAGCTGCCCAACTCCCAGGCAGGTCCCAATGGTTCAATCAACACTCTCACCATCTCATGTCTCACCACTTGATCGGATTTGGGTACCCTGGCTGGCCCGTACCGATACCATACTGCTGCCATGCAGCTTTTTTTTTTAAATCCAATACTCGCTTCTCACTTGACTCGCTCTCACTCCACTCACTAGCTCAGGGTGGGCTGTGTGTTTGTTACTCTCTAGTACCCTCGGCTTCCCACAGATTCCAGTACTGACTGACTTGTGTCTGCTAGCCTACTATCACCAGGCCTACTCTCTCTTGCTTGCAAGACAGAAACTATTCGTTCTTCGCGCGTGCTCCCTCTAACCTACCTCACAACCTTGGCGCCAAACTGTCTATTACGCTGCTGCACATGCACAAATGATGTGTGCTGGCGAGCGGGGGGGGGGACTCCTCTGACTCCCATGGCAGCTTGGTGGAAACAGTAAACCAAATGACATCCACACCATGAAAACCAGGCGTCAGCAGTAAATTACAGAAATATTACTGGACGTCAGTGACTCCAGATAGTACATTTTTGGACGTTTTTAGCTGATTTTTGGAGGTAAAATACATCCAAAAGGGAGTTATCTGAAGGGCTGTTGTCTTCCTGGCTGTACCATTTATGCACTTACAAACTGGCAAAACATTTATATTTTATTTTGTTAAAATGGCACTGTCTGCCCTCTTTAAAAAACGTCCTGCTGCCCAAAAATAGTAGCATGTCTTTTAACCACAGACTCGTGTGTTAACTCAGTCTTGGCAGCCCCTTCTATTTCAATGAAATGCTCAAATCGTTATCTTTATTAAAAATGGTAGCATGTCCTTTAACCATAAACTCATGTATTAACTCAGGCCTGGCAGCCCCTTCCACTTTAATGAACTGATCAAATTATCAGTATTAAAAACGGTAGCATATCTTTTACCACAAACTCATGTGTTAACTCTGGCTTGGCAACTTTTCCATTTCAAGGACATGCTCAAATTATTATCAGTATTAAATGCTTCCGAAATTGAAGAACCTCCTTATCAGTCTAAGGTCAGACCCTTTTCTATGGCTGTAAGAATGCATTTAAGAATGCATGGGATAGACATAAGGGAATCCTGGAGATCAGGGGTAAGGGGCAACAGACTTCTAGAAAAAGTTAAAGTGATCTTACAAGCTCAAAAGGACAGACTGCGTGGGCCATAGGCCCTTATCTGCAGACAGTATCTATGTATCTATGTAAAGACTTTATCTATCCTACCAAAAAGCAGTTTTTTCTTGCTATACATAGTAAACATGCTATTCCTTAACAAGTCACTCTTTTCTTGCTATATTGTAAATGCTGATACTTACCAGTAAACAAGCCCACAACAATGCCCTCCCCCCATGCCAAAACACTGAATCTGGGCCACAGTTAGGGAGGTCATGAGGGTCCAGAAGCTGCCCTCTCCCACACTGAAACACTGAAGATGGGCCACAGTTAAGGAGGTTGTGAGGGTCCAGAAGCTGCCCTCTCCCACACTGAAACACTGAAGCTGGACAGCAGTTAGGGAGGTTGTGAGGGTCCAGGAGTTGCCCTCCCCCAAGCTGAAACACTGAAGATGGGGTGCAGTTAGGGAGGTTGTGAGGGTCCAGAAGTTGCCCTCCCCCACACTGAAACACTGATGATGGGCCGCAATTAGGGAGGTTGTGAGGGTCCAGAAGTTGCCTTCCCCCACGCTGAAACACTGAAGATGGGCCTCAGTTAGGGTGGTTGTGAGGGTCCAGAAGCTGCCCTCCTCCATGTTGAAATACTGAAGGTATGGACCGAATTACTGAAGCATTGGTGGAGCTGGTAGCTGACATGCAGCTCTAGTATATATTTCTATTATGGACTTAATTAAAGGGGATTCATTTTGTGTCTCCACAGATGTGCTGATAGTTTTTTTTACCTTTTTAGAGCTCTAAGTTCAAGGCTGTATGGTCTGTTTATTGAAATCCCTATAGCCAGTTTGCATTGTTCGGGAGTCGGCAGCTTGGCACCAAAACACAGTTCAAATATTCTTTTATTGTTTTCCCTACTCCAATGTTGCTTAATGTAATCCTGAATAAGTCTCTCACTGTAGCCTGAAAACGTTGCCTGCTTAAAAGACAAATTGGGAGTAAATCGCTGCATGTTTAAAGCTAAACTTATTACTGTAAGCTCACTCTCTGTATAAGGCTGCCTGTTTTAAAAAATCAATCAGGCAACACAACGCTGCATGTTTACAGCTAAGCTAAATTTATTTCTGTAGCGCACTCTCAGTATAAGGCTGCCTTTTTTTTAAACAAAAAAATTAAAAAATGTTTAAAAGCTAAGCTTGATCTATTTCTGTAGCTCACTCCAAGTTCAAGGCTGCATGTCTAAAATCATTTTGGGAGTGAATACAGAGTGCAGCCATTGCCCCAGTCTCTTGCGGGTGCCACCCCTGTAATTTAGGAGCACAAGCTGGCCCTCCCCCAAGACTCTTACCTCCGATATAAATCTGTGCTCTCTCCCTCTCCTTGTCCACAGCTGGGCCACAATTAGGGATGTCGTGAGGGTCCAGAAGCTGCCCTCCCCCATGTCGAAACACAGAAGGTATGGACCGAATTACTGAAGCATTAGAGGAGCTGGTAGCTGACATGCAGCTCTAGTATTTATTTTTATTTTATTTATTTTATTTATTAGATCATCGGTTTACAGACCTTTGAGTCATAGACTGATTTACAAAGGCACCTCGTCAAGAGAGCAATACATCACAGCAAACAAAACAGTACAGTGCATAACACTTGGATTAAAAAAGCAACCAGTGTTACAGGCATTCACTGGTGGTACACGCTTGGTAATAGATAGATCACAGTAGTCATAATATAGGTACACAAGTACCACGTCAGGTAGCAACCAGAGATATTTTATTACATTAGTCAGCAGATGTTGCATGAGATCCCAGGTATATACAGCAAAAGTAGACAGGGAAGACCCAGCCTAGGGGTGAAAGTAAGGGGCATGTGGGGGATAATGTGCAGTTGCAGCTGCAAGTGCTTGTCAGATGGCTTCTGAGGGAGACCTTGAATGGACCAAGCTTAGTGGAGTCAGCTATATTGGCTAGGAGGGAACTGAACCAGGAGGGAGTCTGATAGCAAAAGGATCTCTGGGCCATAGAGGTCCTTACCCTGGTGACAATAAGGGAGGTTTTTGACAGTGCTGCGGGTGGAGACTGAGGGAGAGGCATGCTGCAGGGAGGTGGTGACCCCAGGGGGGGAGAGCCCTAGCAGGGTCTTTTTCACAAGAAGGCAGGTTTGGAAGTGTAGTCTTTCTTCAAGATTGAGCAAGTTGGTGGTGGAGTATGGGTGTGCCTAGGGGCTCCCAGCGTTAGCCTGCAGGCCTTATTAATAGAGAGCTGGATTCTTGTAAGCACAGTGTTGTCAGCTGTAGCATAGATGGGCAGCCCATAGTTTATTAGTGACAGAACAGAGAAGGTGATTGCCAGTCTAAGGGCTTCTTGTGGTAGGCAGTCCCTATGGCAGTATAACAGTCCAATCCTGACATTGGAGGCAGCAGAAAGGGCATTGACATGGAAATGGAAGGAGCGTGCCAAATCAAAGGTAATGCCCAGATACTTGTAGGAGGAAACCTGCTCAATGGGGTTTAGTGTGCTAGGCAGTATCACGAGAGGGGCACCACTGGCTTTGCTCTGACGATGCGAGAAAAGCATAGCTTTGGTCTTTTTTAGGTTCAGGACTAGCCTTCATGATGTGAACCAATGTTCAGCTCTATCAAAAGCTTGTTGGAGGGTGGCCTGAAGTGTGTTGGGGTTGGGGTCAGCGGCGAAGAGCACAGCGTCATCTGCATAGAGGAGTATCTTACTTGGGCAGGCCAATGGGAGGGATTTGAGGTAGAGACTGAAGAGGAGAGGGCCTAAAATGGAGTCCTGGGGAACCCCAGAGTAGACAGGTCGTGTGTCAGATAGGGTGCTATTGATTTTTACACACTGAGTTCTGGCAGAGAGGTAGCTGATGAACCATGCAAGGGGGCCAGGGGAGAAACCAAGGCATCAGAGGTAGTCAGTCAGGAGAGGATGGCAAACCATGTCAAAGACCTTGGAGAGGTCAATGAACACAGCACCGGCAGGACTTCCGGCATCAAGAGCAGAGTGCAGGAAGTTGGAGAATTCAAGTAGTGTGGTTGTGGTGCTGTGATCTGCATGAAAGCCATGCTGTTCAGGGTACAGGATATTGTGCATGGCCAGGTATTCAGCAAGCTGGTTGGCAACTACTTTTTCAAGGTCCTTAGACAGTGGGGGGAGGATGGAGATAGGTCGATAGTTACTCGGGGTCGCTCGATCGCCACTCTTTAGGATTGGAGTGATGATGGCAGTTTTCCATGTACTGTGGAACTGCCCCAGGCATAGAGAGCAGTTAAGCAGCTCAGTAAGTGGGACCAGGATAGCATCCAATGTCAGATGAAGTAACCTAGTGTCCAGTAGGTTGGTGCCGGGGTTGTTACTACTAATGGCTTTTTGCAGAAGGAGTATATCCTGCAATGGAGAGATGGTACATCGGTAGAAAGGAGGTCTCTGGAGAGTAGGCAGGGGGGCTACTGGAGTGGGGTCAAAGAAGTTACTGGGCAGGACTGAACTCAGGTCTGAGAAAGTGTGGTTTAGGCAGTCTGCAATGTAAAGGTGGTCAGGGCAGACAGTTCCATTAAAGGAGAGTTGAGAGGGGGGAGCAGGATTTCCCATTTAGCTCCTTTACATTATTCCAAAAGTTTCTAGCCAACCCCCAGGAGGAGATAAGAGTGGATTGGTAGTACTTGGCTTTGGCCTGTTGAATAGCACAAGTACACTTATTTCGCTCAGCGTTGTACACTTGCCTATCAGCTGGCTAGCCAGATTCCACAGCAATGTGCCATAGGTTGTCTTTCATTTTAAGTTTGTGAAGGAGGGAGGAAGGGGGTAACCCAGGGCATGTTTTGCTTTTTGGTGTGATTTCTAGCAAAGGGGGCATAGAGGTCACAGGCAGTGTTAAAAGTGCGAGTGAAAAAATCCAATACCTCGTCTATGGATGGTGCAATCCTGATTGGGGACCAATCCAGTTGTGAGAGGTACAGTTTAAGGTGATGCAGGCCTCCTGGGAGTAGGCGACATCACTCGGTGGTTTGTGGTGCAGGTTTGAGGTTGGCAGAGGACCAAGAGAATATGACCGGGAAGTGGTCACTAAGTGAGATGGGAAGTACACTGATATTGAGCACCCTCTGGGGGCGGTTGGTAATGGTGATATCCAGGAAGGCGCTGGAGCCAGTAGAGGTGCTGAATCTAGTTGGGGTGGTGACAAGCTGGGACATGTCCAGGGTGGCAAAGATATCTCTGGTTTGGGAGGCCGTGGCAGACAGTCAGTTGATATTCAGGTCATCAACAATTATCTGGGTCATTTTGGGTGGCAGACCAGAGAGGTAGTCATCAAGCACCTGAATGACGAGGTCTTGCTTTCTGGGGGGAATATAGGCAAAAGTGAGAAAAAGAGAAACATAGAAACATAGAAACATAGAAGTTGACGGCAGATAAGGACCGCAAGGCCCATCCAGTCTGCCCATTTCTTTTTCTACCTTATAAATGTGCCATCGGCCTTTGCTCTGTCAGTGACCTATCTATTCATAGTCATTTGTATTGCTCCCTTATGCCTATCCCATGCCTGTTTGAAGCCCTGCACTGTATTCATAGCCACCACTTCTTGTGGTAAGCCATTCCATGCATCTACCACCCTTTCTGTGAAAAAGAATTTCCTCACATTCCCTTAATCGGCCTCCTCTAATCTCATGCTGTGTCCTCTTGTCCTGCTATTTTTCTTATATTTAAACATGTTAGACTCTTTCACTTTGTTTATGCCCTTAAGGTGTTTAAATGTCTCGATCATATCACCTCTCTCCTCCTTTGCTCAAGGGTATACATATTGAGCTCTGCTAATCTGTCCTCATATGTCTTCTGATGCAGTCCCTGCACCATTTTGCTGCCCTCTCTGGACTGCCTCAATTTGGTTAATGTCCTTGTGAAGGTGTGGCCTCCAATACTGCACGCAGTACTCCAGATGGGGCCTAACCAATGTCTTGTACAGAGGGATTATTACCTCCCTCTTACGACTTGTGATACCCCTACTAATACACCCTAACACCCCCCTAGCACCGAGGGCCCGAGGGCCCTTATCAGGGTTGGGGGAGAATTTTAGTGTGAGGGCTTGTGCCCCGTTATCAAGCTTGGGTGGTGTGGGTGATTTGTATCACATTTTTTGGGATTGCCCACTGATAAAACAGCTGTGGATGCAGATTAGGCAGAGGGCGGACTGTCTGTTGGGTATTGACCAGTATTTCACCCCTGATATATGCCTGATAGGGGATTACTCTGGTATCATGTTTAGAGAGCGTAGATTTTACATGGCCCTGATTTCATGCTCTCTCAAAAAGGTAGTTTTGCGAAACTGGATGTCGACTCACCAATCACGATTACGGAATGGCTGCAGGAAATGTTGTTTAATTTAAATATGGAGAAATTGAAGTGCGGAAGGGATAATAGGCTTCATACATTTGAAAGGACTTGGTGCCGCTTCCAAGCGTTATACCTTCTCTAGGCGAGCCAGACGGAATCAAGTAGGAGGTGGGATAAAGGTGGGTGAGCAGATCTTCTCTAGGGGTTTGAGGCAGTGAGGGGGTGAGTTAGTTTAAGGGAGGGGTGGTTCTGTTAATGTGGGGTGGGGGAGAAAATCGGTGACTTGAATTGAATTTGCCAATTGATATGATAGTATAAAAGGTGTGTGTCTGTTCCTATGTACAGTGTATCTGATATGAGATTTGCTCACAATAAAAATTTGGAATTTAAAAAAAAAAAGCTTGGGTGGTGGAAGTACATGTCCAAGGAGGGACCACCTCCACACTTACCCACCCGATCTTCCCTGAAAAGGGTGTAACCAGGGAGAAAGACAACAGAGTCAGGGGTGGATTTGGAAAACCAGGTTTCGACAAGTGTGACAATGTCCAATTGGTGCCAAGTAACCCAGCATTGGAATGCAGCAGCCATCTTAAGGAGGCTACAAATATTCATAGAAGCTATACAGAGTCCTTGAGCCTGGGAAGGCTTGTTTATAAGGTTGGGCATGGGACCAGAGTTTGGATGAATGTTACCTGATAGAAGCAACAGGAGGGTGATTAGGCGCACCAAAGCGTGGTAGTGATTTTGGCATCACCCCTTGCGATTGGACATGGGGCCGGGTGCTGGGGTGCAAGGGGTGGGTAGAATAAAAGGGTGGGAAAGGCACTGAGGAGAAGAGACCATGGTATGAGTCAGAAGTAAGAGGTAGCAGGGGTGGAAGTGTGGGGGGATACCGAGGGGGGGAGGTGATTGAGCATCGGGGGGATCTGGTAGAGGTGTTGCAGATAAGAGGGGTGTGACTATGCTTAGAGAGTGATGGTCCTAAATAAGGTGGAGCTGGTGTAGGAAGTAGGAGGAGGACCATAGTCAGTGTCAATGCACTGGATCCCGGATGCATTGAGGACAATAAGTTATTTGAGCACGAGAGAGGATCACTCCTTTAAGAAGTTACAGAAAGGAGAGCCCCTTTGAGGAGTTGCTGTAATTGACTAGTGTGAGGCCTCAGGGGGTGGGGATCACTGGGGAAGTATGCTTAATAAAGGAGGGAGGAGGGGTTGGGGGGGTAGGCGAAAACATTGTCCAGAGAGCAGTACAGCAAGACAGTGGCCAAGCTGTGTTTTGAAAAAGGTGCCTTGTATGCTTTCTTTCTCAATGGGGATCTGCAGCATCCAATCGGGAAGCAGCCACAGTCCCCAGGAGCCAGTCCAGTTACGGGATTGAAGCCTGACAGCTAGGAGCTGACCAAACATACCTGCTTTCCTTGGTCAGGAGGTTGAGGGCTGGATGCAGTGGTCCGGCCACCAGCAGGTAGCAGCGCCAGGCCCACTCAGCTGAAGTGGAGAGCCTGGTTTGGGCTTGTTGCTAAAATGGATCAGCAAAAAAGGTGGGCCATTAGTTAAAATGTCAAAGACAAAGGTCAAGTAAATTGGTGGGAGGGCCCTGGGTAATTTAGTGCTCAGGGCAGAAGTAGGTGCAAATAGTGGGAGAGAAAAGGTTCCTGCAGAGAGGTCTGGTCGAAGGTGCCAGGTGGGAATTTAGCAAAACAAAATGCTGATTCAGGAGGTTGTGGGGGGGGGGGTGCCCTTGAATGAGACCAGGGAGAGCTGGGAAGGAGGTGTGTGGTGGAGAGGACTCAGGGTAGTCTGGAATGGGTAGAGAAGATGGCCCAAAATGCCAGACAATATTTACAGCATGTGCTGGTTTAGGGGGATGTCAGGAGAGGGAATCAGGGGTCCAGTAGATGGCAGAGAAAGATTGTGGGGAATAGAGAGAAAGAAATACAAAAGGGAAAAAAGCAAGAGAAAGAGGGAAGCAAAGAAGGCAGTCTGAGGATGAATGAGAGGAACTGTGATGGGAAAAGAGTGTGGCAGAACAAACAGCAGGGAGTAGTCAGTTCTACCTATTCTACAATATTGACCAATTAGCAGAAACAATTCAGTAGTGCAAGCAGTAAGCTATATAGACATCAGACAGTCAGTTAAAGTTTGCTACAACTCTGCTGTACTCTGCTAGGCAATTTCTACATATACAGTACAATAGTTTAAAGGCAAGCAGTAAAAATATTCAGCAGTGCAAGACATAATCTATATAGAAGTCAGGCCTAGCTAGTACAGCAGGCTAAACAGCAGAAAATTCCAAGATGAGAGAGAAAGAATAATATATATATATATATATATATATATATATATATATATATACACACATATATACACATATATATGTATATATATCCACATGGGCAGTAAATTCAGCAGAAAAAATTTTCCAGAGAGCAGCACATCAAGGCAGTGGCCAAGCTGTGTTTTGAAAAAGGTGTCTTGTATGCTTTGTTTCTCAATGGGGATCTGCAGCATCCAATCGGGAAGCAGCCACAGTACCCAGGAGCCAGTCCAATAACAGGGATTGAAGCCTGACAGCTAGGAGCTGACCAAACACACCTGCTTTCTTTGGTCAGGGGGTGGTGGGCTGGATGCAGAGGTCCAGCCACCAGCAGGCAGCAGCACCAGGCGCACTAGGCTGAAGTGGAGAGCCTGGTTTGGGCTTGTGGCTAAAATAGATCAGAAAAAAACGGCGGGCTATTAGTTAAAAAGTCAAAGACAAAGGACAAGTAAATTGGTGGAAGGAACCTGGGAAATTTAGTGCTCAGGGCAGAAGTAGGTGCAAATAGTGGGAGAGAAAAGGTTCCTGCAGAGAGTTCTGGTCGAAGGTGCCAGGTGGGAATTTAGCAAAACAAAAGGCTGATTCAGGAGGTTGGGGGGCACTTGAATGAGACCAGGGAGAGCTGAGAAGGAGGTGTGTGGTGGAGAGGACTCAGGGTAGTCTGGAATGGGTAGAGAAGATGGCCCAAAATGCCAGACAATATTTACAGAATGTGCTGGTCTAGGGGATGTCAGGAGAGGGAATCAGAGGTCCAGTAGATGGCAGAGAAAGATTGTGGGGAATAGAGAAAAAGAAATACAAAAGGGAAAAAAGCAAGAGAGAGAGGGGAGCAAAGAAGGCAATCTGAGGATGAATGAGAGGAACTGTGATGGGAAAAGAGTGTGGCAGAACAAACAGCAGGCAGTAGTCAGTTCTACCTATTCTACAATAATGGGCAATTAACAGAAACAATTCAGTAGTGCAAGCAATAAACTATATAGACATCAGGCAGTCAGTTAAAGTTTGCTACAACTCTGCTGTACTCTGCTAGGCAATTCCAACATATACAGTGCAATAGTTTAAAGGCAAGCAGTAAAAATATTCAGCAGTGCAAGACATAAGCTATATAGAAGTCAGGCCTAGCTAATACAGCAGGCTAAACAGGAGAAAATTCTAAGAGGAGAGAAAAACATAGATATACAGTACATATTTCCACATGGGCAGTAAATTCAGCAGAAAAAATTGTCCAGAGAGCAGTACAGCAAGGCAATGGCAGCGCTTTGTTTTGAAAAAGGTGCCTTGTATGCTTTCTTTCTCAATGGGGATCTGCAGCATCCAATCGGGAAGCAGTCGCAGTCCCCAGGAGCCAGTCCAATTACGGGCATTGAAGTCTGACAGCTCTGAGCAAGGAACTGACCAAACGTACCTGCTTTCCTTGGTCAGGGGGTGGCGGACTGGATGCAGAGGTCTGGCCACTAGCAGGTAGCCGCGCCAGGGCCTCTCGGCTGAAGTGGAGAGCCAGCTCCATGCCGGCTGCCCCACCGCCCCCACCACCACCCTTGGCAAACATAATATTATATAGTGAAGCTCATGTGATCAGTAAAAACCAATCAGACCACTTTACCACCTGCAGCCTATTCTCTCTCACCACTAGTGGCCACCATCCCATCCAATTCTAAACCTCTCCCTAGTTCAGTATGCTTATCTACCTGCAGAGGCTTGTTGCTATTGCCACACTGCTCCCTTTCTCCACACTGCCACCCTCCACTCTCCCAGTCGAAGAGCCGCATTCATGGGACCCCAAAGTCTGGCTCCCTACTTGCCAACGTATTGTGCCCCCCCCAAGCTCCGACTACCACAAACTAATTTGAGCCCACTATAACTCCAACCTACATGGCACTGCCTCTCTGACCCCCAGGGGATCTCACCCCCTCATGCCCACTGATCACCCTTCACTCAGCCCCCATCCCTCACTTCCCCCAGCTGTACTAGCCCATCTCATGAACACCTTCCCTATACCTGTAGGATCCTCCAAAAACCAGCTCTTCCCACTCCCATTGCCTTCACCCAAGCTACTATGGAAAGTTTTTCTCCGTCTCACCCTCCTCCTCCTCCTACTGTCAAGCAATGTGCATCCTAACCCAGGGCCACATACTCCTGGTGCTGTGACAGAGAGCAAGCTAGGCAGCCTGCAACTAGCCTCCCTCAATATTTACAGCTTCCTAAATAAATTTACTCCTCTCCTGGGCTGGATCGCACAACATGCCCCTGACAACCTAGTGTTATCAGAGACCTGGTTCTCAAAAAACATCCCTGATGCCTAGGTTAACCTTAGTGGCTACACCATCTTTTGAACAGACAGGCTGTACAAATGGGAAGTGGGTGTGCCATCTACATCAAAACCATTCTGCAAGCCCTTCCCATCTCCCTTCCTCCGCCGACCCATGGGGCCCAATCCACTGCCATAAAGATCACACTTGGCAATCATGGAAAATCACTATACATTATGGCAATTTACATCCCCCCCACCAGCCAAAGGTCAGCTTTTGACTCAATAGTCTCCAGCCTCGCCCATCTCCCTCCCAATAGTGAGCTAATTATAATGAGAGACTTCAACGTGAATTGGCTATCCTCCACATCTGCCACCTACAAAGATGCTGTTCGAGCCTTTGACCTCACTCAGGTGGTCCTTTCCCTCACCAAACTTGATCCCAGAACTGGATCCTCCAGTCTTATAGACCTCATCCTCACCAACTACCCCCATAACCTCTCCCAGGTTGAAGTGCTTCTTGACGCGCTAAGTGACCACTCACCTGTCACCTGCTGGTGGTCAAATAAACTCCCGCCTAGCCCCCCTAAAGTTACAGTCTAGAGGCGCTGCAAAAAAGTGCTCTCTCCTGCCTCAAATCATACCCTATCTCCTGTGACTGGTTACCCATCCATGATGCTCACTCCATTGATTCTGCCCTCCGCTCCTTTATCACCATCTTTAACGCTGCCTGTGATATCTTTGCCCCATTTATAAATCATATCTTAAAAAACAGGGATACCCTCTGGATCTCACAGTCACTGCTTAATCTGATGCACTATAGAGACAACCTCTGGCATAAAGCCCTGGACTCACAACTACCCTAGGGCAGGCAACTCTACAGAGAAGCCAGAAACAAATGTACCTGGCCCATCCGGCTAGTCAAGGTCACTTATTACAAACACACCCTCACCAACACTTGGGGCTCAGGGAAAAAATTCTGGAACAATGTAAAATAGCTATGCAGAAAAACCATTTCCCTGGCACCCTCACAGATTCTAGTGGATGCAGCCCTCACCCAGGACCCCACTGCCAAATCCAATGCCCTTAATACCACCTTCTCAGACCTCAGTCACATCCTCCCACATAACTTCTTTGACCCAATTCCTAACGGCCCCATAAACACCTCTGCCACTGAGGCCCCTCCACCTTTCTAGCTGAGAACCATCTCTTGCAGTGAGGCTAAACGCTGCCTCCACAAAGCCTTGATGAATGCGCGTTATAGCAGTGACTCTATTGACCTCAAAATGCTCAGGCTAACTCTGGATGTAACCCTGCCACATCTTATCAACATTCTTAACAGGTCATTACGCCTCAGCCAGTTCCCCACTCCATGGAAAAGAAGTATAATTACCCCCATACTGAAAAGTGTAGCTCCCACCTCCACCGGCAATTACTAAACCATCTCGATCCTCCACCCAAGGCACTTGAAAAAATTGTGTCAGACCAGCTCACCGACTGCTTAACCAAATATTCACTGCTCTGCCACAAACAGTACGGGTTCTGCAGGGGGTACAGCACCACCACTGCCCTCCTGAAATTTACCTCATACATTCACGAGGCCCTGGACCGGGGTCGATAGCAGGAGCAATCTGCTTCAACTTGACCAAAGCCTTCGATACCATCAGTCATGCACTTCTGCTCCACACCCTTCCCTCCCAACATTTCTCCCCTGAGGCCAACTCTTGGTTCAAGGACTATCTCTCTGGCTGGATACAACAGGTTAAAATTAATACCACCCCTTCCTCTGAAAGACCAGTCCAATCAGGTGTCCCCCAGGGGTCCATCCTCGGTCCATCGCTCTTTACCCTCTTCCTAAACTCCCTCCCTCAATCATGCAATGGGAAGCTCTTGCTCTATGCGGATGATGCAGTACTGCTCTGGAAACACCCCCATCCTAACTCCATACAATCAGCCCTACAAGGCTTTTTTAGTGATATTGAATCCTGGTTTCATGAGCACCTCCAAGTACTCAACTACAACAAGACGAAAATGATGATCTTTGCCCACTGCCAAAGCCCACTCAGCAATGCTCCACTACTCATCTCAAACACCAAGGGTCTTCTTCTTGAACAGGTCTCCAGTTTCAAATACCTAGGTGTCACTCTGGATACCTCCCTTACCTACCACACACACATCCAACACCTTTTGTCAGCTGTGAACACCAAATTGGGATCCTACACAGACATAGGCATTGCCTACCCCCTCAGGCCCTCCATCTTGCTGTAACTTGCTCAGTCCTACCTTTAGTCAACTATGGCATTATGATTTATGGCTTTGCTGACCAAACGGCCCTACGCGGTATCAACATTGCTCTCAATAAAGTCTGCAGACTGGTCACTGGTAGTGATAGAGACACCCACACATGTGAGCTATACAAATGTGCTAACTGACTCACCTTCGAAGACTGGCTTAAATACCATGCCACCCTCCAAGCAAAAATAATTCTCATGAATCTAGCACCCAAAGGCCTCCACCCCCTCATCCAGACTATCTCACACAGAAGAGCCCCTAGATGCACCACTGGCACCTCTCTCCTAGTCCCTGACTGTAGGACCATCCTAGGACAAAGGTCTTTCCGATACTGGGCTCCCCTATGGCTAAACAGCATACCAGCCTCTATCTCCCTAGCCCCTAGTCTTGGCCAATTTAAAACTGGCCTCAAGGACCTCCTCATTGTATCAGCCACTTGTGACTACGACCGTAATGCCTCCACCATCTTCAAAACACAAAAGGAAGCCCATTGCTAGCAGTCTATCTAATGCCAGTGAATGTAGAAAATCAATTATGACAGGGATAAAAATGCCTAACCTTACCCTGACAACATCCTCACGTCCCACAATCACAATGTATATACTGTATAATCTGACTCAGGGTCCAATTAAGACCCCCAAATCTGTAATCTACCTTTGGACACAGCTAACACCAAAAGTCCTCTTTAGGATCCTTGATGCAATGTTTATACTGTACTTATGTATAATACCAGTAAATGTTATGTTTGTACTTTCTGCATTGATGTGGAACCTTTGTAAAGGAGTCTATGACTCAAAGGATTATAATTCCGATTCTCTTTAATAAATAAATAAAAATGCCTCACTACTGAAAATTTCTTGAAACTGGAATCAAAAATGCAGCCAAAAATCTGGAATAAACAATCCAAAAGTACCAGTGCCCCCCCAACATAGCATATTTAAACTTTCCACTGCCAACACTGGCTATATCTACTTTCAGCTCCATGTGAGGAGTGGGTCCTCTTAGTTTCAGAATGGAATTCCAATATGAGTAACCTAAATCACCAATGTCAAGGTGGGACCCTTGATCTAGTCTCTAACTTTCCAATGCCTCAATAGCTAATGTGTCTAATTGGCTCCTTTTATACACTGTGCTCCCATTAAGGATTTTACACAGGTGTTCAAAGAGAGCATGGTAAAAAGGAACACCACAGACTCTTAAAACTCAAACAAATCCATAATAGCATACTCAAACCTTTTAAGTTGCTTCACACACTAGAATTTACATTTCTTCTAAGAGATGCTGCTGGATAGTGGCAAACTACAAACAATCTAAAAGTACCAGAGCACCCCCTCCACACGTACACCATAGCATATTTAAACTTTCCACTGCCAAAATTGTCTATATTTACTTTTAGCTCCATGTGAAGAATGGGTCCTCTTAGTTTCAGACTGGAATTCCAATGTGAGTAAGCTAAACCACCAACGTTAAGGTGGGACCCTTGATTTAGTCCCTAAAGTTAAGGACTAAAACAAGGGTCCCACGTTGACATTTGTGATTTAGCTTACTCATGTTTGAGCATGCTATTTTGGATTTGTAAATATTTGGAACAAACTGGAACAAAATTTTGCCAACTGATGTGCTAACTAGAAAATCACCAGCCAGCAAATTTGTGAGGGAGCTTGCTTCCAGCAGCCCCTTTTAAATCCCTGTCCCCATGTCTCTCTCTCTTTCTTTTTCTTTGTCCAATCAATTTCTTGTTCTCCTCACAGGCTCTGCCCCCTCTTTGTGATAAAATCCTGTGCTCATCTCATTGTTAATTCTCCCCCTTTTGGCTCTGAAGCCCCACCCCATCCCCCTGATCCTCTTCACCTCTCGCTCAGCCACTGAGTCAACTTGTTCATCAGGGGCCTGAAACAAATGGGCCTGCCTTGAAAACAGGCAAACCTCCTTATCTAATTACCATGGAAATATGTAGTTCTACAGTACTATACCATGTTTTGTATTGCTTTATTACTATTTATTTTGCTTTTCCTTTAATGGCTACAAATGGCAAGGATTGGCCTGAAGTCTAACTAATTTCACTCCAGTGTTCTCAGACCTCATTTCCTGCTGCCTCCTCCTCAGCAGCAAGCACATTACCCCCTCCTATCCCACTTCTAGGGCACTATCACACTATAACGCAGCAAAGGCATCACTAATAGGACAGCATCATACATGAGTTTTTGTCATTTTTTTCTGTTTTTTATTTTCATATTCTTTTCACAGGTGTACTTGTTCAAGACAGATGGACCAACTGAGGAAACATAATTGCAGTCTTGTTTTTACGGCTGTCACCCAGGTGCAAAAAAGAACAGTAAGACTGGGAGCAGACAATGGATATACCGTATGTTCACCACAGTGGATGACTGAGGAAAAATTATTTCAGTCTTGCCTTCAAAGGTGACATTTGGGAGTGGTCAGTGGATATACCACACCGCAGTCACCACAGTGGGCATTCAAGTAGCATCTAAATAATTTTCTCTTGTTTTTCTAGTAAGCAAGCTGAGTAGCCTAGGAGAGGGTCAACAGGTGGTAAACTGGGTAAGAAATTGGCAAGGGGATAGACAGCAGAGGGTGGTAGTAAATGGAGTTTACTCTGAGGAGGAGAGGGTGACCAGCAGGATGCCTCAGAGCTCAGTGCTGGGACCTGTCCTCTTAAAGTTATTATAAGTGACATTGCAGAGGATCTAGAGGGGAATGACTGTCTATTTCAGATGACACCAAATTCTGCAATAGGGTAGATACTCTGTGGGGTTGGAAAAGCTGAGCAGAGACCTGAGAAAACTTGATGAGTGGTCACAAGTATGGCAGCTAGTATACAATACAAAACAATGCAAAATAGTGTACTTGGGGTACAGAAACCCAGGGACAGAGTACAAAATGGGTGTAGTGTTATTGATGTCCACCAAGCAGGAGAGAGACCTGGGATAATGATCACTGATAACCTAAAGCTGGCCAGGCAATGTGACAAAGCAGTTGGGAGGGCTAGTGAGAAGCTGGAGTGCATAGAGAGAGAGGTATCATCAGCGAGGGGGGGGGTGCTGCCTCTGTATAGATCACTGGCAAGATCTCACTCTGTACATTTCTGGGGGCCACATCTCTGGAACGATATAGACAGAGTGGAGCTGGTCCAGAGGACAGCAACTAAAATGGTATGGGGCCTGAATCACAAGCCCTACCAGGAGAGGCTGAAGGAACTCAATATGTACACCCCAGAAGAGAGAAAGGAGAGGGGAAATGCAATAGAAACTTTTAAATAC
This sequence comes from Neoceratodus forsteri, assembly GCA_016271365.2. Lineage (NCBI taxonomy): Eukaryota > Metazoa > Chordata > Ceratodontiformes > Ceratodontidae > Neoceratodus > Neoceratodus forsteri. The sequence continues at coordinate 304,534,357 of CM028135.1, forward strand.
CTCACAGGGATAAATAAGGTACAGGAAGGAAGTATTGTTCAGAAAAAAAAGATGCACACAAACAAGGTAACATGCTGTAAAACTGAAAGGAGGCAGATTCAAGACAGATGTGAGGAAGTACTTCTTCACAGAAAGGGTAGTGGATTTTTGGAATAGCCTAACAGTCAAGGTGGTGGAGTGAAAACGGTGATGGGACTCAGGAATGGATGGGATTAGAAGGTTGTGGGACATTTTTTCAACTGCTGTTATAGACAGCATGCTATGCCATTAGTGCCACTGAACCTAGCCTCAAAAAGCAGTGGCGCCATTGGCTGCACCACAACTGCACCTCTGAAACCTGCTTCTCAACTGAAGCAACCGCAATATCTTGTCTGCACTGCACACACAAGACAACATAAAAAACCTACTACCACAGTTAATACTGTGGGCTGGATATTCAAAAGGGTTGCGCCAGCGCAAGTCAGAAAATGCGCCATTCTGTGATATTCAGCAGGAGGCAGTTGCGCCACTGAAAACACGCTGAGCAACAGCACAATGATAATGAAGGCATGCTCAACCAAAGGGGGTGGAACCATGCATAAAGTGCACAGTGTGATGTTGAAAGACTTGCTCAATGCGCAACAGTGGAGCAGGCGGAAGTTGCGCCATAGCGGAAATGAGCCAAAATAAAAAGGAGCAAGGAAGAGGTGCAAGAATGCTGCAGGGAAGCCACATGAGGCAGGGAGAGAGACAGAGCAAGAGGGAGAAAAAGGGCAGGCCAGGGAAACAAGATAACAGAATAAGGGCAAGGGAAGGTGTCTGGGGCCACAGAGAGCAGAGGCCAGTAGGTGTACCCGGTGCAGTGGAGGTAGCAGTCAGGACAGTGGGGGGAACAAAGCAACAACAGCTGGGGGGGAACACAAGCCAGGGACATGGACAGTGCCACCTTCCACATGGAAGCTGTAATGAGGGGGGTGAGAAGGCATGCTGCAGGGGGATGTGGCTGTGGAAGGGCCCGTCGGCAGTATGCCCCCAACAGGCAGTACCGAGCCCGCACTAGCTTTGAGCTGTACTCAGATGTCGAGATTGTGGGCTGGTACCGCCTGAACAGGGCAATACTGAGGCAGCTCTGTGAGCTGTGCAGTGATGTGATGCAGGCACCCACACGATGGAGTCATGCTCTGTCAGTGGAGACAAAGGTAACAGCCTACATGTGTTTGCTCATCACGGGTACCTTCCAGATACCAACAGGGGACACCACAGGCATAACACAGTTGGTCACATCATGCATCCTCACCCAATTCCTCAGCGCACTGCTGCCACATGCTGCGGAGTACATCCATTTCCCCAGCTCCGAGGCGGAGCGCACAGCAAACATACAGGAGTTCCACAGGGTAGCACGTATGCCTGGTATGCTAGGGGCAATAGACTGCACCCATGTGGCCATTCGCACACCACCTTGCCTCAATGGGGCCACATACATGAATCAGAAGGGATATGCCAGTGTCAACTGCCAGGTGCTGTGTGATGCCAGTGGGCGCATCATCAATGTCTGTGCAATGCACCCTGGGGGAGCACATGATTCCTTCATCTGGTACCAGTCGGCACTGTGCCATCGATTCGAGAGTGGGAACATCCCCACAGGTCATCTAGTGGGTGAGTATGCATGTAGAACTGACAAATCGTGGGCAGGGGGGGTAAGCCACAGGTGCCATGGGTGTGGCACACAGGGTTTAGGGCAGTCTGAGCCTGAACAAGACACTAACCTCCACTATCTCCACACAGGTGACAGTGGATACCCACTCTGTCCCTGGCTGCTCACACCCTACCGGCAGCCCATGACCCCATTGCAGCAACGCTTCAATAAGGCACATGCCACCACACGCAACATCATTGAGTGGGTGTTTGGGATGCTGAAGGCGCATTTCCGTTGCCTGAACACCTCTGGCGGTGTCCTGCAGTATAGCCCTTCAAAGGCCTGTGGGATATTCCTGGCCTGTTGTATCCTGCACAACATGGCCAAAGACTGTGGGATAGCAGTTCAGGTCGAAGAGGGGGACAGCGATGGGGACGACGGTGACACCGGTGACGATGGGTATGGGCAGCCCCCCTTGGACGACGGGATCCCGACTGATCCGGCTGGCCCAGCTGCACTGGGACACCATCACAGAGGAGCACTTCAGCCAACACAGGTAAGTCATGGGGCCATGTGCAACCACCATTGGCTAGGGCACAACCCACGTACACACATGGAAACACACCAGGGGTGCATGACGGCAAGGGAAGTGGCAGTGCACAGAAGCACACATACAACCAGGAAGGGGTGAACAGTAACACGCCACATGGACGGACACACACACACGCACACAATAGGCACAAAGTGCACAGGGTCAGGTGCAAAACAGAGCCAGAACACAGACACTAGCAACACACATGTCCACAGGCCACCACGTCCACTGACTGTCTATGTGCGTGTGTCAGATGCTGGGCACCATCGCACTTTGGTGTACAGTGCAATGCAGGCATCAACATGCACACGCATCTGTGGACAGCAGTCGGGAGGGTGTGCAGGTGGTCCGTGTGTCTGAGTGTAGGGCTGGGCACCCACCGGTGCACTGCCCACCAAAACACACAATGCACACAGGGCAGCACCAGACAGGGCCCGCAATGGGAGACAGCTCAGTCTTGTGGCACAGTGCCACGTCCGCCTCAGATGCGTGGGCGGCCTCGTCGAGACCCAGCAGCACTGGCAGGCTGAGCACGGGCCTCATAGGGTGGCACCGATGGTCCACCAGGGGTTCCACTGCGCGAACATGACCGTGCCTGCACAGGTGTCTGCAGCACACCGAACATACCTGCACCAGGAGTGCTCGGGATGCCCGCAGCTGAACCCGGCGTCGACAGGGTGGGTGTCACACGATGCCGGGAATGGGGAGTATATAGCGAACTACACAGTGTGAGTGACACATGGGCAGCTGACTGTGTGCCCATTGTGGCCATGACAGCAACCAACGCCTGTGTTAGCCTGTCAATGGCAGTGGTCACATCCACCCGCAAATGGTCAATCCATGACAGGATCCTATCGGTGTCCCTGCTATGTCACTCCTCAACCCACTCCGAAGCCACACACAGTGCCTCCATGGATGCTGTAAGCCACATCTGCTGCTGTACCGATGCCTGCAGCAGGTGGGTGTGCTCGGCAAAGAGCTCGTCTGCCACCTCGGCAACCTGTCCCTCAGAGTATGGAAGGGTCTGATGTTCAGCACCCCTTGAGGGTGGGGGCTGCTCACCAGGACCAGGTATGGGCAAGTCCACAGGCATTGCACAGATGCGACTGCTGAACCCTGTACCCCCAGTCCCGGTGGGTGACTGCTGCTGCTGCTCCTTTGCCTGCTGTGCCCAAGGGATTGGTTGTTCCACCGCTGTGGCCACAACACTGCCACTGATCTGACCAGCCACCAGTGCTGCCCCACTGGTGCTGACAGGCGCAGCCTGGGACTGTGCTGACATACTGGCACACACATTGGAACCAGCCAGGTCCATGGGCGTGAGCTGGCCTGCTGTGTGTCCATTCTGTGACACACACATGTTAATGCCCATAATGGTCGTTGCATCATCAATGGTGCAGGTCTGTGCCACAGCCGCAGCATGCTGGCATGCTTGGATGCCAGACCACTGAGACACAGGAAGGGCCTCCCCCACACCTGTCTCAACGACATCAGTGTTGACAGCCAGGCGGGCCCACTGTTGCAATGCACGCCAGCTACCTGCAGAGGTGGATGGTCCCTCTTCCAACTCCAGATGGCTGGGTGCAGTGGACAGGCCCTCCACCGCTGACCCCTGCAGATGCACAGGATCTGTAACAGAAAGTAAGGACACGTTAGTGCATGTGATCTGCCTTCCCCCCTCGACAGACCATGACGTACCATGCAGTGATGGGCTACCACCTGTCTGGAAGCCACCTCCTGGAATGCCCTCAATGGCACTGCGCTGCATGCTTGCAGCGAGCCTGTCCTCTGCCGGAGTCAGCTGCACCACCTCTGGCTGTCCCCCACCTGTTGCAGCAAGTGCCGCCCTGATGGCAGCCACCTTCTCCTTCACCCTCCTCCTGTCGGTACCCATCTTCTTCTTTCACTCCTGCACAGAGCGCTGGTGGCTGCCATGCAGGTTGACGGCATGTGCCACCCCCTCTCATGCAGCAGCATGGGCCTGAGGGGTGCCCCGCCATCCACTGAGCAGTGGCTCCTGATCCAGGTAGACCTCGAAGAGTGCCTCTGTCTCAGCCTTAGTAAAATTGGGCCTCCTCTTCTGCCCACCATCCTCCTCCTCACCCAGTCCTTGCTCGGTCATCTTTCATCCTGTATGGATGACAGTGGTTACCCGTGACTGTGCAGTGCAAAGCAAGTCCCTGAGACCACTGTCCAGAACACCACACAGCACGCTACTCACCTATAAACTGCAGTAACCGAATATGGCCACTGCAGAACAGCGTCACATTTTTATAGCGCAATCCATGCAAATTAGGTGTGGAACAACTTTAATGAGATGCAAGTCACGTTGCTGCACCATTGAATGGTTGATCGGATGATTTGCATATGACGGCTGAATATTGCGCTGTTGTGCTTTGCTCAATTGTGTTGAATGTGCTGAGCCAAAGGCGCAGTTCTGTGGCTGCGTAGTACACCACACTGCGCATGCCCAGGTAGCTTACCCAGGCATCTGCCACGCTGATGATGTGCTGTGCATGGTAGGCAATTCAGAGCACGACCACCATTGTGCCAGTGGTGCTACAGCGAGGGTCACTACATGGCACAACTGTGCAACAGTTCGCCGTGGCGATGGCACACAGGAAACCAATCACCCTAGATGCATAGACGTCTGATGGCGCTGTGCGTGACCTTGTGCCAGAGACCCATGACCCTGTGCCCGACCTTTGTCCCCTTGGCACTATACGTCTGGCATGGCTGCAGCTCTATCTTGCTGTTCAGTGACAGCGCGATAGGGAATGGTGGCGATGTACTGTGCAGCACTTCCACGTGGGGTTGCCGCACTGCGGAGCGCCATATTGCCTACTATAGCATTTGAGATGGCACGCAGGAGAGCCCCTCAGTGGAGTGCCCTAGAGCTGGCCAACCTTGTGACCATTGTGGAGCCACACTATGGCCCACTGTTTGCTGAGGTGCCACTGGACAGGGCCAGGACTCAGGTCTGGCAAGAGGTGGCCACTGACCTGGAGGTGGCCACTGGCCACTGGAGAACGGCCGAGCAGTGCAGGCACCGGTATGGGGACCTGAAACGGAGGGAGCCAGAGCTACTGGCACGTCTGCGGTCGCATGCCAGGAGGGATGTGGTGCCTCGTCCAGGTGGGTGATACGTCTACGCACTTGTATGGTCCATATGGGTAACACTGTCTTATGTGTCCAGCACATAGGGGAGAGATGGTCTAGGGTTGGCTGTGGCGGTGTTTACAGGGTATGGGATGGATGGGTTTGGCTGGGTGGGTGGGCACACACATTGGGGCAGGAGGAATATGCTTTGGGTTTGTACTGATGTGTTTCTCTCCTTTTGTCTCCCACAGGCATGGCCGAGTGGAGGAGGATTACAGAGCAGCAGCAGAGGGTGGGGGACACTGCACGGGGGCATGTCAGGGCCCAACCCCAACGCCAGTGACAACCCGATGAGGGTGAGTGCCATGACACCATGATTGCTATTGCATGCTGTGTGACAGGGAGGGAAGCAGGGCATAGCCACCATCCATGGACACCACTGCCATGCACGCAACATGTGACAGCCAGCACTGTCCAGTGGCACTGCACGTCTGGGAGTGCATCAATGGTGGTTCATGCATGCACTGGGCACATGGCTGTAGCACTGCCTGCCCACCGCATAGCCACGTTACTGTATGGCCTTGGTTGTGCTGTGTTGGACATGGGCGGTGTGTGTGTGCAGTGGTACACATGGCTGTTGCTGCCTGGTTGGGCATGACTTGTGGACACGGTCACTGTGGGTGGGTGCACACCATCACAGGAGCATGGCACATGGCTGCATGCCATGCATAATGGGTGGGCTGCAGGGGGATGGACAGTCACACCCATTGACTCTGATCCCTTGTCCTAGGTGTGTGGATACTCCTGTGACTTGAGCGGTCCATCCAGGATCTTGTGCGGGTGGTGCAAGAGTCTCTTGCCATCCTGAGGGATCTTCATCGGCATGGGGTGAGGAGGAGGAGGCGACCCAGGTGGCAGAGGACCAGGCTGGCCACTAGTGACCACAGACAACCTCCCCCTTGACCAACCCTCACACCCCACCTTCCCTCTCCCATTTGTTCACCCCTGCCCCTTACCCACCCCACCTTGTTCCTGTCCCTCCACCCCATGTTTGTACATATTTGTAAATAGTTGTTGTTATATATTTTCTAATACAGTTATTGTGATATGAATAGTGTGGTGGTCTCTGATTTGCAGCTGGCTATTGGTGCTCAGTTGCAGTGGTGTGCATGGCATCTGGGGTGGTTCAGTCATGGGTATGTGTGTGTGTGCGTGGGCAAGTGTCTCTGGTGTGGGAGTGGCTATCAGTCGGTATCTGTGGTGTGTGTGTTGTTCTCTGTACATTGCATTACTGTGTGCAGTGGTCCATGGTGCCTGCTCTGTGTCCATTGTGCCCGTGTCAACCTGTCCTTGACCTGTATAGCTGACACCCTTGCATGTCTGTGACCTGCGAGGTCTGCTGCCTTGTCAGTGGTGGCTGTCCCTGCAGGTCATCCACTGTGACTGTCACAATGCTGGGTTGCCTCCTGTCACTGGTGTGGTGCATGTTTGCCTCGGGTGACACTGTGGCCTCCGCAGTTGCTGTCCCACTTCCATGCTGTGGCTTGTGTGTGTTGCAGGGGCTGTGCACCACTGTCTGTGACTTGCGATCCAGGCATATGCTGGTGGCATACAGGGCCACAGTTCATGCACAGGGTGGGTGTCACCCCTGTGCCATGGTGGACTGCAGGCTGTGTGTGCACAGTTTACATGGGCCCACACTGGGGTCTTGGTTGCCACACTACTGCGTCCCTGTGTCAGTGTCCCTGAGGGTATGGGTGTGTGTTTGCCCCTGCACTGTGTTGCATCCGGTGTGCTGCATGCTTCCATGCACCACTGTGGGTGTCTGTGCTGGCTGTTGTGGCTCGTGGTGGGTCGTGCTGTGACACTTGTCTACTGTGCAGGGTGCTGTATCAATGGCGGTGGTGTCAGGGGCACACCCGTTCCCATGTGGGGTACCTTTTGTGGCGACACATGTTCGGTCTCTCAGCTGTGCCTCAGGAGGATTGTGCGTGTTGGCACTGTGTCTGCCATTGTTGCATTGTCATGTGCTGCCACCCACTGCTGGGTGCTCATGGTGGGTCTGGCTTGTATGGTTCTGTGGTACATGAGGTTGCAGTGTGACAGTGGGGGGGTGGTATGCATGGGGATTCCTGCAGTGGTGGTCACTGCTCACTGGGGGTGTCTTGGGGTCATGGTGCAGGGTGTGCTGTGCATGGGGGGCTGCTGTGCCATGGGGTGGTCCGCCCTCCTTGTGTGGCAGTCTCAGCTTGCTGGTGGGTGTGATGGGGCACCATGGCCCAGCTGTGCTTTGTTTGCTTGTCCCCATGGGCCGGTGGATATTCCATCCCTCCACCAGTTGTGCTGTGCTTGGGGTGTGGGGGTGCATTGTCAGTTCTGCAGTGTGTTCCTGTGCCCATCTGTGTAATGGGTGGTGAGCCCCTCCCTACCTCCCTGGTTGTGCAGTTCCATTGCTCTGCTGCTGGGGGTCTCCCTGCTTGCGCCATGGCACCTCTGAGCTGCTCAGCTGGGCAGCCCTTGTTGCGCTATAGTGCATCGTATCTGCTCAGCTTCCCCTTCCTAGTTGCGCTATGGCGCAAGTTGTACGATATACAGACGTTGGCTGTTAGCGCAATTTGGCTTGCTCCTCTTTTGAATATTGCGTCTATTGCGCATGGGCGCAATGGACTTGTGCTTGCTCCTGCTATTGCGCACTTTTTGGGTGCAGTTTGAATATCCTGTATGTCTACATATGTCTACACTGAATGCAAAGAAATGCTGCATATACTAGAAACATAGAAACATAGACTTTGACAGCAAATAAGGACCGCTTGACCCATCTAGTCTGCCCAGCATACAGGAGAATAATATATCCTTAAAACCTGCAGACTCCATTCTGCCATCTATTCAGATGCTGCAGACCTCTGTCAATTAGATGATATCATTATCGGGCAGGTACCTGCCACTGCAAGCAACCGCCTCCTTTCTGAGCCTTGAGAAACATTCAGGACATGAAAAGTTAATATAGTAAGATTTTCTGTGCACTATGATGCTTTACAAGAAGTGCTGTGGAGGGATATTGACACAGCCCAGAAGCAGTATACAGCTGCAGCATGTATACTTTCTGGGATTTGAGAAGCATTTGGAAAATAAGAAGCTAATATTGTGAGATTTTCTGTGTACTAATGTGCTTTACAAGAGGTGCTGTGCAGGGGCACTGATACAGCACAGTAGTAACATATAGCAGCAGCATGTATAATTTCTGGGACTTGAGAAACATTTGGAAAATGAGACTTTAATAGGGAGAGACTTTCTGTGCACTGTGATGCTTTACAAGAGGTGTTGTAGAAGGACACTGACAGAGCAGCAGCAGCATGTATAATTTCTGGGAATTGAGAAACATTTGAAAAAAAATAAGTTAATATACCGAAGTGAGATTTTCTGTGCAGTAAAGCGCTTTAACAGGTGCTGTGAAGGGACTCAGACAGTAGGGGGACTGACACAGAACAGAATTAGCATATAGCAGTAGAAAAAGAAATATTCAATAAATGAGAATTTTATATGTTGTTCATTTACGTATAACAAAGTGTTTTACAAATGGCAACACATAGTGTAGTGGGAGACTGTCAAGAGTACAGCAGCATATATCAACTGTAGGACTGGTGAAAAATTTGGGGACTAGAGAATAGTTGTATATTGTGCTTTTCCCGTGCATTGTATGCCTCACTGCTTTAAAACAAAAACAATGCTGAGAAGAAAGTGCAGGGAGTGTGCAATTACCCAAAAAAGAGACCATCAGAGAGAAAATCAGGAGTCTTGTTTGTGTTTTTTTTTTTTTTCGTTTTTCTGGAGTCAGAGGGCTGATAGCATAATTCAAACAGCATAGAGAAGAGACTGACTGAGGAACACTTGCAAGAGAAAAACATCAGAAAGATGGCAGCAATCACAGAAATCAAGATTCAGGAGAAGGTAAGAGAGGAATTAAGTCTTTTTTTTTTTTTACATTCTGTAATTTTTTTTTTGTTGTTATTACGTAACCAAGACAAGACACAAGGGCAATAAAGAAGAGACAGGAGTCACTTTCTAGGGCTACAGCCTGGGTGGGACTGGTTCACCCATGCCACAGTGACAAACATGTTGCCAATGCCAGTTATGGTGCAGGAAACATACCACCTGGCAATACATCACCAGGCATTGTCTCCCAGGAGTTACAGCACCAAAGATCCCTCCCGGGAAACAGCCAGCTTTGGCCCCTTCATACCCTGCACCCCCAAAACTGAATATATAACCTCCTCCAAGGTGTGCATGTTTCAGAGGGGGCAGAGATCATGTGGGCACAAAGGGCGACATGAGTGTGGGGGTAATCTAAAATCAAGATCGCCCCTTTCACAGTCATCCTTGTTATGGCGCAGTAATTGCGACTTCCAAATGTAGTCGGCAACTTGATGGGTTATAGGCGGGACATTGGTTACACTGCCACCACAGAGATCTGCAATTCCCTCAAGGAGAAAATGGTGGTTTGCAAGCAGCATCTGTAGTGTAGCCTCCATGGACACAACTCTGCATCTGACGTCCCTCATCTCAACTTGGAGGTGTTCGAGTTTAGGGCTTGTGAAAGTAACTGGGGGATGGGGAGGAGAATCTGAAACTGGGGTCTCAGGTGTTGTTCTCAGCAGCCTCCTGAGTCCAGTTGAAGGTCCCACTCCCAATCCCCTCTGCATCCCCTCTAGCTACCAGGCACCTTATTGTCTCTTGCTATGCGACCCTTCCATAGCAGAGAATGACCATTTGAAGTGACACCACCTCCATCCATCTCAGCAACTCTTTTGTGCTTTTCTTACTCATGGCAGTGCCTTACTTTAAAGTGTGTATGCTGCTCACTTGTGCACGAGTGGCTGTTCCGTTTCCCATCCTGAACAACTGTCAGGCAGAGTTTGCATTTCACAATACTGTTAGCATCAGGGTTTAGATCAAAAGAGTTCCGAACAAGGGACTTCAGCTGCTGCCTAGGGGAGGTGGATATGTTCCTGTGGGCTTCTCCTTGTGGGATCAGCAGGAGGCAGTGGTTCCATGGACTGGGAGCCTGGGCACGTGGCTAACCAACTGCAGTTTCCTCTGGCATGGCAGTCAGGCCAAAAGGGGTGTCACTACTTGCTGCTGCTGCTGCTGCTGCACTGTGTGTGTGTGTGTGTGTGTGTGTGGGGGGGGTGCTCTACTTCAGATGAAGAAGCCACTGCTGCTAGTGGCTTCTTGCTGACCCTTACCTCCTATACCCGGTACCACTGGTGCCACCTGTGGTGTCCTCTGTAGACATATGGGACAGCATATCCCATCTGTCAAATGCATCACCCTCTCCTCACTTTCAGTCCCAGTTCTACCACTCTCCTCTCTGCTTATTTTTATTTAAAGGGAAAAAGTATGAGAAATGAAAAACATACTCTAAACAGAGTAAATATGAAACATTAGAAATATACACTAGACAACACAAAGTAACACAAATAAAGTTAATAGAAGAGGCCAAAAAATGGAAAAAAATCTAATTATGAACAATAAGTAAACAATAATTAACAGAACAAGAGTGTCTGAAGTCAAAGGAAAATACAGATATATGGCTGTAGATATCAGTACAGAAATATAAAGAAAATCAGGCAAAAACTATGAGTGAAAAAATACTAACAAACTTCTAAGTGAAATACAAGTGCCTGCAATACAAACAAAAAGCTACAAAAGGTTGATTTTACTTTCGTTTTCCAAAGCTCAAAACACAGCAGATCTAATCTCCTCCACATTCTCACACAGACTGCAAAACAAAACTGAGCCTCACTGGGCTTGATTTTCAAACGGTGACACAGGGCTTGCATCAAGCACTGCATCAAACCTTTTCTTCGGCACAGCCGTGCCAATTAGCTTTGTCACAACTAGTCATAGAGATGTGGAGTTACCCATATATAGGGCATTGGTGAGACCACATTTGGAATGCTGTGCCAGTTCTGGTCATCACAAAATGTGGGGGACATCAAAAAACTGGAAAGATTCCAGAGGAGGACAACAAAAATGGTGAAGGGTTTGGAAGATCAGTCATATGAATAGAGATTAGGCAGCCTAGGATTGTATTCATTGGACAAGAGAAGACTGAGGAGGGATCTTATTACAGGGGTCACCCACTTTAAGGAGAAAACCACTGTAGTGCAGAGAACCAGAGCACAAGCAAAAGGCTGCAGCAGACAGGCAGTATGCAACACTTTTCAACCTTTTTTTATGCTGGGGGCTCTGCCCCCCTCCTTAAAATAAATATAATCACCTCCACCCATCCTATATCAGGGAGCAGAAGGCAAAGTAACGCACTCAGTACACCTCCAACTCCCTCAAGCTCACATCACTCACAGTATTTCCAATGACAATATTACAGAGGCCACTTTCTCACACCCTGTTGATGGTATACTTTATTACAGTGTATAACGCATTAAAATGTGAGGTTATGAGAAATTGTTTGTGTTTAGAACTAAGGACTATCAGCAGGGAAATAACAGGGCATAAATTCCAGCTGCAGGCCAAGCATTTTAAGAATCAAAGGAGAGGGTGTTGGTTCACTCATAGAGTGGCCTGGCACTGCAACAGTTTCCCCTGAGGCAGCAGTTACTGTACTAGTGAAAATCTGAATATCTTTAAATACAGGTTGGACAACTTCTTAAATGATGGAGGATTTGGAGCTCTTTATCATTGAAGAAGTTCCAGACAGGCCAGATGGGCATTGAGCTCCCTCCTTTGTGTATTAACTACTGTATGTTCCTATGTTCCAACTGTGCCTAATTTTGATAGGTCATGTGCAGTTGTGATACATTACCTGATTTACGGCAGCTTGGGACAAATCTTTGTTGCAAGCATCATAGAAAGAGTCCCCAGGATTGCTGCAATCTAGACCAGAAAAAGCTGGTTTAATTTGTGACAATTGGTGCACAGGATCGAAAATCCTAATCGCTGGCCGGGTGATTGCTGCAAACCTCATGCGCCATATCCTTGGTACACCTGTGGATCGCAACAAAGGTGGGCATTTGAAAATTGAGCTCACTGTGAACATAGAGCTGTAGCATATGATCTGAAAGAGCTGTTCTATGTCACCTAGAAGCAAGTGTACCTCAGTCTGAGAAAACGTCACCCAACATCACCTTAAAGCTAAGTTCAAGGCAAGTTTACATGTGATGTGCAGGGCAAAGTGGATGTGAAGTGAAAAACTGGATTATCCATCACACCTTTTTACAGCACTCCCATTCATAGCTATTGGGTTACTGAAGTGTCCTCTGAGATTTTTCATTCTCAGCAGCCATCTTACATGGGTATAGTGTGGCTCCAGGTTGGCAGTACTTAAAAGGATGGTGTTAAGATCTCACAAGAGCTCAGATCTTGGTGGCCATCTTAGGTGGGGACAGCAATCATGGCATCAAGATCTTGTGTGATCTCAGATCTCAGTGACCATCTTATGAGAGGATTTCACCCTTCTCCTTGTTCATTGTTATGGAAGCTTCTACATACCCTAATTTTGATGCAACAGGTAAGGTATATAGGTCATAGTCCCAACTATGCGGGTGCTTGTTACTAACCTAATTTTTTACTGTTTGCCTTTTGAGACAGGATTTGTTTGAGTGCCACATGGCAGCCACCACTTTGGAGTTCACTCTACACTCTGTCTTATCCCAATGTACTATCTGGTCTGCAGAGCAACTAGATCTGGCTCCTGCAGCTAAGGTGAGAAGTGGATCAATGAGGGATGCCATGGGGCGTCTTTCACCCTCTGTATTGCATTACGAATATTGTATCTCTGGTTTACTTCAACCACTCCCTTTATCAGTGGGAGCTGGTGGATAACCATGGTTTCCCTTTTACAGCAAATAAACATTTAGTGTTAAAACATAAAATATGTTCAAAAGTAATGATATAAAAATAAAAATTTAAAAATCAATAATATTTATTTATTTTATGGAAACGAAAAACCTTAAAGTCAGGGAGTAAAAGACTGTAGTACTCTTATGGTAAAAAAAGGAAGGTGTGAGGAGCAGTAAATAAGTGTAGGCAATGCAGTGTTGCTGGTCTCGCAGTGTGTAGCCACCTGGGAAGTAATGATTACCATATAATATGGCTCAATATAAGAACTGGGCCAGAATTCAGCCACAATAAGACCTGGGTCCTGGACTTAAGGAAGGTGGATTTTAAGAAAATGAGAGAATGCCTCAAGGACACCCTAGCAGGCATAGGGAAACTGGGGGAGTTGAGGAACAGTGGCCAAAAAATTGGGGGGCATTGAAAGGGCAACAAATCTCTGTGTCAGGCAAGTTAACAAGGGTAAGACAAAAAAGAGACCACCATGGTTCTCTAGAGAAGTAGCGAAGAAAGTAAGGGCAAATAAACAGCATTTAGAGGGTACAAGAGAACACAGATGGAGGAGGATAGGGAGAGTTACCAGGAGAAACAAAGACAGGCAGAGAGAGCAGTCAGGAGTGCAAAGGTGCAAAAAGAGGAGAATATTGCCCAGTCAGTAAAAAAAGCAGATAAAACATTCTTTAGATATAAAAATGAGAAGAGAAAGACCAAAGAAGGGATAGTAAGGCTAAAAAGGGAAGGAGGGGTTTCTGAAGAATGGGGCCAAGAAAAAGCAGACATATTGAACAATTACTTTTGTTCAGTATTTACAGAGGAAAGGGTAGGTGATGGGCCAAAGATAAGGGACAAGGACATTAAAGGAAGTGAGGTGAACACTAGTTCTTTCATATAGTAGAGAATCCTCAAGGAACTAGTACAATTAAAAGTAGACAAAGCACTGGGACCTAATGGAGTGCACCCTAGGATACTGAGGGGACTCAAGGAGGTGCTGGCTGCACCTCTGACAGCTCTGTTCAACCTATCACTAGAAACAGGGGAGGTTCCAGGGGGCTGGAGGAGGGCAGATGCAGTCCCACTACACAAAAGCTGAAATAGACAGGAGGCAGGAAATGAAAGACCAGCCAGCCTGACTCCAATAGTGGGTAAAGTTATGGAATTGCTACTGAAGGATCGGATTGGGCAATACTTTGTAACCAGTGAATTAAAGGATGTGCGGTAACATGGTTCCACAGGGGTGAGGTCTTGCCAGACAAAGCTGATTGAGTTCTTTGACTGGATGACCAGGGAAGTGGATCAGGTTGGAGCAGTAGAAGTGGCCTTCCTGGATTTCAGTAAGGCCACTGACACCATTCTACATAGCAGACTGGTGAGCAAGCTGGCTAACGAGGAGTAAAATGGGTAAGAAGTTGTTTAAGCAATAGGAGTCACAGAGTGGTGGTAAATGGGGTCCACTCTGGAGAAGGCAAGGTGACCAGTGGGCTGCCACAGGGGTCAGTACTAGGCCTGGCCATCTTTATTCTCTTTATTAGTGACATTGCAGAAGAGCTGGAAGTGAAAGTATGCCTGTTCACGGATGACACAAAAATCTGTAACAGAATGGACACACCCTGGGGAAGGGGGGGGTAGTAAGAATGAGGGATGATCTGAAAAAAGCTGGAAGAATGGTCAAGGGAATGGCAGCAGGGTTTTGACATTAAAAAGTGCAAAATCATTCATTTGGGTCACTGAAACTGAGGGTCAACATACCAATTGAGCAGGGAGGCATTAGCAACCACAAAACAAGAAAGGGACCTAGGGGTTAATAATTTCAAGCCAAGCAGTGTGATAAGGCAGTGCAGAAGGCAAGCAGAATGATCGGGTGCATATGGGGGGGCATCATAAGCAGAAAGAGGGAGGTAGTATTATCCCTGTATAGT
Organism: Neoceratodus forsteri; assembly: GCA_016271365.2. Taxonomy (NCBI): domain Eukaryota; kingdom Metazoa; phylum Chordata; order Ceratodontiformes; family Ceratodontidae; genus Neoceratodus; species Neoceratodus forsteri. Next base: position 304,549,433 of record CM028135.1, read on the forward strand.
TCACTGGTAAGACCCCACCTCAAGTACTGTGTCTAGTTCTGGAGGCCCCACCTCTAGAAGGACATAGAGTGGGTGGAGACAGTACAAAGGAGAGCTACCAAAATGGTGCAAGGCCTGCATCAAAAAATCCTATAAGGAAAGACTCAAGGAACTAAATATGTACTCACTAGAGGAAAGGAGGAAAATGGGGGATATGATATAAACGTTCAGATACCTCACAGGTATTAATAAGGCACAGGAAGGTAGCATTGTCCATAGAAAAAGATGCTCCAGGACAAGGGAGTCATGCTATGAAGCTGGGGGGGGGGTCTTAGAGAAGATGTGAGAAAATATTTCTTCACAGAGAGGGTGGTCTACGCTTAGAATAGCCTCCCAACAGAGGTGGTGGGTGCTAAAATGGTAACAGGATTCAAGCATGCATGGGAAAGACAAAAGGGGTCCTTAGAAGTAAGGCACATGGGGGAGAAGACTGGAGATTGAATAGGGTCTGCAGTGGCACAGTAGGTAGGTAGATAGATAGGGAGGAAAACTATGTGGTCCAAGAGGTTCTTATCTGTCAGCAACTTCTATGTTTCTATGATGTTGCACACTGATTTTAGAGACTTTTATTTATACATGTGATAATAATCTACTACCTTGAATAGGGATCAAAAGTGAGGAGAGATACACATATTTGGAGAGCTATGGTTGGAGATACATGAACTTAGGTATATTATCCTTGTATTTTATATGTGATATGTAAAATCGAGTTTATATTTGACAATTTTGAATTCTGTGACAATTTATTGTGGAATGTAAAATATATACTGGGATAACAAATAACATCTAAGAAAGCAATGATTTTTTTATAATAATTAAGGTGTATGGTTATGGGAGTGCATCTTCATTCTGCTTTGGAGAAAGAAAATATAAAAATAGAGATACTTATTAAATATAGAGTAGATCTGGTGTTTTGAACACTTCTTTTTTTTTTTTTTGTTGACTCTTTTTTCCTTCTAGGTTATCGACTGCTGGGGCATCTCTCAGGCGGGGACCCACTCAACCCACCTCTACCATCTGCCTGAACCCCTCCCAGACTGAGGAATTGGGTGCTGGGTCCCCTTTTCCATCTGGCCCATACGGGAGGAGGTGGGGACCATGGATAGTCAAGTCAGGTCGGGGCCGGCATGGACATGTGGGCTAAGGTCCTCAAGCCCCGCTGTTGCCTTCCCAGTAGCCGGGGTTTTCCACCATTCATTACTCCCCCCAAGGCATGGAATTGCAAAGCCATCTGTGTGACTCCACCTTCTCCCACTGATGTTTGCTGTGCCTCACCACCTCTGCAGCACCTGCTCTTTTGTAGTGCCCCCAGTCTCCAATGGGAGCTGCTATAGAGCAGGGAGTCCCCCAGCATCCCACCCCAAAGAGGAGAGCAGTCCTTCGAATGCTCAGTCCTCTCCTCCCCCTGCTGACCTCTGGTGCCCAAGTCCACTCCTGAACTCGGGTCACTGGTGTGGCACGAGGTGTGGTGTCCAGTACCTCAACCCTCAGCGCCACTGAGCTGGCTGTTTTGAACCCTGTTGATGGTGGTGGTGGTGGCTCAGAATTTGTAATAAGCCTTTGAAAAGATTGTATTTAATTTGAAGTATATTTGTAACCACAGGCAACACTGCAATTGGAACCAGGTCTGATGAAGTAGTGTGGGCTAAGAAATGTCACCCACAGCCAATGTGTTATGTGAGTGGTAAATAAACATAAATAAATTGTTATCGGCAGTGGAGATTGTCCTTTCTTTCTTGCACAAGTCAGCAAGAGAGTTGCCATTTTGAATGCCATGACCTTGAAGCTCATTTACATACAGCTTTTTTTTTTTGGGGGGGGGCATTTTCGGTTTTATTTTGTGGATAGGGTGTTTTTAGTCATATTCATATTGTGCTGGTAGACCATTCTGTTTGACCTTTGGAATGTTGTTTGTGCTGGAGTTGGACTGTTTGCCTCATGGGGGATGTCTATCAGGATTAAAGCATTGCATTCAGCTCTCTAGATTGGGATCTCTGAATCTCATTGTTAGGGTGGCCACCCAGGCTGGTCATTGTTCTCTTCTCTTCCATGTTCTAACCCCCCCTGTATGTGATATTATCCTTATATTGTGGTTTCCTGCTTTTCGTGCACCCCAGTCACTTCTGAGACACTGACCCTACTTTTTCTCATCTCAGATTTACATATCATTCACTTTCTTTGAGATGGGACACAACAAGAGGGTCTGCAGGAAATGCCCACACTTTTTGCTGTCATGCCAGTCTGGGGATCTTTGTCTCTGCCTGGTTGACCAATTATCCCCCCCCCCCGAGAAAAGCAATATGGCTTCTGATTCGGCAGCAGTGGAGCATCTAGAAGATTCAGCCTCTACATTATCACAATCCTTAATGTCAGAAATGATTCAGAAACTTCTGGAGATCATTGAGACTGTGGCAGATCCAAAGAAGTCAAGAGATGAGCCAGGACAACATAAGACATAGGCTAAAAGACCCAGACAGGAAGGAATTAACACCCCCTGATGACACAGAAAATGAACACTCTTTAAAGGAGGAAGATGCGGATGAGGAAGAGGGGGAACACAGAGAATATCTAGGGGCCCACCTCTATCCCTATGATACTATCCACAAGATCATTAGGATGTATGTGATACTCTGAAATTCGAAGAACCCACTCACCAAGTAGACCCATTTGAAAGAGAAAGGAAAAAAGACCCCACCTTCTTTCCTGTGTGCAAACCGCTTGAGGGACTGCTCCTTAAAGAATGGGACATGCCCAACCCAGCAAGAACAAGGAAAAAAGTGGCTTTTAATAGGAGGCACCCACTTACAGAGTTAAAACAAGACTTGTGGTTTGTCCATCCAAAGGTAGAGCCACAGATAGCCTTTCTTAACCATTGCACAGTTCTCCCTACTGAGGGCTATACAGCTTTGAAGGATCAAGCATATAAAGAGGCAGAGACCACCATCAAAAAAGCATATGAGATGCTGAATATGACTACCAAGGCATCCATGGTGTCCATTTACACCACCAGAGCCATTCTGAGGTGGTTAAGGGCCATCCAAGAAGTTTTTCCTAAATCGAACAAACAAGGACATAATGCAATATGCTGTGTAGGCCATCAGATATGTGATGGATGTGGCTGGATATATTAAAAATGATATCTACCATGGCCACCTATCAATCGAGCAAGAAGGCATCTGTGGTAAAAGCTATGGCAAGCAGATCAAGAATCCAAAAACATGCTGGCAAAGCTCCAATTCAAAGGCAACATGGTGTTTGAATCAGGCATGGAGAAACACAGAACCATAGAAACATATAAGTTGTCAGCCGATGAGGACCTTATGATCCATCAAGTCTGCCCTTGTTTTCCTACCCTTCCCCGGCTTAACTGCTTGCTTGCATATCCCACAACACCTGTCCGATGCCAGCTTGAATTCCCAAACCATCTTCACCCCACCACCCCCTCCAGCAGGCTATTCCACAGTTCAACAATGCGCTCCGTGAAGAAGAATTTCCTCATATTGCTCCTGAACCTACCTCCCTTGAGGTGAAGGTCATGCTCTTTTGTCCTGCTATAGTCTTTTACCTGAAAGAGGTTCTGCACCTGTACCTTGTTGTTGCCTTTAAGGTATTTAAATGTCTCTATCATGTCCCCTCGATTCCTGCTCTGCTCTAGGGAGTACAGACTGAGTTTACTGAGTCTAGCTTCATACGGTTTCTGTTGTTAGCCCTACACCATCTTTGTTGTTCTTCTCTGCACTGTCTCCAGCTTATCTGTGTCCCTCCTGAGGTGTGGCCTGCAGAACTGGACTCAGTACTCCAGGTGGGTTCTTACCAGAGATCGATACAGAGGCATAATCACTTCATGCCTCCTGCTCGTGATGCCCCTTCCTATGCATCGCAGGATGCCACTAGCTTTTAGTGCTACCTTCTTGCATTGTTTGCTGACCTTGAGGTCATCTGTTATGATCATCCCCAGGTCTCGCTCTAGCCTTGTATCCACAAGCTGCTCCCCTCCCATAGAGTACAGTTTGCCTGGGTTACATTTCCCAGGTGCACGACGTTCCTTTTTTGGCATTGAATTTCAATTGCTAGATCCTTGACCATTCCTACATCTTTCGGAGATCAGATTCCATGCTTTGTTGCCCATCTGGTGTGTCAACCCTGTTGCTGATTTTGGTGTCATCAACAAACAGGCACACCTTTCTCTTCAGTATGTCAGCAATGTCACTGATGAATATGTTGAAGAGGATCGGCCCCAGGACCAAGCCCTGTGGAACATATATCAAACATAAGGAGGATGGAAAAGAAGTATCCAAAACCAAAATTAGCTGCTCCACCCATGCAGCATTGCACACATTAAATTGCTTTTCTCATTGGTGTGCTACTGGTTATGGCATTCATAGTCAAAATAAAACAAAAGATCTAGTTCACCCCCCTCCCCCCCAAAAAAAGGCAAATCATTAAATGTGCTTTCTGCCTCAAATGAATACTCACTTAATTCATCCCAAATGGGGAGTGGGGGTCTCTAAGTCTTTCAGATCAGAGCTCTGGTGTGAAATTAAGTTTAGCCACCAGTCTGCAAGGTGGACCTCACATTGGCTGAGACCCTATTCTAAAATGCTAACTGTCAAACTTGGCTGCCTTTTAAAATATGGTGCACTTCCTATTTGATTCACTTTAAATAAGGTGCAATCCCAGCCAATGTACTGGTCATTGACGCACTGCCTAATTGGCTCACTTTAAATAAGGTACAGAACCCAGGCAATATACTGGTGGTCAATAGGAAGCCAGCTAATGGAGACAACAATAAATCTTTTCAATGAACAAAACCAAAATTAGCTTCTCCCCATTGACCAACAGTATATTGGCTGGGTTCTGCACCTTATTTAAAGTGAACCGACCAACTGGTGGCCGAGCTTAATTTCACACCAAAGCTCTGATTTGAAAGACTAAGAGACCCCCATTCTCCATTTGGGATGAAATAAGTGAGTAGCCATTTGAGACAGAAAGCACATTTAATGATTTGCCAATTTTTAGTTTTGGGGTGATGTGCACTGGATCTTTTGTTTTGTTTTGACTGGGAAAGAACTAACCATGGAGAGATCAGGCTACCTCTCAGGTTTCAAAAAGAACATATTTTGAAGAGGTCACAAAAGCAACTACTTTCCTAGCAAAGGGTCCAGAAATTTCTGATTCAAAACCATTTTTTTCAATAATTGAGGACGTTACTCCAACAGTAGATGCCAAGGAGGCCTTCACAGATGAAGAGGATGCAACTGACCAAACTACAGCAATAGATGATATCAAGCGTGATGAGCACAAGACTCAGGGAAAAGTGCCGGTGGGTGAAATACTCCAGTTTTTTTGTAGAACCTGAACTGTAATAATAACAGACAAATGTGTGCTAGAAACAATTTTGAAGGGGTATGCCATTGAGTTCAACCAATTACAGAGGAGCAACAGATTTGTGGAGACCAAAATATCTCCAAGCAGGTCACCTCTGCCTCAAGTCAGGGCCTTACTAAATGGTTCACCCATATCAGTGTGACAGTTATTTTGTCGACACTGCTTTGGGTGAAGGCATTCCACCTGGCATTAGGGCTCCAAACATTGCGGTTCCTGGGACATGTAGTGCCAAAGCACTGTCCTGGGAAACCGTCCTGTTTCGAAGAGGGCATAGCCCCCCACACCTCCTGAAGATTAATATAACAACCTCCAGGGTGGGCATGCTCTGGATGGGGTAGAAACAGTGTGGGCGCACAGGACTACATCAGTGAGGGGTGATCCAAAATCCAGATTGCCCCTTTCACTGTTGTCCTTGTTATGGCACCCTAATTGCTGCAACAAATTTTAGTCACCTTTCTAATGGTATATCTTACGAAACAAGTTGTTACAGGATGGAGCCATCGTGCCAGGGCCAAAACAAGAGCAACAATTTGGACTATAAACACCATATTCTTTCTGGTGCCAAAATAGACAGACAACCTGCATTTTATATTGGATCTGAAATTTGTCAATCAGTTCATCCAACACAAAAAATTCAAAATGGAGACTCTAGACACAACAATCATGGAAGTCAAGAAGGAGAACTACCTGACTTCAATAGACCTAAAAGATGCATATCTTTACAACCCATTTCGACCAACACATCAAAGGTTTCTGAGATTCTCTGTGCTTGGCCTCCACTTCCAGTACAAGTGCCTACCTTTCAACACTATCATCTGCTCCAAGAGAGTTTATGAAGGTGATGGTGGTTTTTGGCCATGATTTGAAGAAAGGAAGGCATACATGTCATCCACTACCTGGACAGCTGGCTGATAAGAACCAGGTCCAAGACAGTATACTGTTAATAGAGTGTGGGAATTAGGGCATCATAATGTGGGCATCTGTGATTAGGGTGAAAAATATAACACCTACCAGGATATCAGAGCATCTCCAATGATGAGCATCTTGGGGTGTTCCCTCTCTCCAAGGTTGTGCCCTCCTCCATAGCATGCGATGGGTGGAGGGTATTATATATATGTTATGGGGGCATGGGGGGACTGCTTCAGTGGGCTATGAGATGTTTCAGGAGGGTGACACAATTTGTGGTCACTCTTGTTGATTGCGGCATTGTTCCTGCACTCTCATTCCCTGTGCCCTGTGCCCTAAATGGGTGACCCATCCAAGACAGCAGCACTAAGGACAATGCACAGGGCCCAAGAATTGCTGATGCAACATGACTGGATAATAAACAGCACAAAGAGTAACCTCAACCTGACTTCAACACTTGAACATCTGGGGCAGTATTCAATATGGCAAAAAATGTAGTACATCCATCAGACAAGCAAATTATCAGTTTGATAAGCCACTGCAATTGGGTGTTAGCCCAAAAATATACAATGATATTGGACTTGATGTAACTGCTAGGGATTATGGTGTCCAGAATTGACCTGCGCAACAGGGCAAGACTGAGCATAAGAATCTCCAAAGATTTCTCTTGGACAACTGGGATCATGTAACCCAAGATGATCAGAGGAGACTGCTGTTGCCAACTCAAGTGAAGCAGTCCATACGATGGTGGAGTCGGTGACATGACCTCACACAGGGAGCTACCCTGGACAAGTGAGTCATCATCATGATACATACGGATGCAAGTCGGCATGGATGGGACACAGTTCTGGACGGAGCAGTGGTACAAGGACAGTGGTCTGCAGTGAAAGTATATCTACTAATCAATGTGCTACAAACCAGGGTGGTCAAGTTAGTTTGGATGTGATTCCAGCCAAAGATACAAAGTCACCATACCAAGATAAGAATGGCAACAGGGTCACCATGGCTTATATCAACAAACAGGACAGAATGAGAAGAAAACAAATATCCAGAGAAGTTTTCCTAATACTGACATGGGCAGAATATCACCAAGGCAGCCTATCAGTCGCCCACTCCAGGGAGCTGAACAAGAAGGCAGACTGGCTCAGCAGACAGATGTTGAAAGTTAGAGAATGGCAACTAAACAGACATGTCTTCATGACAATCCAAGGCCGTTGGGGACCCTGCAATCTCAACCTCATGGCCACAAAAATAAACACTCACATTCCACTCTTCATCTTGAGGTACAAGGAGGCAGAATCATTGGCAGTGGACACACCATCTACCCCATGGAGATTCTCAGATCTTCCCCCCTGTGGCACTGCTACCACAAGCAATTTGAAAAATCCAGGAAATCAGAGCAAAGGTAGTCCTTATTGACCCAAACTGGCCCAAGAAAATGTGATTTGCCTCCATCATACAAATACTAAGGAACAAGCCAATGCTGCTACATAACAGATTGAACCTGTTGTCCCAGAGGCCCATTCTGCATCCTGTTCCCCATTCACTCAAACTGACAGCGTGGCTGCTGAAAGGAATACACTGTAAGCAATGGGACTCTCAGACAAAGTAATAGATACTATGCTACAATCCTGCAGGGGATCAACAAATAAAACATACAGCAGACATTGGTCAATTTTATAGCAAGAGTCGTAACATTGACACTACCTCATGTTTAATACCTCATTCCCTAGAATTCCTGCAGGACGGTTATGAAAAAGCATCATTGAGAATTCAAGTAGTGGTGAGAGAGGCAATGCAGGAAACAATCAGTGGTTCCCACAGAGAACACACCCATAAGTTCTCACCATTCTTAAAGTTATGGTCAATATGAGACCAAAACAAAAATCCCCGTTAGCACCTTGGCAGTTGAATGTAGTCTCAGATGCATTACTTAAGGAACCATTTGAACCCTTGGAGGTCATTTCTTGTTATTTTCTCACTCTGAAAACACTGTTTCTCATTTGTATAGGTTCACTATGTAGGAGAAGTAAACACCAAGCTCTGGTCTGTAATGAACCGTTCCTAATATTTTTTTGATGACAGAATCATACTCCAGACAGTTCCATCTTTCCTAGAAAGTAGTGTCACATTTTCACATCTCTCAAGAAATTTTGCTTCAATCCTTCAAACCCTGGCCAGACAACCCACAATGATTGATACTCCACAACCTGGACATCATCAGAACTATAAAAATGTATTTGCACAGAACAGAAGTCTTCAATAAATCAGAGACACTGTTTGTCCTGTTTAACAAGCAAAGAAAAGGACTGCCTGCCTCTAGATGAACAATAGATAGGTAGTTAAAGGTAGCCATCACCTAGGCATACAAGGCCTCTGACCTGCAAGTGCCAACTAAACTGAAAGCCCATTCTACCAGAGCAGTATCCACTTCCTGTGTGGAAAGGAACTTGGCATCCATTGCAGAGATCTGTGCCACTGCAACCTGGATGTCAGTGCATGCCTTTTCTAAAGGTTGCAGACTTAATCAAACAGTCAAAATGTACTCCAAGTATGAAACAAAAAAGAATTCTGTTGAAGTGTTATGCTGAGGGTTGGTGATTAAAAATCTTGCTGCAGACATACTGGCAAGCATGTTTCATCCTACACTGTATTAAGCGTACTGGTGCTGACCCCACACCAATGACTGAAGTCAACAGAGTTTGTAAATAATTACAGACTTAATACATGGGATGCTGATAAGGCCAATTTTGGCCACAAAGTGTTACAAACAGTTATCAAGTAGTTTGCTCCTTGGCCCACCAGGGTGGAGCTTGGCACTGCTTCTTATATCACTCAGTGGTCATGAATGAGATTGCTGTAAGAAAGTGTGATGGACAATGGAAGTTTATTCACCTGGTAAAGGTGATTATAGGAAAACCTTTTCAGAGCACGCCTTAGCCTGCCCAGCAATGAGAAACACTATTGATCCTGATAGATATTGGTTAGTCTGTTGTTTTTCTTTAATTACCTTTTTTGATGATAGTAATATTCAGATAAATAATAAAGTTTACATGGGAGTTTCTTGTTTATGGACTGAAAGTATTCCTGTTTGGGGACCTCCTGAGGCCCAAGAGTTTTTTTTCTAAATAACTTATTAAAGCCCACTGAATCCGAGATTCTCTTGACTCTTCCATTTCTTCTGCTTGACTTCAGCTTCAAGTTTCAAGTTCAAGTTTATTTATATTTAAACAGGATAAGGCACCAAGCAAAGCCTGTTTTTAGGGCTGTCCTGTATATGTGAACAACATACGTAAATAACATTGCATACAAACAGGTTAAAACATAAAACATACAATTAATATTAAAAGCAATTATACAGCAAAGCGTGCCATTCCATAAAGGCTGTCTTTAAACTGTAATATGTAGGCATGTTATGTAATTTAAGGTGGAGACAGTTTCAAGTGGTTGTGGCATTGTATCAAAACACATTAGTCCATATCTAGTTCTTTTTCTAGGAATTTCTAACCCTCTGCCTGTAATTTCCCATAAAGAATATGCTGTTGATTCCGGTGTCATTTTTTCCAGAAGATTTGCTGGAGCCAATCCTTTTGCACATTTAAATAAAAAACTACTTAGGAGTCTCTCCCTCCTAATTTCCAGAGACGTCCACTCCAACTGTAAAAGTGTAGTACAATGATGATACTTTGCATATGGACCAGTTAATCAACCAACTTTTTTCTGGTCTCCCTGGTCATGCGATGTTTGTGTCTATATAGAGCCCCTAAATTTCAGAAAACTGCAACACAATTTTTATATATGTGTCCATCAAAATTAAATTCTGGGTCAACCCACAAGCCCAGGTTTTTGTGTTCTGTCATCGAACCCCTAATTTAGTTAATCAATATGTTGTGCGACAGATGCTGTCCCTTCTCACTCTGGCCTTGAATAACATTACATTTGTTTTCTTTGTATTTAAAGCATGTTTGTTTACAACCAACTAGTTCTCCAATTTATTAATTTCTTCTTGAACTTTTTCAATACCATGATAGTCTCTGTCAAGGAAGATCAGGGCAGTGGCATCAGCATATAATCTTATCGTACACATTGAACATATTTTTGAAAGCTCATCAATGAAATATGATGTAACAAGGGATAAAGAAGTCTGTCCCCATATTGCAGCCTAAACCTCATTTTGGTCTGAAATATCATGTGTCTGTGTAACAAATGTTGGCCTATATAATTGGATCATATAAAGCTTGTGAAGTCACAAGACAAACGAAGCCACAAGTTGCAATATTAAAGTGCCTTTTGACATTTGTGCTGACCATGTAAGTAATAGCAAACATTTGGCCTATGTGACTGCAAGACAGGAACACAGGATAGTGTCCAAATTACCCTCTTGACTATCTCTAGTGTTTGTCCTTATCAGGACAGGCCAAAATGCTTGTATGCACATTCCTAAGTCCAAACCTATTTCTTCCCCCCGAACCTTGGTAACTGGTACTAACAGCTGTTGCCAGCCATATATGATAATAGAATGTACACTATCTATACTTGTGCTGACCAAGGATGAGCTCATACATATACCAAAGAAAGAGTATTACCTTATAAGTTGATGCTTGTGCTTGTTTTAAACCAATCATAGAAAACCATAGGAAATGATGATGCTGTCTTCCACTATATAAGCAAGCCAGCACACACTGTTATTTTGAAGAATGTACCACTTGTAATCTCTCGCTGTGATTATTGTTATAATCATTAAATTCTTCCGCCATCAGTCTCGTCTCCATTCGTCTCCTTTCTAAGTATCTGTAATTGATAATTTACTAACTGTAATTTTTTCACAACGCTACATATGACAAACAGAAGCAGTCCCAATATTGATCCTTGAGGCATGCCCCTATTAACTTCCCTCACTCCAGATGATATTCCTGAAGTTACTACTTGAGTACGCATATATAGGTAAGATAGATTCAAACCACCTCAGCCCCTCATTACTGAAACCTTTTACCTCCATTCTGTGTAATAATAATGGGTAGTCCATGTCACAAACCCACTCAGCAGGTCAGCCCTCTACACCCAAAGAGCCAGCCTCCGAGCATAATATTGTGAACAGTTAACAGAAACAGGGTAACCCTCCTGTCTGTTTTGTGGGTTTGAATCAACTTTTGGTCTCAGTTCTGGAGGGATTCAAACTGTGAACCTCTTGCCAGCATATGCAATGCACAGGTTCAGATAATTCTGTCTTTGGGGGGGCCAGATATCTTTGCCTATGGGCACCTAATCAGGTACACAGAAATGAACCCTTAAAAACTCTAATAAAGACCTCAGATTAGTCTTACCTTTTTCCAGTTTGGTATCACCATTTAAGCTTATGCACAGTGTCTGCTTTAACCATATATATTTCACTTGTTAAAGGAAGAAATTCAAAGACAGACCAAGTAGACTCTAAAAACAGAGTTTACTAAAATAGATAAAAAATATGTAAAACATAAAATACAGAACCATATATCACAAAACATACAAATCTTTCAAAAGAACAAGGTTTTAACAGTGCAATTCATATTACAGTACTCAGATTTTGTCTCTCTCTACCTATATACTTGCTTAAAGTGCTCAAAGATGTTTCTTTGTCAGAGTATAGATAAAAGTCTCTGAAGGAAAACAGAATACTTGTTTAAAAGCTGGCTTTGCCCACCTCTTTGCATGAGGTCACCTAGCTCCTCCTCTGGTAATGAAAAATCATACACCCAGGTTATTTTATCATATTAGAAGGTAAGATATTAAGGTTACAGCAGCAGAAACTCCTTTCCCCATGTGACTTCCCCAATCAAGTCTGTAAATTTCCTTTCCTCTATAAGCAGTATCCTCTCTCACACAGACATCAAAGCATTTATGACTTCACACCAGTGTCACATAATCCTGCACTCTTCCCCTAAATGCCATAAAAGTTTATGATTTCCTTCCTAGCAACTACAGCTATAATTAACTTAGATAAATAGGAGATCCTTGATTAAGGCCTGTTCTACTCTTTAATTAGGTTCTGTCCTTCCAGGTAACACCTTGTATCTAAAACCTGTGTGTGTGTGTGAGTGTGTGTCATACTCACATGCTGTTTCAGTATTTCTCATGAGAGACAGTACTTAACACATTTTTATATTACATAAAATGATACAGTGATCAGAACAAGCTAACATACTAACTTACTAAAATGCCAGCAGAATAGGCCTAACGGTCTTTTGCGTCTGCTCGTTTGGTCAGCCCCCACCCTGGGAGCTGACCTTGCTGCTCCCTTTGCCTTCTCTGGCTTCTCTCTTCCCAGTTCTGGATATTCTCGCTGCATTGGATTTTGCTTCCAGAATCCTTCCCAGTACCTTTCCCACCCCCTCTTGAACCCCTCCACCACCTCTGCCTCCACCAACCCCTAGGCGGCGCATTCCATAGCTCCACCACCCTCTCAGTGAAGTAGCACCTCCTCCTTTCTCCCCTCAATCTTCCCCCTCCAGCTTCCACCCATGCCCTCTAGTGGCCCCCTCCTCCTTCCTTTGAAGCACCCTGACTGTTCCTCCCCTATTTACCCCCTTCATGTACCTGAAGACCTCTATCATGTCCCCCCAGTCCCTTCTCTCTTCCATTGTGTACATATTTAGCTCTTGAACCTCTCTCCTTAGGTCCTGTCCCGAAGCCCCAAATCATTTTGATTGCCCTCCTCTGGACCCTCTCCAGGAGTTTAATGTCCCTCTTTAAGTGTGGCCTCCAAAACTGCACGCAGTACTTAAGGTGCGGCCTCACCAAGCAGTTATACAGAGGGAGTATCACTTCCCTCCTTCTGGAGGTGATCCCCCTAGCAATGCATCCCAGCATCCTGTTGGCCTTGGCTGCTGCCCTCCTGCAAGTCTCCGACTTGTTCATCTTGACATCCACCACCACCCCCATGTCCCTCTCAGCCATCGAGACTTGTAGCATTTCCTCCCCCAGGGTGTGTACTTGGCCCAGGTTTCTGGCCCCCAGGTGCAGTACCTTGCATTTCCCTGCATTGAACCTCAGCTTCCAATTTCTAGACCATCTTTCCAGAGCCTCCAGGTCCCCCTGTAGGGCCACCCTCCCCTCCTTCCCATCCACCACCACCCCAGTTTTGAGTAATCTGCAAAGAGACTCATCTCACTCCTGATACCTGTCCTTATGTCAGAGATGTAGGCGTTGAACAGGAGGGGCCCAAGGACTGATCCCTGTGGTACCCCACTAATGACCCTCCTTGGGATGAGACTATCCCACCAACTATGACCCTCTGGGTCCGGTCCTGGAGCCAGTTGCCTATCCATCTGATCATCTGGTTCCCCACCCCCATTTCTCCCAGCTCCCAGCTGTCCGAGTGTCACAATTTCTCCCCACCTAGACTGAATTTGGGGGCTATATACACCCTGCATGGGATGAGTTTCCAAAATCAGTTCACTCCTCGTACACCCAAGACAGCCCATTGGAGTTCTGATTTTTGGCTCCAGCTCTATGTATGATTGTCAGATCATAACCTTGCAAAGCAAGACTCCATCTTAGCAATCTACCATTGTTTTTCCCCATCTGCATCAACCAAACCAGGGGGCTGTGGTCAGTCTGCACCACAGAATGCTGCCCATATAAGTATAGCTCTAATTTATTTAGGGCCCACACTATGGAAAGACATTCTTTTTCCACCGTGGAGTATGTCTGCTCCCTGGGAAGTAACTTTTTATTCAGGCAGGTTATTGGGTGATCCCTCCCATGGCAGGATGTCTGACTCAGTACTGCCCCAATACCCATGCCTGAAGTGTCAGTCTGAACTATAAAGGGTTTGCCATAGTCAGGACTTGTCAAAACAGGAGCACTGTACAGTGCCTCCCTTAGTTTGGAAAAGGCTTTCTCACAGGCTGGGCCCCAGGTAATTTTCTTTGGCATCCTTTTCTTTGTCAGGTCAGATAAGGGAACAGCCAGGGCACTGTAATTGGGTACACATTTTCTGTAGTACCCTACCGTCCCTAGAAAACTCCTGACCTGCTTCTGCATTTCTGGTCTGGGCCATGCCTGGATTACCTCTATCTTTATTTGGTTGGGATGGAGCTGTCCCCAACCTACCACATGCCCGAGGTATGCCACTTCTCCCATGGCCACCTGGCACTTTTCAGCTTTGACAGTGAGCCCGTCCCTCTGTATCCTGCCCAGCACTTCCCTAAGGTGGGATAGGTGTTCCTCCCAGCTGGCACTAAAGATGGCAATGTCATCCAGGTATGCCACAGCGTACTCCTCAGCACCATTTAACACCTGGTACACCAATCTTTGGAAAGTGGCTGGGGCATTCTTCATTCCAAAAGGCATTACTTTCAACTCAAATAAGCCTACCAGAGTGATGAAGGCTGACCTCTCCCTAGCTCTGTCTGTCAACTCTACCTGCCAATACCCCTTGGTCAGGTCAATCATAGTAAGGTAGGTTGTCCCTCCCAACTTGTCCAGGAGATCATCTGTCCAGGGCATCAGGTGGGTGTCTGACTTTGTGACTGCAATCAGTCCACGATAGTCCACACAGAAATGAGTAGAGCCATCTGGCTTAGGCACAAGGACTACAGGTGAGGCCCAGGGGCTGTGGGATCTCTGGATTACACCTAAATCCAGCATCTCCTCCACTTCCCTCCTAATGTCCTTTTGGACAGCCTCTGACACCCAATAGGCTGTCCTCTGTATGGACGTCTGTGTCCCTGTCTCTGCATCATGCATCACTAAGGGGGTTAGTCCAGGCTTGGGGCTAAACAATGGGATGAATTCTGCTAAAACCTCCCTTAATTTCTGGATCTGATCCAGGGCCAACTGGGGAGACAATTTTACTGCCTCCACAGAGGACTCCCACTTACTTTCTTCCAGCAAGTCCAGAATAGGGTCTCTTCATCTGTCCCTTCCCCATGACTACACAATGCAAACACCATATCAGCCCTATTTGCATATGGCTTCATCATGTTGACATGGTACATCCTTTCTGTCTATCTTCAGTCAGGTAACTCTACAATATAGTTCACGTCATTTGCCTTTCTAACCACTTTGTACTGTCCTGCCCACTCAGCCTGCAGCTTGTCTTTCCAGACAGGAATAAGGACCATGACTTCCTGACCCACCATGTATGAGCAAGCTCTGGCTCTGCGGTCGTACCACACTTTTTGTTTCTGTTGGGCAGCTGCCAGGTTGATCTGGGCTGTCTCCATAAGCTCCTTGAGCCTTTTCCTAAACCTAAGGATGTAATCCACAATAGGAGTTCCCAGGGTGTCGTGCTTGCCTTCCCAGTCCTCCCGGATCAAGTCTAGGGTCCCACGTACCCAGCATCCATATAAGAGTTCGAAGGGGAAAAATCCTGTTGACTCTTGGGGCACCTCCCTGTATGTAAACAACAGGTGGGGAAAGTATTTCTCCCAGTCCCTCCCATGCTGTTCAGCAAATGCCCAGAGCATTGACTTTGGGCTACCATTGAATCTTTCCACAAGCCCATTGGCTTGTGGGTGATATGGTGTCTTGCATCTCTGCACCACCCCACACTTCTCCCATAAACATTTCATCAGGTCTGACATGAAGGAACCCCCTCGATCCATGATTACCTCATGCAGAAATCCAACACATGAGAAAATCCCATGTAAGGTATCTGTCACTTTGTCTGTCCTCAGTGAGGATAGGGCGACTGCCTCTGGGTACCGGGTGGCATAATCCACCACAATCAGTATGAATCTTTTCCCTGAGGAGCTGGGGGTATTCAAAGACCCCAGAATATCCATTTCCACCCTCTGGAATGGCTTCTCCACTATGGGCAATGGAATCAAGGCAGCTTGGGTTTTCTTGAACACCTTCCCTATTTCTTGGCACCAGTGACAAGACATGCAACACTCCTTCACCTGCTGGATGAAGTTAGGCTAGTAGAAATTCTAGGCCAAACGCTGCATCATGAGTGCAATTCCCAGATGACCAGACAAGGGAATATCATGTGCAATCTTGAGCAACTGCTCACGATACCCCTGGGGAATGACAAGCTGCCTGCTTAGCATCCCTCCCTCTGTCTGCACTGCCTGAATATACACAAGTCCATTTTCCCAATAAACCTTATATCTGCCGTCACCTCCCTGTGCACTGTCCGAGTCTGCCCAAGCCCTCAGCTTCTCTAAACTAGGGTCACTTCTCTGAGCAACTGAAAATACCTCACACATTCCCAAGGCATGGAACAGGTCCCCTTCAGTGGCTAAACTAGGGTCCCTAGCACTAGCGTCAGGGTGCTCAGGATCACTATCAATCCCAACCCTCTGACAATGGGTTATCCCTCCCTCCTCAGAGTTACCCTCTGTAGCTGTGTGGTTACTTGCTACTGTGGAAATTTCTACCCCCTTTCTGTTAGTCTCCCCATCTGGAGACACAGGCTGGGGAACCAGCCTCTCAGCAGTTTGCACAATGGTTAGCTGCATATACCATCCCCTGTATTAGATTGTTTCCCAGGATCACATCCACTGCTAAGGTTTTGGCCACAGCCACCTGTTGCACAGTTCCCCCTGTTTCACACCAGTCTAAGACAACAATAGCGAGTGGCAATGTTTTCTCCCCACACGCAAAGTCCTGTACAGTGACTTATTTATTAGGGGTTACACTGACCAGGCTGTACCTGATCCCCCTTTACCAAGGTCAGGGCTTCCCTTGTGTCTCTTAACCCCTGCGTCTGTACACCATTCACCATGGGTGCATGTGTTCCCTCATGTTCACAGGCATGCTTCCAGGGACACACAAACAACCCACTTCTTTTCTAGTACCATTCTGCATATTATTGCTCATTCTTTTGGGACACTGTCTGGCAATATGCCCAGTTTCTTTACATAACCAACATTCACTTCTCTTTTCAGAGAAATCTTTTCTCTGAAACCTGGGGCTAACTGGTTTTGGTGAGGCAGTGAGGGTTTTAGCTGCCCTGAAGGAGCGCTTTTCCCTTTCTGCGCTGCCACGCCTGCCCCATTTGCTCTCAGAGCAGATCTGCTCTTGGCATAGTGGTCTGAGAGTTCAGCAGCCTCTTGCACTGTTTTGGGATCTCAGTCCTCCAGTCAGGTTTTTAGCTTAGCTGGGCATGCCCAATAAAACTGTTCTAACAAAATCACATTTTCAATTTTATCAACAGAGTTTGCCTCAGTTCCTTACCACCGTTTTAAAAACTGATGTTGTTTCATGGCTAGCTCCTTGTAGCTCATGTCAGGGCTTCTACTGAGCTTATAGAATTTAGCTCTTTATGATTCAGCAGTTAATTCAAATTATTTTAACAGTGCAGCTTTAAGTTTGCTGTAATCATCACTGTCCTCATTGTCCATTTGACCCAATGCATACTGAGCTTTCCCGGTAAGTAGCGGGGATAGCTGGAAGCTCCAGAACTCTCTAGGAATTTTAGCCTGAATACAAACTTTTTCAAAAGAATTTAAAAAGGCATCCATATCCTCCCCCTCTTTAAATTCTGCTATTAGTTTGGAATTCAATTTGTAACCCAGTCATGTAGTCCCAGTTAAACCTAAGCCACTTACTTGCTCTGGTGCTGCTGGTTGGAGTCATAGCTTCTCCAGTTCATGTTGCCCCGGCACTCCTGCTGCTCATGGTCTGTGTCTTGGCTTTCTTACTCTCTCTTTTCCTCTGCAGCTTGCTGTTCATGCTTCTCTTCTCCCTGAAACTCCAGCTCCATCCTGTGCAACTCAATTTGTAGCCTGAGTACTTCTGGATCCAGGATACTGGTGACCTTCCCCTGCTCTTTGGCTCTTCACTGACAGTGGCCCTGTTGCCCTCCTCCTCATCAGATCTGGACACTGCATTGGCCGCTAGCCCTGCCACACTTGAGATTTGGTCCTTTTCAGTCACAGTCTGTGACTCGGTACTCTGGGTATCTGCTACCATCAGGGCATCGACTATGTTCTGTTTGCTGGCTTTCGCCTCAAACTGGACTCCTTTGTCCTCGCACAATGGCCTTAAGTAGTCTACAGTGTGTCTGCTGTAGTTGGAAGCCATCTTCCCTAACTACTGCTACTCTGACTTGCACTTTAGGAAAAAGAAATAAAATAGGTAGGAATCTGACTGTAAGCCAAGTGATATAGTTCTGTCTCCTTTTAAAATAAAACTCTGCCTTTTTCTTTCTTTGCAAGTGAGCTGATGGTCTCAAGCTGACATACTTAACAATAAAAGCTTGTAATACCAAACTTTTATCCACACCGCTGCCAACCAATCTGTCACAAACCCATGCAGCAGGTCAGCCCTCTACTCCCAAAGTGACAACCTCTGAACATAGTCTTGTTAACAGAAACAGGGTAACCCTCCTGTCTGTTTTGTGGGTTTGAATCAATCTTTGCTCTCAGTTCTGGAGGGATTCCAACTGTGAACCTCTTGCTAGCATACCCAATGCACAGGCTCAGATAATTCTGTCTTTAGGGGCCAGATATCTTTGCCTATGAGCACCTAACCAGGTATACAGAAATGAACCCTTAAAAACTCTAATAAAGACCTCAGATTAGTCTTACCTTTTTCCAGTTTGGTATCACCATTCAAGCTTATGCACAGTGTCTGCTTTAACCATATATATTTCACTTGTTAAAGGAAGAAATTCAAAGACAGACCAAGTAGGCTCTAAAAATAGGGTTTTACTAAAATAGATAAACAAATATGTAAAACATAAACTACAGAACCATATATCACAAAACATACAAATCTTTTAAAAGAACAAGGTTTTAACAGTGCAATTCCTACTCCAGTACTTAGATTTTGTCTCCCTCTACTTGTATACTTGCTTAAAGTGCTCAAAGATGTTTCTTTGTCAGAGAGTAGATAAAAGTCTCTGAAGGAAAACAGAATACTTATTTAAAAGCTGGCTTTGCCCACCTCTTTGCATGAGGTCTCCTAGCTCCTCCTCTGGTTATGAAAAATCATACACCCAGGATATTTTACCATATTAGAAGGTAAGATATTAAGGTTACATCAGCAGAAACTCCTTTCCCCATGTGACTTCCCCAATCAAGTCTGTAAATTTCCTTTCATCTATAAGCAGTATCTTCTCTCACACAGACATCAAAGCATTTATGACTTCACACCAGTGTCACATAATCCTGCACTCTTCCCCTAAATGCCATAACAGTTTATGATTTCCCTTTTAGCAACTACAGCTATAATTAAGTTAGATAAATAGGGGATCCTTGATTAAGGCCTGTTCTACTCTGTAATTAGGTTCTGTCCTTCCAGGTAACACCTTGCATCTAAAACCTCTGCGTGTGTGTGTGTGTGTGTGTGTGTGATACTCACATGCTGTTTCAGTATTTCTCATGAGAGACAGTCCATAACACATTTTTATATTACAAAAAATGATACAGTGATCAGAACCAGCTGTGCAAGTGTCACAGTCCACCGTATCAAATGCCTTTGATAGATCAACAAACACCACCCCCATGCACTGATTATTTTCCAGTGCACTGAAGACAGTGTCCACGAAATCTAGCCATGCTGTTTGAGTGGAATGTGATGACCTGAAGCCAGACTGCTGAGAAACAAGGAGATGATTATCAGTTAAATAACTGTAAACCTGTTTATGAATTTCCTTTTCAATTATCTTGGAAACATGAGAAAGTAAAGCAATAGGTCTATAGTTATCTGCTTGTGTTGAGTTTCCTCCCTTGAACAGTTGAGTTTAGCACTTTTTCAGAGTTCAGGGAACAGACCACAACACAATCTCCAGTAATAACGTTTTGTTAGGAGCAAGGCTATTATGTCAGCTCCTTTCCTGACCAGTCTGGCCTCAAGGCCATCCAAACCCCCTGTCTTTGTTTTTTTGTAAGTGTTCTGTTTTCTATTCTTAAAGTTGTTTAGGTTTCAAGAATACAGCTTTAGAAGAGTCACACTGAAGAATGACTCACAGGAAGGGGTGGAGACAGGATCAGATTCAAAAAGCCTGTTTCTGCATCTAAGCCTATAAGAGGACATCTAAGCCTATAAGAGGACACTTCTATATCCCAATGGTCATGAATGGGAGTACTCTTAAAAGGCGTTTCTATAATCACCTTATCAAGTGAGTGAGCTTTCAATTTGCCATTAAATGGCATACATCCATGGAGTGACTCACAAAGGTGAAATTGGCAACTTCTCCATAACTTCATTTGCAAATTAAAATGTTACACATTTGTAACCCTGTGTCAGAGCAGTAGAAATGCATAAACTCTAGGTCACTTGCAAAGCACACCATGAGACCACACTCATAAATGACCAGACAGGGGCCAATACTGCAAGCAAACAGTGCATATGTAACAGCCACTGAAATATTTTCTGAGTCACTAGCATATATGTGCCTGAATAACAGCCACTCATATTTGACACTATTATGCAAATTAACTCACTCTTTATTTAACTCTCTGAGCAGCATTTCCATCTCATGAACTACACTGTGCACGTAATTATAAGAACAACATCCCCTTCAGAGTGAATGATGGCTATATGTTGCTTCATAAACAGACAAAGCAATCCAAAGACATGAAGCCTCAGTACTGCAATCATATGAAAAAGGATCTTGTGGGGATGTTTCATAACCATTATACATGCAAAATAAAGTAGCAATGTTTCATTTATTTATTTATTTATTCAATCATTCATTTGTTTGTTCATCTGCCTGTTCATTCATTCTTTCATTCATTTTGCATTTTGTGCTCTTGAGTAGTTACAAAATATTTTGAAAAATATTTGTTTCCACAAAGTATTAATAAAGCTTATTAAAGGTATGTTCCCACATACCTTTAATATGCTTTAAAAGTACCTTGTGAAAATCCTGCCCACAGTATTTTCAAGAAGGACTTTGACATGCTGATAAGTATGTTAAAATGCAATTCATTAAAGCCACATATTATCCTTGTATATTCCTTCCAGTTAAGAAACCTTGTGATGCAGGGTGAGCTAGTGGTTACAGCACCAGCTTTTGAACCAGCAAATCACAGGCTCAACACCCTTTAAAGTCAACATACTCACTGTGCAACCTTAAGCATGTCACTTGACCAGTGTTACACACTGGTTATGTATTCAGCCAAGGGCAGATCAACTTCTGGGGACATGGTGCTTGCTACCATGTAACTGTACCTAGTAATGAAAAATAAAAGAAATAGAAACACAGAATATCAGTAAAATTTAAGATGAATTGGGTCTAAATATTACATTTTTCAAAGTGTTCCCAAAAGTGACAAAATCTCTTTATCTTTGTGAGTGCAAACAAGTATTAGAAAGTGCACTGGGGCTTTTTAAAATCCTTTGCGGCTTGTATTCATGATTCCACCCCTCATCAGCATATGCTCCTGTCAAGCCTTTGCAAGAACTCACAAACCACTTTGTGCCTTGCAAACTTCTGATTTCAATATGGATACAGTAAGCCTAATAAACTGCTGACACAACAGTCACTAGCCCTGTTTGTGACTCACAAACGTTTCCAATGTGCTGTTGTAGGTGGCAATCACAGATGTACTTTTATACGGCTTAGTGGAATGGATGTGATCCAACATTTCATGAACTAAATAAGCAGCAAACATTTAGGAAAATCTTACTAAAACAAGATACCAGGGACTTTCAAGAATGGGTTCTATAGATGGGTGGAGTGGGACATATTGTTTTAAAAAAGGAAGCAAATGGATTGAAAAAGGGGATGGGGACAACAGTTTATGGCATATGTATATCATCTTAGTAAACCCAGGTGTTTCTCCAGATATGGAGGGACTGCTTTAGAATTCTGAAACAAATTTTATGTAAATGTTATTTTATAACTTTTAAATGTTATGTTGTATTTTCTGCACATTGCCCATTTTATAAGTTCAGTAAGACACACCAGTGTGTGGGTTATACTGGAATAACTGCTCTTCCAGGAACAGAAGGCTCTCAGCCTATGACTTTGTGCTTTACTATGCCTCTGAGGATGCATTTATCCCAGTACAGCCCACACGGACATTTCTGGGGTCTGAAAAGAGTAGGGGCTTAAGCTCCCGTCCTTCCTGTCCAGTAAGACAGATAGGACAGGGGAGGTCAGTTATAGGAATTGGAAATCTTTTATTCAGGGCTAATTAATAAAGAAGTGAAGCTCCTGCCCCTAATACCTACCCCCTAGTGATATCCCTGCCTGTCAGTTCTTGTTACTTTCTTGGGAATTTATGTGATATGGAGGGAGGTTGCAGAAAACACAGAGAGTGAAGAGGTTAAGCACAAGTTGGGAATGGTTATTAATTTTCTCATGGTGATGCATGAATATGTGTCAGTGACAGGATTCAAACCTGGACCATTATTCTACATTACACCAGTATATATTATTTTTAGTTACTTACAAGAAGCCATTTGTAGCCTTGTTTAGTTGAATTCTAGAGCACATTTGCAGTGATTTTTCTTTATAGTAAGGCTTTAGATTTAGAAATATAGGTTAGTTTAAAGAATATAGCTTTCTCTGCAGTGTGTTCACCATGAGTAAGTTGCTCCCTATTTCACTGTTTCTCAAAAGAGGGTATAATTGCTACATAAGATCAGTACATCAATGTTGTATTGCCATAGAGGACTATATTCCTTTAGCTAAAAATGTGAAGGAAATAGCCAGTTCTTACCTAAGAAAACCTGGCAGATGAATGTTAAAGAAAAATGCAGTAGGAAATTAATATATGTGTGCACTGTGTGTGTTTGTCTGTATATATTAATTCTGATATGTGAATGCTGTGAAGTGACACCCTGTTGCTTTAAGGTCCCACCTGCACTCTCTTTGAAACTAAGCATATACCCTAAATGAGTCTATCCCAGTGTACATAACAGGCAACTGTGAGTTGCAAGGGTTTAATTTAACCAAGGAGTTCTGATGATAGTATAAACCATGAGGTTCAGTGGTTTGTGGCACCAAAACCCTGAGATTGAATTATACTTTTGTAATTCAAAATTGTTCCATTTTTTATTATGTATAATATACTATCACTCAAAACAATAGTTATATGGAAACTGCCTAAATCAGTACTGGAGCTCTGATACCAGGCAGCTGCATATGTGCAGTGGTGCAATGGCACTCCACCGCTGCCAGATTCAATGCTTCCCACCCCACTGCCTGCCCTGGAGTGAGGAAGCATGCTGTCTCATTTCTGCTGGTTCTAACCCTCTTTGCCAGTATGTGGGGACTGGGGACAGGGGAGATTAAAAACAGAGCAGCTTGAGTAGTGTCATAGAAAACATTTTAAAAGCTTGTGCAGAGTATTACTGTGCTTTGGAAAAAACAGGCTCATAATTCACAGTTAAGAAAATTGTGGAAGAACAACATTTTTACAGTAAGTGTGAATTGTTACTCTATTTGTGAATTAATGACACTGACCATATGGTATTAATAATTAAATAAAGAATTATACAAGATATTTCCTGTATCCGATGTTTGAGGTAAAAAAAAAAAAGAATAGAGTAATGATACTAGTAAGTTCAAGGTACCACATTTTGAGGTCATGAGGACTTGGTGGTTCAGAACTACTGTGGTACTTGATCCTTTTAGCAGACAGAACTAATAATTAAAATAAACTGTGTGGTTATGTTATTTGCTGGTCCATTCAATATCTAGTTTTAATCACTTTAAGATGCAGTAAGCCTTCATAGCTGGTCTACAGGGCACTGCACTGCAGTGTCAGTGGCTCATTTTGTAGCACTCTAACCTCTGGGTCCAGAAGACTGAAAGTGCATGGGCCAAAGTCCAACAAGAGGAACCTGAAAATGCACAATACAATCACTGCAGTGATGCACTGCCGAATTATGCCAACTTTTGGAGGAACCATTAAATCGAAGTTCCTTCCATCCATTTTTAGTGGCTGTCCAGGCTGAAGTTGAACATCTCCTGGTGCAGATAAACGAACGCTGTTAACCTTTTTTACATCATATTATTTCTAGTTTAAAATCCAAATGTTATTATTGTTTACCTTCTCTAAAGCTTATAGAAGGCATTGGTTGTTGTATCTGCTTCCTTTCTTAGTAGAACAGAAATGCATGAGAATGGTGCAGTTCTACCTAGATTTGTTTTGCTTCAAATCCTTAATCTACTCTTATTGCATATATCTTGAATATTAGGAACACCACCTAGCAGTGCAGCTACTCATGATGCAATAGTCTCCTCTCCTCCCATGGCATCATGAGTGGCTAGACTGTGTTAAAGGCACTCCCACGTCCAGGAAAGATGCAGTTGAAGTTGATCAAATAATGTAAGCAAACACATTTTTATGTAGTAACATCAGTATGGTAGGCAGTCTGTGTTTTACTTTAAATAAAAAAGGAATCAAAATGAAATTCTACCAGCTACATCAGAAATCTCTACAGAATGTTAGCAATGGTAACATGTATTTTTTAAACCAGAGACACTTTGAGGCCTAAGGGGGTCGACAGTGTTCCTTTAAATGAGATAGTAGCTATCCCCAGTGCTCTGGCAAACATTCTCATTCTCATTAAAGGAACACTGTCAACTCCCTTAGGCCTCAACTAGTCCCTAGTTTAAACAAACTCTGGCCAGAGCTGCTAGGGCTACAAGTGAGGAATTTGGGATAACAATTTGAAAATTACCAAAGTTACGAATCTTCATTAACAAAATACAATGTAGGTTACTACATATGTTGTTTTGTAATATTTGTACACCAAATTTAAAACATAGCCTTGTTATGATGCTACCTCATGAAGAAGGGCAGAGCAAAAGTACAAAATGGGTGGAGGGGCACTGGCGACCGCAAAGCAGGAAAGAGATATGGAATAATCATATCAGATAACCTAAAGGTGGCCAGGCAGTGTGACAAGGTATTAGGAAGGACAACTGGGATGCTGCAGTGCATAGGGAGGAGTATAACCATCAGAAAGAGGGAAGTGCTGTTTCTTCTGTGTAGATAACTGGTAAGACCCCACCTACAGTATTTTGCCCAGTTTTGGAGACCACATCTTCAGAAGGACATAGGCAGAGTGGAGGTGGTCCAGAGAAGGGCAACTAAAATGATGCATGGTCTGCATCAAAAGCCCTATAAGGACAGACTAAAGGACCTCAATATGTATACCCTGGAACAGAGGAGACAGAGGGTGTAGAGGAAAATGGGTACAACAGGAGATAAGATTCAATACACAAACTGTGTAAAACTTTATTACAAAAAAATAAACTTGTTGGAAAAACAAAGTAAAATAAAGTAAATCAGTTCTTCAGTATCCCAAACAGAAGACTAGGAGGGATCACAGGCTTTCCAAAACATTTAGCCAATTATCACCTAGGAGACATGAAGGCTGTCATGCCCTTCCTTGGTGTTTCCTCAGTGCAGGTCAACACTCTTCTGACCAATGAATCTACCTTGCATCTCAGGAAGAAGGTGTTTATACCCACCCCAAGTATCACGTGATCCACCCCTTTTCTTTCGAATGGAAAATAATGATTTTATTACAACACTTTTTTATTTTATTTATTTATTTATTTGGATTTTGGTAACCAGGTAAGCCCACTGAGACCAGAGGTCCCTTTTTCAGAGGCGATCAATTCTTGTTTTTATACAACAAAATAAATACACTTCATTAGCTAAACACATTTACAAGATTGAACAGTCTTTCATCTTTATACAAAACTAAATGAATAGCAAATTAGGTTATGTCCCTCCTGCTTTGTGACAACCCAATCTAATATTACTATAAATGTTCTGTCAATCTGGGCTTCCAGACCCTATAGGAACCCATACTGTGCTGGAGAGGGTATGTTCCAATGGAAAACAAACAAAAAAAGGAATACTTGGTTATTTTGGTTGAGCAGGTATTTTTAAGAGGATCTATGACAGTTGGTCAACAATTTCATTGTTGACCGACATTACAGTGACTCCTTTATGTCGACCACATTTGGGGTAGGAATGAAGGGAGTTACTTCAGACTGTGTTTTCTATGGGGGACTTTGCACCCTGAACCCCCCATGTGGGGTGCTCTGCCCCATGCCCAACTACTTAATCAACTCCAATTTGAAGTTCTTTTGAGAAGGGGTTGCAATACCCCCAGAAAGCAGTGCCGGGGTCCCATGCCGACACTACAGCAACCTGGCGCTGTTGTTGCTGTAGTGTCAGTAGTGGTAAAGTTGTCACCATAGTGATGGTATACCTTTTTCAGAAAACATGCTATTTTAAACTTAAGAACCATCAGAAAGGAAGGCAGCAGAGGGAGAGACAGAGAGAGGGCATACTCCTTCTTTCACTCATCTCAGCATTACTGTACCAACAACCCCGATGTGCCAAAAATTTCATTTTAGAAAGGTTTGCTGAAGAAAACAAAATGTTAATTAATAGATATGGATTCCATTTAACTAAAACAATTTTGAATGTGATTTTTTTGTCTCACTCCTCACTGCTGTGTTAGAACGGGAGCAAGGTCAGGACAGCGATTAATTCTAAATTCTTATTTTGGTGAAATATACAACAACCCCCCCCCCACTAAAAAACACTTAACACCTGGTTTGTGGCTTAACTCAAATATACATATTTACAAAGTTTTGTGAGTAATGCAATTACACCACAAGGAGTGGGGTGAGGTAGGGAGCTTCAGTGCAGCAAGCACTGATTGGTTACTTTGCTTTTACCCTGGTCTCCTCAGTAAAGTTAAAGTACTTTAATTTGATCAACTTCTTTTCCCAACATTTGAATACATTTTGTTTATTTGTGTTTTTATTTGCTCCACATATGTAAATACCAATCCACTCTAAATTTGGACTTTGTCCAGAATCATGATGGAGCTCTGGAGCAGCTGCAATCTGCATAACATTGTGGGCTAAGCATGCCTGCTGCTTCTGTAAGCATAACATCAGGAGCACCAATCCCTTCATACATTTAAACTGTGCTTTTTTGTAGACTGGGGATTTTAAAAATCCACATTGGGGGAGGAGGAGAAAAAAGAAATTAGAAGGGAGGAAATTATCATTACAAGCAGAAGTAAAAATAAATAACAATAACACAAATGACTAAGATGCCCGAGATGATGATTGCAACACTGGGGAATTGGGAACCCCCAGTGTCACTATTATGCTTCTGGAGAGGGGAGGGCATGGGCTGGGTGCAGAGAGAGAGAGAGGTTGGGTGAGGTAAATAAAGTAAAACAATAAAATTAAAATTAAAACAAGAAAGGACCATGCATGCACAGAATAAGCACAAAAAGTAAAAAAAAGAAAACCAGCTTCTGTGTTGCTCAGGTTCTCTTCAATTCAGCAAAAAACTCTGTTGTTTTGTATCAGTCATTTCACTTCCTGTGTGGATCCCCTGATTGTTAAAGCATAGAAAGTAAAAAAAATGCACTTTTCTGCTTTTGTCGCCGGGTGTAATTTGATAAAGCATTTTGGAAAAACGCTGGTTTCTGAGCCTTTCCAGATGGATGGCAGAGTGATTTGCTGAGGTGAGTGTCAAAGAAGAGTTGTCCTCTCCTGCCCCATTTCAATTTCATTGTTTTACCCCCATCACCAGTTGTAATTCCAGTTTAAAAGACTGCCTCTGGTTTACTGCTTTTGATCCTGCACTTAGTGCACTAAGAATTGATCCCGTAATGCAGTCTGCCTCTCACTCTGAATTAAAACTGCTGGTGACCAAGGCACATGATTTTTTTCTTTTTCTTTTTATTTATACCCAGTCCAATACCCACTTTCAGGCATAGATTATGCAGCCAAACTTATGGTATCCTTTTTATCATCATTGTACAGGAGAATGCAGTATCTAATTTTCTATCCCTATTTATATGTTCATTATTTATTGATTTAATTCACTTGTAGATTTTAGCTCATTCTTTGAAAAAAGCTAAGATAATAGTGCCATATTTTCCGGAAGGTCTCTTCTTTACCCTCCTTTATATAAAAGATTCTTTCCAACTTTCCACAGTCTGTTAAGGGGTTCAGCCATTCCTTATAGTTCAGTGGTGTTACTTCACACCAGTAAAGCAGTATCATTTTTTTAGCTAATGTCATTGCTACAGATACAAACAAACCCAGTTCTATGCTGATATTTAATGTGGTAATTATCCCCAATAAAAGAATGCCTGTGTTGAAAGGTACACTCTTATTTATTATTTTTGATATAATCTCTTTGTTTTTCTCCCAATATTGTTTTAATTCTGGGCAGAAGATAAATGTATGGCTTAATGTACCTTTTTCTTTATTACAATGAATACATAGATCTGATAGAGTGGGATTACATTTGTGAAGCTTACTGAGGGTGTAATATAATTTATGAATCACATTGAACTGAATTTTCATTAGTTTGCTATTTTTTGATACCGTTTCTGGTGAAGTTATAACTTCAGACCAATTTATTTTTTGAACCCCTTGCCCTAGTTCCTTGAACCAAGACTGTTGCCAAGTCTCTGATTCATTTTCTTTTTGCCTCTAATAGTAGGCTGTATGTTTTTTAAATTATTTTAATCTTGTCTTATGGGTCTTGTAATAGTAGCTCCAGGGGAGTTGCCTCAACTGTATTGTGTCTCATATTTTTTTGAAGAAAGTCCTTTAGCTATAAATATGCTAAAAAGCTCCCAGTCTGTAGATTAAATTCAGTTTTAAGTACATCAAAGGGTTTCAAAATATCATTTTGTAGGCACTGTTTTAAGTGAACTAAACCCCTATTTTTCCAGTTATAAAATATTTTATTCTTATAAGTAAATTTAGAGTTGGTGTTCATATATAGCGGTGATCATACTGAAAGAGTGGGGTTAATCCCTAAATATGCATGTGCTTCCTTCCACACTTTGAGATGGTTTTAAAAGAATTTAATATTTTTTTATCATATAGTTTGATATCACAATTGACATATAATAGATGTACTAACTTAACAAATGGTGAACAATATTGTTCTATAAGAGCTCCGTTTGTCTTCCATACTAGCTCAGAATTGTTATGAAAGAACCAGTCTAAGATTGGTTCAATTTGTGCTACATAATAACATAATCTTAAGTTTGGCAGCCTGAACCATCCTTGCTTAAGTGGAAGATATAATTTCTTTAGAGTCACCCTTGGTCTTTTGCCCTTCCAAACAAACTCCCTAATCATTTTATCTATTCCTAAGAACATTTTTTATCCAGAATAATTGGTAGAGTTTGAAAGAAAAATAGGAACCTCGGTAAGATATTAATTTTAAGGATGTTTATTCTCCCTGTCATGGTCAATGGCAGATTGACCTATCTATCTAGGACATTTTTCACATTGTCCAGCAAAGAGCTATAATTCTATTTAAAAAGCCGATTTTCTTCTCCAGACAAAGTAACTCCCAGATATTTTATTTCTGACTTAATAGTAGAGTTGATCAATGTTTCTGGACTAAATACTTCTATCCCATTATATAAACACTCAGATTTTTCCCATTTTACTTTATAACCCAAGACTCTACCAATGTTTTCTATTAAATTATACCATTCCCTACCCTTTTCTTTAGGCTTGTCCAAGAATATCAACACATCATCTGCAAAAAGTGAGATTTTATAATATGTTTTGTGCATTTGTACTCCTTTTAGTTGATTATTATTTCTTATCAGTTTAGCTATGGATTCAATGAAAATCACAAAAAGTAATGGTGACAGGGGGCAGCCCTGATGCACACCTCTGTGAAGATGTATAGGTTCTGAAAGATTAGAGTTACTTTTGATTCTAGCACACAGGTTTTTATAGACTATGTCAACCCATCTCAAAAATCTGCCACCAACGTACATTTTGGTTAAACTTGCTAATAAAAATGACCAATATACCCAAACTCTTTTTCAGCATCAAAAGAAAGAATTGCCATATCTGTCAGTTAGCTTGACAATATTTAAGGCTTTCCATATATTTGTTGATAAACGTCTCCAAGGTATAAATTCAGTTTGATCTGAGTATATGATAGTTCAAAAATGCTCTGCCTATCTGGTCACCCGGATCTTTGTTATGATCTTATAGTCAATGTTTAATAATGAAATTGGTCACTATGAACCAAATGTTATAGGATCTTTATTATTTTTTCAATATCAAAGCAATTATTGACTCTTCCATTGAGTTGGGAAGCATACCTTTATTTTCAATATTATATATGTGGAGCAACAGTGGAGAGAGAGTGTCCGTAAATGCTTTATAAAATTTTATTGTATACCCATCTGGGCCTGGGGCTTTTCTATTTTGAAATTGCTGTATTAGTAACTTACTTTCTTGGAGATTAAAGGGTTTCTTTATAATATTTTTTGCTAGATCTGATAAGGAAGTTATAGGGAGGTTATATATGAAGTTATCAATATTTTTTTGGGATGGATTAATAGCTGGAGTATACAGTTCTCTATAGAAATCCTGAAAACCTTTAATAATTTCTAATAGTGAGTTTGATATTCTTTGTGTATTTAACTGAATCTTATATATAGTGTTTTTATTGCATTCACATTGTATCTGCTACACCAATGATTTATCCATTTATTTTTGAAAAAAAGTGGAAATTAGACCCTGAATACCAAAATGATTTTTTGGCTTTATAAGTCAACAAATTATTAAGTGTTTCTCTTAATCTTAACACTTTAGCTAAATCTGATTCTAAACCTGAAGTGTCATAAGCTGCTTCAGCCACTAACAGTTGATGATCTAATGTATTATATTTTTCCTTTTTGTTTTTTCCTTTTAAAGCAGGTCTAAGAGACGATCCAACCCCTTAAATATGCTTTTGAGGCCTACCAAATAGTTGAAAAAGATGTTTTTTCAACTTGATTATTTACAAAAAAAATATTTACCTCCTCAATAAGTTTTGGTTTGAAAATTTTGATCTTCAATAATGAATTATCAAATTTCCAATAATTGCCTTTATGTCGACATTCCTCTGGGGTGATCTTTATTGAAAGGTGTGTGGGAGCGTGGTCTGACATTTTAATAGCTCTATATTTTATTTTAACCACATCATTTATTATTTCTTCAGAGAGTAACAACAAATCAATTCTGGATGCTGTTTTATGTACATTAGAGAAAAAAGAATGATTTTTCCATGTTGGATATACTATCCTAAGGATGTCTCTAATTTTTAAGTCCAACACAACTTTTTAACGGTTTTAACTGCTCATTTTTTTTTTTGCATCCTTGATTCCTTCTGATCTATCTAAGGTGGTCAATAAGAGATTAAAATCACCTCCAATAATATAGTCTTGGTAAGTTGGAGAGAGTAACAAAAAAGTTTATAAAGAAATCTGGATCTTCTTCTTTTGGTCCATAAATAGAACTAATTGTTAAATGTTTATTACCCATCTGGGCAACGATCATAATAAACCATCTGTTCTTGTCAATTATTTTATCTATTACATCAATGTTAGGATTATTTTTCACAATAATGGCAACCCCTTGGAACTACCAGTAAAAGAAGAGTGTGCCCCATGGCCCCTAAATAGATTATATATGTACCTAAAGTTAACATCTAAAAAATGGGTTTCCTGTAATAAAATACAGTTTGCCTGTATCCGATTAGTGTGCTGCACAATTTTTTGTATTTTCACTCTGCCTCTAGCACCCTCTATATTCCAGTATAAATATTTCAAAGTATTAGCCATTTAGCTCTTTGAACCAAATAACTTGAGAAAAAAGGAAGTAATCCAAATACTGTATATATTTTAACCATCCCCAAACAAGAAGCCTTAGAAAGCTTTTCTTATGCGTTTTTACTCCGGTTTCCTTATTTCTTGATTTTACATACCTTCCTAGCTGTAAATCTAAATTCCAAAAATATGCCTGAGTTTCAGTTATCAAACATCCTATACCCCCCCCAAATTTCTATACCTAATCTACCCCCCATTCTCAGACTTAATGCTAAGTTAGCCCCACCCGGTAGAAAGTCTCCAAAGATGGTCATAATACTGAGAAAGTGTGTGGGTGAGGCTTGTTCTTTCACCAACAAGCAGAGGCTTCTAAAGGTGTTCACCCTATTTGATTGCTATTTGACTGCTTTCCCTAAAATGAAAAACATAAAGAATCAAATAAACTGTTTATTATATATAAATATATATATATATATATATATATATATATTTACATAGACATTACAGAGCATAAAGACATTTGTCCATGAGCTCGCAAATGACAATTTAAATATACTCTTTTATATTTTTACTCAAAAGAAATTTATCTAACTGTGTTTTAAATTCCAACATTGTATTGCTTTCCATGACCTCACCTGGTAGCATATTCCAAATTTCTGTTACCCTGTTGTTTAACCAATATTTCCTTTTATTTGTATTATGTCTATCTTTTAACAATTGGTAACAATGTGCTCTAGTATCATATGGTTGATCCCTTTTTACCAGGCCTAAAAGATCCCACAAATTAGTATCAATCAATGCCATATAAATCAGACACATGTCACCCCTCATTCTACAATACTCTGGTGAATATAGCTCTAAATATTGCAGTCTCTGCTCATAGCTCAATCCGTCCGTCCCTTTGATCATTTTAGTGACTCTCCTCTGCACCCTTTCCATCAGTCCAACATCCCTCCTCTTGTATGGGGCCCAAAATTGAACACAGTACTCCATATGGGGAAGCACCAATGAATTATACAGGTGCATCACAACTTGCCTAACTCTACTTTTAATGTGTCTCTGTATACAATATGTTATGCTGCTAGCTTTTTTTTAGAGCTGTATTGCAATGTAAGCTAAAACTAAGATCATTGTTAACAATGATCCCCAAATCTTTCTCTTCACATACAGCTTTTAATACAGACCCACCTAGGGTATATTGAAACTTATTATTTTTCTTTCCAAAGTGCATAACATTGCACTTATCAATATTAAAAATAGATTGCTTCTGGGAGGCCCACATATCCAAACTATTTAATGCTGTTTGTAAAATTGAGTGTTTCTCCAAATTATTTACAGGACACCCAATCCTAGTGTCATCAGCAAATTTAGACAGCCAGACCGCTGAGAGAACCTGCATAGATTAAATATACATATATTAAATAAACATGGTCCCAAAACCAACCCCTGGGGGACACCACTAGTCACTCTAACCTGGCCAGAATAATCCCCCTTTACACAGACTTTCTGGCCTCTGTCTGTAAGCCATGCCTTGACCCATTTTTGTATCCAAACTGGTATATCTAGCTCATATAATGATTTAACAAGCTCCCCATGGGGGACTTTGTCAAAAGCCTTCACAAAGTCCAGGAAAATCACATCAACTGGATTTCCCATATCCATGACTTTACCAACCTTGTTATAGAATTCCAGTAGGTTGGTTTGGCATGACTTTCCTCTGGTAAATCCATGCTGTGAGTAATATCTATCCTACCTGTACTTTCTATGAATTCAACCGTATAGTCCTTAATTATACCTTCCAGACTCTTACCCAGCATGGAGGTCAGACTAATAGGCCTGTAATTTGAGACCTCCTGCCTAGAGCCTTTTTTATGTATAGGTATAATCACTGCTTGTCTCCAGGCCTCAGAAACCTCACTAGTGTCTATACTTTTCTGAAAAAGGTAAGTTACTGGACCCACTAGTAATACTGCCATTTCTTTGATTACCCTGGGATGAATTCCATCTGGCCCCTGTGCTTTATTCTGGTTTACCTTTTGTAATCTGGTTAAGACATCAGCAGGGTCTATCCTAAGACTTTGTCCCCCATGTCTTGTTTCCCCACTGTCCTGGAAAACTTGAGGGCTATTATTGAATACTGACGAAAAATTTACATTATATTCCTCAGCTAGTGCCCTATTTTCTATTATAATATTCCCATCTTGTGTTTTTAGGGGTTCAATAGCATTGTTTTTCCCCTTTTTGCTGTTAATATATGTGTAGAAGGTCTTATAATTGTCCCAGACCTTAGTGGCTATTGTATACTCATATTCTCTTTTGGCCTGAACTATAGCCTTTTTCACAAGTTTAAGGTTTTTCCTATATAATTTCCAACCAGCTTCTGTTTTGTTATATCTTGCTTGATGGTATGCTTTATTTTTACTTTTAATTAATCCCTTAACAAATTGGGTCATCCAAGGCGCTGATGGACTTTGGCCTCTTTATATTTATTTCTAGTTGGTACATGTCTCGAAATTAAGCCATTTATGGTATCTGTCAATTTTTCCCACATTTGAGCTACTGTCTGGTTCTCAAAATCTGATTTCCAGTCCCATGCAGTCAGGTCTTGCCTCATCTGTACAAAGTTAGCGGAAATGTATCTATGGAGTGCAGTGGTACCTTTATTATCACCTAGAATACCAGAGTACTGAAACCCTACTATAGCATGATCACTTGAACCCATGGGGGAAATAAATTACAATTTATATTATTGTCCCCAAGGTTACTTAATATTAAATCCAGGATGTGATTTCCCGTTGTATTGGCTGTAACATACTGATCCAAACCTATGAGACTTAATATCTCTAAATATGTGGATTCAACAGATGTACTTGCTTTTAATGTATCCCACCCAATACCTGGTAGGTTGAAATCACCAACCAGTATTACATTACCTGCCAATGACAATTGGTTGATAAAATCTAATATAATTTCATCCTCCATTATCCTAGTGGATGGTGGCCTATATATTACTGCCAAACTGATCTTTTTCTTTTTTCCTTCTCTTCTCTTCCTCTTTTATCCCTTTTAATTTTTTCCTCTACTCCTTCCTTTGAAGTAGACCATGAAGTAGACTATATACAATCTATACATAAATATGTCAAAATGAAGCAGAATCATTTTTGCTCCATACAAATTAGCTTGTGTTATGACTCTGAATTTGTTGGGGGAGGAGTTACCAAGATTTGTTCTGATACCCTTGGTATGAAAAAAGAAAGTTTTCAAGTATTGGTCTGCTTCTCTCAGGGTATTGAGAACATGCTGTCTTCCATTCAAAAACCTTTTTAAACATGCAGGATGAAGCAGATTGTGTGACATCCCCTTTTCTCATAGTACTGCTCTGATACCATCAAAGGATTTCCTTTATGCAAAGACAGATGGTGGGAGGTTCAGAAAGACCTGTAAATGTAGACCCCTGATGTGCAGACCCATCTCCATTCTTGCTTTTCTAAGTAGATCTTTCTTCTTCTGTAAATGATGAGGTCTGATAAAAATGAATCTTAGTAGATCTTTCCAAGTAGAGAAACCTCTATGAGCCCAGTCCAATTCCACCTTCTCCTGTGGATACTTTTTATCCAGTGCCTCTGTCAACATCACCTCAAATTATTGCAAGGGGTTTGCACCCTTGGATCCTTCTGGTAGACCACTGATTTTGATATTCCTGCTTCTTGAGTGGGATTCAAAATCCTCTACCTTGGTTTGCAATTCTTGAAGTTCTTTTTGATGTTGCTACACTAAATTCTATAGAGGCATTATCTGATCTTCTGTCCCCCTTCCCCTCTGGATTCTAGCTCAGAAACTCTTTTTGTTAATGACTCCACCTTTATATCTAGTGAAGCTATTGAGCCTTTAATGGAGTCAAAAGCAGTGGACATATTTTGGAATCCCTGGCGTAATTCCTCCAACATCACTTCTTGCACCATCTGAAGTATAAAAAGAGTATTTCCTCCCTCTACATTCAAGGGATGAGCCCTTGAAGACTCTTCACTCTTCATTTGTTTGGATTTCAATTGGGCTGGCTGCAGCTCCAGTGTCATTTACTCCTTCACCATTTGGATATTCATCCAAGCAGGGATTGTTACTTTTATGCAATGGCAGATCTGGTTGCTCTCAAGTCAAGCTAGCTGAAGCGGTGGCCTGAGTCATAACCAACCCACTACTAGTCGCCACTTTGTTTGATTCCTTCAGATCCATTTCCTGAGTTGCCTTATCTCCAATCCCCTCACCATTCATGCTCCTATCCTCTGTTTGACATGCCATTTCTTCTGTCGATACCATCTCAGGCAAAGTAAGACCAGCAGGTCCCAAGGCTCCCTTGCTTTTGCCAGCCATCATAGCATTTGCCAAGAACACAAACTGATCCATTGGACTATCTGAAATACATTTATGTAGCCCAGGAAGTGCTAGGGATAGGTTGGTTACTTGCTTTCCCACAAAGCAGGTTTTTTCCTATTTTAGCTGAACCATCAGCTTCAGAGGGAGTACTGTTAGGGATATTATTGACATCATTTACATTCATTACTGCTGGTGCAACTGCAGCTGCTACAGGGATCAGACATGTTCACTGGCATGTTAATCTTGTGGCCCTCCCAAGGTCTTTATCCACTTCTTTTAGTCTTCTTATTCTTTTAGACATAAGCAAGAGTATGCAGTATGCTACAGCTAGTTACAATAAAGCAGTATGCATCAAATAGGAAAGTGGTGCATAACAGCGTGGGGGTTAAGGTAGAAAATGAACACACTTACCAAAGTGACTTCTCTATGCAAAATATTTCTCCTTTCTCTTACTCACTGCCCCTCAGAGCAACTGTATGGTATTCTTACTCACAGTATAGAAAAAAGCAGAAAGGCCATGATTAGGTCATTTAACAAGGATTTCTCAAGAATTCATCTCACTGTTGTTGCTTCCATTTACTTTGTTTGACCATATGCTGTGCTTGTCAGCTACAGAGATGCTCACAGCCACACTCTCAGAACACCACCTTAGATATGTGCCTGACTGAGATGCATGTCTAATCACACTGTAAAAGTGTAGAAACAAGGGTTGAGGTAAAACAGGAAACCAGAGACTCTGAGGTAAAACAGGGAATCAGAGCTAGCAGTGTTTTGCTGAGTCAGTGTGCTACTGGACAGAGAGAAGAGGCCTCGGGCATGGAGATGAGTAGGTAGTGCTGAATAAAAGTTTATTTTTTTTTAATAGGGCTGGAGGGGAGGAGTCTAGCTTGAGGACAGCTGTAATGGAGCAGGTGGCTTTTGGCAGGAACGAGCAGCCAGGAGTGTACTTAGTGCTGTGCTGAATTAAAGTTTCTTTTTTTAATAGGAATGGAAAGGGGGGAGCAGAGCTTGAGGACAGTCTTAATGGAGCAAGTGGCTTTTGACAGAAGCAAGCAGCTAGGAGTGTACTTTGGATAATGTAGAATGGTGCAAATTAAAAAAAAAGACCCTGGGGGATGTCTGTGACAGTCGGCTGTACCTGTGTGTCTGTGTGCTTATGCTGGGCTTCAGTCAATCTTCAAAAAAAAAAATGGTGCAAGCAAGCATGAGTATTCCTGAGAAGTGACCGTGGAAGTGACTTTTGTCACTTCATCATGATGTTGGTTCACAAAGAATGTGGGAGTGCTTTCTGTAGCAATAGGTCTGCAGGACTACACCCACTATAGCCCTAAAATCACATTGTATGATTGTTCACATTCTGCAGAGATTACTAATGTAGCTGGTGGTTTGAGTCTGATTATTTTTTTTCCTTTAAAACACGAAAAAACAGATTGCTCACCATATATACATTCCTATATCAATCCCACTGCATCTTTCCTGGGCTTTGGAACACCCCAATATAGCTTAGCCACTAATTATATATTTGGATTAGAGGAGGCTATTGCATCACGATTGGCTGAACTGTTTGGAGATGTTTGTAATGGTCAAGAGGTATGCATTAGGTATAGATCAAGGATTTGAAACAAAACATATGTAAAAATATACATTAGCATGCATTTCAGTTCTACTAAGCAAGGAGGCAGATAATACAACCAGCAAGGTCAATGAATTTTAGGAAAGGTAAGCAATCATAAAATGTTTTTTTTTAACAAGAAATAATATGATGCAAAAAGTGTTGACTGTGTCCCTGTAACACAGATTCTAATACAGTATAGTTACATTTGCTGACTGCTGCATATGTACTGCATACAGTCCCATCCCTGCACTATCAGTATCCTGCTCATTACTTTGTAAATCATGTTTTAATACAATCTGTATGAAAGTTGCTATATAAAATGAAAATCTAGTCTATTCTATAATCAGTTCTACACAGCATTCAAATAATCTGAGCCCCTTGAAGTTATTAGAAAATGTCAACATTGATAAAACTAATTGAAATCTTTTACTCTGTGTCAGCTGATGTATTAACTTGTCAGTATTCTATTTCTGTGGGGAGAAAAATCACACCATGAAGCAAATTGCTGGGATTTAACAAAAGCTGAAACCAAAACTGTAAAGGGAGTTTTACACTTCACTACCTGAACTGGTGTAATTACTAGTATCGTACATTGCCTTTGTTTCTGTTAGGGGAACTTTTACACCAGTGTTAATACCAACTCTGTAATTTTGAGAGCTGAATCTGTGTCTGCAGCATGCTCAGCTACACTGACTCCAATCATTGTTAACAGCTGAGGTTCTCAGGATAGACTTGTAGCTACAGTATTTACACCAGAAAAAGTTCTGAACACAACATTTAGTAAGCATACCCTCTTCTTTTGAAAATTTATTACATAAATTAAACTTGCTCTTATAAATTAGGGATAAAAAAATATGCACCATAGTGGTGATTACAATATAATATAATATTTAGGTTTACATTTGGGTTGAACTGCTTGGGATAGTGTGAAATGTTTCTTTTCTAGCTAGAAATTTAATTTCAAGCAGAATTTACTGGCCAGAGGACAAGATCCATGACTGTATGTTTGCTGTCGGTGCTTTTTATAGGCTTTCACTGCATCAGTTTTCAACTGAAAATCCAAGTACTGTTCCTGAGTCAAGTTCTAAGAATCTGAGTTGTTTAGAAGGGACTGGAGTTAGTATAGATGAGTATGCCATCTGAAACAGATACAGTATGCCACCTTTTCCCCAAACCAGATCCAGAAATAAACCAGAAATGCTATATTTAGTTGAATTAAATCTCATGCTACACAAGCTGATCTGATCTTTTTCTCCAAATTTCAGACTCTACTTTATTTAGCAGAATCCCAGGGGTTAATTCTGTAATCATATGCTTTATAACCCTCAAGAATAATTTCGGGAGACAAGGCTAATTCTGAGGTGGAATTTACACAACTCCGCTAAGTTCATGTATCTCCTTTTATTACAGTATTGAGAAAATGCAATGAAATTTTATTTCTTTAGAATGGGAGAGCAACAACTGAAACTCCCTAGAGATAAACTAGGTGAAGGAACCACCAGAGGGAGCTTAAACTCAGAAAACCTAGTTTTTTTTTTGTTAGAGAAATCAATGCCTGAAAGTGCTTTTGCTTCTCCATTTATTTATTCCACTTGTAAATATTTTATTACTTAAAAAGGAAGCAGTGTTTGTGCCTAATTGTTTTTGATTAAATATGCTAATTAGGTGTTGGAATATTAATGACACATACGGTACCAAATGTTTTAATAATGTGGTGAAATAAGCAAGTAAATATTATTATGGATTACCCAGAAACTGCAGCAAACTTTAAGTAATTTTGTATCATAATGATCAACATGAAACTAAGTTTAAAAAAAAAGAAGAGTCCAAAAATCTAATGCCAAATATATGTTACAAAACCAACACTGCTACCCATTGACCTTCATCTTAATGTTTTATGTGACTAAGGTAACGTTTTATAAATACTAGGCATGAATATGAAAGTATTTTTAAAAATACCACATTCTCCACCAAGACTGCTAGTACTTCAGTTCATATGGTTAGCATTATTTACAGCTTTTGGCTTTCATGTCTTACTGACAAAAATATGTTACTGAAGTGCAGTATTTAGTGTTTTAAGCAGTCATTATTAGAATATCACTCAAGAAAGATGATGTTTAAATGAACAATACATTCGTAAAATTGGTTTGACAAAATTTGGTTTCCTAGGGACACAGTTTCAAAATCTATTCATGAGAAGCAACCGTTTTGTAATACCTGGAGTTTGTTTTACTAGAGGGTTTTTTGTTCAACTCTGCTGTTAGAAAAGATAACAGCATAGTAATTAAGGATCTCTAGTTTCTTAATTTCATAAAACATCTAAGTTTAGTTTTAACTAGAAAATAAATTTACATCTAATAAGGGAAATGTGTTTAGAAAAATCAGTTTATGTTAGTTTGATCCAGAACTTTGTTGTGTGCACAGTTCTTTTTTGTAATTTGTGTTATATTAATGTGAGAATTTCAGAATGAATACTTGAGTTTGCCCACATATGTGATAGCATAAATATTTTTATCTTATCATTACTGTAGAGTTGAGTTTCATTTTTGTTAAAAAATTGTTCAAAAACTGCATTCTGAATGTATTACTTTCAAGTGCACAACTGTGCACCAAAATCAGTTGTGTGCCTGCAGAACTACTTTAAATATTCCTGTTAACACTACCTTGAATTATCCTATTAACAAGGGACCTATGAGTGAGGGAAAGGAAAAATAGCCTGTAATTTAATTCTCAGCAAATGTTGGTGCATGTTTGATGTTCAAAGAGGGATTATGCTGTGCCATCCTCAAAAGATGCCCTGCACATAGACCTGATGCAGCCAATCTGAGTAGAAGTCCCCAGCCTAGAGTCAAAGCCACCCAGCAGCTGTATCAATACACATCAGTCAGCCACATGTTAGTGGGTACAGATTGGGGTTGTACACACCAACATGCTGGTTTGCAACACTCATGTTGTTTTGGCTATGGCATAGTATCAGTTGCATTGTAGTATGCCATAGGCAGAACTTGTGGGACACAGCATTACCACCAAAGTGTTCTACCCACCCACCTGACTCTCAACTTTAGGCCTGCTTCTGGGCTGAACAAATGTGGATTTTTCTTTTGTTTGCTCACCAGACTTCACTAGTGGTTCAATGGCCCTCCTCCACACATAATTGCAAGTATTTTATTGTCTATGGTGTCCTGTGGGCCTCCCTACCTAGTGCCATTCTCCACTGCCTGCATAAATCTATATGGCCCTATGATGATCTTATTTTCTCATCATCTCCAATGGAGGCAGTTTCAGCATTGGACACCCATGATCACCTGCTGGTATCATTAGCATCATCCTCATATTATTTCTGAAGCTTGTTATCCCAGAGACTTCAAGCATAGTACAAGAAATGCAATAAAAGTCATGCAATAAAAATCTAAAAGCAACAATATACAAAATGAAAGCACTGCAATATCAGATGGCAGTTAAAATGTGCCTTCAATGCCCAAGGAGAACAGATTAGTTTTTAGGGCCAATTTAAAAACTTCCACTAAAATGATCTGATGTAACTGTGGTGGCAGAGTTCAACAGCTGTGGTACAGCCATGGAAAAGGCCATATACCCTGAAAGCTTCAGATAAGTACATTAAACCACTACAGGATTCACCCCAGTGGAGGAGTTTAGCTGCAATATATGGGTGCAGGATGACTTCTATGTAGCCAGGACCTAACTTATGCAGGGCCTTGGATAGCAGCAAGCACATTTTGAAAGAGGTATGCTATCTAGCCAGTAGCTAGTAAATATCATGCAGCATGTGTGCAATGCAGGATGATCAAAATTTCTCATACCAGATATTAACTATACTACAGTGTTCTGCACCAAATGAAAATGATGCACAACACCTCTAGAAAGCCAAAGATAAAGAGCCATACAGAAGATGAAATGGGAAATCACAAAGGCATGGTCTAGAGTAACCAGGTCATCATATAAAAGACAGGGCTTCAACCAAGTAATAGCTCTCATATGGTAAAAAAAAAGGACAACAGCTGTCACATGATGTTTCAGTGTTAGCTGCATTCCATTATGACTCCTATGTTTTTAGCTCCATCCGTGGCTTAGAAGGTGGTATGACACAGAAATGGTTGGGAGAGGCCAAACCTCTTCATTGTGATTTCTGAAAGCCTGGTTCTATAATTAATAGCTCCATATTCTCTGCCCAGCTGTCTTCAACCACCACAACTCTTCATTATACCATGGCCCGCTTTGGCAGGAGACAAACAAGTATACTTGGAGAGGTGCAAGGGTGTGAACTGCCATCAAAGGAGCCATATTGTAGCCCTCCACTGCAGAGTCTACATCACCAGCCCAGGTGACCACCATGCCTGAGATGTCTAGTACTTACAGGAGCCTATCAGGATCCAGGTAACATTTTGGACAGTACTGAATCATTTTTGTCGGGAAGGGGACACCCAGGGGTCCCTAAACTGTAATTTCACTGTAAAAGGGTCCAACCAAGTTATCAGATCAGACATTACCTTTGTGATGTCTAGTCCTGATGCAAAGACCAGGTCCAAAGTGTTATCACATTCATGAGTAGCAAGGAAAAAACAAGCTTTTCAAGGTCCAAAAACAGACATAGTCTGGAGGAATCTAGTAGCAGACTGCAGTGCCCCATTATCAACCTAGGGATTGAAGTCCCTCTAAATAACAGCCTTGGAGACTCCAAGGTCAGACTGATGATGAAGTCTGTGAATTCCTGCAGAAATTCATCATCGCATCTCTATGGACGATAGACAAGGAGAATCCTGTACATCGAACCTGCTCTATGCTGGACTGCCACAATTTCAAAGAACCCAGCCTCTTCCCCTGGGAATGTGGTAATCCCTAGCTCAGATCTAAACAAATGGCCACCGCTCACACCTCCTCTTCTGCCTTGAGTGATAACCCCTAGGATTATCCATGCAAAATAATATACTCTATGATTGATCTGGAGTCATCCCCAAGCCAGGTTTCTGTGTTGCAAACCAGATCAACTGAGAAATCAATGATGTAATCCCTTACAACAGCTTTGTCCCCCAGTGATCTGGTATTACAAAGAAGTGCACAAAGAGGAGTGGCCAGGCTGCCTGGACAAAGATATGTAACCTTCTATTCCAAGAAGAGCTCCTGTATATGAAAACTAAGGATCCCTGTCAGTTAAATAAAAATAAAAAAACTTCCAGGGCATCTCCTGCACTTACTGTCTCTTATGATATGCTCTCCCATAACCCCAAATTCATGCCCAGAACCTCTGCCTTTGCATCAGGCTCATAGGAACAAAAGCAACCTATAGCATTTGAATACTGCATTTGGGAGTCTTGGTCTCAGCAGTGGACATAGCTAGTGAACTTGTTCAGCAGAGTAGGAGAGCCCCCGACATCCCATCGCATTCCCCTGGCACATAATAAAAGTTTCACCAATATTAAACTACAATATACCAATCACACTACCACAGAACCCATAAAAAGACCCCTACCCAGCCAGCCACAAAAAAAAAC
Source organism: Neoceratodus forsteri (assembly GCA_016271365.2). Taxonomy (NCBI): domain Eukaryota; kingdom Metazoa; phylum Chordata; order Ceratodontiformes; family Ceratodontidae; genus Neoceratodus; species Neoceratodus forsteri. The sequence goes on from CM028135.1 coordinate 304,592,786, forward strand.
CTCCTGAATCACCCACACACTAAATCACACATGCTGTCAATACAGGAAAAAAACTGTCTTCATTTAAATGTATTCCCAAGTACTCTATAGCAACTACAAACAAGCCAATACATGTAAATAGAATATACTGTTAATCAGAATGCAGTAAAACAGTAAACTTTGAGCTCTTAACATTGCAGAATGTGATTACAATTCAGGTCCATATTACTGTAGTAGTTCTTTAGGAAAGAGGTTTCAGACTCTGTGACCCTGCCATTTTCCCATCACATCTGCAATATGACTTGCAACCACACAATTAAAAGCTTGGGTTAGTCATAAAGGTCTTTTTCTAATTGGCATTTATGACAACTTGGCAACATTCTCTTATGTGGCCCAATGAGTTGTTGTCCCCAGTACGTACTGCTGTATGACATTCAGAGTGAAACTGGAGTTCTACCTCCTTGCTTTGGGATTAAGAATCATAATCTGTCTTTCAATAAGTGAATCAAGGATGTTGGCACATACTACTACAGAATGATTCTCTGCATTGCTATCCTTATCATAGAAAAGAAAAAAAAATAGCAATTACTAAATTAAAACAGCAGTGCTTGAAAGCCTATTTTGGGGTATATTAGTTTATTCTAGTATTTCTAAGACCACAAGTTTTGTCCCTTGTGATAAACAAAATAAAGCTGACAGACTTCTAGCACTTTATAACTTTTTCCTCTTCTGTGTTGTCTGCCCTCCCTGATGTAATGTTTCAGGGTGGCAGATTGCATTCATAAAGGGACAAAATTGGGGTAGACCTGCTGCAGCACATATTGCTTATGACTGAAAGCAAAGTACCTGCTTAGATCCAAGGCAGCAGGCCTGGTAAAGATGCAGAAGCTTTTAAAAGGGTCAAGAGCAACTACAGTAAGTGGCCCTGATAATCAAATATAAAAGAAAAGAAAATAATTACATCTATACTCATGCCTGCTCTTTCTGTTCACTAGATGTATTTGTTCACTGCACTGCTGCATTAAAGAGGAGTTTGGGTCAGAACTATTAAACTGCAGAATTAGGATCAGCATATCCCAATTAAGACTCATATCAAAAATTAGATCTGTTAGATACTTTGTTTAAAAGTTACATGCTGTTTTGTAACCACAATTTGACTACTTGTTCAGAAAAGCTGGTTTTGCTGAAGAGCTACTGATGATATCAGCTCCAAAACTCACAGCCTAGACATCCCTGCCAGCAAACTTAAAGTGCTTACTTGATTTCACCAATTAAGAAATAATAGTTCAATGTGCAGGAATAATGTGGTGCATGTGCATTTACTTGTTGAGCTTGGTGCTTACTTAACTTATACTGGTTTGGCATTACTCATTCCCACCCTTGGTAAAGGCAGTTAGTAGGAATGGAGGCCCGGAGAGGAGGGTGAGATGAGTGCTGGAGAATGAGGAGGTGGGGAGGATAGAGGATGAAAATGAAACAGCTAAGTGATGCTGAGCTGGGTGTGTAGGAGTAAATAGGATGGGGAAGTGGTTATTCCCACCAACTGAACCATGGGACAGAGCCCTCCAATTCAATGTGAGGGAATAAAAGGGACCAAGGGGGAGCAGTTGATGTCACCTACCTTGACTTCAGCAAAGTTATCAATACTGTTCCACATAGAAAATTGATTAATAAGCTGGGTAGGCTCAGGTGGGTCAGAAGTTTGTCAACTGGGTGGCAAACTGGTTGGCAGGCAGAAAACAGAGAGTAGTGGTAAACAGTATACAGTCAGAAGAGATGCAAGTCACAAGTGGCGTACCGCAGGGATCAGTCCTGGGGCCAGTTCTTTTCAATATCTTCATCAGTGACATTGCAGATGGACTGGATGGTAAGGTTTGTCTGTTTGCAGATGACACCAAGATCTGCAACAGAGTAGATGATCCAGATGGGGTGGGCAGAATGAGAAGAGATCTGGATAAACTGGCAAAATGGTTGAAAAAGTGGCAAATGGAGTTTAATGCAAAGAAGTGCAAGATCATGCACATAGGGAAGAGAAAACCTGAAGCCACCTATAGTTTGGGAGGGGAGCTGCTGGCAATCACAAGGGAAGAAAGAGACTTGGAAATCATCATCAAAGATGACCTGAAATCATCCAAGCAGACCACTAAAGCAGTAGGTAAGGCTACAGGGATGTTGGGGTGTATTAGTATGGGCATTGCAAGCCATAAGAGGGAGGAAATAATCCCTCTTTACAAGATACTGGTTAGACCCCATCTGGAGTACTGCATGCAGTACTGGAGGCAGCACCTGCACAAGGACATTAACAAAATGGAGGCAGTCCAGAGAATGGTGACCGAAATAGTGCAGGGACTGCATCAGAAAACATATGAGAACAGATTAACGGAACTCAACATGTATATCCTAGTGCAAATGAGGGAGAGAGGTGACATGATCGAAACATTCAAACATCTTAAGGGCATTAACAAGGTGAAAGTGTCTAACATGTTTCAGTATAAGAAAAACAGCAGGACATGAGGACACAGCATAAGATCAGAGGGAGGCCGTTTAAGGGGTAATGTGAGGAAGTTATTTTTTACAAAAAGAGTGGTGGATGCATGGAATGGTCTGCCTCAGGAAGTGGTGGATATGAATACAGTGCAGGGCTTCAAACAGGCATGGGATAGGCATAAGGGAGCAGTACAGATAAGTATGAATAGATAGGCCATTGACAGAGTACAGGCGTATGGCACAAGGCAGAAACAATGGGCAGACTGAATGGACCTTACAGTCCATATCTGCTGTCAACTTCTATATGTTTCTATAATGTGGTGCTTGCGCATTTAGGTTTTGTGCTTGGTGCTTACTTATCTTATACTGGTATGGCCTTACTCATTCCCACCCTCAGTAGAGGCAGTTAGTAGGAATGGAGTCCCAAAAAAGAAATTTACAAATAACACCTCCTCCAAATCTCAGAGAGTGTACTTGGTAGCTCACAGGAAAGGGAAAAAAATCCTATGAGCAGGAAACCTCTGAGGAAGCCATGGCCATCAAGCTGCCCTTCCTCTGTGCATACTAAGAGGAGATGATTTGAAAAGCTGAACTGAGTTCTTGCCTGGATTTGGAATGTAAGCTTCGAAACAGGAAGAAGTCCATTTGCCAAGTCTCTTGATTATATGTGCTTGTATGGTGTTCCTGGAGGCTGATGAGGCTACTCCTATGCGAAAAGAGTGACCAGAAAAGGATAATGGATTTTATCCCAGGTGCTGGAGAAGAAATCTGACATGGCCCATAAATTATTTCATAGTAAGAGGAGTGTGATTTGAGGAAGGCAGCAGAGAAGCAGATGAACTGGAGTTGGCGTGGGATTGAAGCTGTTGATCAAATACTCAGATTGGACGCCAATTATTGAATGTGGAAAGTAAGTTATGGTGACTCCTTTGAGTAGTCTGTCAGCCTTGAAGGATGGTAGGTGAAGGATGTAATTATCATCTTGTTTCTTTGAATGAGCCACAATAATGAGGAAGAAGCAAATGGAGAAGATCCGGAATTTCACCTGGAAAAAGAGATTTGTAGCAGCTATAATGGGACTTGCTGTTTAAAGGCAAGCCAGGTTGTCCTGGTGGTCAGCCAGAAAGGACTGCCAGAAGGGGAGGGAGGCGGGGACAGCAGGGATGGGGCAGGGTTTATGACCTCAGCAAGGGGTCATATGACAGGAGCCAGAGCTCACTGGCCATTGGACAAGGGGAGGGGCCACGGGGCCTGAGGTATGGGTCCTTCTGGACTATTTAAGGCCAAGGAAGCCCAAAATCTGCCCTTACTTGCTGTAATTTTAATTTCAGCACATCACTGACAGAACAGGGTAAGGCTAAGTAGCTTGGGAGTTTGTTTGTTGGGAGCATGGGGGGAGTACCAGCTGTTAGGGCAGGCCCAGGGCCAGCCCAGCAGGACAGTTTTTCATGGTGGTTTGTTGGTTGGTGAAGGCGAGAAGGCCAGGTTCAGCTCTAGCAGGTGGAAGGCTAGCACAGATGTTCTGAGGCCTCACCCTTCGAATTGGGAGGGTCTGTTTTGTAGGGGACCCATTGAGGCTGGTGTAGTATAGGGGCATGAGGCCCTGTGAGGTGGGTCTTGCTTGGTGAGGGGAAGCATCCCCATTGCTGGTTTGTGGAGGTCAGAAGCATTTGTAAGGGCCGGGAGCTGTGGTGGCCCATGAGGGGGGACAAAGGCCAGGAGGGCACGCTGAGAGGCACGGCAGGGTGGACTTCACCCTCTGGATCGAACTGCAGCCCCAACGCATAGTGAACAGAAGTCTTGGGAGAAGGGCCTGGGAACTGTACAGATGCCACAGGGATATTTAAAAAAAGAAAGAGGGAGGGAGGAGGAGGGAGGGAGGAGGGAGGAGAAAGGATTTCGGAGAACCGGGAAGCAGGTCAGTGGCAGCACGCCAGAGCGAGCGGCGAGTCTACAAGACATCCGAGTGGTGAGGAGGCATTTAGCATTAAAAGGCCTGGAAATTTGCAGAGAGTTGCACAGCAGGTTGCTGCTTTTGTCTATGAGGATGGATTTGGGCGTGTTGGGCAGAGGAAGAGCATTTTTTGGTTGTGGGGGAAGGAAACAGCATGGGCAAATAGGGCGCTCACAGGGGAACACGGCCAGGGCCAGGAGCAGTGGCTAGCAAGGGGACAAGCGTGAACAGTGGCTGACTCAGCAGGCACAGCAGGGCCTCCTAGGGCTCATGGCTGCAGGTCAGGAGGCCATGGGGTGGCCAGAAAGCAGCGGCGGCACTGGCAAGAAAAGCTGTCATTTGTTTTGGCATTCTGGTTTTGTGTGAGGCCTGGTGCATCCAGGAAGAAGGAGGGGTGTAAGATGCCTAGGCGGCTTGCACAGAGGAGAGGGGAGACCAAGGCCTGGGCCTCAATGGTGTGCAGGCCAGAAGGAGGAAGGGCTCCACCATATGGGTGGGCCTATGGACATCGTCGCATATGGCTGGGCCTACAGAGGAGCAGTCGGGTTATGACGATAGCAAAATTAAAAAAAAGAGGTAAAAGAAAAACAACAGACGTGAATAGGAGAATTAGCAGTTGCAGCAGCTACAAGAGTAGTCTGATTAGATGGTAGTGTTCGGTTGTTTGGCAGGAGTGTTTTTGTTCGGCTGGTCTTGATAGCCCTGTGCAGCAATGGCGCTACCTAATACAACTCAGTAGGGGATGGCATTGGGATTTTGACCTCACCACATGGGGCAGCTGCTGGGGAGTAGCAAAACAGACAGCCAGGGATAGAGAGCCAGGGGGCCAGTATAGCATGGGGGTTTAAGGCTCCCAGCTGCAATGCTTGAATTCCACAGCACCCACTTGCATACTGGGTGACCCTGAGCAAGGCACTTAACTTTCCTGTGCTCCCAGGTTGCACCTGTAAGCAAGCCTTCAGCTTGTGTGCCTCAGCTGGTTAAAAAAATAAATAAATAAAATAAAACTCGGAAGGGGGACGCTGTAGGGGGAAAGGCTGAATGTTTTCCAGTGGTGCAGAAAGGCATTTAAGCACCAGGTTATCTGGGGAGAGGTCCAGAAGGGCTGGTTTTGGCAGGAGAAGCTGCAGATGGATGGCCAACCAGCACCTGAAATCTGCCTGGGAAAGAGCAACACCGGTGGGGCTTTGCCTTGGGGGGGCACAGGTTTTTGAGCATGTGGGGGCGCCAAGACTGCACATCGGGTGGGAAGGATGGCCAACCACATGGCACGTATGCCCAATGGCCCAGAAAAATGACAAGCATACAGAAAGGGAGCTGGAAGAAGGAGGTGGATAGAGCATGGAGACCGGCCACCTGTGGGCAGCCATACCTGGGTGGCTGTGAGGGAAGACAGTAGTTGGAGGACTGGGGGCTGATGTTGTCATTTTATGCAGTCTAGCTTCACCAGACACAATGTCACCCAGGAAAGCCCCAGCGTCAAGTGTGGCCATGTTGGTGGAGGCAGGAAAACTGATTGCACAGATGACGGAGCTGATGGAGGCAGCAAAGAAGAGGGAGGCAGAAGAGGAGGCACAGAGGAAGAGGAAAGATCGAGATGAGAGGTCTGGACCCAGGAAAGGGAGCAAGAAGACAAAGTGGGGCGTGCCCACCCCACCTGTGGAACTTGCCCTGGCACCAGCTGGGCTGAGTCTTGATAGGGGTAAGGACGATGTGGTAATGAATAATGAAGATGATTTGAAAGAGTATATGGAGGATTTGCTGGGGGACATGGGGGAGCACGGGGTTGTGAAACTGAAGCAGGTGTTGAAAGCCATCAAGGAGGGCGGCAAGGGGGGGAAGGAGGGCATGGGCACCTCCGGGGAACACAGAAGCTATACGAGGGGCTGCCCGGCTTTTCACTGGGTGACCTCATGCAAGCTTCATTAAAAGAGAAAATTTGGAAGGGGGAATATGTGGATGTATTTGGACTTGTGGACGAAGACACAGCTAAAAAATATGAGCAGAGGGAGTTGGTGGGTAAGTCAGAGATGGTGGTAGCATTGACAGTGGTCAGGCACAAGGGGGAGGAGGCCCAGCTAAAAGGTAAGAGCATTGAAACATGGCAAGCGGGCTTCATAATTTATAGCGCACTGGTGTTAGAGAAACAGCTGGAGCTAGCGATACCGCTGTAGATGTACATGGTAATTATGCGGGATGCCTATCGGGCCAAGCTGGGTTTTGGGTGGCTCAGGTACGATGAGGCTTTCTGAAGGAGGATGGTGGTAAAAGTGGACCTGAGGTGGGAATGTACCCACACAAAGTTGTGGGTCAGGACGCTGTTGGGGCCAACTGGTGGACAGACGGTGAAGCAGGTGAAGCAGGCAGCCCTGGCAGGGGGGAGCCAAAGAATGCTGGGCCTATAACAGGGCTTCATGCACATGGCCTAGCTGCAAATTCTGGCACATTTTTCACGAAATGGGGGTTCACACCTGGCAACGGCATGCCAGCAAAGGGGCAACAAGAATGGGCAGGCCAGTGGGCAGGCAGTGGAGCAGCCCTTTCAGGGTGGTGGGGGGGACATGGGAGAGGGCAGGGTGCCCAGGGAGAAGCAGTTTCTCCTCCAGCTATGGGTGAAGCTAAGACAGAAGCAGGTGGTATACACTGGCCTGCACTCCCATCAAGCTGGGCATAGTGGAAGCCTGGACAATGGAGTACCCCGACAAGGAAGGAGTGGCCCTAGTGAAGGAGAGGTTTAAAAGGGGTTTCCCATTGGAATTCAAAGGGTTTCAGGTGGGGATGCAGGCCAAGAATTTGGCCTTGGTAAAAGGGAAGCACAGTTTGGGAAAAAATCAAGAAGGAGGTGAGAGCAGTGAGAGTGGAGGAGCCACTGGGGGAACCCCACTGCGGGCAGTTCCGGGTGTCACCACTGGGGGTGGTGCCTAAAAAACATGCAGGGAAGTTCTGGCTCATCCACCACCTGTCTTACTCAGAGGGGGGGTTGGTGAATGCAGGGATCCAAGAAGAGTTGAGCATGTTCTCATACGCATCTCTGAAACAAGCGGTAGAGCTGATATGGGCAGCTGAAGGAGCATGGTTCACAAAGACGGACATCATCATCGGACATACTGGCTGTTGCCAGTATGATCAGCAGATTGGATCTTGCTGGGTTTCCAGTTAAACAGCGGACTGTACTTCGATAAAGCAATGCCCATGGGATGCTCTGTGGCCTGCTCAACGTTTGAGGCATTTAGTTCATGGGTACAGTGGTTGTTTGGGTCACAGTACAGCCACAGGAGGGTGGTACACTATTTGGATGATTTCCTCCTGATAGGGGAAAGCCAAGTGGAAGCTCAGAAGATGTTGCAGGACTTCCAGGACATGTGCAGTGTTATTGGATTCCCTTGGTAGAGGGTAAGACCGAGGGTCCGGCCCACAAGCTGGAGTTCCTGGAGATTGAGGTTGACACTGAGCAGGAGTATTTCTGCTTGCTGGGGGACAAGGTGGCCCATTTGAAAGGGCTGTTGGTGTTGATGGGGGGAGGAGGAGAAGGGTGCCACTGGTACAGGTTCAACAGCTACTGGGGCACCTTAATTTTGCCTGTAAGGCCTTAAGCCCAGGCAGAGCATTTACAAGATGGTTGGGGAGGGCCATGGGAAAGGCCAAGCAGCTCCACCACTGGGTGGACATTAGCAAAGGGGTGAGGGAGGATCTACAAGTGTGGGATAATTTCTTGGAGTCATATAATGGGGTAACATTCTGGCAGGATGATTGGGCCCTCAATTTGGACCTAGAACTGTTTACGGATGCGGCGGGGGGGCTTGGGCCGGGAGCCTACTTTCAAGGGGAATGGGTATCAGAGGCATGGCTGGAGGAGTGGAAGGAGAGGGGCTGGACCAAGGATATAACATTTCTCAAGATCTTTCCCATATGGGTGGCCTTGGAATTATGGGGAGAGCACATGATGGGGCAGTGCATCTCCTTCTGGTGCGATAACAAAGGGGTGGTTGAGGTAATCAACAGGCAAAGTGGCCATATGGAATCAGTAGGGTGGGTACTGAGGAGTTTGGTGTTGTTGGGTCTGTGATTGAACTTGTTCTTCAAGGCACAGCACATCGAAGGGGATACAGAGTGAAGTAGCTGACTGTCTCTCTTGCTTACAGATCGAATGCTTCCTGGAGTTGGCACCAGAGGCCGCACCTGCCCAGACCAGGGTCCCAACCTAGATGTGGGGGGGTGGAGGAGGACAGCCAGGACCCTGTATAGAGGATCATGGGTGGCCAACACGTTGAAGGCCTACAAAAGGGCATGGGAAGGCTTCCAAGCATTTCAGACAGGGATGGGGTGGGGGAGGGGGATCCGGCACAGGAGGAGCAAGTGGTGAGGTATGTGGTGAAGAAATGGGAGGAGGGAGTGGCCCATGCCACCATGGTGGTGCAGCTGGCAGGGATCAGCTGGGTGTGCCAGGAACAGGGATGGTTGGATGTGGCAGGCAGGCGGGCTGTAAAATGAATGGTCATGGGGTGGCAAAGGGGGCAGGACAAGTGGCAGGACAGAAGGAGATCCATCCATGGCCCCTGCTTGGAAGTTTGCTGCAGGTGCTGGACCATACTTGCCACTCTGCCAAGGAGGCTCACCTGTTTTGGGCTGTATTTTCAGTCTTGACCAGTGGGACCTTCTGGGTGGGGGAAATGGTGGTGCCACAAAAATGGGCAGCCATGGTGGGTCTGCAGGAACACAACATGTGGGTGGAAATAGAGAGGTTGGTCACTAAGCTCCCGAGGTCCAAGATGGACCAGGGGGGCGGAGGGGCCACTGTAGAAATATGCAGGCAGGTGAATGGGGCACCTTACATGGTCCAGGCCATGAGGGAGTACAGCAGAACACGGGGGCAACAGAAAGGGGCCTGGTTCATGCATGGGGATGGGTCCCCGGTGACAGTGTATCAGGTGGGAGCAGTGCTAAAAAAGGTGATAGCATTTGTAGAGGAGGATCCCACTCAGATCGCCCCCCCACTCCTTCTGGATTGGAGTGGCAATGGACCTAGCAGCTGCCGGAGCAGGGGAAGACGAGGTTAAGCGTGTGGGGAGATGAAGGTCTAATTGTTACAAGCATTATGTGAGGTTCTGACATTGGCCAACGGGTGTCCTTTTCTCTCCCCACAGCAGGTTCCAAGTAACAGGTGTGGATCGTGGGGCACTATTTCATATATTGGGCAGAGAAGTTTGTGGCCACCATGAAGATAGGGACCCAGTTGTGCCCGGGAATGGAGCACACCAGAGTACGGTGGAGGGGCCTGAGAGGCATGAGGTGGTCGTAGTTCCTCCTCCTACTGGGGGATCTGCAGGTACAGTGGGGATGGCCGTACTGCATTACTGTACACCTAGGCAACAATGACTTAGGGACATTGCCTTGGGGCTCTCTGATGAAAGATATCATTGCAGACTTGGAAAAGTTGAAGGGTTGGTGGCCCAGGGTGGTATTAGGCTGGTCAGAAATTTCCTCTAGGAGGGTCTGGAGGGGACCGAAGAGTCCACAGGCAATAGAGATGGTGTGAAAGCAGCTGAACAGGAAGCTGGCCAGGGCAGTGATAGAGATGGGTGGGCTCTACATCATGCATCGGGACATCTTCTACAAAGAGGAGGCTGTGTAATGAAGAGATGGAGTGCATCTGACTGAGTTTGGGATGGGTTTGTTTCTCTGCCCATTTGGGGACTTAGTAGGGGAAATTAACAAAAAAGGTTTAAGGAGGTAACCTGCAAGGGGGGAGCATCAGCTTCCAACACAAGCTGGAGATGGGTCAGTGGAAGGGTTCAGAGCTAGAGGAAAAAGGGGGGCAGGTAGAGGGGAAGGGTAGGTACAATGGGCTGGGGACAAAGAGAACCCAGGCATGGGAGTAATGGGGAGTGGGATGGGATATAGGACTAGGGGGTGGGTCAGCTGTGTCCATGCCTAGTAGGGGGAGAATGGTCCAGGTAAGGTGGAACCTGTTTATAGTGATGGAAAGGGGAGGCCGGATCTCGGTGTCTGGACCCCGAGAAGCAGTGACACAAGAGGAGCAGACCTGGAAGGAGAACCACAAGAGAAAGAAGAAAGGGCTGTTATGTCCCAGAAGAGATTGGGGACTGTTAGGTCCAAATTGGTAAATATTGGATTTTTAGACTGAAATGGGATGTAAAATGTATGAATTTAACCATGCCTTATATTTATAAATAAAGCCTGCCAGCGAGCATCCAAAAGCAACAAAATGTGGTCTGGGTTATTTCTGGGTAGAGATCCAGGGAATGGGGCTTGCCATTTAAAGGCAAGCCAGGTTATCCTGGTGGCCAGACAGAAAGGACTACCAGAAGGGGAAGGGGGCAGGGACAGCAGGGATGGGGCCGGGTTTATGACCTCAGTGAGGGGTCATACAACAGGGGCCTTTGGGCAAGTGGAGAGGCTACTAGGCAACCTGAGGTATGGGTCCTTATGGACTATTTAAGGCCAAGGAAGCCCAAAATCTGCCCTTTCTTGCTGTAATTTCCACCCCCACCCAGCAAAAAGGGGATTGAGGAGCATAGGCAACATAGGGAGGTGCAAGGGAAGCACCATCAGGAGGGCCTGGCACAGGCAAATGGGGCACAGCTGGGCATCTGGGTCAGGGGCACTAGGAGGAGCCCTGCCAGCAGGCGAGAGGATGAAAAATAGGTGAGGGAGAGGAAAGTGAAAGGGTTTGGAGCTAGAGGGAAAGGGGGCAGGTAGAATGGGGAAGGGGTGGGTACCACAGGCTGGGGACAAAGAGAGCCCAGGCATGGGAGTAATGGGGAAGACAGGGGGTGGAATATAGCACTAGGGGGTGGATCAGCTGTGTCCACACCTAGTTGGGGGAAAATGATCTGGGTAAGGTGGTACCTGGTTATGGTGACGGAAAGGGGGGGCGGATCACGGTGTCTGGACCCTGAGCAGCAGGGACGCAAGAGGAGGAGACCTGGAAGGAGAACCACAAGAGAAGGAAGACAGGGATGTTATTTCTCAGAAGAGATTGGGGACTGTTATATCCAAATTTGTAAATATTGAATTGTTAGACTGAAATGGGATGTAAAATGTATGAATTTAATCATGTCTTATACTTATAAATAAAGCCTGCTAGTGAGCATCCAAAAGCAGCAAAGTGTTTGTCAGAGTTATTTCTGGTTGGAGATCCAGGGACAATGATGTTTGAGGAAGGTTCTGATGGGTTGGTTTGAATCAGTTCAAGTAATTTTCTGAATATCGGACTGTCAATAGGTGGACATTTTGATAGCTTCTTAGTCATTGATTTATTGATACCAGTCAACAGTAACTTAACTGAATAGTTGGAAAAGATGGAGTTCAAAGTGGGGTCTACGTGAGCAAGAAAATACTAAATGGCAGATAAATATTGTCTGATGGTGCCGTTAGAAAGATTATGAGTTCAATAGCAGTAGGTGATGAAAGATAGTGGTGTGTTGCAGAGAGACAGGTACTGGTGGAATTGACTGCATGGTGCAGAAAGCAGTGTATTTTCTTCATGCTAAAGTCTAGGCAGACTGGGTGCTAGAAGATAAAGCAGTCCACATTATTTTCTGCGCTTGCACGCAATGATTTTAAGGCATGACTAGATCTTTAAACCAAGACGGTAGAGTCATGTTCAGAACTGCTGCTGGTTGTAGAATTTGAAGTTCCTGGAATTGAAAATGAAATAAATATTCTGCAGTGGTGTTAGCAGGATCTGTGATGTGAAAACAGCAAATTGAGAAAATAAATCCAAGTCAGTCTCCGTATTAACATCATTATGAAATGTGACAATGATCGGCCTTTTGTTACCAATGTTGACAAACTGGTTGTCCGAAATATGGATTTTGTCTGAAGAGATGATAGATGCCTCCACGTGAAAGCTGCAGCTACTATCAGATAAATATTGAACAAAGGTGAGAAAAAGTTGGGAAGTTTGAGAACATCTTGAGGTCATGAGGCTGTGATTCCAGAACTGTTAAATATAGCGGAAATCTGAATTTGGAAAGGCGTCTGTTTAGACCCTGGAATGAGGGTCAGGAGAACTGTTCTTGTAAAACATTGAACAACCATTCCAGGTCTTCAAAAGAGAGTCCACATGGCTAAATCAGACTTGGCAGATGATGAAATTGAGAGCATAGAGAAATTATGTTCATAGCAAAATTAAATATCCTAGGAGTGAGAGAAATGCTCATTTCATGCAGGAGTATCTGGAAGAAAATAAGCGAACCATGGGTTGAATCCTTTGAAGTTTATCCATGGGTAAAGTGGCCTCCATGTTTGCTGAATCCAATTTGATGCCTAGGAATTCTAAAATAGTATGTCCAATAGTCCTTGCTCCAATAGAGGGATGAACAACTCTTGAAATAAATTCTTCAGGGATGAGATGCCAGCTGCAGGGGAGTGTTGGGTGGACCTACATAGAAAGTTATCAGGTAAGAGTACGACAAGTATTGAATAAAAAATAGCAAAGAGTGTCTGAAAATATTGAACATCTTGGGGCAGCTTTTACAACCAAAGGTCAAGTGTACTGTGAAATAATAAGAGTTCTTCCATTTAATGCTGTAGAGATGCTACAAGGAAGGGGATAGATAGGAGCTTGAAGGTGTTTGAAATATTCACTTTTCTAGCCAGGAACCTCGACCAGACTGCTTGATAGTGGCAATGGCATTGTGATATGGGTGTATGATGAAGAGAAATCAGCGAATTAATACTGGGAGTGTGAGCAGCCATGGAGCAGAAAGAGATCAAAGAGGAGCCTCTTCTTGTCTGAAAACGTCCAGGTGGCAATTCTGGTAGGACTTATGCAATGAAGGGAAAGAGTGGATACTGGAATTGTCCAAAAAGGAACCATTGTGAAGCTCTTATTGTAGCAACTGCTTGACAATATCTGGCTCATGTGTGGCAGATGAAAAATTCTTACATTCATGGAATACAGATGGGAGAGCAAAGGCGCCAGTGTGGAAGCGTTTGGGGGACCCAGATAGTAGAAAGTTGACTGGAAAACTGGAATGATGGGAAGAGAACAGGCGGGCCAAAGCATCAATGTTAACAGAAGTTGAGGGGTGCAGTAGTTGTCATTGACTAAGATAAGGAAGTTTAAGACAAATAGTTCTAGAATAAGCTTCTCAGCCATGAGTAGAACAACCGGACAAGTTTAAATAATTGAACACTGGTTTTCCATTAATGAAAGCAACAGGGCAGCTGAGTCCATAGTGAGAGAAGCATGGTAGGCAGCAGGATTATGAATAGTTTGTTATCCACACAAGATGACTTATTTTCCATGGAGTCATGAGACAATATGAATAATGATGAGATCAGATTAATGTCCTTTCCCCTGATTATGTTCTTGAGGAGATGACTGGGAACTAGATGAATAGGGGATGAGGTAGGCAGAGCAGTGTTTTTGAGAAGGAGTAGTTGGGTCCAAATATATGCTGGACGAGCTGGAGTAACTGAAGCTGGATCTGGCAGAGGCTGAAGGGCACCATCAGTAGAGAAGATAGCTGAGCAGTGGTTGAGCAGGTAGACAGATTTCCAACACAGAGATGCGAGATTGGTCATCAAGTATAGCTGTAGCAAGTTGGTTGATGAGATCCTTAATTTCAAACACAGCGTCGAAGGCTGGGAGAGAGAGTGGATCAAGCAGAGGAGGATTCTACCATGATTCAGCTGCTATGAAGAGGTTGAACTATTTCCTGCCTTTAGCTGTTGATGAATATGAGATGCCGAATTTCTGCAATTCCATAAGCGACTGAGGGACAGTTCAGTCATTAAGGGAGAATCTGGATTTAAATGTATGTTTTCTAAGAGAAGAAGGAGAAGCAGTTAAAGGTCCTTCTTCTGGTCATGGAGAGGATGGAAGCCTCTGGAAATGTCGTTAGTGCATAAATGTGGAGTTCCTGCAGATAATAGTGAGCTACATCCTCCAAGTAGGTGCAGAGCAATGAAACTGAATAAATGCAGTGAGAAGAAAGCCCTGTGACCTCCACATAGGTGCAGGATAATATAATAGTTTGAAATTAAAGTAATAAACCCCATGATCTCCAAGTAGTTACAGGACAGTATCATATTTTAAATATAAAGTAATAAACCCTGTCACCTCCATGTAGGTACAGGACAATGAATATTTTGAAAATAAAGTAATTAGCCCAGTGACATCTACGTAGGTACAGGATACTGTAATAGTGTAAATATAAAGTAATAGGCCCTGTGACCTCCAAGTAGATACAGGACACTAATATTGTGATATAAAATAATAAGCCTTGTGACCTCCACGTCGGTACAGGATGACAAAATAAATATGACTGATAAAGCTTCTGCAACCTCCACGTAGGTACATAGTGAATAAGCTGTAGCCTCCACATAGGTACAGCAGCAACTATTATCTCTAATAGGCTACCAGACCCCCATATGAGTCTGGACACAATGTTTAATTATATCTAGGCACAAGCTGCTGGGGCAGAAAATTAAGCGGTGATAAAGTTGTAAGGCTGAGCCAAAAATAAGGTGGTATAGCTTTAAGAATGGAGGAAGAGAAGGAATCAGGAAGTGCAGCCACAGATCAGAGAAGGGGACAGAACAGCAGAGAATGAGAGATCAATTGAGGAAGCAGAGAGAAAGAGAGAGCCACCTCAAGCCCCAGAAATGGTACAGAAAGGCAGGGGAGACAGAAGAAGAAAACGTTGTCATTGCAGGTGCAGTGTTCCAGTGCTACCCCAAACCATCTCAGTCAGATGACACTGATGGAGCAGTTAGGCAGTGTGTGTACTATGTATCGCTGCTCAGTTCAGTCTTGGTGTAGTTGGGATAGATGTTGATCCAAGCTAGCAGAAGGATCGGAGGCTGTGCCACCCTGAGCTGGAGGTAAGAGGTTGGAGTATGAGAGTGGGAGACAGCACAGCCAGGGAAAAGAAGCCAGAAAGAGTCCAGAAGGTGGGTGCCCATGATGAAAGTGAGGGCAGGCAGATGCAGGGCCCATGTCATATGGTATCAAGAATCTGGGTCTGTTGGCTGGTGGCAGCAGAGTCCCAGAGCAAGAAGGGGGGTGCTGGAGAGGCGGCGGATGAAAGAATGGAACAGAACACCAAAATGGGGTAAAGAGAAGGGATGTAAGAAGGGAGGAACAGCAGGGGAAACAGAGGGGGGGAAGCAAAATGAAGAAAATGTGAGGTGGAGCTGTGATAGAAAGATATAGTGCTCCAAATCGGAGCACAAGCAGAGGAAAATAGATGGACTGGGAAGCAAGAAAAGTGGGGAGACAGCACGAGGGAGCAAAGGTAGAGGCCATAGGAGGCAAAGGGAGCAGCAAGAAGCCCACAACACTCGGCTCAGCATCCCAATGTGAAAATGAAACAGCTAAGCAATGTTGAGCTGGGCATGTGGGATTAAATAGGAAGAGGAAATGGTTATTCCCACCCATCGAACCAAGGGCACAGCCTTCCAATTGAAGTAATAATTAAAAAAAAAAAAACACTGGCACTGGTATGGGTGAAGTACTGCAGTTCATGAATTTTCAGAATGTTAAGATGCACATTATTTCACTTCAGAATGTGGTTGAGGCAGTTTTGGAATGTAGTGATGCATATGGCTTTGGATGGATTGTCAAGGCATTGTGAATTTTAGAATACTGCAGTGATGAGTTTTCAGCATCTTGTGTGGTCAACATTTTGTAGTGCAACATGAACACAATTTCAGAATGCAGAGTGGGAATACAATTTCAAAATGTTGGTAATCACAGCTTCAGAATGAGACATTCAGTCTTTGAATGTATCAGCCATGCAGTCTTAGGATGCACAATCTTGGAATGTGGCAAGAAAATACAATCTCAAAATGTAGGGATATCCACAGAATGGAGAGACATCTTTTTGGATAAGGGACATGCTCCCTCAGAATGTAGCAAGGACACGCAATCTCGGAATGTGGCGGGGTACATAAGTTTGGAATGAGGAAACTGCAATCATGAAACATGGTGGGGATGCACAGTCTCAGAAGGTGATGGGAAAGCACAATCTCAGAATGTGGCAGGGAGACAGAACTTTGGGATGTGACAGGGATGTGAATCCAGGAATTTGCTTGAGACAGGTAATTTCAGAATGTGGTGTGGATGGGCAGTTTTGAAATGTGTCAGGAACTGAACATCTCAGAATATGATGGAGTTGTACAATTTATGAATCTAGTGGTGATGCACACTGCTGGGATGTCACATTGCACACAAGTTTATTCTGAAGTTGCTTGTTCCTGTCACATTCGAAAAATGTACACACCTGCTAGATTCTAACATTGCACGTCACTGCTACATTCTGTTAATACCTGTCATCACATCATTCCAGCATTGCACATCCCTGCCACATTCTGATCTTTCACATCCCACCACTTTCTGATATTGTGTCAACCTGCCAATGGAACAGATGTAGTGTTGCCTGGGAGAGCACCCTGCCACTGGTGCAGGGCCTGCAAGGGTTGGGTCCCTCATGTTTCATTGATCAGATGTTTTCTCCAGTTACTTAAGATACTGACTTGTGAAGTCACAAGCTCAACCACACATGGGGAGCATGATGCCATCAGGTGTTCTGTCCCCACATCTATGCTGTCCCATGCAAACTACAGCCTGTGGTCAACCAGGTGGCAGTACAGCAGTGGGACCAACTGTTCCCTCTCCACAGGGGAGGGAAGCACCCTCTGGAATTCTCAGTCCTCCTTCCCTGGTTAGCACCTGATGACTCAACCCCATTCCCGAACCCAGGTCATCAGTGTCACAAGCATTAGCTCTATTGCTGCAATGATGGGCAAGCTGTCCCTGACACATTCTGAAATTTGTGTGTCCTAGCCACTTTCCAAAATTGTGCATCTCTGCCACATTCCAAAATTGTCACCTCCCGATTCCCAAATTATGTGTACCTGTCACATTTGAACAATACACATCCTTGCCATTCCCCAAAAGTGTCACTGCCACATTACACAATCATGCACCCCACCACATTCAGAAAGTATGACACTGCTACATTCTGAAATTATGCATCACCACCACATTCAGAAATTGGTTACCCCTCCCCCACATTCGTACATTGCACATTACTTCTGCAATAAAAAATTGTGCATCATACCATGTTTCAAAATTGCATGTCCCCAGCAGACTGAAATAGTGTACCAGCCACATTCTAAAATTGTGTATTTCTACCACATTCCAAGACTGTGTGTAACTTGTCATATTCTGAAAATACACACCCTGTCACATTCTCAGATTGTGTCAGTATCACATTCTGATTTGTGCTTCCCCACAACATTCTCAAATTTTGTGTCACAGGCACAGTCCAAAAAAGTGCATCACCACCACATTCCAATATTGTGTGTCTCTGCGACATTCCAAAATTGTGTCACCACCGCTTTCCAAAATTATGTATCCCTGACATGTTCAAAACTGTGTGTCACTGTCAAATTCTGCAGGTGTATGGCATTGCCACATTCTCAAGTTGTGTCACCACCACATTCTTAAATGGTGAGTCAATGCCTCATTTCAAAATTATGTGTCCCTGTGATATTCCAAAACTATGGTTCCCAGCCATATTCCAAAACTGTGCAGCCTGCCATATTCTGAAATTGTACATCCCAGCCACATTCCAAAATTGTGTGTTCCCACAGTATTGTGAAATGTTGTGTCCCCAGCCACATTATGAAATTGTGTGTCACTGCCATATTCCAAAATTGAGCATTCCTGTCACATTCCAAAAATGAACATCTCTGCAGCATCCCAAAACATGCATACCCATCACATTCTGAAAATTTGTCTTTGTCAAATTCCAAACCTTGTGCATCTATGCCACATCATGAAATGGTGTCACTGCCACAAAATTATTTGGCCCTATCACTTTCCAAAATTTCAGATTACTGCCATGTTCCCAAATTCTGTCACTACCACATTCTTTTTTTTCAAGTTAAGTATGCTTTATTAATCTCAAATACCTCCGCTTACATAAGAAAGAGCTAATTTTGAATTAGAATCAGCACCAGTTAACAGAGGTATAATGAACGAAGTAAAGAAAATGTAGAACGGATTTTTAATGCCCCCTCACTCCCCCATCCCCTTCCCCCACCCCATGCCACAGGAGGTTTACTAAGCTACAAACAAGGGAGAGCAGTAGTCGCCCATATAAACATGGCTTCTTACCATTACCCAACGGATACGAGGCTTTAGTGTTCAATTAAACTATTAGTAGCATATGGAGGGTTTCACACGTACTATTATACCTAGTCAGACTGTTAGACATACTTGCAATGAGATGTTCTGCTTGCAATGCAAACATGAGTTCTTTGTACCACTGTAAGTGGGTTGGAATAATTTGATCCATCCAATGCCAAAAAATAACCTTCTTTGCACACACAGCAATCAAAGCCATGTGAAATCTCTGATTTTCAATCAATTTATCCTTGACATCCCCGAGAATACAGATATCAGGACAGAATTTGTCCGAGAAACTTAATAATGGGTTTAAGCAGGTTTGAATAGAGGTCCAGAAAGGGGAAAGTTTTTCACATGATCATAAAATGTGCAAGAGGGTCCCAGGCTCCTTGCCACATCTGGAACACATGTCTTTAGGGAGCCGACCCATCTTATGCAATTTGACTGGAGTATAGAAAGATTATGGATTATTCTTATTTATTTTATTTAGCTTTTGTTGACCAGGTAAGTGCACTAGACAAATCCTGCCTATTGTCAGGCATGACCCAGGGGGGAGGGGGATACAGATGAATGACAATTGACCTTGAAGCAGATTAAGCTGTTGGTGGTAGTTTTAGTGAATGAGGGAAATTTGGCCAGGACACCGGGGAAATTCCCCTACTCTGCTGGTGCTCTGTGGCCAGTAGAGGGCTGAGACGTCTCTGCGTTATGGCAGAAGCTCTGGTCTTCTGCGGGGAGATGGACGCTCCCGCTAGCAATGCTCTCGTTTGTTCTATGGATGCTACTACGATTGTGAATACTCTTAATACAGACCTGGAGAAACTGTCTACTGCCCCGGAGGTGATCGGTTTGCTGCCGATTCGGGAGACTTTTCATCCCACATTTGCTGAACCTGTGTGCACTACTTCTGCCTTGAGACCTTTGGATTCTGAGCTCCCTGTTTCCATTACAGATGTTTTTCAACGATGTATGTTTCTGGTTGCACCAGCAGACAGTCTGCCGGTTCGGAAGCCCCTTGCTGCTCCCGTGAGGATTCCTACTACTTCGCAAGCTCTGAAAGATCAATTTGGTTTACAAACTCAGGAATCTTTTACTTCTAAGGATTGGTCGGAGGAAGATTCTTTGCTAACTGCTGGCTGGACACAGAACGCTTTCGGAACTTGGGTGCCTGATCCTCCTTGGAAGCCTGTCTCCTATACTTCACCTATGCATGCCACCTCCCTGAGCTCAGGTACTGACATTATTCATCCTGTTGTTTCTACTATAGTTGGTGCGCACCCAGTGTTGAAGGACAATGATGCTACTGGTAGCCCCAGTGTACCTGTGGTGGGGAGGGACTCATGGTTCCTGCTGCAGCAAATGATAAGTTTGGCTCATGTAAAGGCTCTGACAACCCTCCTCGCGTTCCTATGGCAGACCTGTTCAAACACAAACTTGAACAGGCTCCCAGGAGAAATGCTGTTTGATTAAGATATAGAGGAGGTTTAAATACTCATCCTGATAGGTATTATATTGCTAACACTCTGCTTAAGGGTCCTATGTCTTTTCTACCTTCAGACCTCTTTGCACTTATTCATGTTTCAGGGGAGGATTCCTTTGATGTAAGTTTCAGACTTAATAATAGTCTGGAAAAATTTTGGGAAAAATACTCTGCTCTTAAAACTACCCCTTTATGGCTTCCTTTTTTAGCCATTCCTCTTACTAGGCCACAAACTAGGTATATCATTGTTATGTTCAGGAATGAAGGGGTGAATGTCAGTGATATTTACCACTGGCTGCAGAAGCATTGCGATATCCTAGGCCCTCCTGAAGCCTTACTAGATTTAGAGGGTATTTGGACTGGGAACTGGAAATTTAAAGTTAAATTGTTTCAAGTAAACTCTGATATAATACATCTTCCTAATAGTTTTTTTCTTGGAAAGGATGGGGGGGGGGGTTTATAACGGTCAGCCCCGAGCTTGCTACAAATGCGGTTCCCGCACTCACATTAGTAGCTCTTGTGACATGATGAAATGTTCACTTTGTGGGGGTATGGCCATTCGATGGACCTATGTCAGAACATTTTCCAGTGTAACTTATGTGATGAAAAGGGGCATGCCTTTCATCAATGCCCCTGGGCCAAGCGCAATAGAACCGAGGGATGGGATCATGATGATTTAGTACTCCAAGCTCAGGATAAATTACATGATCCTGGTCCTTCTGTATGAACTGCACTGACATCTGTAACTTTGGTTGCTACCTCTGACCTTCTTTCTACTATGCCTCAATCCTCTGACCTAGGAAACGTCTCTGACAGGCCTACAATGCCCCCCACCTTTAAGACTGCGAAAGGCCGGAGATTTACCAGATCTTCCCTAAAATTACCCACTGCCTGCCCTCTTCCAACTTCTAAAATTTTTTTACCTCTACAAGAAGATTTGGGGGATTCGGACTTGGAATCTGATACATCCCATAGATCTGAGATAGTTACGGAAGATGAGGACAGTAGATCTACAGAATTGGCTAAGGAAAAGAAAGGAAAGAATGGTGAAAAGAGAAAAGCAAGCAATAGTTTTAAAGGGGGACTTGGCTGAACTATCACATTTATGGCCACCTCGACTCTATCTTTCAATGTCTGCAGTTTAAAAACATATAGGAAGCAGATTTCTGTATTGGCCTATTTTCAACCCTTCCTGTGGATATTATTTTCTTCAAGAATGTCGTCTTTCCTCACTAACTGAGGTGAGTGACATTAAAAGCGATAACACTAGGGTCCCTCTTTTGGTCCTTTGGACTGGAACCTGCAGATGGGATTGGCATTCTTTTTAAATCCACCAATATTCGTATTTTTCAGTTAATAGATGTTTGTCCTGGTAGGGCCTTGATTTTGGATGGCTCTATAGGAGACTTTTCCTTCTGTCTCATTAACCTTTATGCCCCACAAACGAAGTCTGCCAAGGTTGCATTATTTGGAGATATTAAACCATTTCTTTTCACCAGAATGCATGTCGTTTGGGGAGGGGATTTTAATTGTACATTAGATACCCCTTTATCAGGAGCCACCCAGAAGAAAATATATTGTGATTCTAATGCCCTGAAACAAATCTTATTGACTCGGGTATGAGGATGCTTTCCGTAAATTACACCCAAGGGACTTGGTGCTACTTATCATAGGTTTATTTCACACAAGGATTGATATGTTTTCTTTTCCCAACACTTACATCCCATTTCTTGCCAATCTCAACCTTCAGAGTTTTCTGACCATAATCTGCTTTTTTGTTCTTTTAGCCTGCATTCTATCCTCCCAAAATCTTTTCCAAATAAAATCGCTGGAGATTGAATATGTCCTTTGATACCCTTCTTTATATTCTCAGACTGACCTTTTTACAGTACAGGAATCTGTTTTCTGTGCATACTCAGATTCTTTGAACTGGTGGATGGACATGAAACAGGAATTGAAAGACTTTTCCTTTCATTTGGAAAAGCTAGAGCTAATTCTAAATATCTACAATATTTGCTTGCCCGTAATCAATTATATAATTGATGTCCTCCCTTTGAAGGTTCCAGATTTGCTTCTCAAATTAAGATTCTGAAGAAGAGATGAAATCTATCAATATGATACAGCAAAGTCCCTGGACCTAGAATTTAAATTTGGAACTAAGACTACTCCTGCTTCTGACCCCTTTATGGCATGTAAACACAGGTTAGAGGCCACCCTTATGACTCAGCTTGTTGCGCCTACTGGTATTTTGCTTACCAAAGATATGGATATGTTGACTCTAGTTCAACAACATGTTGCAGTCTCTTTTCAGGATGACTCTACCCCTATTTTGCCTGATCTTTCTAGTTTCACTGCTCCTGTTCCTCACCTGTCTACCTCTCAAATAGTTCCATTAATTCAGCCTATTTCTTCCCAGGAAGTTGAACAGGCGATATCACAATTAATTAAGGATACCTCACCGGGGTGGGATGGTCTCCCTAATGAGTTTTATAAACTTTTTTTTACCACACATGATTTACTTTTTGCCTAAAGTGTTTAATTTTTTATTATTTTCTTCTGCGGAATCTTCTGGGTTTAATACTTCGCTACTTTTTTTTCTATATGAATCAGGGGACAAGACCCTACAATCTAATTGGAGACCTTTGAGTTTGTTAAATAGTGACTACAAAATCCTTACAAAAATTCTTAATAATAGATTATTACTGGTAGCCGGGTCTCTTATTCACCCAGCCCAAACATGTGCCATTCCTCATAGACGCATTCAACAAAATTTATATCTTTTAACAGATCTATTTGAACTTAGTAAAAGGCCATATTTCTGGATATATTGTTGCTTTGGATCAAGCCAAAAGCTTTTGATAGAGTTAAACATAATTATTTATTTTCCATGCTTCTCGTTACAACATTCCTCTGCCATTTATTAATTGATTTCCACTCTATATTAGAGCGCTAGTTGTGTTCCCATGGTTAATGGATATTTTGGCACAGAGGTACCTATATCAATTCGGGTTCGGCAGGGTTGCCCATTAAGCCCACTTATGTATTCCTTTGTTTTAGACCCTTTTTTAGACAGATTATTTGGGATACACATATTATTGGATTATCACCTTCCTCTACTTTGCCAGTGGAAAAAATAACTGCGTATGCAGATGATATCACTTTATTACTGGGAGATATTCCTTCTTTACTAAATGCATTGCACATTTTTTCTTCTTTTGAGGCACTGTCCAGAGCCCAAATTAACATGCATAAGAGCTTTATTTTTATATTAAAGTCTACTCATTTAGATCCTTCTGTTATTGCAGGCATTCCGGTAGCTTAGTCTCCTCGTAAGATTTTAAGCATTTGGTTTGGAGCAGGAGATTTAGCTACCCATAATTGGGAAAAGCAACTGTACATTGGAGAATTTAAAATCCACCGATGGAAAGGGTGGAAATTTTGAAAAAAAAAAGGGTTGCAATTATTAAAAAATTTGTGTTACCTGTGTTTTTATATTTAAGTTATGTTTTTCCACCTCCTCTTCACCTGGAGACTAGACTATTTAGTATTTTTTTTCAGATGTTGTGGGGTAATAGACTGAACCCAGTGTGCAGAGATATTACTTATCTCCCCATTAATAAGGGTGGATTGGACATGATTAACCCCATTGTTTTTTATCACTCCTTTTTCTTATTTGACTCTTTTTCTTATCTTTGGTCTTCTCCCACTATGCCTTGGCAAATTTGGTCCAATTTTTTGTGGTCTACATATTTAAATAAATGGTCACTATTACCCTCTAAAATATTATTGTCAAATTCCTTACCTTCTTATGGTATTGCTTCTTTTAAGAAATTACAGCAATGGAAGATATCGTTTCCACATTTGCTCAACTCTCTCTCTCTAGGAAAACCTTTTATAAGTTTATTGTGTTTGAAGTGCAGAAATGTGTTCCTCTTTTCCCAGAATGTGTACCTTCTCAGATGATTTTTTCTTGTAGGAAACTGACAGATTTTAGGATCCCCCCACATATCTGGGGTATTGTATGGCTTTCTATACAGGGAAGGTTGGGGGTTCATAGTAACTTGAAATACAAATCTACTACAGAAAGATTTTGTTTATGACCCACCTGTGTTAATTGCAAGGAAACTATGGTTCATTTTTTTGTTTCATGCCCTTTTAGTCAAACATTTTGGCAGGACGTTGCTGTACATTGGAACCTCCCCTTTTTTAGCCACCATTACATATCAGACCATAGTTTTGGGCAATTATACTGGGATATGGCTTCATTATCATAGAAGTACCTTGAATGTGTTTTTTGCTTTTATACAATATTATCTTTGGCAAGCTTGTTGCCAATTTATTTTTCAGCAACAAACTGTTTTATCTCACACCTTGTTTGTACAAATTGAGAATGGTTTAATTTCTGTTAAAACTAGGGATTTGGATAAATTCTCCAAATCTAAGGTTGATATATTTTGGCAAAATTTTATACCTAT
The DNA here is from genome assembly GCA_016271365.2 of Neoceratodus forsteri. Taxonomy (NCBI): domain Eukaryota; kingdom Metazoa; phylum Chordata; order Ceratodontiformes; family Ceratodontidae; genus Neoceratodus; species Neoceratodus forsteri. The sequence continues at coordinate 304,617,331 of CM028135.1, forward strand.
ATAATGAATTGGTATGATATGTTTCTTTTGGATGTTCTTCATTTTTTCTGAATTGCTTTTGTTTTTGTTATACAATATTGTATTTTGTCTATACTTGTATTTTCCTTCTGTGATGTTATGTTTTTCTTTAATAAAACTACCCCTACTCTGTATCAGGGGGAAGTGCTGGGTGTCTGCCAAGAAGGCCACTTCACGCCGCACCTCGGAGTGCGTGGATGTGCAGGAGAGTGGGGAGCAGGTCTCCTCCCCATCTCCAAAACCTTAGAGACCAAAGATTCTACTGATATATCTTACTCTTCTGATATTTTGGAGACTTCTGTACCAGTTACTGCATCTGACCCAATCACTATGGAAGAGGTCCAAATGGAATTAGAAGTAGACATGACTCAGTTGGAGAAGGCTTTTCATTCAGCTCAGAGTACTGACAGTAAGTTGTGGGTCGAAATTTCTTCGGATCAAGAACAACAGCAATCGGACCTTGAAATTGCCGAGATGAAGGACTGTGTCTCTACTGCTGGTGAGCAAACTCTTTTTTCTTCCAGTGATGGTACAGATTCGAAACAGCAGCATGTAGCTGACAAATCTTGTGATTTACTGTTTGCTGATGTGGCAGCTCAACCCGCCGATGTGGCGGAGGGCTCCAGCAAAGTTTCTCCCTTATTGCTCCTGGATCATGGCATTCCTTCTAAAAAGACTCTGGGTATTCAATGCCGGTGATTACAGCCAGAAATAGTGTGGTGCCCTGTGGATGCACTTCAAAATGCAGGCTGGGTTTCAGAGAACCATGGTTCTTAGAAACCAAATCCTTTAGATCCTACAGTCACTCAGTACAAAGACACTGAGATGATGAACACTGGTAAATTGATTTCTTCTCCAAAAATGGCTGTATCTCAATCTGTTGCTCAAGAAGTACCAAATCACCATATGATGTACAGTACAGTACAAGACACTGGTTGTATTAAGGCAGTTTCACATAGTAATGACAATGGCCTAGTACAAAAACACTTTAATTCAACTGGCAAGGGGTCTCAACTGACTGAAGGGGGAGTAAATAGAGGTATTACTGACTGTACTGTTTGAAACTTTGACCAGATAAGACAAGATGAAACTTTATCATTAGGACTTGGGGCACAAAATCTACAGGATCCTAACAAAAGAACATTTTTTAAACATATGCTTAGGATGGCTGGTTTGTTTAAAAATAAGAGTGAACCAGCACTACGAAGAAATGCTTTGTGATTACTCTATAAAGCGGGCTTGGAAACCCCTCCAGACAGAGTCTATATAGGTAGAACCCTATTGAAAGACTCAATGAAATTTTATGCATCTGAGATATTTGCTTTAATTCATACTGATGAGTATAACTATGATATAAGTTTCAAAATGGTCAAAGCCTTAGACAGATTTTGGGTAAAATATAATGATTGCAAGAATTCACTTCTTTGGTCACCTTTCTTAGCCATACCTATCATGAAACCAGCAGTATGTACCATAACTATTATCTTTAAAAATGAGGGAGTAAATATCTCTGACATCCTATACTTGTTAAAGAAAAGATGTGAAGTTTTGGAACAACCCCTTCCTGTAATGGACTCGGAACAAATCTGGACAGGAGGATGGCGGGTAAAATGTAAATTGTTCATGCTAAATACAGGTATTGGACATCTTCTGAGTAGTTTTTTTCTGTGGAAAGATACAGGTTCCCTGTTTTATCCAGGTCAGCCTAAATTCTGTCATTATTGTGGTTCAAGGTTACATTTAAGCAATGTTTGTGATACTCAGAAATGTACACACTGTTTGGAACTTGGTCATCTTGCTAATGCCTGCACCAATACATTTCGATGCAATTTATGTGAAGAAAAAGGCCACCCGTATGTTAAATGTTCATGGATTTCCCATAATGGAGACGATATTACAACACATGAAGCCCTAATCACTCAAGCACAAAACAAGAGATTGTGCGGTGGCCTCTGAGAAAAGGATGCAAGAGCTTCATAGACAGAAAGAACAAGATAAAGACAAAACCATTAATAATACTACTATTCCACAAAATGATAATATTACTATTATTCCAGATGACTCACCAAATCACCTATCAGTTTTATCAACTGAACCATCAGACGGCACCTTACTGCAAAATAATTAAGAACAGGGTACCCTTCTGAGAGCTCAGGAAATTGGCATACCACAAGATGATATAGATCAAAATATCATGGAACAAGCTGAACCTAAAGTGCCTTCCTCAGCTTCAGATCCTATGCCTCCCCCCTTCCGGTGGACTTGGAACCCCCTTTTAATATAGTGACCCATAAAAAAAGGCCTCATAGTAGAAATGATAGCAAGATGGGTTCAAAAGGGAAAGGAAGAAAAACTTCTCAAGGAAAAACAAAATGGACTGTAGTGAATCAGTACAAGGCTTTATCAACTGAGGAATCAGATGATGCAGACTCTGATTCTTCTTCTAGGTCCTCTGTCTCCAATGGCCATTCATCAGAAATAGACGATACTGGTTCTACGGACACTATTAAAAACAATGGATAACAAGGTCACAAACATGAAGGAGGAAAAAAGGAAATATAGAATATAGAATACCACCTTTCACACTATAAATGTCACCCCTTAACATTTGCACATTAAATGTTAACAGTATAAAAAATAGCAACTGTAGGATGACAGTACTGATGACTTTATCTCACTATAAGGTAGATCTTTTATGTTTACAAGACACCTGACTAAAAACCTTATATGAGATTGCCCACACCACTAGGCTATGGGACAAAGGGGTTTCCTTTTGGTCTCAGGGATTAGATTCATGTGATGGTCTAGGGGTCTTATTTCTTAATCTGGATTTAAAGGTTTCAAGATAGGTAGAGATTGAATTAGGGAGAGCCTTATTATTAGATATTCAATATAATCATACCAGACTAAGACTAATAAATATATATGCCCCTCAAGCTAAAGTTAATCGAATAGAATTATTCAAAAAGGTGCAACCTTATTTACATACTGCTAGAATAATTGTCTGGGGAGGAGACTTTAATTGTAGTTTATCTATAACAGATAGGGGATTGAGTACAAATAAAATCTTTTCTGATAGTACTGCCCTAGCAAACATCATCTCTACCTCTAACCTCAAAGATTCCTTTAGGGCTATTCAAAAAACAGGAGTTTTTTACCTATATTAGAGGGTCTTATTCCACTATAATTGATTTTTTTTTTTTGGTGTCACAATTTCTGACTATTATCAATGGACAGATGTGGGATTTTCCTTTTTTGGACCATAGGGCTACAGAAATTGAAATTAGTTGGACTACCATAACCGCTTGTGGAACAAGCCTTTGGAGACTCAGTGCTTTATTGCTGGAAAATGATTTTATAAATATAAAATGGGAACAACTGTGGTTAACAAGGAAATCTGTTACATGTATATATGACTCTTATGTTAACTGGTGGGAAGACTCGAAACAGAATTTTAGAACATTATTCCAGAAAATGGCAAAAAAAACAAAAATACATACCAATATTTGAATTACTTAAATCTTAAGAAACAACTACACTCTCTGATTTCAAGAATAGACTCTTTAAGAATAGATTACACAAAACAAATCACTCTGCTTAAAAAATAAATGTACGAAATATAGTACAATAGAGCTAAATCTCTACAAAATGAATCAAGATTTGGTACAGAAGGTAGAAAACAAACCTTTGACCCTAATAAGGATAACAAAAAAAGCATTAACAATAAGAGAATTATACAGCTGAAAGATATTACAGGAAATTTACATAATACACAAAAGGGGATTATGAACACTGTACATCATTATGTGAAGATACTTTGGGTACGCCCCCTATAGTCAGTACTGTGGAAAACCTTTTTCCAAAATTCAGCCTCCACAATTATCAGAGCAACAGAAACAAGGTTTAAAACAGCCAATATCTCAACTGGAGGTACAGTTAGCGATTTGTTCCTTGTCGAATGGCACAGCCTTTGGGATAGATAGTTTGACCTCTGAGTTTTACAAAAAATACATAAAGCACTTACTCCATGAATTAAGAAAAGTACTAAATGAACTATTACAGTATGAGCAAATTTCTGGCAGTATGTCTATTGTGGAATTGATCTTTTTATATAAAAAAGGCGATAAAGAACTCTTAAATTGGAGATCCATTTGTATATTGAATACAGATTTCAAAATAGTGGGGAAGATTTTAGTTAAACGGCTGAGCGCAGTTGCCGATACTTTAATAAGTCAGGTACAAACATGTTCTATTGAGAAACGGGGGATATATGATAATTTAATAATTTTATGAGAATTGTTTCAGAGAACTCAAAATAATGTAATGTAATGGAAGGCTTCTTGCTGAGTCTAGGTCAACAGAAGACCTTTGATTCCATTGCCCATAGTTATTTGTTTAAAACTTTAAAATGTTTGGGGATACCTGATATTTTTGTGACATGGATTATGCATATGTATAATTCAGCTAAAGTAATCCCTAGGGTAAACGGGTGGATGGGCCCCTCAGTACAGATTAAAAGGGGGTTACGACAAGGTTGCCCCCTTAGCCCATTACTTTATGTATTCTATATTGACTCTCTATTGAGAACAAAACAAAACAATAGTAAGATAGTAGGTTTCCAGTTAACAATGAATACCAGCCCAGTATCAATAATGGCATATGCGCATGATATTGTTCTGGCCCTTAAACAATCAACTGATGAACAGGAAATAGTACAGCAACTGAAAGAATACTCAAAGGCTTCAGGCTCTCATATTAATATGGAAAAAAGTATAGGATTACAGTTTGGAGGTGCAGATTTAATACTACCTCTTATGCAGGAATACGACTGACACAAGACCCTATCCCCATCTTAGGGGTGTTATTTGGCCCTGGGGATCTACCTTGTTTAAACTGGGAAAGGAAAATGGATACAGCAGATAATTTATCTAAGTCATGGGCTAATTGACAAATTTCCAAACGGAAAAGAATATTATTGATAAAAACTTTGTTGCTTCCCATTTTTATATATGTCAGTGCTATTTTCCCTCCTCTGGTGCAGTTTGAGACTAGATTATATTTTTTTAGGGCATTCTGGGGAAGCAGTTTGAATCCCATAAAAAGAGATGTGCTTATCAACCTATTCAGGAAGGTTTAATAGGAATGATTAATC